>CM060484.1:19340030-20540030 GCA_030544235.1 Lepturacanthus savala
AGGACCAGCATGAAGGCCGCTTCACCGCTGGCTCACGAACACAGAGCCGCTCGACACAGCTCCCACTTTTCCTCCTGTGGGAAAACGCCATCCATACGGGAAGTCAGCAATGAGGACCAGGAGGACGAGGCGGAGCAGCAGGAAATCGCCCCGCATACGACATCACAAACCACCGACAGCTGCAGGACAGTCACCTCTTTGACTTCAGCAAAGGTGGAGTTAGACATAGTTCCTCCTGCACCAACTGTAGCTGCCAGCGCAGCATTTCCCATGTCAACAAACTGTGGTTTAGATAAAGGTCGACCGCAGAGCTGCGAGAAACCAGCTTCTGCACAGAACTCTGACACGAGCTCCGCTTCTAAAGTGAATGTACAGAACAACTCTGTGCATGTTCAGGAGAATAAGCTTTTGAAACCCACCGTCTGCTTCTCAAATATCATCCCAACATCTGCTTCTGTACGCGAAGAGAAAACCTGCAGCCCACAATCAAAAGACTGCGAAAGACCTGCGAGTAGAGAAAGTTTTCACTCCAACAGGCCGGCTGCTGTTACAGGCTCAAAGAAGGAAATGTGTGGCACAGTTGAAAAGGTGGAGCAGAAAAGGGATGCTTCTACTGTAAACACGGCTGCTTCACTCATTACAAAAATCACAGGAAGTGTGAAGACAAAGGAGGACAACGGCGTCCCCGCTGGTGCAATAGAGAACAGTAGCGTAATGACACAGAAGACAGAAGGTCCTCTATCACCAAAGACTAAGAACAAAGATTCCGAGCAGCTATCCAAACAGCACACAGCTGAAAAAGCACAGTACAGATCACTTGATTCAGCATGTTGCACCACTACAAAACAAGAAGCTGTTATTAGTATGAAAGAAAACACAGCGGCAGCAAAGCCGAGGTGTTCGGCTCCGGCGATCACAAATGAAAACGTTTCAAGTCTCAAAAGCAAGTCGAGGCCTGACCCTCCACAGCCTGCACCACAGAGCACTGTGAAAACAGCAGAGAAGGAAGCGAAAGCATCTGCTTCCATCCACGTCTCCAAGGGAAGCCCCACTTCAAAACAGAGAGACACATGTAAAGAATCTGCAGTTTCAACCATTCAAATTACCCACGCCTCTAAAAGAAAAGAAGCCGTGCCGTCGTCTGCCGGAGTTGACGTAAAACGGGAAGAGTCGGTGCCGCTGACTCAGCGTTCTCCCATTTCAGCCAATGTGAAGCAAAGAGAAATGCAGCCCAAAAGTTGTGTAGCAACCTCCATTCATGTAGTAAAAGAAGTGAAAGAAAACACAGACTCGAAGCCAAAATCTGTCCCCTCTCCTAAATCTGTCGCCTCATCTGTAGCTCTGCCGCCAGTTATTAAACAAAGTCTCGCCAAACATAAAGACCCTTCACCCAAACACCAAGCCCCGGCCGTTAAAGAGCAGCAGGACCCCAGACCCAAAGCTCCGCCCCTTCCTGCACCTCTGCAGCAGCTCAGGAAGGAGCCGCCACAGCCGGACCCGCCTCCGGTGCTGCCCAAACCAGCAGTGAGGAAGGATTCACCCAGCAGCAGGGCCTCCACCTGTCAGGAGGCTGGGGTTAAGGGATCCAAGGAAGTCCCCAAGTCATCTGAGGCGCTGAAACCAGACAGCCGCAAAAGCCCGGACACCAGAGTCACCGCCGCCATCGCCGTGGACAACAAACCGGTGGTGTCCTGCACCAGGAAGGAGCAGCAGACTGAGAGGAAGAAAACTGTTCAAGAGGTCACATCTGCACAGAAAACCCCAAAGAGAGACACAATTTCCAGACCTGCTCCATCCGCAGTGAAAGAAAGTGCAGACAAAGACGGTGGCGGCAGGAGCAAGCAGCAGCAGAAGGAGGAGTCACCACGCAGCTCCTGCAACAAAAAATAAAATATTATCGCTCCAGAGAAAACAGATTTAAAACAAAATGTTAGAAAATGGTTTGTGTAAACATCATCATGCCTTCCTTTTTTTTATTATTATTTTTGAGGACCGGGCAAGCTGTTACACGCTGATAGAAAGGTAGGATGTGTAGGGTGTGTGTGTGTGTGTGCGCGCATTTAATGAGATTTACTTTACGACATAAACATAACATGAACAAATGTTTCAAGGTGTGAATGTAGGCGAATGTTTGCTGACTATTTCTGGTATGTTGTGTTTTACTTTTTGCATCAAGATGAATGTTTGGAAGTTTTGGTTTCTGTGTATCGCAGAATGCTTTGTGCAATCAGTGCGTCATCAGGGGCAACGGGGAGGAAGATGTACTGTCGAGTCAGTGCCATAAATGATTTTTGAATTGCACTCTTACTTCTAGACGTGGAGGACCTGATGTTGCGGTCTTTTAATGCAGTAGACCACGCAGTGTTGCTTAGCAATACAGCAAAGTTGCACCACAATTGATCCTCTTCATTATAATCAGATTATTTTTTACGTTGGGGGTTTTGTGCAGTGGTACACAGAGGGAATGCACTGTTTCACCTAAATACTATATAAATATAAGAATATGGAATCGTGTTATAATTAGTGATGGGGCCTTAGAATAATGGGAAATAAAAACTTGCTGTTCTTAGCAAGACGTGGTGTTTATTCACATTCCTCCGACATCTGTACATATATTTTTTTGATTTTTATGCAATATATGGTTGTAAATATAACACTGTAAAACTGGGGATACATGGGGCTTACTTGATTGTTGTTTGTATTATATGTATAGATTTTTGCAGTGTCATGTTTGTATGCTAGATATTAGAAGATCATATTTCCGCTTGGTAACTCTTGTGGTCAAAAGTAAGCTACCGTGATGTATCTCGTCAAAAGGCATCTTATTGTTTTGTGACTTTTAACATGTTTTCACATGTTCCAAAATGAACTTGAAGAGCGAGAGACAGACGACAAAAAAAAGCATGAGAGGAGTGGCTATTTCTAAAAATGTAGCATTATATAACAAAACTGTGAGGGCTGTCAGCGTTTCCCAAGAATGTCTTTATTGTTGATTATGTATTTGGAGTCTGGCGACGGTTTGAAGAATGATGACTGTGCAGAAATATTAAGTGTTGGGTTTGATTGGTGAGATGAACCAGCAACTCTGAATTATGTTTACCAATAATTACTGCTGTATATTTTCTAAAGGATATAAATGGAAGTAAATCAGTCTCACCAGATTTAGAAATTTAAAAGCCATCGAATTTCAGAATCAAAAATTCAGACCTCCAAATTCAGTTAAAAAAAATTCAGAGGAAACATCTGAAATTCCTTTAGATAATACTGAGGATATGCATAGATTCTGTCTCAAAGTTTTATTCAGAATTTTTTTTAACTAGAATTTTGGGGTCTGAATTTGGAAGTATATATATATTCAATCAAGTGACTAAAAGATAAGGTCTAAAACATGTTTAAGACCACCGACACTGTCAGGGTTTCAAAGGGTTTGGATGTCTCAGTGTTGTATAAATCATGTGTTCGTGTTTCAATCTCAAATCAGAGCCTGGGTTTAAGATTTTATATGAGGAATCCTGATTATTTTCATGTCCACATCATACATTTGATGTTAATGTGCAAATACTTGGTACTATACATAGAGGCTGTCATATATCACTTTCTGCTACACAAACACACACACAGAGACACACTAACACACTGTAGATGCCTTTACATTGCGAAAACCTAAATGACAACCAGAAAGTAGCCTGTAGGACACTACGTATGTAATGCAGTATTTGCTCCGTCGTGCTGGCTATATAAAAATAGTAACCTACATATACTCTGTTAGGATCAAATAAGAAAATCCTTCATTTAAACTTGACACAGAATATTATCCTTTATCTAAATGGCACACTGTATCTGAGAATGAAACTAAAAACGTGAGACTGACTGCAGAGATTTCAATGTCAAAGGAATCTAATGTTGCATTATACATCGTCAGTGTATTCCTAATGTATTGTAGGAGAAGAAACGAAATGCACCTTAATGTTTGCCGTTTATTCAGTTCAAGGTGAGCAAAAGAGGAAAATTGGAACTGAAGACAATGTTTAAGAATTCCCCCACGTGTCCTGACGAGTTTTTATTTGAACAATCAAAACCAGTAATTTTCTCCCCTTACACACAAGTTTTCCTGCGACAACTGACATTTAAATCCTCAAAAGCACATTCAATGTTTGTTTACAAAGCTTCATGGATGTATATTTTGTATATTGTTGATTTGCCAAAATCTATGTTCTGTGTCACAGATGATGTTGTTTCTAGTAGTGTGAGACTTTGCTCCTTCGCCACCAGGACATAAGAACATTTGTTTGTGCAGTAATCAACGTCTTCATGTCAGGTTCTTCTTTGCCTTTACTTGTCTTTTCAGTTTTTTTTTCCTCCTCTGTGCAAAACTAGTATTAGATGAACTTGCTTACGATGGTTTGTCTTTTAGAATATGTGCAATAAAAGTGTTTTGAGTTTTGTATTTTGCCCAAGGAAAGCTCTATGGATGTCATAGATGTTGTATATTAAAACAGATATTTATACTTCTAATGTTGCGTAATACTAAAAATAAAATGGAATTATAAATTATTCTTTTGTCTTTGTGTTTTATGCCACAAAATGTATGCAGCGTTTAAAAATAGAAATGCCAGAAAACCTCTTATAAGAAACATGTCTCAAGTTGCAGTCTCTCTTTAAAGCCAGTATGTATATTTTGAAATTGTAAAGGACCGTGTGGAGCATCATTTAGGAAAAAAAAACTTTTGTGAAGTGTATGTTTTGGGTAGCAGTTCCTTTAAGTTTGAAATTGGCAGTTCCTGTGGTACTATCCAAAAATTCACTATGAAGGATATGAGAGTATAGAGCATTTTATAGGTACTGTATGCTGCTGCATGCACCAACTGGATTATGGTGGTTAAATGTCTTTTCTCACATTTTCCCAGAGATAAAATATCAGTCTTAACCTGTATCCACCCAGATAAGATACTGGAAAAATCTTCACAATATTTTAAAGTCCTTCTCAAAACAATTGTCACATGCTGCTATGGACATATAAGATCCTTCCTAATGTGTTTTCAATGGAAGAGACAAAATCCAGCGTCTTTTTTTTTTTCTTTTGCACAGACAGAGCTTTGTGGATTTTGGCCTCATCGCTAACACTGAAAGCACATTATGACTTGTTTTAGGACAGAACTTAATGAATCGTGAACTTGTCCTTTAACTTGTGCTCAGATAAGATCCAAGAAATATCTTAAGACTAAAAGCTTTTGGTCTGATTCCTCTAATTCATGCAAAGTTCATGCTTAGGCCACAGATATATTTGTATTTCAGCAGCTGATATGATCTCTGTAGATGGAAAGCTCCAATTTGTTTTCAATTGCATTTTTTTTTTGTCATTTCATTATCTCCAAACACCAAAACTGTTTCCAGACATCCAGAGACTATCCACTGAAGTCTGATATGTCTACAGGGTGAAGAGGTTCTGTCAAAAACGAGTTGTTTAAGTTATGTTTCTTAAAAGTATGTTCATGCATTTAGTTAAAAAACAGTGTATTTAAAGTTCTACCCAACAGGGGGCAGTATCCTTCCATCCAAATAGAAGCATCCATTATGCAACTTCTGTTCAGTTGAGATCCAGATGAACTTAATGTGGTGCAGTATTGAGTACAGAAATCTCAAGATAAGAATGAATCTGATAAAGCTGCATATTTAATCTGTACATTCTATAACTTATTCCATACAACAACAAACAACATTAATCTATTCTACTCTTCCTGTCATTTTATCCATAGGAAGATTTTGTTCCTGTACGTTTTTGCTTAAATTAATTTCTTCGCAGAGACATTAGGCCTCACTAATGACACAGAAAATAAGTCGCCGCTCCTCGTCCGCGACTGTCTTTTCATGTGTGATTACAGCACTAATGGTACAGATGGATCAGTGTCTACACAGAGTGATTACTAAGCAGAAATATTAAATAGGCCAGATGAATCAATGGGAAAAAATCCTCTTAGGGTTTAGGAATGGGGGTTGACCGTTGGGACGGAGGGGTTTGCAGACATCAGGGACTGTTAATGAGCAGAGAAAGAACATCATGGTAACTTTATTTACCGCTTGTGTCATGTTCAGGTTGTTGTCCTCCCTGCATGAAATGTCTGTGATGTTTATTTGCATCATAACACATCTTCATATCCTCAGCAATGTCCTGCCTCAGCATCTTAATGAGATGAAACACTTTTTGATATTACTTTAGAGGAAATTAGTGTATTTGTTTCTTGTTGCAAGGAAGTAAAATTAAATCCTAACCCATCCCCCACCTCTGTTCCATTTTTCATCATCATTCATGACTGTGAATCTATAAACAGGACACTGTGGGTCATGGTCTCATGTTGCTCAGCATCCCACCTCCTCCTCTGAGTATCACTGGGAAACCAAACAAACAGTGTTTGAGTCGATAGATTGTGAGGTTAATAAAATGTATCTTCATTGTCCATCTGGCAGCTTCCGGGTAGTCGGAGGCCCGGCTGGTCCCTAATCCATTCTAGGAAAGCTGATCAATACAAATGATGTCATCAACCGTTTGCATTGTTATCAATATGGTGGGGAGTAAAGGGGGCGGGACAGTGCAGGCACATCGTAGAGAGAGAGAAACCGCAAGTGAGCAAAGAGACTAATAAGCTATGCTAGCAGCTGTGGGGGCTTCATGCTGCTAACATCAGCATGTTACAGTGACCGTGTTAGCGTGATCATATTCAGGTGTATGCATACAGCTCTGGAGAAAAAATGAGACCACTGCATTTTTTTTTTTTACACATAAACCCTATTGAAAACCTCTAAAATGTGATCAAGAGAAAGATTGAGGGTCACAAGTCATCAAACAAAGCTGAGCTACTTCAGTTCTTGCACCAGGAGTAGAATAAAATAGAACAATGTGAAATACTTTAATGTGCAAAGGAAATAAAAATGTATAATCAGATTTTTTTTTCCCTTTAAGTAGTATTGAAGTAGGAACAGGGACGCATCATCTGTCTGTCTGTTGAATTCCAACACATGCACACCTCATTCTGCTTAAAGAGGTACCAGGAGTGGAATAAAGTCACCCAAGAACAATGGTAAAGACTTGTGGAGAGCATGACAAGAGGCATGAAAGCTGGGATTAAAAATAAAGGTTATTGCACCAAATATTGTTTCCTGAACTCTTCTTAAGTGTGAACATTAGTATTATGTTGTTTGTTTTTTCAAATTAATCCTCTAAATGATAATATTTTGTTTGGAATTTGGGGGAAATGTTGTCAGTGGTTTATAGACTCAAACAAAAATGTTCCTTTTGCCCAAATGCAGGTAGTAAAATCAGAAAACCTATTTTTTTTTCAGAGTTGTGTATGTTTTGTATATCATGCATAGGTGGAAGAAGTATTCGCATCCTTTAAGTAAAGGTACGCATTACAAGTAAAAAGTCCTGCATAGAATTTCTACTCAAGTAAAAGTCAGTCAGTCAGTCAGTCAGTCATCTTCTATACCTGCTTATTCCTCATTAGGGTCACAGGGGTCTGCTGGAGCCAATCCCAGCGCGTTACAGCGAGAGGCAGGGATACACCCCAGGATGGTCACCAGCCTATCGTGGGACACACACACCATTCACTCACACACTCACACCTACGGGCAATTTAGAGTCTCCAATTAACCTCAGCATGTTTTTGGACTGTGGGAGGAAGCCGGAGTACCTGGTGAAAACCCACGCAGACACAGGGAGAACATGCAAACTCCACACAGAAAGGTCCCAGACCCAGGACCAAGGAGGTCTTGAACCTGCGACCTTCTTGCTGTGAGGCAACAGTGCTAACCCCTGCTGCACCGTGTCACCCCTCAAGTAAAAGTACATAACTATTATGAGCTTGTTAAAGTAGCTAAAGCACTACAGTGTTATGTGTTGTTTGGTCTCTGTGACATCATCAGATTATTAATCTGCAGCATCAGTGTTTAACAGCATGTTACTGTTGTAGCTGATGGAGGTGGTGTACAGCTGGTTGGCTAGTTTAGTCCAGTGATTCCCAGTTTAGGGTTCTGATTGGCTAATCTGTTTTCAATTTTGGACTTTCTCTCTAATCTTTGATTTTTGGCGAAGTATTGAATCATTTGAACAATTTATTTATTTTAAATGAAACCATATGAGAAGCTTGGAGGGAAAAATCTATTTGTTTGAAACGCGAGCCGACTACATACTGAAGTTTGTAAGACGTCAGAGACTAAAAGGTTGAAACCACCGGTTTATGTGTTGTATTTTAAAAGCTTGTTATATTATCCACTGAGTCCTATCTACATCTGACAGTAATTAAAGCTTCAGATAACGCAGTGAAGGAGAAAGTCAAATATTTCCCTATAAAATGTAATAGAGTGAAGTATAAAATAGCAACAAATGGAAAAAGTACCTTGATATTGTACTTGGGTACAGTATTTACTTAATTTCATCCATTCATGGTGCAATAAGATTTATTACAAATAGTAAAATTCTCAGTTCTGCTTGTCGTCTTTAGCTAAACCACAGGATCATTTTAATATATAAAAGTGTTGGGTTACAACCACCTTATTTATGGAAGTTCACTCAACAGAAGTGTGTGAACCGCTATGTTCTCAGTTCCCAGGACTCGTTATTATTAACGGTTCCCAATACACTGAATTAGGTAAAAGTGCTTTTTATATGTAAGCTGTCTGGTATCATCTGCAACATGATCCGAGACAGTTAAACGTTGCTTTCTCCTCTTGATTTTCTTTCATCTGGCTGCCGGTGGATCAGGGTATTATATGTCCCATCGATTAATTGTTAGATCAGTCATATTTGTTTTATTAGGCTTATTTTGTGAACCAGGCAGCCATTGGGTTGTTTTAAGGACTCTTGATTTGTCTTTATTGGCTCTACAGTGGTGGAAATATCAGGGATCAACACAGTCATTACGGCGCATTGGAAAACATTCAGGATTGTTCAAACTTTTCTGCCAAACCATTGAGTCGAGATGTTTCACTGGATAAAGGAACGTTCTGACCTGCTGGTGGCGGTAGATGAAAAGTCAAGAGATCAGCAAAGTCATCCAGATTCATTGTCTGGGCACCTTGAATGTACTCAACTTAATGGCAGTCCATCCAATATTATAGAGATACTGTAATTTATTGCTGACGGAGCGGCGCCTGCATAAAAGTTGCTTAAAAACTCTCAAACAAATGGACATTTATTCTTTTTTTTTATGTGCCCGTGAAGCGTTTGTAGTCATCTAGCAAAGCAGCGGAGGGAAGAGGATCTTATAAATAAAGATGTAGAGACGTTACATCAGTTGTGGGAAGATTTCTTGTTCCTTTTGGACGCATGCAATCTGAGACACAGATAGATAAATCCACTCTGGCCCGTATTAACTTTTGCTGCTGGAATTTGTTCAAGTACATTCTGTTACTTGGGGGGAAGCCAAGCTCCAGCCCAGCTCTCATATCTCATGTTGCAACTAATGGCTGCCGGCCGAGCTTTAGTCCTCAGCCACTGGCGATCACGCACACGGGGAGGAGCGAGCTCATTGTGTAGGAGAAGGTTCACTGGCATGTTGGAAAGACTGACAAGTCCTGCTTCTGTGCCGGATGAAGTGCGGGGGCACTTATTTATTGTAAGGAGTCTTCCTGGGGTCTAAATCAGCAACATAACAACTTAACACAAGAAAAGAAGAATAAACTAAAATAAAAAGTAAATTATAATTTAAAGAATACACTCATAAATGCCAATAATACTAACAAATAATGGGAAAATAAGTAAGAATAAACCACGAAAAGACTGATATTAATCTTAAATTGAGACATGTGTGTGTGGCTGTGAGAAACTAACTTGCAAAACGAGCTCACACCACACTGATTAAGCCCTGATTAATCACCACGGAGTAAATCTCCCATTTTAATCATGTGTCTGTGGAGACACTCCCTGTTTGATGAAATTCTGATGGCGAAACGAGTCGTGCGATGCGGGTTGCTATAAAACAATAATCCACTGTTTTACAGCTGCAACCGTCACTTCCAGAGCTTTTTTGTTTGTGTGGAATCACTTTTTTATCACGAGCAAAAGGAGATGGAGCCCTGCGCTGTAGCTTTAAACTCTTTAATTTAATTGCCTTTCACATTCCTCCAGCTGATAGAAATGCTAACATTGTCCTTGTATTGTAAATAGCTAAATCCATATTTAAAGGTAAATCAAAAAAGATTAAAAAAAAAAATACATTAAAAAAGGAAATTCTATACACAACAATTTGATTGGTTTCAATTATATAATGCATATAAATATGTAAACTGTGTGTGTTTGAATCATGTGGCAATACCTCTGATTGGTTTAAAATATAAATATTCAATCCTTTTTATGGTTTCCTTATGTTAAAGTTAGACAGGAATTAGACATTTTTACCATCAACCCCTGCTGTACAGCTGTTGGTGAACTCTAGCGATGCAAAGAATTGTCCATATATGCTACGAGCGATATTTCAGTTCAATGGGAGGATGGGTTTTTTATTTATTGATGTATTTTATTGGAGCTGCTTGTGTTTTCTCCCAGATGTCAGCTATCTCCCAACAGCTGCACAATCTCTATTCTTCCTAACTTTATCCTTTTTGACGATATCCTTATTAAAAGGTGGCTGCGGGTCACGCAAAGTGACTTGTGACACACAAGTCACTTTGTTCGCTGACACACAGTACAGGTTAGAACATCTTGTATTACTGAAACAATCTGATATTTGCCATTTTGCATCACATTCAGTTAGGTAGAGGTGGACTGTAAGTGATGCAATATTGGGCATTTTTTTTTTTCCAGAGATACAGTGATTCATGACTTTCAAAGGCTGTGGAAAGAGGGTAAATTGGGGAGCGGTTGCCCCTTGGACTCCAACTTCCTGCACCTCCTACTTCTGTGTTAGATAATACAACATTCTGCTTGGTTTCTGTTGCAGTAAAGCGGCTCCTGTTGCATCATCGAGTTATTTCTGTTACTTTCTCCTTCCTGCATGTCACCCTGACATGAATTTCACTTTTCTGGCTTTGATCATTAAAACTCCTCTAGATAATTATCCTCTAGATAAAACTATTTCTGCTTTTGATCATTAAGTAAAAGAAATGAATCTGCAGTGAAAAAAAAAACAACCTGCTGATTATGCAACGGTTCAAACAGTCACATTACATGTCCTTTGGCCAACCAAGCTTGTCATGTGACATATCTGCCACCCCAACATATTTGACTGTGTTGATAAAGTCTGCAAAGTCATGCGAGTGCAATGTGGACACAGGGAAAAGTGTGTTTGTGTTTTGTGTGTGTGTGTGTGTGTGGGTGGCGGCTGGTGCGGTGTGGGTGAGTGAAAATGCTTAAGTACACAACATGAAGGTTAAGGAACAGTCAGGAATACAAATTATTTTCAGAATTCATGGAAATGCTTGTGTTGCAAGAATAAAACGCATACAAACCCGTTTCGCTGAATCTGGGTTTGAAATAGATCCTGGGAGAGTTGGAGCGGGGCTCCTTCACAACACAAACGAGCAGGCTCCTTGTGTGGCAAAAAACAAAGAGCATGTTGATTAAAGCCCTCTTGAAGGCCTGTGTAGATGGGGTGAGATGATAGGATGAGGTGGAGTGGATGATATTGCGGTTTCTGTGTAAACCTGCTAAATGTTGGGTGTACTAACAAACCGTGTAAAGCGTGAGCTCAGACACAGAAAGGTGCTGGGTCAGCGAGTGCTGCCTGTCAAACGTAAGAATTATACAGCATTTATGTTGTTTTATGTGCTTGTGTCGCTATATTATGTTTAGCTGTGTTATTATATTATAATTTCAGTTCAGTCCATAAACAGGCCGGTCATATCGCTGAGTGCATTTAAAGTGAGGACTTGAGGTGCTGCGTGAAATAAGCAACACATAGTTGTGGATGATTGGCATCACCAGTCACAGTAAATCCATTCAAACACTTTACTCTGTTAATCCAGTCATTCCACTCCTTTTTTTTTCTTTAAACAACTGAAATTCTTAAAGGTGCAGTTAAGCCTCATGTTGTGTTCCCAGTCAAATGTGACCATTTCAAAGCTTTTGTCGTTGAAAAATGTGGTTAATTTGATCAGATTCACTTACGATTCCATGACTTTGTCCACGAAATCAACTTATGATTTTTTATAAATTCTTTTCTTTTCTAATGCTCTAATTTTTAAAAAGTCTTATTGATCTTATTCTTTTCCTAATTCTTTTCTTTTATTTTCTGATTCTCATGTTGATGTTATCAACCTTCCATTAGGGACGAAGGATGGAAATTAGCCTTTGGCTATAATCTTGTATATTTACAAATATATGTTCATTAAATATCCATTATCCCTGTTTTAAATAAATAAACTCAAACACAAAAAGAGTTTCAGCTCACACAATAAATTGTATTAATTTACATAAAATGTACTGTGTTTTATTCAGCTTTTGTACATGTTCCTGGTCAAAAATGACCATCATTAGAAATGAATGGGGGGGATCAGAAAGTAAGAAATTTAACTCGGGTACAGCTACATTTATCAGATGGACACACACACACACACACACACACACACACACACACACACACACACACACACACACACACACACACACACACACACACACACACACCACCACATTTTAAATGGTTTCAAACAAAATGTCCTTGGTAACTTTGACCCAAAGTATTCTGAGATAAACAGTAGACTATGTTCCATCTGATTATTTCTCGTAGTCGAAAGAAATCCAGAAATTGTGTATTTTAGAACTTGAACTCAAGATGTATAAGTTCAAATCTATGACACAAACAGGCCATAAATAACAAATATAAGTTCAAAACTTGTAATGTTCACAAGAAGTTATGTTGATAAAAAAATCGAACACAACAAGAGGTGATAATATACATATTATTACAGTTTTTATGATGAGTCTTAATGGAATGGTTAAATTTGACTGGCGACACCAAATTTATTAACATGAAACAAACCCAACATGAAGGTTAAAGGCATCAGCAGCATCCATGAAACGGAATATAATATTCATAAGTACGTTTTAATTAGCATATACTGTAATTCAGTCAAAATGAGAATTGTAGTGTTTTTATTACCTTAAATTTAGCCTTTTTATCTACATGAGACGCAGGTCTCTCTCTGCAAAGCTGCCATGTTTCTACAGTAGCTCTGAATGGACAAATTAACAATTAAACTAGAGATGTCCTTTTTACCCTTTTCATAGCTTCAATTGCAAACTGCCAACTCTTACAGCTGCCAGTAAGAAACTACAAACTGCACCTTTAAATTTTCACCAAACTCATAATGTCCTCATTAGTGAGGTTTGGAAGTGGTTTTACTGAATCATAATTGTATTACATCATATTTGTAATAAGATATGTGGGTCTGAATTTGTTCAAATATATGAAGAACAAATGAATGACAAATAAGTTCAGAAGCAAAGCCACAGACTAATATAAATGCACATGTCCAGATTCAGTATCTCCTTTCTGGAGGTTTGTCAGTCCACAGTAGAGGCTGGAGAAAAGTACAAGGTGAACATCAGCCTGTGGGAGTGAAGAAGGCCACTCGATTTACAGCCGAATGATTAGCCCTCTTCTCTTGATTCATATTTAGAGGAGCCTCCTGTGGAGAGGCCGAGGAGCATGGGGAGGTCAAAAAGGTGTCAGGGAGACAGTGGTTAGAGCAGAAATGAAAGAGGATGAAGTGCAGCAGGAGGAGGATTGGGAAGGAGAAGATCCCTCTGTCAGACATGGGGCCAGAATCTGGGCTCAGGAGAGTGACACGACCCCGTTGTGGTCCCACACCGAGCGCATTAATGAGCGTCTGAGAGGGATTTAAAGTCCAGGGCTTAACACAGATCAGGCGCTGATTCTCTGCCTCAGGGAAACGGGACGGGAGTCTGAGCCACCATTATGCAGGCAGGGGCACACGCTGGGAGGGACGCATTAAGGTCGTCTCAAATGAAAGCGGCACCTGAAACAATGAGAGATTGATAGGGGAACATGTTTTATATTAATAGAGCAGGGAGCTTGAGCCGTGGTGGCTTTATTCTGTCTATTCATGAGCCGTTCCCTCCCCTATAGAGATGCAGCTCTGGAAAAAAAAAAATAAAAGACCACTGCAAAATTAACAGTTTTTCTGATTTTACGACTTATAGGTATGTGTTTGGGCAAAAGGACGATTTTTGTTTGAGTCTATAAAACATTTCCCCAAATTCCAAATAAAAATATTATCGTTTAAAGCATTTATTTGCAGAAAATGACAAATGGTGAGAATAAGAAAAAAGATACAATGTTTTCAAGTCTCAAACAAAGCAAAGAAACAAGATCAAATTCATTTTAAAACAACATGATACTAATGTTTACACTTAAGAGGAGTTCAGAAATCAATACTTGGTGCAATAATCCCAGCTTTCATGCCTCTCGTCATGCTCTCCACAGTCTTTACCATTGTTCTTGGGTGATTTTATTCCACTCCTGGTACTTCTTTAAGCCGAATGAAGTGTGCATGTGTTGGAATTCAGCAGATGCTGGAATGGAATGGCTGGAATACATGTAGAGATGCTGATTTCAGAAAAAAAAAAAGTCATATGTCTTTGTCTTATGTCTACATTGGCTAATGTGTTCTCATCAGGAGAGGAGACTTTAAAGATGCAGGAGCTAAAACAGCTTGTTTCTGAATGTAGCAGCTGCATAAAGTGTCTGTATAAGATAAAGTATTTGTTTTTTTGAACTTATTTAGATAAATTATGCAAAGAGGATTCCAGTATCTCCAGAATGAAAACACAGACCTGGAAATGTTTAATATGTCACCTTAGATTATAAGATTATACAAACAAAACGTGATGGACTTTGAAAATATGATGCAATGTTATGCTATAACAGTAAAATGTTGTTTACAAATTAAGAGCAATTTAACATCTGGAAAATATAGTTGAAATATGCTGTTATTTTCAAGATGTGAATCCACTGCTAAAGGATTTTAAGACAAAATTGAATGGTGTTTTTTCTGGCAGATATTGCAATTTTGATTCAAACACACAATTAAAACACAAAATAACTGGAACGCAAGAATGAAAACTAAAGTCAAGAATTGATTTCAACAAGAAACATGCTATACATACACATAGGCTACATCGAGTGCTTGAGCAGCATCAGTTATTACAACCGAAGAATTAAAGGAGCCATCGATGTCTTAAATTAACGTAGTAGAAAGTCAAGGAGACGACATACACGTGTAAAATAGTCTCGAAAACAAAACTGGGGTTAGGAAAACAGCAAAAAAAAAACAATCTTAGGTTCACGCTTGTATTTTTCGATCTAAAATCATAGATCGTTCAGACCTCTTCCTATGACTGGAAAGAGCTTGTAGTGTTCTCTGTCATTCTAAAGGGGGGACTCCTACAAGGACCAGAATGCATTGCTACTGCGCCTGAATGTCGCTCTGTTGTAGTTCACTGCTTTTATAGGTATTTTCAACAGCTGTATTCATGAAAAGCTTAAAAGCAGTTTGTTTGATGACTTTTACACTTGTCCTCAACACGTTGAAGTAATCACATTGAAAATCTGCTCGCTGTCAAAGTTCTTCTCCAAAGTTCATATTTCCTTTGAGCTTCTACTTCCAGAAGTAGATTTTGGCCGTTTAAGATTGTTTTTTTTCTCCTTTTTTTGTCTTTTCCTTCAATTTGTTCTTGCAAAAGAAAATAAACACAGTTTCTGTGTCATGGAACTTTTGGTGAGTGGGTTTAGAGTTTGTGTGTTGAAATGTTGTGACTTGTCACGCATTGCTGCAGCCATCAGTAACCGAAACTAGACTTTGTTCTCTGCACTGAGCTTTTTCGACCATGTGTAAACGCTGATAAAAACACATAAAAGACGTCAGCGATGCGGCCGGGGCGCCATAACGGTACTGTAAAGATTAAAAGTTAGCAGAGGGACAGAAAGACGGTTTCCTATCACGTCCAACGCTATCTTCATAAATCTGTGTGGTCCACTATACATGTTTATTAAAAACCAGAACAAACTATTTTCCATTTGCTTTAGTAACTTTCTTTGATTTCTGTATTTTAGCAATAAATAAGAACCGAGATGCGTAGAACCTGATGATAAAACTTTTAAAATATGTATTAAAAAAAGTGCAAACCTTTATAAAATAGAGTCCTAGCTGGTGGCGTTTCTATAGGACCTGCAGTGTGAGGTGAGCGTTGCGTAAACACATTCCCTGCACGCAGCCCAAAAAAACCACAGCTGGCTGAACTTGTGTAAGAGGCCTCGCTCAGACGCTGTGGATCTGCCAGTCGGGCTTGTAGATCGCTGGAAATCTGCTTTAGTTGAGCGGCGTGTCGCAGGCACGGACTGCATGGCACTGCAACGGATGGATTAACATAAGTGCAGGATTGAGGTTGTCCCAGATAACTAGAAAATCATAAGAGACTGTGATTCCAGAACGTGTCGGTGAAACCTTTCCTGGTTTGTTCATAGACTGTAGAAATAAAGGTTTGTCTGAGGGTTATGCGTTGCGGATGTAATATGATCCACGTTGTGTAATTTTATGCCGAATAAGTCACAGAGCACTGTTACCCTTATGCATTTTATGCAAGCTGCATACAATTCTGCTATTGCAGTTTTTGTTTTATTAACTTTGTTATAGCCATGTATTTTCTTGAGATTTGGAAACTTGAGACACAACTAATGTTATATTAATGTTAATGTGATACACAGAATTATTACTGGACAAAGAGGAGTATTTCATTTAAACTGTAAGATAAGTATGTTTCGGTTAACCCATTTAAGCCCAGATTTTTTCAAAGATTTCATGCATTTAATTATATCAGTAGAGTCACTAACAACTTTCTCCATTTGTTCCATTTTGTGCTCTTTTCTTTGCAGAAAATAACATTTAATGGCTATTATAGTTGCTGCTTGCACAAAGATGCCCATAAACAAAAAACTATATGTCCTGTGCACATAATTCTTTATTTTATTCTAAAGACTTGAATGATTAAATAGATATATAGTACATGTCAGGGTTGAAAAATCATAATAATGTAAATAAAACAACCTCTTTTGGGGAGAATTTGTCTTTGCCGTGTTCTCAGGAGGATGGGGCAGGAATTGGATGACATCATATGACAGGAGCTTAATTTTTTGCTGAAAACCTTTTGTCTAAGTTATCTATTATTATGTCATTAGAAAAAAAAACAGTATGAGTAACTTTTATGTATTTTAAGTATAAAATGACAGTCACAGACTTAAAGGCTCATAGGCTTCAATGGGTTAAAGGGAACAAAACATGCTTATTGTGATTCATCTGCGGTTATGTTCTAAAACTTGAGGTTAATGAATGTAAAAATTCTGCCTTCAAGTGAAAAGTCAGACCTCTATTTCATCATCAAACTGACATCAGATCCTCTGTGTATGCCCACAAACGACCATCTGTTCCATATTCTGTGCTGCTAAGGTTTGCTCCATGGGTTGTCCAGGCCAACGTAAAAGGTCATATAGTTTGTGTTTATTTTTTTTTTTAACTAAATCATGCAAAAATATTCCAGTCGAGCCCCAGATTAAAATTAAAGAGCTGTAAACGTGCAGGATATGTCCCCCTTTAAGGTCGGTGCAGTGATGACACACACATTTATTTTCCTTACTACAATTACAGGAGACATGAAGGATAACAGAGATTGCATGGTGTTTGGTTACCAGTAGAAATGCTGTAGAGTGATATGCTGGTGGGAGTCCTCCTGTTTGTTCCCAGCACAAGTGTGAGCACGTTTGTGCTGACTGCAGAGAACCACACCTCATGTTTAACCAGAGAGAATCATCTCTTTGTCTCTTAAATGACAGATTGTCACACTACCTAAATAAAATATGATTTAATCTTATTTTGGTCATTGTGTGACAGCAACAGAGGACGTGATAGAAAGAAATTTATACAAAAGTAGAGTAAACTGAAACGTTGATGTGACAAAGTTAGACATTTTGGAAACTGTTTATTCACTTTCTTGCAGAAAGGTAGAACAATAGCACTCTCATCATCGCCAGGCACCAAGGTCACGCTCCTTTTCAGGGGAAAAAATTGCATCCACATAATGGGACAAACAGGACAAATGCAGAAAATCTGTGTAGCAGGTTGTAAAGCAAAGAAACACATGAATCCATACAACACGTAGCCTAATGCTGGTGAGTCCATCAAATGTGTGTATGTCTGGATGAGCAGCACAGTTAGCTGTACTAGTTCATTTGACTTTATTTTTTAGCATTATTTTTGTGTCTTCCATGAAAAGTCATACCTTTTTACCACCATGAGTTGTAAAATGAATAGAAAATGTTATTACATTAGCCTTCTGACGCAATGAGCACATTATAACATTAGAACACTGGAGTGATAGTTGCTGGAAATGAGCCTCTATACACCTATGTAGATATTACACCAAAAAACGATACTTTGCAGCTAGAATAGTCATTTACCACATGACATAGAGTGTATTTATGATTAGTTTAAAGTTATCTCCATTGAAAAAAACAGCGCTTTTCTTTCAAAAATAAGGACATTTCTAAGTGGCCCTAAACTTTTAAACAGTAGTGTATATAGGCCACAATTCCTGCTAAATTCCTAAGTAAAAAGTCTAGCTGTCACCACATAATGTCAAGTACACTGCAAATCAAACAAATACTGTGGATTGTATTTGTTTAGAAGTTGTTAGATTTGACAGATAATTGATAATTTTTGACCTGTTCAGATGACAATCTTACATATTTGGAGGAGTTGGGGATGGTTGGAGGAAGCATTACCCAACAGTAACTACTGTTGGTTTCACATTTACAACCACGAGACAGGACAGTTTAAAAAAAACAAAAAACAAAAACATAACTATAATTATTCCCTGACTTAACTCCATGGTTACTATCTATCTATGAAAGCAGGAAGTGTTTGTGTGTCTGTGGCTGGTGTATCTCTCTGTTTGTCAGATTGACCTCATCTTTCAGATATAGCTTGCACACGGCATGATGATGTGCATCCCATGTTTGTGGATTATTTTGGACAACATCATTATTATCATTAAAAGGTAAAAATCCCTGCAATGCTGTGGTGGTGTAGGGCTAGAGCACAGTCATTTAGAACCTTTTTTCTTGAGCAGCCGACCCTGGTTTGAGTCCTGGCTTAAGCATTCCTTTGTTACATGTCTCCCCCCTCTCTCTCTCTCTCTCCCATTAATTCTTGTCTGGCTACTGTATAATAAAAGTGTTTATGCCACAAACAAATCTTTAAAAAAAAAGTGACTTTCTTTACAGTGTAAAGTATCATGGCTCCTCCTTATGTTGCTTCCCAGCAATTTAGATACAATTCAAAGCTCCGTTGTCCCGTTTCTTCCTTCACGGATCCAACGTAATGAAAGTATTGTAACGTCTCTCAAAAACCACACGCTAAGACATTCGCCAGTTTATCTGCTACTTTATTTCTCATGCTAACACAGGCTACTGTGTGCCATAACCGTCTTACGCCAAGACACGTTCACAGACCCTCAGGAAATCCCAGCACAATCACATAACGGAACAGAATTTGGGCCTAAACTTCTTTATTAATAAACACATATAACAGTAACATGCCCAGGTTGTTACATTATACAAGAAAACAGTCGAAGTAAGAGATTTATCATAAGTCTGGTTTTACTTGGCCTATCAACACAATTTTAAGACTGATATGTAGATTGAGATCTGAACTTTCCTCATAAGTTCTTACTATAACTGTATTTGTATGTCTCCTTATCTCAAAGTATGTCCATGTCTTACCCAATGTACAATTTGTCTATTAAGACTATGTAACAGTCCAACACACCCTCATTTAGTCAAACAACATAAAAAAAGAATACTTAAGCTCCCATTTTCTAAAGGAATACATACCTCCTGGTGCTAAACCCAGGATGCAGTGATGGTGTCTTTGTAAAATCGTGTTGGGGAGAATTAAAAAGGTTAAATCCCAGCAAGCTAAAATTCCATATAAAACAGTAAAAGACTGTTTGAAATCTGTCAACGATGTTATATGACTTTCAATGATGGAAAAAGACAAACATAACTCTCCGTTTTCAGCATGTAGGTTACTAGCTCAGAGGTTGTTGTCCCTTAGTGAAGGGGATTTTTAAAACTCAGTTAGCAGAAGCAGCCAATGACAGGCTTATACACACACTCTGCATCCGGTGAGCAGGATTAAGAAGTAGTAGCTTTAACCCACATCACATGCCTCTCTAACCTTAACAAAGAAACCTTTTTGACCCACATCCTGATTTTTTTGTTTGTTTTGCCTAAACCTGATCCGACCTTAACCGCAGACGTCATTTCCTAAAACATCATTATTTTTGAACAGCGATTTGACAGTGTTGTCCTGCAGATCACTGATAACAGAGGCACCACATTAAAGCAAATGAAAACTCGGCTGCTTTAACCAGTTCATACGTGTGTGCATATGCTAAACTCTGCTACAGACACATGTGCATTTTTACATGGAATATATCTATTTTTTTTTTTTACATGCAATGAATAATTAAAATCACGGTGATATGGTAAACTAGAGTTAATTTTCCAGAAGCACTTACTTTGGCATGAGTATGAAGGAAGGTCATGCACTAACAAGTACAGCCAGGCACTGATTAGTGGGTTATGCACTTACTTCAGTAAGAGGAATAAAGCGCTCCACTGTATAATTGGAATAGAGTGGATTTGCCTCACTTGGGCTGCCAGCATGGCACAGTCTTAACTGTCACAGGAAGCTTACAGCTGCTCAGTTCATCAGCTCAGGATGTAGAACCAACACAACAATGAGCTACTGTTGACGCAAGAAATACAGGCGATGAAACACCTTAACATGATTTACGGTCACATTTTCGTGGAGCAGATGTTTGTGTTAATTATATATCGCGTCAGATGTTCGGTTTGGTGGAGGTTTCATTATATTTTCATTATGTTTTCATTTCATGAAGATCTCAATCTTCCAGGAGCACAGCTGTTATCTGGATGCCGACTCCAAGACATGTCTGCCTCTGATGTTTGTTTCATTAAGTCATATCTGCTCATAGCGCTGGTAGCGTTTTGGATATATAATTTGTTAATGTTTTGCGATGCACGCTGGTGCATCCTTCCTGTTCATCTGATATATCGGTATAATTATGTGCTGAGCTTCAAACCTGGTTGATGTGGTTTTCTGCATCTTTGCCTGTTAAATTGAGCAACACCGTGCTTGGGTCCAAATTGGAGTAATTCTTATAAGCGACAGTACCGTTGTCAGATTTCTCACACGCAGAAACCAGAGGTGACGCACCAGTCGAGCTGCAGATGTTCACAGATTATAGGCTTGTGCCATAATCAGCTTGGTGGAGACGTGTTCACTCTCTCATTACAAGTGCCCCGAGTGGGAGACAAAGATGCAAATAGCTTTGTCCTTCTTCCTTCACTGTATCCTTTGTGCGTGCAGGTTTATTTGAAGCCGATTGGCTGAGTGATGCATCATGTGTTCAGCAACTCGCTGACTAGTATCTGTCATATTCATACTAGTATTTCAGGCCTTTATTAACTCATCGAACACCAAACCTCCTCATTAACCCATTAAAGCCTATGAGGCTAAGTCTGACTGTCATTTTACACCTAAAATAAAAAAAAAAAAAATCTAAATGTTACTCATACAGATTTTTTTCTGACATGATAGTAGACAACTTTTTACCTTTTAAGCAAAAAAAATAATTTTCCAAGTGCTTCCTTTCATATGACGTCATCAACTTCCTGTCCCTTTCTTCTAAGAACATGGAGAAGACAAACCCAGAAAAAGGCCATTTAATTTACATTATTATGATTTTCAACTATTTTTTCATCCATTTAATCATTCAAGTCTCTAGAATAATCCCCCCAAAAAGAACTTTGTACATGGGATAAATAGGTTATGGACATATTTGTGCTATGTATCTATCTATATATAGTTATATATATCTATTTATAACTATAATAGCCATTATCTGCAAAAAAAAGAGTAAAAAATGGAAAACAATTAATACTTAACATGATTGTTAGTTATTCAACCGATATAATTATATGTCTGAAATCTTTGCAAAAAATATATTCTTAAATGGGTTAAAGAAACAGTTTTAGGGATCTAGGGGGATATATTAGCAGAAATGGAATATAATATTCATAAAAAAGCTTAGAATTAGCCGTTTCTATCTATATATGGAGCGGGTCCTCTACCACAGAGCTGCCATATTTCTACAGTTGAACAGAGAAACCAAACAGTGGCTCTAGAGATGCCTTTTGTCGTTTATATTGAGTTCTCCAAATGCTTCTTCTCTGAAACCTCATTGCTAGATTCTACTAAATCCTACACACTAGTCACTACTTTGGCATTAATGAATTTTGGAGTTTCGCACTAGAAAAGGTTGAAGGAGTCTTTAAAGTTTAAAAAGAATGCTAACTTTGTATGTTTGCAGTGGCTTTTGCCTTTTTATAAAAGGCATTCAGCACTATAGCTGAACGGGGATGGAAACAACTTTGTAGAATAACTGAATGTAGTGAACATTTAACTCACATAACTCATCAGCTGATTCTTTGCGTTTGTCTCAGATAGCATGAAATTTATTAATTCACCCTCCTCCATATGATAATGTGTATTTCTAAGTTTTACAGGTGTTAATCCTCCGGCCAAATCCTCAAATCCCTCAAAGAGCAGAGATGTTTTTACCAAATGTAACCCTGAAAGTCCTTTGATGAATATCTCTTACTAAAATGTGACTAAACTCATAAGAACATGTCAGTGAAGTCTCATTAACACATACAAGTAAACATATAGCCATTTCCAAATGATTTCCTGCACACAGAGATAAATCCAAACATACTGTTGCGCTTTCTGAAGGATTATTTCCACTCATTCTCACTTGTCGGGTCACTCAAGGCAAGTTGTTGTGGGTCAAATCCAAAAAGAGATTAACAAGGAGAGGAGCCTCAGGATTCATTAAAGCAGACTGAGGAGAACCTGCCCTGGACCTGGTCACTAAAGGCCTCCTCTGGTGCCTTGTACTCCCAGGACATGTTGTGGTTGCCAAGGAAACAATAGCTCAATAATTCAGCTGGGCACGGCCTTCTGGACCAAACAGATGTAGGAGCCACACTTTCACTAAGTCGTCCAGTACAACACCATGATGCTGTAAACACATTTGACACCGTCTCAACAAATGAGTAATGAAGAATGAGCTTCACTAATACAGTATTTACTGCAGTGATGTCATGATACTGTGCTGATCCTTAAAGCACAATATGTAGTGTTTTACCACTAGAGGTTTCTCAATCTAAATAATAATAGAGGATGGAGGCGATGACATCATGGAGCAGTGTGGGATCATGGGAGTTTTCAGTCAGCTTCTTCTAAGATTTGCCCAGTTTCTCAAACTGATAATTTAAGATCTAGGCGCCTGCTGACTAAAATACTTCATCTGGTTAAAGATAGTTAAAATGATCACAATCTAAAAAAAATGTATCTTGAAAATGTGTTAAAACTGGATAAAAAGACAATTTATGGCAGTAAAACCACAACATGGACACATACATAGACACAAAGGGACATTGAGAGGCAGCTATGTACTATTCCTTAATTAAAAGTAATGATAAAATTACAAATTTCTCTAGGTTTGCACATTGTTGGAAACATTTGGAATGAGGGAAATACACAACTAAACAAAATATTTAACACAGGTTTCATTTGAACACATATTAATCCACTAAAGTTATATATTGAGCCTCTAAAGGTTCAGAAATTAGTCAAGTCTAATCTTAACACTGAACATTACCCCATATGTTTTTATTGATTCATTTTTATCAATGATCTTTTAAGAGATCCATTCATAATGCTTTTACAATGTAGGATTCGTCCAGACAAAATCTACAGTCCTCGTTTTGAGCAAAAATGTATTTAAAGCTAATACAAAGCTTTCACTGTCAACGTTATTAAATGAATTTGATATATTTGGATCTTTTGACAGCCAGTATGAACAGGAGGAATAATTACAGTGATAAAAACCTGGTTCTATGTTCACCTGGCCACCTGAGTGACAGCAGTAACGCCACCAATAATCAGCTCAAATGATAAATGCATGACTAAGCGTTGAGCGTATGAAATTTGCATGTGACGCCTATACTGGGAAGACCTGCATGGATTTAGAGGTCGCACTACAGCACTGCATAACCCAAATTTGCTGGAAGCCTCTAAATATTTCATGCAAGGTCACTTTCTTGAACCATCTCTGGAGTGCAGGGGGGGAAAAAAGCAGGAAGTTCTTTTTTATATGAGAAGATTCAAACAGCAGGAACAGATGTCATCTTTAAAAACAGATTATTGGCCTCATGTCTGCAGCATCTGGACTGAAAGGACTCAAAATACACAACCTGCATACATAATATACATGACATATGCTGCCGTTTTAGATAGAAAAAAAAACTAATGTATGGCAAATATGGTCAATTTTAAGATGTGTTTTTACCATCTGAATTCACATTGAAGCATTTATTAAAAAAGGCTGCCTCGATAAATACATCTCACATCTGTAATGACACAGTCTATTTTGAACTCAACAGATTGCGGGAAGCTTTTTGTCTTTAATGGATGACTCATGCTGCTTGTTGACAAGAACATGGTCCAATGTTCCCTAGAGGAGTTTGTATTGAAAAGCCTCCCACTCACATTATCCGTTTTGGGATTGAATCAAGGAGCAGGTTATTAAGACGCGGTAGATGCAAAACGCACCTTCCTGTGCATGTTCTTATCTGTTTCCCAATCTGCAGGTATTTTGGCAAAGCGTGGATGCAAACGCTGCACAGCCTGAGAAACAGCACACTCAAAATATATGAAGATTGATTTGGGCTTCTGACCAAAGCCATTCAGAACTACGCTAATCAGATTTTACTTGGAGGCATCACTCAGCGTTGCACTGATTTTATCACTAATAACATTTCCTGTGGCACCCGGGGGGATTGACGTGAGGAAAAATAAAATACAAGGCTACAAAAACAACTCCAGCTCTGTCTCTATTATATTACACAGATGAACCATGAAGTCAGTGACAATTAACTGATTATATTGGTCTGCATTACGATTATCTATTAATAAACTGTAAAGAAACGTACCAAGAAACCAGTTTATCACAAATGATTTTAGTAAAACTCACCACAGATTCCTCAGTAGACCACAGCTGATTATTCACTTGGCAAATATAAGTATTACATTTATGATCACATTTTATTTTATGAGCTTAATCAATTCATCAACGATATCCCCAACTGACTTCCCCACTACCATTCCAGCCCAGAACATTCCTTCCACGTTTGGGAACAATTCCACGATGTTCTCAGAGTGTTCTGCAAATGTTTATTGTCCAATGTTCCAAATCATTCTAATAACCACAGGAATTGAGCTTTTTTGAGGGTAATTTTTGTAACGAACCGTTGAGGTTTCCTGTTAGTGGAATGTCGATTAACCCTCCCGCCACAGTCTAACTATGTTTTTTGTTCATCTAGCCTTCACAAATCGTTCTAAGAACATAACAATGACATTGCCTTTACATGAAAAAAAAACATGCTGTTTTAACATATACGTAAAATTTAGGGGAAACGTTCAAGTAACCTTCCCAGAACATTCTTGAAACATAACCAGTAGGTTTACAACAGAGAAACTTGTGGTTTTAACATGTACATGTAAGGAACATTATGCTGCAACTAATTATTGTTGAAATGATTAATTGATTAGTTTGATTCATGTACAGTCTTAATCACTGTTCTCAAAGCTGAAGATTCAACCTAAAATGTTACTTTTTTATCCAGATCAACAGTCCACAACCCAAAGGTTATCAGTTTACTATTATAGAAGACTAAAGAAACCATAAATAATTAGAGGGTAATAACATTACCCTCTAATTTTAATCCAGAACCAATAAGAAACATCCCCAGAATATTACTGACTGAATTACACAGTTGAACACAACCATTGTAACCTGTATCTTAAAAAGTTACTGAGAACAGACATTTGAGTACACATTTGAAATGAAAGTTTTAAGCATATTCATAAATTCTGAATGAGGTAGAACAAACTGACTAGGACCAAATGTTCCCATTAAACATAGTGGCAGCAGTAGACAGGCGTTCATGGAATCATGTTTTTTTCCTCGCCGTTGCTCACTGGACACAAATCTGGACGTCTTTCACATTATTTTGCAGGGATTAAGACATCATGTCAGAGGTCTAAATCACCTGGGGAGATGTGAGATTGGTAGCATGATCAGACAGGGAGAATGAGCTGCAATATTTTTAATATCACTTCCTCGAGTAGATAAAAATGCCTCGGAGCAATGTTCATAAATGTCAACCATACCCCGGCAGAGGAGTGCACTGCTAAATTAATATTACATGTCAAACAACGTTCAATCCAATTTACTGGTCTATTCCGGTTGCACGCGCGGCCTGAGCCCCCAGTCATATCAGACCTGTCCCGGCATGCACGCTGAAGCCAGACGAGACGCTAAGCGCGATGGCTAATATTAGATATGAAGTCGATTTCTTTTGTTCGCAGAATTTTTAATTTGATGGATCGGTCCCTCTGGGAATTAACAATTAACATTTCAAATTTAACGCCACGCTGCAATTTTTGTCGAGACCTGCACAATGTGTCTGAAAATATCTATAAATAATCTCTACCGCGGTTTTTCTTTCGTAACATATTCCAATAAAGAGCCTTTACATGTCAATAAAATCCAACCCCAGTTTAAAGGTGCAATGTGTCCGATTTAGCGGGATTTAGGAAAATCTAGTGAACAAGAATTGGTAGACGTTAATAGGCCTTGGTAATAAAACTAAAAATAAAAATATGTCGTAATATCCACATCATCAATACAATAAGAAAATAGATCAACAGTTTCAACTCAAATTTTGCTTAAGAAAAAAAAATCAATGCTGCTCCTTTTTGGCTCATAAATATCATATTAGCCTTGATAATGGTTTAATTATTGAATTAAACAGTCATTTACTGGCAAACCACAAATCAAGTTTAATATAAAGTGGTCACATTCAGCTTTTTGTCACCTGGTCATTATTAAAAATATAAAAATCAACAATAATCCTTCTAATTGACTGATATGAAATATTTTATATCAACTATTTTTATATCAATGTTCTAGCTATCACCCACCACCATATTTACATATTAAACGTAGGTCATTAAGCATAAAATGCCCCCAAATATTTAAGAGAAAATAATCAATAATTATCAATATTGGTCTATATAAACTATTTTTTATCAATAGGATTTTTTATATTGCCTAGACCTCAGTGTAATTCAGTATAATATTCATAAGAATGTTTTAATGAGTATAGAAATGAATCAAAATAAGAATCTTTTTGTTACCTTAGATTGAGTTGTTTTTTATCTACAGGGGGGGCAGGTCTCCCTCCATGAAGTCCACCATAGATCAGACCAGCACATAAAAATTTTAGGGGGACAGACAAATTCAGATCCTATAGAAATCAATGCAATTTGATGCGTTGCGGCTGGACATTGCTCTTTTGGACATCACATATATGTCGGAGCCACTAGGGAGCATTAAGCCATCTGCACATGTTCTTAAATTTCTTGAAATGGTCGAATGCATAAATAAAATGCTAATATTTCCCCACTTTATATACATTTGACAGAAATGGGTGATTGAAACAAACCCACAAGTCAATCCGGACAACGACTATTCAATGTAGCTTGTTGTGTTTGTGTTGTGTGATGGACAACGAAAGGGGGGGGGGGCCTCTCCTCCGGCCCCCAGCTTTTTTTTATGATGCCAGATGGTCGGCCTCATGCACAATGCAGCGCCCTCTCCATCATGTCCTGCACACTGATACCTTTTGGTGGGAACTAGATGTGTAGAGCCCAGATGAAAGTAACAGGTCATTGCTCACAGTGTTGCTTTAACTGGTCTCTAGAGCCCAGATCCCCTCTTTCATTGCTCTTTCAAGGCCTCGCACGCATCCCTCCACCCTTGTGTTTTGTTCTTCCTCCTGTCTTTCTCTTGAGGTGTTTTGATTCCCTTGCCATCTGCTGTCAGAGCGGCCCCAAATGTGTATAAGCAGGACATAGCCAGAGCCAAGTTTGGCTTCTTGTGTCATAAAGTTAAAGGACATATACCGATAGAGGTTATATTCCTAGAATAAAAATAAAAACGGGATATTTTTGGGCTGATAGATACTAACTTTATCTCTGACCTTGGATTCGAGCCATAACACTAGGCTTGTTCCCACAGGCAAGAACTCAACATCTCACAGTGAGTCGACCCAGAGCCTACTTCTAATTTCCAAAAATGACACAGTATCATAAGATTCTAACAACCAGGTATGTTAAAATCATATTAAGACCACTTAATTTTTCCCGGAGGTGTCAAAAGTATTCATACTCCTTACTTGGGTAGAAGTATGGATACTATGGTTACACAAAATATTTCTGTACAAGTTGAAGTACTCAAGTCAAATTGTAAAAGTTCTGGTTCCAAAACTACTTAGTAGTATACTAGTACTTACTAGTATAAAAGTAAAAGCAATGAAAGTCCAAATATGAGCTGTAATCATAAAATGTGTTGTATTGCCCCCTTTAAAGTATTTCAAACAGATAATAGTGAGTGAGTGAACTGAAATCTATTAAATATAACACTAAAGAATGATAACAAGTGATTTTTAGGTAAAAACAATGTTTAACTCCCAATGTGTGAGCTGTAGTTACTTTTTGACAGGAGAAAAATGTGATTTATGCATAGTATTGTCCTTTTAAAGGTAATTAACAGTTAAAATGGTTGGATTGGTTACAATTTAGGGGACAGAGCAGGTCAAATAATGCACTTTCTGGCAAAAAATCACGTTTTGGCTCGACAGTTGTCATGAAGACAAGCTGGAATGAAAGAGGAGTAACAAGGACATATATATTTTTTAATGTAAGAAGTAGAAAGTACAAACAATTGAATGAAAATGTAAGTAGAAGTAAAATGTCTGAAAGAAATTACTCCAGTAAAGTATAGATTCACAAAATTCCTACTTAAGGTAACATTATTAGTACATTGCACAAACAACTGACTTTAATTTGACTGTTGAATCAGTATTGAGTTTGAGTGGTAAAGCAGTGTTTTGTCCGACTGACAAAGGTTGACTGTGCTCTGGGGAGATCCGCCCATTCTCTGTTCCTCATGTCAGCATTTAACTCTGAATTTCTTCACTTTTAAAAGATTGAGTGTGGAGATAATAACTATTATGACAGGGTCTTTCATGAGAAACTCCTTTTCATATATAAGCCGTTGTTATTCTATTGTTTCAAACCTCTAGATTTTTCCGTCTGCTCCCTTTAAATCATCTTTGAAATGGATTTAATCTAAGCATGCGTCAGTCCTTTTCGAGGCAATGAAACATTCATGACAATGGGCTGTGGCAGCGATCAACATCACAGCAGAGGGACGTACGAATGAAAGACAATCTATTACCTTCTATAAATGTGTTTGGTTGCTTGTTAGCCCAATTTTACTAGCATGCATCGATTTCATTGTACCAAATAATTGAGTTGCATTCACTACGGACGCAAAAACTGCAGCCCGGATCACCATCTCTCCAGCGTTGTATCTCGCCATCTCGCTGAAAATGTAGCGGCAGACCTGCAGAGCCACTGACAGAGAGATGAATGAGTCTCAGCCAGGAAATTCAATTTGCAGCCAGATCTTATAGCCCCCTCATGTAATTTAAATCGACACTTTGAAAACCTGCGCTGCTGTGTGTCGATGACGAATTTGAAAGGCAGGTGAGAAATAGCTGGACAGATCTTAGCTGTCGGTGTACAGAGAAACAGAACAGTGTGTGTTCTGTGCTGAAGGCCATGGAAATCCTGATGCAGACTGATGTTCTTACACAAGCTACGAAATATTACACGCTGGTGCTGTGTTATGTATATTCATAATTGCAAACTCGTCGGCTAAAGCGAAAGCTAAACTTTCAAATTCATCCAATCTGTTTCGAGCGATGTCGCACTTCTATCAACATCCTGAGTCGAGCAGCTGCAGGTGGATGACCCCATCTTATGAAGCCCTTATCCGATTCATTTTGTACTTGGAGGCTTTGTTGCTGTGGACCTGAGTCATTTCAGGGCCAAATTTGGTGCTATTTAGGCCAGATAGTCAGTCAGTCAGTCATTTTCTATACCTGCTTATTCCTCATTAGGGTCGCAGGGGTCTGCTGGAGCCTATCCCAGCACGTTACGGCGAGAGGCAGGGATACACCCCAGATGGTCGCCAGCCAATCGTGGGGCACACACACCATTCACTCCCACACTCACACCTATGGGCAATTTAGAGTCGCCAATTAACCTGAGCATGTTTTTGGACTGTGGGAGGAAGCTGGAGTACCCGGTGAAAACCCACGCAGACACGGGGAGAACATGGAAACTCCACACAGAAAGGTCCCAGACCCAGGACCCAAGGAGGTCTTGAACCTGCTAGGCCAGATGGAACAAATCCAAAAAACTTTAAGTTTTGACCTATAACTTATAAATCATAAGTGTCAGAAAGCAATCGTTTTTGCTATTGGAACCACCTTTGGTGGACTTGTGTAGATATGATGTCTGACTGACCTCCAACCAATTTGGTGCCATTCGGCCAGTAAGTACACTACCGTTCAAAGGTTTGGGGTCACCCAGACAATTTCACAAGTTTGTAAGATTAGAACACTGGAGTGATAGTTGCTGGAAATGGGTCTCTATACATCTATAGATATTACACCAAAAAACTGAATTTGCAGCTACAATAGTCATTTACCACATTAGGAATGTATAGAGTGTATTCCTGATTAGTTTAAAGTTATCTTCATTGAAAAACTTTTGAATGGTATGCGGAGCAGGACTCTCTCCTGAAGCTGCCATGTTTCTACAGTAGCTCAGAATGGACAAATTAACAATGACCCTAAAAATGTCCTTTTCATTGCTAAATGCTTCAATTGCAATCTGCCAGCTGTTGCTGCTGCCAGAAACTACAAACTGTACCTTTAAGTTTAAGTCATAATGTCCTCATTGGGGAGGTTTGGAAGTGGTTTTGAACAGTAGTGTAGTGCTGTGACACCTTCGTCCTACTAAAGGAAGGAATACATCTCTATGTAAGAATGTATCACTGTCTGTCGCATTTCTCAAGAACCGTTCATGTGATGGACTTCACACTTAGCGGGAGTGTTGCTGACGACCCAAGGGAGTGCTGTGTCAGGTGTGAAGTCGATCGGATGAGCGGTTCTCAACAACATTGCAATAGCTGTCAATCTACACCCACATGTTAGACATCAACGCTGCCATAACTCTTCAAATCTTATTAACGGGAAATTAATTCCAAAGTGCAATCAGAGGATCAGATTTAGTGATTTAAAGCCATAATAACTCCTTGGAAAAAAAGAGAAGCTGAGGCTTTTTGAATGGGAGTAAATTTGCACATCTCGCAGCCGTGGGTGGCATTGCTCTTTAAGGTAGGGCTTTAGCCTCAAGCTGTGGTAGTTTCTCCGTGGTCTGAACTAAATTTCATGGCAATCCATCACATAGGCTACTTGACAAGACATTTCACTCAAATCCACAAAGGCGGAGCAGAAAAAAGGTCACGGGATCACTGAAGTCATTAGGATGCATCCTCGGGGCCACATTGATGTCTGTACAAAATTTCATAGCGATGCATCCAAGTCAACCACATGGAATTATCATTAATTGCGGCTTTGTAGCTGTGTTATTAATATCAAAAGGAAAATCTCATAGTGCGATGAAATGCCTTTCCCGTTCCCTGAGTGATTGCTTGACAGAGTAACACAGTGGGCTCCCTCTCCTCGGCCCTCTAACCATCCAATCTAAGTGAATTATTTCCTCCCTCACTGGGAGTGCGTCGTGGCAAACACATCAAACAAGATTACACTTATAGAGCAAGGGTATATTTACCCTCCTCAGAGACATATTTAATTTGCCTGTTGCCCTGGTAACATGAATCTCACAAAGAGTGGCTGTGGAGTTGCCTGTAATTACAGAGCAGGCCTCTTCATCAGAGGCTTTAATTCTGAAAAATGCATATAGCAGGCTTCATGTAGGCCGTGTGGCCGCTCACACATGGCCTCGGACACCATAAAACGACAGCCCCCATATTAGGACTCATTACTGCTCTCAAAGCCATGATCTCGTTTACTGAGCATCATTTATATTTTTTAAATGACGCAGAAAAGTGCAATTGGTGTCACTACTTCTTGTCATGTATTAATACCAGTGGTGGAAGAAGGACTCAGATGTTTTATAACTCCTTACAAATACATAAAAAATACAGAAGTATTGGCTGCAAAATGTTATAGTAAAGTTCTTTGCAAAATGTTCCTTTTTAGCATTTAACAGTATCAGTAGAATTATAATAATCCTTAATTGACATGAACATATAAGCAGTATTTTAATGTTGTCAAGGTAAATCTAGTCAGGTTGATTTTAGTTGTATATCCCAAAATCAAAACTCACAGATTCACCTCAATGGGCTTAACAGTTTATACAACAGCAACACATCATCACCTGTACTTAGACCCCCACATTGTACAAGGAAAAACTCCTTAAAAATAACTTTTTAACAGGGAGAAAAGAGGAAGAAACCTCAGGCATAGAAACAGATGAGGGACTTATGCTTTTGGGTACTCAAATGAAGTGAAAACGCATATTTTATGAACTGATCATGTATTTTAAAATACTGATCAAAAAACTAGCTAGTGACTAAAGCTGGCAAATAAATGTATTTTTCCCTGTATATTTCCCTCTGAAATGTAATGGAGTACAAGGGAAAATTAAAATCAAATGAAAAGACTTGGATTTGTCAGAGTCCACAGCTGAGTTCTGGAAGACATATATTTTGATAATAAAAAAGAAACAGCGAAGGGTTACTGGGTTTACCGTTGAAGTATGTCAACTAAAAGCAGCCCGATGCATTTGTCTCACGTCGGAGGGGGAAAGATGAATAATTCAAGTCAGGAGAGGTCTTCCCTGCACAGGCACTTAGGAAAGCTACCACGAGGGAACAGGGAGAAACGAGCATAATGTACAGTAAAAAAAAAAAATTAAATGAAAAAATGTAATTTATGCAATTTAAGTTACTTGTAAAATAAACCCCATGTATTATCCCTTTAAAAGGGGATAATACATGGGATATGTAGATGATATTTCCTTCAAATATGTACAGTAGGAGAGGTAAAGGTAGAGCGGTATAAATAGAGAAAGCAATAGGAGAGGGCTGGAGAGGAGGAGGAGGAGTGTTCAGGATCCACCCAACGAGAATCGTGTCTCGTCTCTTGGAAGGGTTTCAAGCCCAAGTGCTCCAAATGAGAGGGCCCTGAAGCAAGGGTGCAATCTCTGCAAGCGAAATCACTGGCCTGTGCTCATCAGCCATAAACATGTCACTGCTGAACTAGGTCAATGTTCTCTCTGTGCAAGCACATCAAACGCAGGCCTCCAGTGCAGCATTTGGCCAGCTCCGCGCCACTCTCTGCAGTGCACCTCCGCACGATGTGGCCCATTTTCTCCCCCCTTTTATGTTTCTGTGACATGTCGCCGCCTCTCGCTGCCCACAGCGGACGGGACAGAAAGGGAGGAGACGTGGTCTAACGAGCTCCAGACAGGGAAGGGTTAAGGGAAGGGGAGGGGAAGGCATCAGTCGGAATGGCAGAGAAGAAAGAGAGAGTAATAGAGAGAGAGGGGGAGGGAGGAAGTGTGCATATGTAGGGAGATGGCGAGATTAAAAAGGGAAGTTTAGTTGAACTGCAATAGGAAGTATAGAGAGGTTCTAAACGCATAAAAACACATTGCAACGCTGTTTAAGGAAAGTGTACTCACTAAAAGGATATCGTAAGAATGTCTCTATTGTTAAAGAGTTTGTGGGGGAACAGCGAAAAAAAAGAAAAGGAGAGAAAATGAATCTCGATGACAGGTCAGGTCTCTATCTGTGTCACTGATTTCCCAGAAAGCCCCGCCACAGCCTGCCAGCATTATTCATTAATCACCTTGCAGTGCTTTGTTCCAAGACTCCTTCTTCTAATGCAAAGCAGAGGTTTCTGATTTATGAAACGTCGTTCCGCTGACATGTGGAAGTATACAAACCCCCTTCTTCCCTCTCGTTTTAGTTCGCAGTTGCTTCTGTGAATTATTTATTGTAATATTGAATTATTTATTCGAGGAACAAACATGTCCTCCAAACCGAACAACAAAAATGCGGAACTTGTCGTTGGTTCAACTTTTCTGATCCGACAAATCCGTTACAAATCACTGTATCGTCAATAAATAATAATATAACCTCGTACTGACCTGGCACCATTATGGTCAAGGTTTAGGCATGAAAACTACTTGTTTAGCGATAGGAATCATCATTGTTAAGTGCCAGAAAATCTTTGGTATCATGGTTACAGTAATAACCGTTTGGTTAAGGTTAGAAACTGTCTGTCTTGTTGACACTCTTCCATCCACAAACTGTGTTACTAGGGTTACTAAATAGAAACAGTAACTTCAGTATTTTGACCTTTAGATCCATTTCAACACAGTTAAGTGGACTGTTCTGTCAAACAGTATTTGTCTGTTCTACTGTCACAGTATCACATGCTGTACATCCTGTGTTCTATTAGATACACTACAATTTCCAAGCATGACAATTATGTGTTAGAGACAATTGTACACATTAGCCTCTCACACACACAAAACACAGAAAAGTATCACCATAGTTCAGTGTGAACCTAAAGTTGTATTAATGAAATTAGTGAAAATCGATATTACTAGGTCTCTATATTATATTAACTGGATTACATTGCATCATTAAAATGTCAAATTGCCTTAGAGAATAATCAGAATAATCCACAAGCACAAAGATGTGTAGATCAATTCTTAAATCTTTTTTAAATTATTCATTTATTTTTAGGGCTTTATTGGAATATTTGTCAACAATCTGGCAGAGATTATATTAATAGTATTAGTTATGGATTTAAGTAAAAAAAAGTGATAATGTCAAATTACAGTAAACTACTGGCAGCAGTTAATTACTGTAAATGATATTGTAGTTATAGGCCTGCAGTAATATACTGTACTGGCTGCCATTGTACATTAAAAGTTTCTTAGAGTTTAGTAAAATCTATAACTTCGGCAGACATATGCTATACATAACCATTTGTCTCCAGTTTTAATGATCCAGTAATGAGATGAGCTCAGTTTAGCATTTAAAAATCTGTAACCCTTAACATGTAGCACAAAAGATGTTGAGACAAGTGACATTTAAACAAAAGCTCTCAAATACGCTGAGTACATGTTTGAAAAACTAATTCCCAAGGTGCATGCCCTTTCACAATCTGTTCATTATAATCTCTTAAACTGCCAGCAACACTTAGCACTGAGTCTGACCAGCAGCTCCTTTGCAAACTGCTGCTAAAATAATATAAAAGTAAAAAAAATAAACAGATTGCAGGATAGCACAAGCGGTTTTCTGTCCAGTTCTAATTGGCAGAAGGTTGACATCCAGGCTTCCAGACTCGCTGAAAGAAACGAGAATGAAAATGAAGCACAGGATAAGGGAAAGAGAAATGAAACAATTAAAGGGCCGAGAGGAACATTTCCAGGAGGCCGCTGCACCGACCTTTACGAAGTGACGCTAAGTTCTTGAGAAGTGTGGTGACAAGGATTCACTGTGAGCTTGTTTGTCTTCTTAGACATTACTTAACCTGTCTGGCCTCTGCTCCTCTGTTCCTCTCAAGGTTAATTACAATAAAATCCCCCCAAACAACAGGGAACTCTGGGAAACAAGATTACTTGGAAGTTGGAAACGACCTATTCTGTCTTTTAACCAAACTGAATTTCTTTGCAGCAACCAAGCTACAGCTTAGAAACTCATTTGTGTTGAGTTGACCAATATGACCACTCTGTCCTTTAGGGCTCAGCAGCTGACTCCACTACATATTTGATGGAGTTGATGCTTTAGATAGTAGGCTATTATTAAATAATTAAATGCAAGTGGGATGAACAAGGTGCATAGTTCAGACTGACTGAAGAGTCATCCAAATACAAGCTTCACTCTCAGCTTGCAAACAGTGAAAATAACGTATAATTACAGATAATTCAAGCGTTCTACTGCTTGAAGAGAACACCACCTGAAAAATGTTCTCTTGTGCTTGCCAGGTGCCTTCCAGGGTTAATGTCGGCCAAAATTAAATGTCCAGCCGTCACTTATTGGGTAACCAGATGCATAAATGTAATTCTATTTCCTGAATCAGATGTTACTGACCTTTTGGTTTGATTCCACAAAGGAGGATCGAACGATGATCGTATGATGTTAATGCTTGCAGGTGGCTCCTGTCCTTCTGTCCCTCCAGTACTGCAGCAGAGAAAATGAAAATGCTGCATTTTAATGCCAAATCTTACAGTAAAACAAAAAATACTCTATTATCTCCATAGGGAAATTTATAAACAAACGTGAATTCATACAGTATTTGAAAAGTTTGCTTTTATACATATATATAATATTGCATTACCCTCATAACCCATATATTGCATCATATTGCAAAACCTTTATACATGAATATGCATGTATACGTGAATGAAGACATAGAGCAGGACTCTAAATTGACAGTTTTAACGTCACAAAAGACAGACGTTGTGGGTTATGCTCTGCTTCAGCAGCATTTGCGACATATTGCAAAACCCTTATGGCCAACGTCTTCATTATATACTAGTATTGGGAAGTGTGGACATAAGTAGGGATGGATGTTTATAATGGTTCAGCCTGCATTAGGGAAGTAGTTGACTGTAAAACGTCTGTTCTTGGTTTTCGCGAGCGTCATTTTCAGTATTTCACCATATTTTGAAAGAACGGTAGCTTACAGTTAGTGAATGTGGCTGTTTTTTTATTACCGTGTGCACAATTCTTAAGGTAACTTCTTAAATGTTTATGTTAAAATTGTTTGATTTTCAATTTTATCTGACTATGTCAAATGGATCTCCTCATGAACTGTAAGAAACAGGACCCACTAACTAACTTGTGTTGTTTTGCACCTATTTGTATCTAACAGAAGTTTATTTCTGCCAAGAAATATCAACTCTCATTCTTGTCTGGTCACTAACCTGTCATCTCATTTGAATAATTAACAGATGCATGCCCTCCATTGTATATCTGTATAGCAGGTAGTGATTCTTAAACCGGTAAACTCTTGAACTGTGGCTAATATTAAAAATGAATGTTTTATGGCCCGGTCCAGTGAAGAAGGTCATTGTCTGACGAATTTGATGAGTTGATGGTTGAGTAGAAAGAAGTGTTCTTTCATACCAGAGGAATGTTACTGACAGCGCACACAAGCAAGTCTGTGCCGAGTAACAAGAATTTGCAGGGGATTCGTTGACATGCCGGATGTGGGATTAGCGGTAGAAAATTTATCAAGCAGCAAGTAATGGTGTAGGAATGAAATGTCACACACAAATTCATATCTCAACCCTATCTGTGGAGTTTAATGTGGCATGTAATAGCTTAGCTGTAGGAACATGTGAACACTATAACAACAATATTAAAGAGCTTTTCATAACAGTGTTGCAAATGGTAAAGTCAGGCCACTAAAGGACAGAGAATTGATAAAATACTCAACAAAAGAGTACTTTATTTAGGTAAAACTGATGAAATAATCAATATTATATATAGATTTGGACTAAAGAAAATCAAGTGATGATATTAGTAAACTAGTTTTTCTTTTTAAAAATGATGTTTTGCCCCTATCATTTTTCTGACCCTTCACAATATGGTCTCATAATTAGTCTACATATCAAACGTCTGAAATACAAACTTATTTTCCATTCATAGAATAGTTTATTATTCATTAATAATGATGATTAATGTATAATGAAGCATTTAGAGAGCAGGGAGTGTCTTTAGTGTTGACACATTTCCTTTATTGAGATAAAACATTCATAATCACACTATATTTACTGTCTTATGTTACATAAAACATGAAAACGTAATAGCCATCATTATTTCACTGAATTACAATTAAATAAAATAGACAAAAAAGATGACTTTAATCTAAAACAGAGACAAGAAAACAATGAGCTGAACAATGAACAACTAAGCTGCAACCGACAATCCCAGCGCAAATTTCATTAATGTAAAAATATGTGTAGAATTGAATGCATACTGATGAAAAATGCAATAATAAAAAGGCGGCTATTACACATATTTCCACCTACTGAATTTTTTGAAATGCAAACAATAATAAAAAACCCTTTCATGACGTTGCTGTCACTGAATAACGGCCATTTCTCTATAAAGGAAAATAAATGATTATGTGTGTCAATACAGCAAAGTATTCATGTGCATAGCATCAGGAGGAAGTATTTCCCTTTGCTTTTTTTCCTTTCAGTTTTGTTTAAATAGGCGTTGGTGGGTGATGCATTTCACAAGTTCATCTTATGTTAGTGAGCATTATGGGGTTACCCATGTGAGAATTCTCAGCTTGCTCACAAAAGTGAAAGAATCAGTGAAGAGAGAGAGAGAGAGAGAGAGAGAGAGAGAGAGAGAGAGAGAGAGAGAGAGAGAGAGAGAGAGAGAGAGAGAAGATGTGTGCATCATATATCATAGATGTGTGTGTGTGTGTGTGTGTGTGTGTGTGTGTGTGTGTGTGTGTGTGTGTGTGTGTGTGTGTGTGTGTGTGTGTGTGTGTGTGTGTGTGTGTCTGTGGGGTGGGGGGTTAAAAAGCTGGCAGGCAAAGAGCTATACACACTAAAGTTAGCCATTATTAAACCCTGAAAACACTGCATAGATTAATGGTTTAAGGGGCCCAAACCATGAAGAGTGAATACTTGAAGAAATCCACCGTCACTGTTATAACATGAAAGGAACCTCTGCCATGTACCCGGAGCTTTATTTCAGCATCTGACAGCCCATATTCACTTCCACAAGCAAAACTCTCTTGACAGATTATGCAAGAGAGCCAGAAAAACATCTACATTTTTAAACAAACGTTACAAGTTCTCATACTTCAATGAACCTGCAGCGTTTCACTAAGAAATATCTGTGTGTTTAGAGTGAATTGGGTCCACATTGAAATGCTGTTTGTATTCATGAGGTTCTGTGATGTTTATGCTTCGGTACGCATACATATCATTAAACTTTAGGCGAGATTTTAAATTTGCAGTATTTTCTGCATCTTGAGATTGCTGACCTATTTTCAGGCGGTTTTTGGATGGTGCAGCACAGCAGATAGTCTGGGAGCACTTCACACTTTAAATTACCATAAAAACCAGCTGAGGAGACCTGACAGTTTGGTGCACCTCAAGTACTGTTACTTCAAGGAAATATGTGTCAACTGAAAAGTGCTTATCTAATAAATTATTAATGCATCTTACTTAAACATTTCAAGAAAAGTTAAAACGTTGGAGTTATATAGTGTTTTTTTAAGTACCCAAAGATGCTTTATGTGGAGGGTAGAACAAATAATACAAAATATAATCTGTAAAATGGAACAAGGTCCAGGATTATTCAGGATGATTTTATCTATAAATTTTCGAATATAACTTTAATTTACATAGTGATTAAATTTACTGATTGAGCCTTTAGCCACGTCAAACCAAATGAAAACTTCCACATCACATGTTTAAGTATAGAAGTAAAAAACTGTCTTTAAAATCCCTGCTGGCTCAGTTACAGCATCCATGTAAAGCTTAAGTGCACATTTCCTCTCACAGCTTTTTTCTGAAATGCACTTATCACCACAAAATATTCTTATGATAAACCGTTCCAGTGTCCAATTACCCAATATTGAGAATGTGGTATCATGAGAGTGCAGTATTCTGGTCTCGTTCGCATTGAAAGCTTCTTAGTTTTGCATTAAAAATTCATTCTGGGCAAGAATAGAATATAAAAAGTGGGTCAAGCTACTTTGATGTATACTGAATGTGCAGCCCAAAGAGAGATGTTTAATGACATTATACAGCGCAGAAGTATTTCAGAATAATTCCTAAGTGGAGGATATGTCAAAATATATAAACAATTGATATGCTGAAAAGCTTTTATGTCCCATGGAAAGTAAATACAAAGTTCAAGACTTTGTCAAAAACACAAGTGCTAAATTTATACTTGTGTGACCTAATGAGTAACTTTCGGTTTGAAGAATAACCACTGTTTTATTTTTTAACTCAACAAGCATTGACACAAGTCGTCTGTGCAATATGCAAACAAACCAGACGACAACACGCCCTTAAATGTCAGATAGAAAATCTGAATAAAGTCCAATCCATTAAATGTTGTGTGTGGGTGCAGAGCCTCTACAGAGGTGTAGTTGGGGCAGCAGATGGGTCACCAGAGCCTGACTATTTAATCACAGGGGCGAGGTGCAGGCAGAGTGGGGGATTATATGGTCTGGTGATTTAAATATTAATTTTCATTATCCGCAGCACAAATACAAATCCTGTTTATAATATTCAGTGGATATCTATATCTACTGGACACCATTTGGTTTGGAATTTGAGAGGCAGAAAAGCTAAATCCCTGGTCTTGAATAAAGTAATGAGAGAAGTTAACGCATTTAACTCTAGATTGTTGTTGAATAAACTGTGAGGTTACTGTGGCAGGCGAAAATTGCGACATTCATTTGTGCAGTTTATTGAAAAAACTGTTAGAAAGAAAGTCAATTGTGCATTTTGTTTAAGTTTCATAATTCACCCCAGAAGTTCCCTTTAACCACCATTGATTTCATCACTGATTCTCCTGTTTTCTAGACTTCTTCCTCTTTTCAGAGCGGTGACAGGCGGCCACTGACGCCGGTGTGACTGTGGAACACGTAAAGGGGCCTACCCTTTTACAAAGCTGCTTACAGCCTCTTTTAGCACAGCCGGGACAGTCGGGTTTATACTTGATAGGGGATTTCTGCAAGCCAGCCCTCTTTCTCTACCATAATTAGGCCACCCACATTCACAGTCATGCACCTCAACTGTAGATTTTGGGACCTTCCACATTTAGAACTTGTGATGATTTATAGGATTTTTTTTTTATTACTGAATAAATAACCTGAAACACGCTGGGCTGTTTTTTCTGTTTGGTTCTGTTTCAGGCATTTCCCCTATTTTACACATAATGATACATAATATATAGTTTTAGAATAGTGTGTAATTAGAAAACAATAGTTTATATTCCTTACTATATCCTCTACTGTTTGTTCATCTATTCACACATAGTGGAAACTGATACCCGCTATCACTGCCTTCAGTTTTCTGTATGATAATGCAGTGAAAATAATTCCTGTAATATATAAACACAGATGCTGATAACGCAAACCAAAAGGAACATTAGATTTGCAAAGTTACGTAACTTCCAGAGATGTTTCATGTTGCGTGCAAGAGTACATGAAGGAGGCGGGAGGTTGTCCGCCACTGGCGAGAACCTGATTGGTCCGATTATGTGATGGCGACGATTGACGGGCCCGCCGACCAATCCGCGGCCGAGCTTTGTCTTACCCCTCGTTGGACGCAGAGGCGACATTCTAGGCAGCGTTTGTTCGGGACGGTGAAACTGTGCCGTTATGTCGTCGGGCTGTAACAGCTCGTTAAACCGGTCTTAAACCCACGCGGAGGATTCGTTTGTTTCAGCCGCGCTGATAAATGAGCTGTTTACGGTTACGTGTTATCGATTACACCCCGCAGGCGACTTTTAACCAAGTGGAAGCGTTTAGCGTGGATCCATGCAGACTCGGTATGTACCGCTGGCTAGTTAGCGAGCTAGCACATGTTTACATTACTGGTAAAAAATTACACATTTTTTAAGCTAACCCAGTCTAACTACTTCTCTGTTGGTGAATTATGTCGTGTTTCTTCTTGTGTGCTTTTCCTTTCTAAGTTATCATTACCGTTCGGTTGTGTTTATATAACTTAACGCACCATTACAACTTTGATAAACTTCACAAATGTCTTCCAGCAGGCAGGTTATTTAGTGTTTTTAGCAAACGAAGGAAGCTGCTGCAGTAGTTATATAACAGCAGTGGTGGATGAAGTACTCCTATACTTACGTAAAAGTAGAAGTACTTTCATCTAAAAATACTCCATTACAAGTAATGGTCCACCATTGAAAGTGTTAATTCAGTAGAAGCATTTTCAGCGTAATGTACTTAAATTATCTAAAGTACTCATAATGCAAACTGTGTTATAGTTGTTCGTATCACTAACAAGCATATGTGAGCATTTTAATGTTGTAATTCATTGATGTGGAGCTAATTTTATATAATTTGTATAAATTAATACTAGTGCTGCATCATATATCATAGATGTGTATCATATGTTTAAATCACTTTATATAGCACATTTTACATAAAGTGCATATTACCTGAACAACAATTTAAATAACAGGATGTTCTAATATAGTATTTCATGTCAAATCTTAGTTTGAAAATTAGGTAAAGCTGACAAATGAAGTGGACATATGAAGAAGAAGTGGAAGTCAATGAAGTGGACGTATGATGTACAATAAATGGAAACAATCAATTCAGTACTTAAGTAAATGTACTTGATTACTTCCTACGATTGAATGTTAGTAACCTGGTGTTAATTGTTAACCAGTTTATTTCCTGGACTTTTTATTTTTCAGCAACTGAAAATTATTGCCAGACTCCCGAAAATTTCTTGAAGTTTCCAGACATTTTTTTGCAAATGTTAAAGGCTGCTGTAGTAGTAGTATAAGAGAAAAGGTTGGAAAGTAACTGAGTACATTCACTCAAGTACTGTACTTAAGTACAAGTTTGAGGTACTTGACCTTTACTTCCATCTGATGCTACTTTACACTTCCATTCCACTACATTTCATACATTTCATACTTTTAAGATGCATCTTTAATATAATTATGTATGTGTGTGTATATATATATATATATATAATATTTCTCATGTTGGTGAAAACATAATATAACACAGTCTGCTTAGTAAATACTTTTAATACTTTAAGCACTTTCAGCTGATAATACTTATTACTTATTTTTTGTTGGCAGTATTTCTACTTTTACTCAAGTAAATCATCCTATGTGCTACGTAGGTACTACGCGCACCACTGAACGTTGGTAAGCTGGGGTTAGCTGACTTGGCTAACCGTTAATCTGTCTGTTCCCTGGACTCTTTCTTTTTTTTTTTCAGGCGCTGAAACATATCATCAAACTTCCAAATCCTAAAATTTAGTTTTGCAACCATTAATCGCTTTCCAAAGATCCACAAGTTTCCAGCTCCTTAGCTGCAAACGCTAACACATGAAGCAGTTATATAACAGTAACAGCACTATGAATTTAAGTTGACACTGTTAAATGCTAATGTTAGCAACCATATGTTGGGCTGACAACCATTAACGCTAAACTAATGTTCCATGAGGTGTTTAAAGGCCAAGCTGCAATTTTTTAAAAGTCAGAATCCAATTGAACATTGAAACATTTGTTTGTTTCTCTTGCCATTATCATTCCTTCTATTCTTACTTTCACTCATACAAAACCAACAAGTTAAAAGTTGATCTGAAGATAATATGAAGCTTCAGTTGTATGAATTTGTCAAATCATGTCAATATATTTCAACATTAGATGTTTTGGAGCCAAAGTTCCTCTTTTTGTTGCTATGCTTCCACCACAGCTCAACAGGGACACAATGTCCGAAATAATTTGATGTTAAAAAGATTGAAGGTTGCATCCGCTTGATATGACTAAGTCAGATTATTGAAGCCTTAGTGATAATGAACAGTGTTTTGTATGATGTACATAACTGAGTTCAGGCGTTCATTTTCTTCAGCTCGGTATTCTTACTCTTAATGTAAATTCTGCCGTTATTGTGATTTTATATAATCTTGATTTGCAAACTAAAGCCTGGTCACATCTGAGCTTTAAATGTTATATGTACATGCATATGTATGTCTTATGCAACGTGTTGAAAATGGCCTCCACTCTCATCTTGCAGGTCTGGGTCGCATTCTCGAGACTACAACTGCAGGCCATTTACTGATGGGTACATATTGTGAGGCAGCACACCAAGAGAACTGCAAATCATTCAGAAGAGACAGGAACTGTGAAAGAATGAAGACAAGCTAGATATTGTGTTCAAAGAGCAGCCAAAGTCTGTCGTTGTGCAGCAAATGTGCACCTGGACTAAACGCATAATCAGAAAAATCTGAAAAGTAGCTTTTCCAGTTGATCTTCCATCAAACCCCAGCACTTCATCTTAAAAAAAAAAACACCTTGACTTGATCAGTATGAGTGCTGAAGGATATCAATACAGAGCGCTTTATGACTACAAGAAGGAGAGGGAGGAGGACATTGATCTGCGTGTAGGGGACATACTGTTGGTAAGCAAAGGGTCTCTGGTGGCTCTTGGGTACACTGATGGACTGGAGCAGAGGCCAGATGAGATTGGCTGGCTGCCCGGCTTCAACGAAACCACTCAGGAAAAGGGGGACTTCCCTGGGACATATGTCGAGTACATTGGCAAGAAATGGATCTCTCCCCCCACGCCCAAGCCGAGGCCCCTCAGACCGTTACCTGTAGCTCCAGGCTTCTTCAAGGCGGAGACAGATTCCGACTCCGAGCCAGGTGAGTTCACACCCGACCACTTCAAGTAGGGCTGCGGTTAACAAGTATTTCCAATATCAACGTCCGAAAATTACCTAGAGCACATGATTACGTTATTAAATTGTCTTCAAAAATGTAATGTTTTCATTCATAAAAAGAGCAAGAAACCAGAAATTATTGGTGTGAGAAGCTGAAACCTATGATTGATCTTCACATTTTTGCTAAAAAATGACTTCCTAATCCTAATTGACTGACTCAGTGCAGCTAACAACACATTAGTGATGAAAATATTACTCGTCAAAGTGATGAAGGATAAACGAGACAGCTGTGCCAATGGTAATTGGTACATTAATTTGTATCTTTCCGGAGCTCTCAGCTACATCTCGTGGTCTTCATCAGGAGATTGAGTTTGCCCAGTTTTAATGAAGTTACGGATTATTTATCATAATGCTACTTACGGATGACGTTTTGGTCAGACTGCAGATATAGAGGACATCTGACGTTCTATAATAATGTGAATAATTGTTATATGAACACACATCAACTCGCAGATCTGGACTCTGGTTAGTAAATGGCGGCGGGAGAGATGCTGATTTTGCAAAACAGTTGCAGTCTTTGATAACAAGTGGCCCTGCTCAGTGCTGTACAGCTGCGCTGAATGTAAACCAAGCTCAGTCCCAGAGGACAATGGTGCTGGCGTCTGTTCAGGCTATAATACACCAGAGCATCTCGTACCAGCCATATGTTACCAGTGGATATCATCTGTTTTTCCCACACAAAGCCACATATCTTAAGGGAATATAATTCCCTCATCAGTGTTGAGAAAGAGGATTAGATAACTATATATGCTAGGGATTCTCCAGTAGCTTGTGGGGCTGCAGCTGACGATTATTTTAGCAATTGAGAATTCCATCGATTATTCTATATGGGGCTGCTGTAGCTCAGAGGTAGAGCAGTCATTCTGGTCGGAGGGTTGGTGGTTTGATTGCCGGCTCCATGTCGATGTATCTTTGGGCAAGATACTTAACCCTGATATGTCGATGCATACGATTTGCTGATGAATAGTTCGTTTCCTGATGTGTGGGCAGCAATTGTATCTGGGTGAATGTACACTTGTAGTGTAAAGTGTTTTGAGTGGTTGAAATGACTAGAAAGGCGCTATACAATATAGATTCAATGAGTAATTGGATGCTATGCTAATGTTAACTTGTGTCACGGCAGCTATTAAACTGCTTGTTTTCTGCTGAGATGCGTTAATGTTGTGTTATTGTGGTCGGTTAGTTCAGTTTTACTCCGTAAATTACAGAGGTTTCGTTAGGTTTCAGAATGAAATGATTCCAAACTTTTTGACATTTCTCTCGCTGTCTCTGCATTTTGCACTTCGTCATTTCTTCTCTGTCACTAGTTCCGTCTGTTTCGTAAATATTTCATTTTTTTGTTTTCCCCGCAGCCTGAATTTTGTTCAATTTAATCCTGTTTGTGTTTCACAAAAGAAACACAACTCTGGGGTTTACACCGGACCTGTTGCTGAGCATTTTAGTCTCCACAACAACCAAGAAATCAAATACAACCGTCACTGTCGGTATTCACAGTTCAGTGACAGGGATTATTTACAATATATAAACAGGCTACTCACAGTAACGTCAGTCAGTCATGAGTCAGGTTTCTTGACATTTTGCAGTTTGATTAAACAAAGCCTTAAACATAGAGAATTTACATTAAGTCTTTTAGTAATCAACTCTAGCTCTTTGAGGAATCATTTCAGTCCTACTGTAGAAAACAGCCTGGCGAGCGCCATCAAAATTGAAAATACATGCTATTTCTGCATTTTTAAAGCTGTCCTTTTTGTTTACTTGTCGTCAACAACGTTAATTTTAGAGTCACTTGAGTTTATTTTTTTAGGATGGAGTTACAGCGGTTCGTAAAACTTAGGAAAATGTTCCATGCAGTTCCTGCACGAACTCCTCAAACTGCTCCTAAAACGACGATATGTTAAACAACATTTACGTGTAAATAAAGCAACTTTGGCGCTATTGTAATCTATTTCTTAGGGACAAAGTGATGAAGTCTTACTTTGTACAAGAGTCAAAAGGTTTTGTTCGAAAGTTTAGAAGTTTCCATGCAAATAAGATGATTTAGTTGAAGTGGAACATAAATACGCAGTTTTAGTGTTTCCCTGCATTATGGGAAAAGTGATATTTTTTCTCATCTCTTATCAGAACATTGACATCTCTTATTTCATGCTAGTTCTGTGAAGCTCAACATGGTTGCACATCAAAAGTCCCCTTTGAAATCTGAATCAGTGTTACTGTTCGGGCCCTCTACTCTGAGCTGCAATTAAAACTTGCATCTTTTTTAAAGTCGCTGTGGTTTCGCATGAATGTGCGCCTTAAAGCTTTTCTTGCTCACCTTAAAGAGCAGCTGTAGTTGCCAGGTTTCTAGTTTCTGCCCTTTGTGGTACGATTGTGAAATTCTTTGCTGTGGTTTGTGCAGGGTGAGCGAGGAGCCGTATGAAGGGGGCATGTGTTGAATGGCTGTGTCGTGGTTGAGTGGCAGCGCCGAGCCTGGAGCGAGTGTGAATGTAGCACCAGGAGAAGAAAAGTCTCTGTGTCCCGGGCTGTTAGACACTGAGGGGGGAGGGGCCCTGAGGTTGCGGGTAAGGGAGAGAGAGCCCCTGTGCTCAGCTAAATGGTTGGTGCAAGGGATGGTGTGCAAAGGGATCAGAACTGGAGTTGTGGGCTTGGCGGAGGGGCTAACGCGGAGGTGGGGGGTGGGGGGGCTTGGGAGGGTCTTCATGCTCAAGGGGGCTTTGAAGAGGGGCTGAAGGCCCTGTGATTGAGGCAGGGCTCTTGTTGCTCCCAGAGTGTTTGTGATTTATTGCCAACCACCAAGGGATCTCACTCCCTTCCTCCTACTCCTCAGCTTTTTTTCTCCTTCCTCCTCCTCCTCCTTTTTTTTTTTTGTTAATGTTTTGATAGTTCCTACAGTCTGCTCTGGTAGGGGGAAAGAAGTGGAGAATGGAGGCTTGGAAAAGGGGCCTCTCCTCTCTCTGAGCCACAGGGGTTTACATGAGTGCAGCAGATGTGGAGAAGAGGGTAAGAGAATGAGAAGAGGGCCGGGCTGGGAAACTATTCCACCTCATTCCAGACTTTTTTTTTTTGTTGAAACATTAAAGTGTTGCTCCTTTTCTGGGCCTCTCAGTTGAGAGAATATACATGTGTTTTGGGCCCACCAAGGAAAAAGGAACTCGAAAGATTGAAGCGTATGACTGAAGCTCTGTACAGTTTGCATATCATTGTATTATTTAATTTAATACAGAATTGCACAATTTAAACACTTTTTTCCACATGTCATACAGATACATGACAAAGGAAAAACACTTTTCTATTTTATCAAGTAGTTTACCGTATATTTCTGAACATGTTTCAACGTGTTGAATAATATCTCTATACTGTAGCCGTTTGTAGTATCAGTGAAGCTCAATGACCCTGTTGGGTATGAAGATATCCAAGTGGTAACGGTTAAACCTCAGTGTTTTCATTCCTCTGTGTTTTGTTCACTGTTCTCCTGTGTGTGTATAATTGCTCATTTATCACCCAACAGCCAGTCTGAGCGAGCATTCTTCCAAATGTTGGGAGATAAAAGTGTGAATAACTGGTTGTTACTCTACATGCTCTCACAAGGTTCAGCCTTACATGCTGCGTCTTGTTTTAAGGAAATATTTGATGCAGTGGCACTACATTCTCTTTCTCAACTGAGGCTTATCGGTGCGACATTGCTGCATTAACACAATGCAAAAACTACAACAATTTCCTTCTTATGGCAAGCCATTTTAACATTTAAAGGCTAAATATGACTATATGGAATTAGATTGTCGATATCGTGTTTTTGACTAGTCGAAATTACATTTTGAATAGTTGAATCTTTCATTCAAGATATCTGTAACTTCATTGTGACGAGTCAAAATAACATAAGGATATCTGTAATTCAGTTTTGACTGTAGGCACAACAGAATTACAGGTATCTGCAATGACGTCAATTAAATCGTCACACATTTTAAATGACACAGATATCTGTAATTCAGTTTTGACTAGGCATAAAGGAAGGTATTGATATCTCAAACGGCATGCATGATGTTTCTCTATTTAAAAAGTGGGCTGTTTCAGCAACGTCATTTGGTCAAAGCTGTAATTCAAGATCTCTGTAATTACATACTGACGAGATGGAGCGAAAGTTATGGATATATTTCCTATTTCAGATATCTCTAGTCAAATTTCAATACCATTACATTATTAAACTTAAAAAGTAATGCAATAGTTACTTTACCTGGTAACTAGTTACTTTTATAGTGGAGTAACTCAGTTACTTTTTGGGAGAAGTAACTAGTAATTATAACTATTAATTAAAGAAAGATACCGAACACTGGATATCTATAATGACCAACCCCATACACATGAATGGCAAAAGTGATGTAATTTGTGCTAGGAAGAATATATTTGTGGATATCTCAAATGTCCTTTTAGGCTATAAAACTGAATTACAGATATCTGCAACGCATGGCTGACTTTAAAATGTTAAAATTGCTTGCCATGCACTTTTGATTAGACAGATGATATTCTAAAAAAAATGGGAGTATATTTATTGCAGCAAGTGCAAAACATAAGTAGGAATAAACATGAGAAAATACTCTATAAGCTCAACTACATGATCTTCAATTATTAGTCATTCGCTTGATCATCTGTTAAATGTAAGTCCTTAAAGAGGTTTCCATATGCTCTCAAATAATTTAATATGTAAACTTTCCTTTTAAATGAAAGGATAAATAACATTTTTCTTGTCTTCTAATTGGTGCTTGGATATTATAATTTATTCTGTCAAGATGTTCTGTTTAAAATGGCAAATAAAACAGCTTTAAAATATTAGAAATGTCTCCAGTACATTTCAAAATCGTTTTTGAGGCTTTCATAACAATCCATGAACTTATAAATACACTTGTGGATCATCTGAGCTGAAGAAGTTCACTTTCCATGTATGAGAGACGAACATTTTTGAAGGAAGAGAGCAGGCAATACGTAGGAGCCAGTTGTGGGGAGAGTACTAGCATAGCTGGAGATTGAGATAATGTAGCTCTCCTTCTTGGGGCCTCTTTAGTGCTCAGGCTGACATCTGCTGCATTGAACACTGTCAGTTCTGTTGATTTTTCTCTCTGCAGGAAAGATATGACCTGTCTTACATTCGGCTTAGAAACTTGGGTTTTGGTTTCACTCTGGTGTACCAACTACACCCCCCTACCCTCTTTTTTTTGTGAGAAAGGACAACAAGTAAATCCAACAAAGTCGATGGCAGAAGTTTTGTAACATTTTTTTTTATGTTGGTGTTCTTCTGTCGAGCTAAAGGCAGCTGGGGACAGGAATGTGTTGGCGCTTCTTTTGGTGGAGGGCTGCACACAGACTGCATGGTAGACTGATTTGTAGCTTTGTGATGAATCAGTATTGTGCTAAGTGCTGATTGCAGTAACTTGGTGCACAATGCAGCTGGACAATAAATGGTTTGCACGCTGAATAGGACCCCAACGATTGCTGTTTCACACTGTCATTGTTATTGGTGCACATCCTGCTGGCGCGAGGCTAACTTGACTAATTTAAGTGTATTAGACTTGATAGATTATTATTACCAGATCTAGACCCGCTGCTGTGGTTAAAAACAAAGTTTGTTTTAGTTGTTTATTCCATTTGATAAATATTAACTTGTAATATTTCCGGCATTAGTCAAGTGGCGGAGAGAGTGGCAGCGGCAAATCCGCTGCCTCCGTACGTCAGACTCGAGCTGGATTTAAGCATATTTCTGGCTTGTCATCATTTACAACGTTGCCCCGTATGAAAGAGGAGAATGTCATCATTTTCCTAATCCTCTATAAATTTCCCGAAGACAAGTTTAATGTTTACAAAATGTCGGATTAGTTCTGTCCTTGTGCTGCAGCAACTTTCCCACACTAGTATAACAACACAGGCTCATCCTCGTATTATAAGCCTAACAGCAGCATAGAAAAGGGCTTCTTTGCCTTGATTCCATGTTTTGGGGTATTGTTCGATATTGTTCATCTGTACAATTTTAGAAAACTCTGAAAAATGGCCATCAAAATATCCTGAAAACTGAATGGGAAGTTTTTAGATTGTTTGATGTTTCCAGAAAAACAGAGATTTAATAAATGAATAAAAAGGAGCAAATTTTCACCATGGAGGAGCTGGATCCATGGAATGTCTGGTGGTTTTGCTTTTCAATTAGGAAAATATCCATTATTACAAGATTTATAATCTCTTATCAATAGGCTAATTTATAACTTATGGTGTTTCAAGCTCAACTGGCAACAGATGGGTACATTGGCAGCTAAATCTTCCTTTACTTCAGCACTGATTAAAGATCACTCCCTGGATCACAGGCCATAATTGTGTCGAACAATGGTGTCTGGGGAAAAATAAAGGCTCACAAAACATCCCTGTGTGCTGTGGGATGAAAACAGGATCATATGAAATAAAACAAACAATAAAGTGAGCAGGAAACCGTGGAAAGGGCGTATAAAAAAGAAAACGACTTTCACTCTTTGGTCACGATGTAACGTCAATAAAGGTGGTGGCTCTCGATGGCAATTGGAGTACATTCAAATTATATCTGCTGCAGTCTGCCCATTTTTTTTTCTTTTTTTTTTTTTTAAAATATGCTGCTAATGAGTAATGTGACAGAGAAAGAGGGGAGAGCTCAATAAAATCAGCACTGTAATTGCACTTCTTCTCTATACTGCATTAGTGCATAAATCCAGTAAGACTGAAGAAGAATTGCGTGCATGAGGGCGTGCATAACAGTTTCATTACTTGATTGTGTTCAGTCTGAAGTCTGAATTGGCAAATCTTCTTTACTGGAGTCAGAGCATGTCTGCCAGCAGGATTAAGAGAGAGAGAGAGAATAAGGCTGAGAGAGAGACAGGCTGGAAGATGTGAAGAAGTGGTGCAATAAGACAGACGTAAGATTAGAGAGAAGCACAAAGTCATGGGGAACAGAAAAGGTATTTTAGATATGTGCTATATTAAAAGGGAGAGATGAGGCGAACTAACTAGTGTAGGTGCTGTATGAGCCCTGTGTTGCGGAGGTATGGCATTACATAATACTCTGAACAAGATAGATCCTAGGCTCCAGGATTTTCTCCAGGCTTCTGTAAGGCTTAGGTGCTGTGGTTGTGGTGTGGGTTCTTTTTATTACTAAATAAACAGGATCAGAATTAAACTTTTAATTAAAATGTAACTAAATATTGATTCTAGTGCAGCAAAGGTAATGTTCTCCCTCAATGTCATTATATACTGTAAACTCAACATCTCATTGGATATAAATCTAAATCTGGAATAATATTCCTGATGTTTAAGTGCTGAGTACTAAGTTCAGAAAGAATTAAAGTCACATGGTTGCGGTCTCAGCCAATTTGCCAAATCTTAAAATTCTTGGCAAACTAATCTGATCATTAAAGCTACATACAGACAGCTTTCGTTTGAGCTTGTTCATAACAATTAGCCATTAGCTCAACGACATTGTGGTTATGTGTGGTAATAGTTTAGTAACCACAGGCCACGGAGAACAGAAGATAAAGTTGATGACAACTCAACACTCATAACTGCAAGTGCAGTAAAAGGTTCATGAGTAAAAGGCCAATAAAAGTAAATTATGAAACCACCTGTTCAACAGTCAGGAACATATAGAAAAGCGATATCTTCACCTGTTTTCTATGTTGTTTCCTGGTAATTTTTAGAAAGGCGCTGTGAAAAATAAAACATACTATGTCTTTTTAAAGTTGGGGAAAACCCTGAAAGCTTCAGTTATTTTCAACCGGGTGCTTATTTTCCTAGTTTGGGCCGACATATTCATCAGATATGTTCAAAATAGACTTGACTCGGTTACTTCACTTTAGAATGTCCCTGCTTCTTGCACTTGTCAATGTGCATGGTTTGCTAAGCCAAGCTCAAGGAGCAGTTACAGCACACCCTTTCCGTGTAAAACCCACACTGCAGCTACACAACACGAAAAAATGATCTGTTTAAAAAAATCGTACCTCTCATATTGACATCTCTGATGAAACTTGGAAATGTTCTTGCCTGACTCATTGTGGCTCCCGCAAATTCAGTTTAGTTTTTTTTTTATTTTTCCAACTCTAGCACTGATGATCATCACTTTTAATACCTGGATCTCTGCATGAAATGGATTCGCTGATGTTTATTTTTGCTGACACATTAAACACATCACTCGCACAATGATCATTTTCATTATTGATTGATATTCTGCGTTAATACAAGTAATCTATTAGTGCAAAAATATTGGACCCTACACAACCTTTTCACATTTTAATTTAGTAAATTCAATATAAGTTCAGCATGTCACCATTGCTTTAAGAGTAATAATTAAGACCATTAATATACATAATTTTCAGCTAATTAGAATTTTACCAGCAGAATATAAGCCTGACTGATTGCATGATGAATGATATTGTGTGAAAAAGGGTATATTGTTTGTATAGATTTTATCATTTCTGAGACTGTTGCTGTGCAAAGGAAACACATGAATCATGCTTAATTTTTTCAAGTACTATTTAAATACACGCTATTATATATGTTATGTGGACTGAGTACCTATTCACACACAATTGCACTCGAGGACATTGTGGTGATTTCATTGAGGTTGAGGGATTCATTGATAGTCTGCTCTTCATAGGGTTAATTGTCAAGCTGTAGCAACAGTGTCCTCATTGGCTGTTGCTGGACTTCTGCACTGCATATTCCACCCTGCAGGAGGAGACATTGCCTGCCCTTTTTTTAACTTACTAGGGTTTGAAGATATATGAAGCATTTGGTTTATAGTACAGACATGTTAAATTGTGTTTTTCTTGCAAAGATGTTAATAAAATATGCCTTTTTGTTTGTTTTGTAATGCTGAACGCCTGAGAAATGTCTCATAAACAATACTGCAGAAACGTTTTATTCCTTTTTTCATTACATTCTGCTCCGGCTGTTCCACAGTGTGCTGTCATGTGTGCTGTGGTGTGGCGTTCTCTCTGTGGGTTATCAATTTTTACTGCCGTGCCTCAGCTAGACCTTTCTAGACCTTTCTTCAATCAAGAAGAAACAGTATAACCTGAAAATGCTGGTTACTTGAGCAGGGCTCTAAATTTATCCAAAGTGTGCGCTATCTTTAGTGCGTCCATGGTGCCTCAGTCCTGTCTTGCCCGCAGTCTGCAGTTCTTACGGCTCAGACATACCGTTTGAGCCGGGGAGATTGTCCCCCACGCCACAGCAGCACCAGTGGCAGCTGCACGACTTCCTCGACCTGCGGTTCACTAACTGACGGGCTGAGGCCTTTCGGGATATCATGAGAAGCTCTGCCAAACATGCAGGCATGTAGAGACACGTTCAGGGGGCCCTGTCTCCTTACTCTCCTGCACCAAGTTGCCACAGAAACCAAGAAGAGAATTTAAACTGTACGTGTATGTGTAGCCCCTCAGCTGTTCTAAACAGGGCAAGACTACATTACTACAAGGAAAAGTATGTTCTATGTTTGTGGAACTGACTACAGTGGTTGTTGGGGATATTGTAATCTTGCTTCTAATGAAGGTGTTTCTGATGTTAGTCTTAGCTGCACTTATGTGCTCCAATGAGGCCTGCAGGAAATGTTGTGTAAAAGTTAGCTGCAGTAAGAGCTAGACAGCATCATTCATTATCATTCATTAAATTAAGTTTGCAAATCTGTCTACATTTTTACGTGTTTACGTGAGTCAGATTTGCCTGATAGGGGCACTCTACTTAAAATATCCAATTTATGAACTTTTTTAACAAAAAAAACTTTAACATGAATATAAACAGTTTTCAATCTAGAATAAAAGGGAACAGAAAGATGACTCATCTTATTTTATCTACACCTTTATCTCCAGAAATCAATTTACAAAGAACAGAATTTAAAAAACAAACCTCGAAAAGTGATAACTCCTATGTTGTGAGTCTGATGTACAGTAAACTTAGTACACACATCCATCCATCCTCTATTTAAATTAAAACTTGAAATCGCTCAATAGGACGTGCCACCACTTAGTAACAAGTGCATCGATCTGGTGAGATTTTAACCCAAGAAATCAATGACAGTTTGTCCAACTATCACTGAACTTGGTGGATATTTTTATTGAAGGTCTGTGTTGGCTTGAGCCCTGAAAATCGCCACGTGTCTACATTTTTATTTATTTATTTTGCATGTATGTTTCCATAATCATAACCCTGTTTGATCTCATGCCAAAGCATCACCCAAATCATCACTGATAGCTTGAAATACATCTGCCATATTTTGTCTGCTACTTGATACAATTCCATTGGTGTTGGAAACTATCACATCGTTGACAGTACCAAGAAGCAACTCTATCTCCAGGCTGTCCTGTGTCACCCATAGGTCACGGATAGAGTAAATAAACACAAGGCGCCAGATCACTTTGAAGATCACTGGCCAAACCTTTGAAGAAACGATAGTGGCTTTTAAGTCTATATATTATGCGTTGTGGAATATGAGGAATGTGGTTTTAAAGGCCCAATGTTGTAGAAAGGGACAGGATTGTAATTGCTTTTTGATCATGAGATGTAGGTGGAATATAAATACTGGCCTATTTTTCAAAATGTTCAATACACAGAGAAATGCACTCATTTTACGTTCAGCCTTACAATGAGCTGTCAGGACATATGTGAATTTGTGATATTACAAATATACAGTCATTGAAATTAGCCATTTAGCGGCAAAGCTCATTAACAAAATGGACATGAAGCAACCTGTTGGTTTTAGATCTCCAGAGAGAAGCTGAATTAGCATAATTTTTCCTACTTAAACGAAAAATATATCCTGATAGGGAAATCAAAACTTCAAATAAAAGTGAACCTTAAAACCAGTCATTTTTATGGATATGAACAGGGGTCGAAGGTGGAATCGGTCAGGGGTTTAATTTTAACTTCAGGTTGAGAATTGGTTTCTCAGAAACAGGTTGGCTGTAGAATGGAAGCCGTGTTAGATATCTTGTCTGGGAGGAAGGTTACACTTGCAAGGTGTGCGATGGCAGTGCTGCGTGTCTCAATCTCTATTTAGGGAAACTTTGGTGTTCCATCTCAGAGTTCACTGCTTCTGAGAAAACCCCCCTCCCGCCTTGCAGTTCCAATAATGTCTTCCAGATGACCAGTTGTCCTACATGGAGTTTTGTGTGTTCTGTGGTTAGAAGGACTTTGGTAATCCAGTTTCTTCACACGCAACATGCCAGGCTTGTGCACTGGCCAGAGAGGATGTGGATTTGGATAAAGTGGTTCATTATTTGCCTAATTGAACACGCTTTTGGGGAAGAGGGTAGCTCCTTGGCAGTGGGTAGCACGCACGCATGAATCGAGAACCAGTAGTTGCACCATTTGATGCCTGATTCAAAAAATGCAATAATTTTTTAAGGTATAAAGAAAGAAAAATATGGTTTCGAGAAAGGGTTCCATTCAGTTTCTCAGCATTTTGAAACTGCAGACTCAGTGTTGAACAGTTGAGCCTTTCAGGAAAGTGCTCTTTCAAAATACGCCTTTGCAAATCCAAATAAAATCCTTGCCAACCCCTCAATCCTTTCAAGTCCACACCTGGGTGCAAAGTTCTAAAGGGAAAATAAGGAAAAAAGCTCAGACCTGGCTTACCTCATATCACAGGGTATTTGCTTAGTTCCTTGGTCCACCAAACCCTAACTTTAGTGCTCAGCACCTCCTGTTCTTGAATCAGTCTGTTGTAAATACTCACCTTTCTGCTTTTGATGGCTGTCCTTTGGTCTCGTACCTGTTTCCTTTTTGAAGTTCTGAGCAAGTCATGCACTTAATCAACCTTTGCTACTTCATATGAATCGCAGCCCTCACCATTTAATGTCACAGAAGCATTCATCACAACTTTGGGTAACTCGCACAGGGGACTGGGTTCATTTGACTACTAGACCATTTCATTTCTCTTTTCACATTTACTTTCCATTTTCTTCTTGAAGTCAGTTCTGTTAATTTGCTGATTTAACATAGAAATGTGCACAAATGAGCCCATTCATTGTTACCATCCACCACTGAAAGAAATAGGCCAAGTTGAATCCCCACAGTGCCAGTTATGTTTCCAAAACAGCCCAAATGAGCTGATTATATTCCTGATGTCCTTTTGTCTATATTAAAAAAACATTCAAACCTCTGTGCTTTAATCCAATCACCTGTTAGTAGGAAGTTAGTTTAACTAATCAGAATCACCCCTCTGTCCTCCAGGCTTCTGTCTGCTGGATCTGACGGAGCAGTTCACTCTTCCAGAAACTTCTCCACCCCTGCTGGCCAGACTGCTGGAAGCTATTGAAAGGAAAGGTGAGTTTGACCAAGGAAACTTCAAGTTTACTTCCATATTTAATGTGCTTATGTAACCTGTTCAACAGAACCACATGAATTGACCGGTAATAGTTTTGTCAATTGACCGGTAATAGTTTTGCCAGTAAAAGTAATAACTTGTGTTTCACTGATTTATTTGTAGGTCTGGAAAACCCCACGTTGTACCGAACATTTACTGCCGGTGGTGGACTTGAAATCAGACAATACTTTGCTTGTGGTAAGTAGATTTTTTTTAATCTTCTTATATAAAACGTGCAACTTTCCAACAGTTGAGTGAGGGAGAGATTAGCTAAACATGGTGCAAGTGGTTACAATGAAGAAAACTGAACATGTTAAGTGACCCAAAAGAGATTTCAAAAGATCTAAGTACTTATTCATGATAGTCATACAGATGACACTGTAATATCTGAAAGGAGTTTGTATGTTAATGTTTCTGTGTTGTCCTACATTCCAGATCCTCCCTCAGCAGACCTGGATCATTTGGAACTTCCCCTCCTGTGTGATGGTCTGCGCCGGTACCTGCAGGATCTTCCCCAGCCCATAATCCCACCTGCAATATACACTCAACTGGTCCACACGGCTAAAGGTGAGAGCAGACGACTCTGGCACAAATTCAATGATCATTTGCCTATTGCACAGTTGGGCTAAAAGAGAACTGCTGACGTCATGTACCCTGAACAGCTATTGAACATTCAGTATTTTGAGCATGCAACCACAAGACCGTGTCACTACCCTTTTGGCCTATGTAAATACAGATTTTTTTTTTCTTGTTGCTTATCTTGTCATGCATGTTAAACAACAGTCTATTTTGTCATATTCTCTTGTATTATTTTCTATTCTTAGTCTCCGTCTTATTTTCTCTTTCTCACATTGCAACGTTCAGTGTGCAGTTTTTGTCTATGCTTTGCAACAGAGAAAAATGTCACTCCGCACACCGTTCTGTAGAGTTGCATTCTCTTGCTGTCACATGGCCAGAAACAGGATATCTGTGGTTAATAGGAACTAAAACAAGCCTGAAAGTTTATCTCCAGCATCGCTAAGCAGCCAATCACCTGCCAGTGTACCTTACGCTCATTGTCAACCACATAATCTCTCTGTGGCTTTCAAACCGAAGTGCACATGACATTTTTTCCATCATCTTCATTGTGTAAAGAACACATCTTTCACTTTTATGCACCTCTTTGACTGAGGCAGTTTTTCTTCTCCTTCTTTCTCACTAACCCCTTGGCCTCTCTCATCTGTGTCAACAGAGGTGGTGAATCCTGAGGAATGTGCCCAGCTGCTACGTCGCATCGCCAGCACCCCAAGCCTGCCTTCCCAGTACTGGCTAACCCTCCACTGTCTGCTCAGGCATTTCGCTAGAGTGTGCCAAAACGGCTCAAAGAACCTGCTCTCTGCCAGAGCACTGGGCGAGATCTTTAGCCCTGTGTTTTTCAGACAACAGGCCGGCAGGTGGGTGTCAGAGCAGCACAGTGTGCTTAAAGGAGCGTGCATCGCTGCTGCATAGTCTGATCTGTCAAATTTAGACACCCGGGCAGCAGACAGACGCACAGACAGACAAGTGTGCAGGCCCAGTCATGCAATACTGAGACACACAGACGCTCAAACATGCACACTTGCAGACACTCGCATATCAGGCGAACACACACACATTCAGCCCACAGTCTCAGGCATTCATAGCTGCACACAGATATACTGTAGGTTGGAGCTTGTCTACTTACCAGCTGTGCTCTGCAATTAAAGTAGCTGAGCCTGAATTACTGTTAGATTGAAACCAGTACAGAATAACCAGAGCAGCAGAGGCTCAGTCACCTGGGTTGTAAAACACAGACCTTATTTAACTTATATTTTCTCTCTCTCCCTCCCCCCACAGTTGTGAACCCAGCCTGGACGCTCACGTCAAGATCCTGGAGGTTCTGGTGACCAGTGAGTGGAGTGAAAGTCAGGCAGCTCCAGGTAGATATTAACTCATTTGTGCTTGATTTGCTTCCACTGTCTAAACCGTTGTTAAATGCTGCTCACCAGCATTGCTTTGCTGCTGTGGTAAGAGACTCGTGCAGCATGAATGATTGGATGAAGATGGATGTATATGTTCTGCAGCAGTTAAATTGCTGCAGAATATGAACTGAACACCCAGAGACCTGAACTATTAATAGCTTTAAGAAAAGGTGTTGAGACTCGCTGCACTTGTAGGGGAACCGCAGGGTACACTGGGGGTGAATTACTGACGTGGTAAAGGCTGTTTTTTCATGTTAAGTGGGTTCAAATGTGCAGCCATTTCTAATGCTGACGGATTTCCTGATGATTGTGGTTGCAGCATAGTGAAACAGAGACTGGTTGAAGTTGGGCTGGGTTGCATTTTGCAATTTATCTGCATGAAGTGTTCTTGTTTTTTGACCATGCAAATTAACGTAATTGCATGGTCAGAATTGTAATTCTGGAAAGAACAAGTTGTTTTGTGTCTGTCTCATTAATATTAATGAGCCTCTCATCTGTTTGGCTGTGAATAGGTGACTGTATAGTTGTGACATCACAACTTCAGTCTGGCTCATTTTAAGGCACAGTTACTAAATACAAAGTTGTAATGGGCTGTGTGCATTTCTTTGTGGATTGATTGTTGTATATGGCTTCATTTTACCACTTTGTTTACTTTACAATGTACCCTGGTGTGTGTTAATGTAAAACCTATAGAGAAGTAGTGTTAAGTTTTTACTCTCCACATATCTGGAACAGACTCCCAAAAACTGCAGGTGTGCTACAACTGTCGGGTCTTTTTAAATCAAGGCTGCAGAGAAAATACCGAAAACATAAAATACAGTACAAATACATTGTTGTAGTTTTCTTGAATGTAGTGGTAGTAGTGTATTTGGAAGATGACGGGCGTTCGAAAAGGGAAACTGCAGGTGTGCAGCTGTTGTAGTGGAGTCAGGTTAGCAGAAAGCCATGAATTAAATTTGACTGTCCCCTTTTGGGACACAGTTCTCAGAAATTAATGCTACAGATCCTCGACAGCAGAGTTTCCAGTTTTGTTTACTGGCAGCTAGCTCCAGTTTCTCCCTTTTCGCTGTACAGTCTGTAGACTGAAACTGAATATTACTTTCTTGATAGTGACATTGAGGTTCAACAGAGCCTTTTTTTATTTCACTGTTCTTGTGAAAAAAGATGTATAAGTGTTCTACTGGATTAATTACATATTAAGTCTTAAGTCTGCTGTGCAAAATGACCAGATATTGGTTTGAGGTGATATAATCCAGCCCTAAATCAAGCATAAGGTTTTGGATTTTGTTATATACAAAGTACCACTTTGTGTTCTAAGAGTGTTTGGAATACAAAGTGTGTGTGTGTGTGTGTGTGTGTGTGTTGTGTGTGTTGTGTGTGTGTGTGTGTGTGTGTGTGGATTTTTGTGATTTTTTTTTTTTTTTTTACTTTTAAACATCTGTTAGTATATTCTGTTGAATCTCCATCAAACTAATGTTTAGGTACTTTGATCGAAAATGAAACTTGTAGATGAAATCTCACTTAACATTCAGTCTTTGTTATGATTATCTGATAATAGGTTAAATCCAGGGGTTCTGGTTCAGCGGTGGTCTCCATAGAAGTTGTCGGGGTGGTGGTGGTGTGTGAGAGTAGGCCATAGCGTGGCACAGTTCTGTTTTTACAGCGATAGTTAAAAGAACTGTCGTTGGCCGGCCTAGAGGCCCAGAGGCTGGCTGTGGCTGTTTAAACATTTTATTACCTGTTAGAGCTATTTATAATGTTCCTATGCATGGGCCACTCTCAGCTGTCAGTAATTTGCACCTGCGGGAGCACTTTGGCAGGAGGGATGGATGGATGGAAGGAAGCAGGGGCGGGCAGGGCGGGTGAGACCCAAACCCGAAACTCTTTTAATCCTCCCAGCGCACACATATAAACACACGAACCCTGTCACACACAAGTTCAGGTGTGCAGAACTGGTTTCTGTGTCACACAGATACCAGACAACAGGGACACGAGTGGAAAGGGGAAGAATAGCCTACTTTGTAAACATGCATGTGCATGTGTTTCTGTGAATGACCCGTGTGTGCGGGTGTCTGCGTGCCTCCTCCCAGTTACTGTGTGCCTATTTTAAGTAAGCGACAAAAGGCCCACTTAGATTTGGTTGGCTGGAAAGTCGGCCTGCTCCACAGAGCACTGCTTGTTAACCGAGGGCTGCTTCCAGTTTCTAGGGCCACTCTCCTCCTCCTCCCCCCGAGTCCTCCCTCCGCCTGGATCTCCACATGTCCTGCCTGCCTCAAAGTGCCCAGCTCAGCAAATATTTGAAACTTTGCAAGTTAATCATAAGACTGAACCCCCCCCACCTATCCACCCACCCACCCCCGACAGCCTCCCGCCTCCTCCCTTACAAACAGAGAAAGAGGGAGTGACCAGAGAGAGAGAGAGAGACATGCACACACACGTAGCTGGCACGAGTGGCTGCTTTCAGAAACAGGCAGCACTGACACCAGAGCAGCTACTGCTAATCATTAACTATCTGCCTTCACGCGAGCAGCCATCAGCCTCGCACAGCTCAGGAAGAGAGAGAGGGAGAGAGAGAGAGAGAGAGAGAGAGAGAGAGAGAGAGAGAGAGAGACTCAGCCCTTTACCACAAGCGCAGCAGGAACTCGGCAGTCACTCAGCTAGATGGTCGCACGTTGCACCTGCCTCATGCCGAGTGGATTACCTGGATTTCATTAAGAGCCACGTAACCTTTGAGAATTAAACGTAACCCACATCCAGTAATTTAAGTGGCTTGAACTATGAAATGGCGTTTTACTGGAGGACTTGAAAGTAACGTTGTTGGATTTAATTTACCTGTTGGGAATAAAAGAGAAACTACAAAGAAGAGTTTGTTGAGTCACCAAACCATGCACAACTTGCAACGTAAGTCTGATGCTCTACTTCTTTAAAAGGTAGTTTGTCTTAGAAAAGTGGAACAGTCTGTTTCTTCTACTTCTACTTAATTAATGAAGAGTTACAAAAGTACCAGAATAATAGGTTTGTTTTCTATAAACCTACTGTCAGTGAACACTTTTGCCTTGTGTGATATACTCACAGGATGTATAGTTATTCAAGAATTTAGACTTTAGAGGCTGTGAAACATTTCCAACAGGTTGTATACGGCCACAGCGGACAACGGCAAACGATTAATACAGTTTTTTTTATATATATTTTTTTATTTTTTTATATTTTTAAGATTCAAGATTTTAAAGCAGATTTATTTGTCTTTCTTTCTCTCAGAAACACTGATTTCTAGTTATCAGTTTTATCACGTTTGAGTACATCAAGTGCTGCGCTGTCAAACCTAGAACGGCAATTAATTCACAATTACTAGATCTTTACCGAGGACTGGGTCTATTTTAATTTCGCTCAGGAAATCAACGGGAGCTATCTCTGTCACGCTGAGTGTCACGCTGTGGGATTACAGGCGTATTTTGGAGCTCTGGGTGCCTCTGACCGGGCCAAGCATTATAATTTAGCTGCGTACGTGCTGCTGCAGCAGAGCTGGCTTTGTCTGAGTGCCAGCAGTGGGACGGACTAAAACCTCCGCACGACGCACGCAGCGAGGAGGGGCTGAGCGACCTGCATGAGAGCGAGCGGCAAACGCTCAGCAGAGAAAGAGAGCGAGAGGATGACAGAGGCAAAGCATGGAGCAGGCTGCAGGTCCCGTTCCCCCCCTCTGCTAGTGGAGAGATGCTGCACGTTTTGCTTTTATGGACGGATGCACAATAGGACGTAACGCTGGAAGCTGCAGAGAAAATTATGAGGTATTTTAGTTTTATCCGATCTTAGCCTTGTTACAGGGAGGTAAAAAGGTAACGACAGGCTTTTAGAATGACCTCATCACTCTCAGGAAATGAAAGATGCAGAAGCGGCTGGTGACAGACCCCCGTGTGATTGGCTGTGGCAAGTGATGTAACACGTTACTGAGCAGGTTGCCCTTAATGGCTTTTTAAATGGATGTTTGGTTGGCGCTGTGAAAAGGCTTTTTTTGTGCATTTATAGAGCAATTCTTGTCACATATGTATCTTTCTTTGTTAAAAAAAGCCCTTTTCTAAGAACAGAAAATCAAATCAAGAATTAGAACCCTCCAGTAATCCTTATATGAAGCGTGATCTGGTTGGAAGGTAGATGTGCTGAGAAGTGGAGCGGAAACCATCTGCTGTGGTTCATCTGATAGGTGGCTTTTTTTTGCACGGATTGTGCACCTCTGCATTTTGTGCCATGTCACAATTGTGGCCGTCTGGCTGGCAGCGGCACTCTGTCTCGACGAGCTCGGTCCGTTGCAGCAGAAAGGAGCTAATGCGGAGGCAGCGAACAAAGGCAGTGCAGATTTGTGGGTTAAAAATAGCCCTGCTACCTTTAGCTCTGCTGCTGCTGCTGCTGCTGTTAGCCACGCTGTGAAACTGTCAACTGCAGTCTTTACATTCTTATTCAGACGCCGTTAAAATGTATTGACCAGTCATAAAAATGACTACTTTATGTAATTCTTAACCTTAGTGTCTGAAAAATGCTTAGTGTTGCAATTAAGAAAAGGAAATGTGATTGTCTGGTTGTAAATATGAAGCTTTTTATCTTAAGCAGAAGCTGGTTATTCAGCATCAATCTGTATATTTTGCTCTTAGCAAACCCTTATATGTTGAGCTGGGAAATTTTCCTGTTTTATTCTCAATTGTCCTGTTTGTATTTTTAATCTTTCGTGATGAAAGAGACATATAATCCTTTGGTGGAGATCATTTACTCAGCATGAAAATGTCTCTGTATTTGCAGCCGGGAATATTAATAGATGGCTTCTTTTTCTTGAATGAAATTCATTCTCCCTGACTCACGCTTCATTTCTCCTCCCACTGCCGTTACCGCCTCACTGTTGGAGAGGGCCAGCTTCTTTTTTTTTTCAGCCATGTTTAATCAATGGAAAGGGATTGAGTGAGAGAGCCAGTGTGTGCATGTGAAAGAGGGAGAGAGCGAGCGAGAGAGAGAGAGAGAGAGAAATGTCAATATGGTGGATGCCAGAGTCCAGTTTTCTGCAGCGTTAAAGCAGGATGGAGGTTTACATGCAGCTCAGGACTCACTTTCCCTGCACTTTAACTAGAAAACCAAGCATATAATCCGACCTCGGACACAAAATCACATGTATTTATGTTGCGTTTCCTCCTCAGCTCTACCTCCAAAACCACCCAAACCCACCTCTGTGAGTAACAACGGTATGAACAACAGCATGGCTCTGCAAGATGCCGAATGGTACTGGGGAGACATCTCCAGGGAGGAGGTCAATGAGAAGTTGAGGGACACGGCGGACGGTACGTTTCTGGTGCGAGACGCCTCTACGAAGATGCATGGCGACTACACCCTGACCCTGAGGTGAGCACGTCCTGCTTTCACTTTGAACTCTGCGAATCTAAAGTCTTTATTTCTAACAGTCAGCTTAACTTGTTGTGTTTGGTGTCTACAGGAAAGGAGGAAACAACAAGCTCATTAAGATATTCCACCGGGACGGGAAGTACGGCTTCTCAGATCCACTGACCTTCAGTTCCGTCGTGGAGCTCATCAACCACTATCGCAACGAGTCGCTGGCTCAGTACAACCCCAAGCTAGACGTGAAGCTGCTGTACCCTGTCTCCAAACACCAGCAGGTAACACCTCAAACACAGCACCTTTATTAATACTCCTGTTATTAATACTCCAATTTGACCACAACCGTTTCTGATCTGTTCTCAGGATCAGGTGGTAAAAGAAGACAACATCGAAGCTGTGGGTAGAAAACTCTGCGAGTACCACCAGCAGTACCAGGAGAAGAACAAAGAGTACGACCGTCTGTACGAAGAATACACCAGAACATCTCAAGTAAGAACAGCAGCTTTGTAGTATAAAGTAATATAAAGTTGATACAGCTATATTTATACAGCATACACTAACACTGTGCCTCTGCTTTCAGGAAATCCAAATGAAGAGGACAGCTATAGAGGCTTTTAATGAAACTATAAAGATCTTCGAGGAGCAATGTCAAACACAAGAGCGGTACAGCAAGGAATATATCGAGAAATTCAGGAGGGAAGGCAACGACAAGGAGATCCAGAGGTACGAATCCAGGCCCAACTCATGGAAATGCAGATGTTTTTGTTGAAAAGTCATCAAAAAGAAATACAAGGGAAGAAAATTAATCCTTCATTGCTTGGTTTTTCAGGATCATGGTCAACTACGAGAAGTTGAAGTCCCGGATAAGTGAAATCGTAGACAGCAAGCGTCGGCTGGAGGAAGATCTGAAGAAACAGGCAGCAGATTACAGAGAGATCGACAAGAGGATGAACAGCATCAAACCCGACCTCATCCAGCTGCGCAAGACCAGAGACCAGTATCTCATGTAAGTGCATTCGGCTTCTGAAACAAAAACCCTTTGCCTCTGGAGGGAAATCAAAATTGGATCTGCCCCAGTTTCTCATGTCCACGTGTTTCCTCTCTCATAGGTGGTTGACCCAGAAGGGAGTCAGACAGAAGAAGCTCAACGAGTGGCTCGGAATCAAGAACGAGAACCAAGAAGAGTAAGTTTCCATTTCCACTTTTAACAAATGAACTGGCGTACTACCAACAAAGGAATCAAACGTAACATTTTCCTCTTCCCTCTAGTCAATATTCTATGGTGGACGATGATGAAGATCTTCCTCATCACGATGAACGGTCCTGGAAGCTGGGAAACATCAACCGACTACAGGCCGAGGCTCTGCTCCAGGGCAAGAGAGACGGAACATTCCTGGTTCGAGACAGCAGCAAAGCAGGATGCTACGCCTGCAGCGTTGTGTATGTACACGAGTCAGCTTTCTCTCTCAACTATTAGTTAGCAGGACTCAGTCAGGGGTCAGGGCTGTCCTGCATGATTCAGGAACCTCACACGAATTAGTAACTCGTTACCAAACCCTTGACAAGAGGGCCTTCAGCTGCTTAATGAGTTGATGAATAGAATCAGGTGTCAAGAAAGGATTAATCAATTAGTTGTTTGGTTCAAAATTTGGTGTTAAATGTTGATCACTGTGTCCCAAAGCTGAAGATTCAAACTAAAATGTCTTTTTTTGTCCAGACCAAGAGCCCAGAACCCAAAAATGATCAGTTTACTATTATAGAAGACTAAGAACCAGAAGATAATCAGATTTGAGAAGCTGGAACCAGAAAATGTGGATATTTTCTTCTTAAAAATGACTCAAATCGATTAATTGGTTAACAACATAGTTGGCAATTAATGCAATAGTTGGCAACTAATTGATTAATCGACTAATCATTGCAGCTCTGGTGTAACACACAAGCTGGCAGCAGCTGTCTAGAGGCAGGGTCGGTGACCCCCGGTCTCTGTTATATAAAAACAATTCTCAAACATTACTTTCAAATCAGCAAATCAGAGTAGAGGCTTGTTCTCTATTAATAACACAAAACGACTTGTTACTAAGCTGCAAAGAGAAGCTAGAGAGGAGATGTAATTAAATCGAGATGATTCTTGGTTCTTAAAACCACAAATATATCTTGTTGGTGACATAAAAAACAGGAAAAGTGAAACTTTAATGATTTTATCAGACAGAAAACATCCATCATCTGCAGACAGATGAGGTCGTGACCGTTGTCCTGTGTCTCCTTGTCTCTTCAGTGTGGACGGCGAGGTGAAGCACTGCGTCATCAACAAGACCCCCTCAGGTTTCGGCTTCGCCGAGCCGTACAACCTGTACAGCTCGTTAAAAGAACTCGTACTTCACTACCAGCACACGTCTTTGGTCCAGCACAATGACTCTCTGAATGTGACGCTAGCGTACCCAGTTTATGCCCAGCAGAGACGGTGAGGACCCGGACGTCGTTTTCCAAAATGGACACAAGAAAAGGCCTCATGGGAGACGGAGATATCATGTCCTCGGACTCCGTGACTTACGACGTGGCTCTGTTGCTGAACACAGACTTGAAATCAAAGGAAAAGACGCAATAAAGCCTGAAACATTTCAGTCACTTTGCCCGACCACGAGCAAGCGGCGAGTCTGAATGTAGATTTATTTCTCTTTTTGCTTTTTGTGGGAGCACAGAAATCGAGCGTAAACTGCTGAGCTCTCCCCCAGCGGAGGACGTTTGAGGCCTTTTCCTAATGGTGCTTGTTATTTTTCAAAGCTTTACCAGCCGGAATGTCTAATCGCAGCAGATAAACTCTTCAAATGGAACTGAACCCACCGGCCACAAACTTTGTTCCACTTTTTTTTTCTTTCACGTCATCTATGTATGTATGTGTGTGTCTGTTTGTGTGTGTGTGTGTGTGTGTGTGTGTGTGTGTGTCTGTGTGTGTTTGTGTTTCTGCACAAGTGTTTTTGTGTGTGTGTGTGTGTGTGTGTGTGAGTGTGCGTGTGTGATTGTCCATGTGACCAAAACTCATAGAATCAGGAAACTGTGTGACGTCGGAGGCTGTGTAACACATTTGCTTGTGTTAACCGTTCAGTAGCAGACCATGGATCAGCTGATAAATGTAGCAAAATGGCACTTTTTAAACAAAGTTTAATTTTTTTTTTTTTTTTAAACGACTCCTATGGACTTTTATTGGAAGCGCAGAGGACAAGATGTCTGCGTCCTGCCTCCTTAACTGTTGAGCATTATAGTGCAGAAGTAAACTTGATCTTTACTGTGGGCAGGTGAAACTATGAATGAACTTACTATTTCATGTACATATGTGAAAATGTGCAAAGTCATGAATCAAAGTGCACCATACCAAAAAAAGATCAGTTCCTGTTTAGTTATATTCTGATCTGCTATGCAATTCTTTCTCCATTATTTCTTCAGAATTGTGTTTTTATTCTGTTGCAACCCACAATATAAGCTTGTTTTATTGCTTGAAAAGTATCTTTTCCTGTGTAAATATCCAAGAGGATATTTTGTGTCAAAATGCGAAGATACAGTAAAAACTGCTTATGATTTTTAAAAATAATAATAGTAACATACACTTTATTATAAATTACTTTAACAACTGGTATCAAGATGGAAAAGATGAGTATTTTATTAGTCTTTTTTTTGCTTCAAATTAATGTTCTTCTCAGGCAGAGCCTTTTGAGTATTTGAGCTACTTCAGTCACAAGTACATTTTCTTAGAGCCAAGCCTACGTGCAGGTCTTTGTCGAAACAGACAAAGACTGTTGAAGCACTCAGAGAAGGCGATGACGGGATTGGACAACCCTGATCAACCCTCATCACCACGGAAAACAACAGTATAGATTTATTTTGTTATAAAATATATATGTTCCCACATAAGAATTATATAAAAGCAGACTGGTGTTTTCAACAGATGGATATTGTTATTAAAGATCAATATACATTGTCCACTTAGTATTTTTCTGTATCAGAAAATGACTGTGTTTACATGGGTGGATCAACTCATTTCAGATAGTCGGTAATTTCATATTTCCAAACAACAACATGCCAGTGGAACCTGTGACAGAAAAAAGAAAAAAAAAAGTTTTCTTACCCCATCTCAGCTTCTACAAGTCCATGATTCAATGATTGGTACGTGTGTAAACACAGTGGACTGGTAATAAAGTATATTATCAGAAAATATTAGCTTTTAAATGTCAGGCCACCATAGCTATGAAATTGTCACCCTCATGAAGTAAATGATGTGGAAAAATGACAAATTAGGTCACTCAGAAGAAATGTCTGCCCTTAATAATATATAAATATATATATTTTCTTTGCAATCATAGATCTACCTGCCACAAAATGATTTAGATGTGATATTGTTTCCACCTTCCAAACTGTATTCATGGTCAGCTCAGCTGTCAGGTTAAAAAATATTTAACAAAATTAGATGTACACAATAGAAAATAACCCAATGTCATTTTGATTATTACTTCAATCATCATTTTGAAAATTAAAGTCTTATTTTTAGCAAATTTCATATTCTGGCAGAACAGTTGTACAGCTTCAAGAAACGACTGTACACAAAGTGTAAAACATGATTTTAGAAGTTTTCGACCAAATTAAATCATCAAAATTTTAATTCTTAGCACATTGATATGAACTGTCTTAGGTTTTATTGGTTCTATAAAGACTGTGACTAGATGTCATGGTTACTAGATCCGTCATATCTGGCATTTATTTTACTAGAAGAAGCCTGATTTTTATTTACCTCCAGCTCCTGGCATGAACTTTTTGTTTCCTAATGTCAAAAAATATTTTTTTATAGTTCTTGGACGACATGCACCATTATTTTCTTTGCCCCATATTCTGGGTTGTATGATTATTTTAGGTGTCTTTTTTTTATTTTTATTTCAAGCTCATCTTTTTTGTGGGTGTCCCAGACATGTTGATTGGATTGAGATTTACCAGTGTTCCCCAGTTTTGCTTCAAACCTGTATTGGGCTTTGTTAAAAAGGAAATAAAACACTTCTTTTTAAGAAACAAGTTACCGTCTCATTGAGAAGATAATTCTTCGCTACTCTTCCAGTCTTATAGATTCCATCAGCATGTTGAAGAATTGCAAACATTCATAAACCAGTTCTATGTGTTGTGAAATATTTTTTCATTTTGAAAGGCAGAACAAAAATAGAACACGTCAACGTGGAAATTTTTTACCGGCATCTGTCCAAACAAGAAAAGCTCATGCTGTAACATTTTAAAGTATTAGAGTTAAAAATATCACTTTGTGGATCTACTTAATGTAAATGTATTTTATGTAAGGATAAGAATTATGTAACATGAGAAGACAACTAGGCCAACATTGAATACTTTACTTACACATACATGTACACAGGCCCATACATGTGAATCAAATGCTCTGGAAAATACTGAAAAGCTCAAAGAAACTGGATCAGCTGCCTGATCTCAGGATGTTAGACTGAAGGTCTCAGAGCTGAGTACTACATATACATACTCCATACTTTACACAATACTACAGACATACTTTTACTCTATATTAGGTAATATACTTTTATTCAGTACTTTTACACATACTATTCTTGACAGATATACTTTCACGCATAGACGTGAGTCTACGACATCAATATTTCCATACATACTTTTACTCAATATAATGAATAGTATACTTATAAACTTACACACTTACATACTTTAGTATGCTTACATACTTTTACACATACTAAATAGTCATAAATTAGTCATAACTTTCCCTCAATACGGAGGACATATTTTTTACTACACATACTTTCACTTATACTATTATACATACTTTTACTCAATATGATGGACATACATTTAAGTGTTTAATAGTTTTGCACATAATTTTACTCAATATGTCAAACACATTTTTACCCATACTTTTTCTCAATATGATATATATACTTCTATACTTTACACAATATGATGAACATACTTTTACACATACAGACATCATAATTTTACTCAATACATTTATTTAAGTAAAAGTAAAAGCATAATTAAGCGTATCAGCAAAAATATGTCTACAATTATGAGATAAAATATGAGTAAAACTGTCTAATTTAATGTAATATATATTTTCCTCAGAATCATTTAAATATTACAGATTTGGTCTTCTGTGTCTCTGATGATCCTTGATGTTCCAGGGCTAAAAAAAAACAAAAACTCAGGTGTGCTGCTCATCCTACAGGTGCATGTTCCTAAAAACGGTGCATGTTCCTAAAAACAACATATAAAAGGGAAATAGAGTAAACAGGCAACAAGTAAATTATTTGGCTAGTTTTGGCAGAGAGGCTTCTCATACATATCACCTATATGGGTACCGGTCACATGAATAAAATATCATGAAAAAGTTGATTTATTTCAGTAATTCCATTCAAAAAATGAAACTTATATCATGTATAGATTAATTTCTCACAGTGACACATTTGAAGTATTAAATGAATCCCCAGATGGAATATCTCAGGAAATGTGAATATTGTGGAAAGGTTCAATATTGCAGACACCTGGTGGCCCACTCTAATCAGCTAATTAACTCAAATTTCCTGCAAAGGCCTTTAAATGGTCTATCAGTTTGGTTCTGTAGACTACACAATCATGGGGAAGACTGCTGACCTGACAGGTGAGCAAAAGACGACCATTGATACCTTGTACAAGGAGGACAAGACACAAAAGGCGATTGCTAAAGAGTCTGGCTGTTCACAGAGCTGTGTCCAAACACATGAATTAACAGATCAAGGGAAGAAAAAGATGTGGTGGAAAAAAAGTGTACAAGCAATAGGGATAACCAGAAGACCTGGAGTGGATTGTGAAACAAATCCCATTCAAAAATGTGGGGGAGGTTCACAAAGGACTGCAGCTGGAGTCCATTCTTGAACAAGACACAGCAACAGAAGCATCTCGCCTGGACTGAAGACAAAAAGGACTGGACTTCTGCTGAATGGTCAACAATTATGTCCTCTGATGAAAGTAAATTTTGCTTGTCCTTTGAGAATCAAGGTCCCAGAAACTGGAAGAAGAAAACGAGGCACAGAATTCACATTGCTTAAGGTCGAGTGTGAAGTTTCCACAGTCAGTGATGGTTTGGGGTGTCATGTCGTCCCTGGTGTTGGTCCACTGTTTAACGTCCTTCATGGAGATGCATTTCATTTCCCAACAGGACTTGGCAGTTGCACACAGTAGCAAAGCTACCAGTAACTGGTTTAAGGACCATGGTATCCCTGTTATTAACTGGCCAGCAAACTCATCTGACCTTAACCCCACAGTAAATCTATGGGGTATTGTGAAGAGGAAGGTGTGATATACGAGACCCAACAATGCAGAGGAGTTGAAGGCCACAATCAGAGCAACCTGAGCCCTCGTATCACCTGAGCAGGTGCCAAAGACTCCATGCCACCCCACATTGCTCCAGTAATTCAGGCAAAAGGTCGGTCAGTCATTTTCTATACCTGCTTATTCCATATTAGGGTCGCAGGGGTCTGCTGGAGCCTATCCCAGCGTGTTACAGCAAGAGGCAGGGATACACCTCAGATGGTCGCCAGCCAATCATGGGGCACACACACCATTCACCCACACATACAGGCAATTTAGAGTCGCTAATCAACCTGGTACCCGGTGAAAACCCACGCAGACACGGGGAGAACACAGATGGGTCCCAGACCCAGGAGGTCTTGAACCCGTGTCCTTCTTGCTGTGAGGCAACAGCGCTAACCCCTGCGCCACCCTTCAGGCAAAAGGTGCCCCAACTAAATATTGAGTGCTTAACATGCTCATACTTTTCATGTCCATACTTTTCAGTTGGCCAACATTTATAAAAAATCTTTTTTTGTATAGTAATAAGTTTCCCTTTTTGAATGGTATTACTAAAATAAATACATTTTTTTCCTGATATTCTAATTATATGACCAGCGCCTGTAGACCTGCTTTGGCAAAAAAGTTATTCACAGTATCATTTAGGTTTATGAGTTGTTATTTTAAGCTACTTTACTGTCAGATCATGGGCGGAGACATTAACGACCTTAGCAACTGTGATTAATGGATGTTATCTGCAGAGAATATTTCATGACAGGGATTTGGAATGGCTCAGATTTCTTTGAGGACAAGATAAACGGTGTCACGTTATCACAAAGTAAATGCAGTACATGAAAATAATACATCACAGAGGTTGGGCTTGTTTGAAGTTCTTGCAATGAAATACGGATCTTTTCTCGTTAGATGTCCGCCAGCTTTAAGACAGCTGCCATACTAAGAATACACGTTAGGGTAAATAAAGTTATTTTCAAAACGTTTTCTTGACTGCTTCTTCGGCTCTCGTCCTTTACAAAGAGGAATTGTTCCTGTTTTAGGTCAGACACATGGACTGTAATGTTGCCGCACTGGTTACAGAGCTGTAAAGGATGAGGTTTGAAGATAAGTCAACAGGTTCAGACGGCTTATCTGTAAAAAGCCTGATAGAGGTTCAGCACTCTGTTAATATTTCACAGGTATATCTGAGCAACTCTCAGAAAGAGATCTCAGGGAAATAATTAGGGACCAAAGTCCCTCATTCATCATCCAACAGTAGTTTGTGATATATATTTTATGGGGATTTCCATTATTGTTCAATCTACAGATTGATTAAGTCGTCGTCCATTTTATAGTAGTAAGTCACATTTCCAGAATTTTTGCTTTATACTGTCATGGTGATATTTTTCAATTAATAAAATAAAACATAAAGGCTCATTATTATTATTCAATTCCATTTCATCTTATTCAGACACTGAACAAAGGTTGATTGTCAGGGTTTTTTTTAGACGGGATACAACACGATCATGTGGCTCCTTTGCGAGCTCAGATCTCGTTCTTTTTGTTCCAAGTGGCAGGTTCACTCAGTTATCAAGATTTACTCTGACGAGTAGAAACAGGAACGGCCGAAAATCTGGAACGTGGACTCAAGCGCTGAGAGACACGTGAAGATAACCGAGGAATGGTGCTTCCTGGAACTCAGGCAAGTTACCTTTAAATAAATACTGAACAAATTTAGCTTCCACTGGAGGCAATTACAGAGAAAACAAGCTGGGAATGTGAGTTTTGTCCTCAGCTAGACGGATGTTCCCACTTAAACGTTCCAAAAATACACATCGGCCAGACTGAGACAGACACGGCCTCCTCCAGCAGTTAAACATGTGGCTACACTGGAAGCCTCCAGGTGAGCCGCTGTATGAATGTCTGACCCCTGGGAGAAACAACTGGATTAGTCACACTTTGAACAACCTCGGCCTCACACTAACAGGGACAACTCGGATGAAGACAACTTCAGTTCCTAGTCACATGTTGCTGAGTGCAGCTGCCCTGCAGAAGTGTGCGCACTGTAAATACTCAGATTGTTAATCAATAATCGAGGTCGTTATGCTGACTCAGAGGCTCTTGCTGGAGCCATATGTGGTGTCTGGAAGATATGAGGCCTGCAGCCTATCTGGATCCACATCATTTTAATGGAGGTGACGACAGTTCTTTGAACTTGAGTACCTGGGTCAAAACCTAAAGGGTGGCACGCAAGGAAAAGTGCATTTAGAAAGTATTTAGACCCTGTTGCTTTTTTTGTTTGTTTTTTTGTTTTTTTAAGCTTTTACTAATAATCAGAACATGTTCTGAAATTAATCGTAATTAAATTAAAATAAACCAATTAATTGTTTTATTTTCTTCTTGGGACTGAGACTTGCATAAAATGCTAAATCACAAAAATAAAATAGATTGGTTGGTTAATATTTTGAAAGTCAACACGTTCTTTTAGACATCACTGTATATATATATATATATATATATATATATATATATATATATATATATAAATTTCCTTATTTTTGAAAAAAAAAACTAGTGCTGTCAGTCGATTAAAGAAATTAATCAAATTAATTACAGGATTTTGTAATTAATTAATCGAATTAATCGCATTTTAATGTCATATCTGCTAAAGGTCTCCTTATAAAGAATTTGAATTCTAGGATATTAATAAATTGTAGTGCATGACTAATCAATTGAATACATTAAGAAGAGAAGATCTGAAATCCATTTTTTCATTGGTGAACTGTGCTTCGTGAATTAAATCCAAAAGTAAAGGCCCAGCACATTAAACCAGTTAGGCCAGGTGCATTATTCAGAAATGTAAAACAAATACAGTAATTCAGTTAAATAAATAAAATAAGGCTGTCTTCAAAAATGTAAAACAAATACAGCGATTCAGTTAAATAAATAAAATAAGGCTGTCTCAAATAGGCACTTAAGCTCAATATAGCAATTCAAAAATGAATAATAGAAGTATAACATGCCTCTAAATGAGGCAAAATGAAGAATAAGATGCCAACAGGCATTTCTTTAGGCCTTTCACTGAGGCCACATGCAGGTAAGTCAGGAGAACACGACATAGTTTACCAGAGGTTAACCAAAATCAGAGGAACAACACCTCAACCCCAAAAGAGGATCTGTGGTTTAAGTATCAACCTCTGAAATCAAAAACCCACAGGATTTAACTTGCCTGAACATGTTTCACGTTTAAATGGTTCGTCAGGCTGGAGTTGCTCCGGTGGTAAGAGAACTTCTTTCTGTTGTTATTTATCGTCCTGTCTTTGTTCTTTTTGTAAATAAACTTATCGTTCAGTGACTGAAGACGCTCTTGCCTCATCCTCCTGAGTCTTGTCCATGTCTGTTATTGTTGACCACTGCCTTGTTAATTTGCCGGCGCAGGTAGCACGGTCGAGAAAACTACGGGTCCTTCAATGGGCCAAAATTCAAATGCGCAAGCATTGGCTCGCCGCCGTTAAATTTCTTAACGCGTTAAATTTCTTAACGCGTTAAATTTCTTAACGCGTTAAATTTCTTAACGCGTTAAATTACAGCGTAATTAATTAATCGAATTAACGCGTTAAATGACAGCACTACTTTAAACTAATCAGAAATACACTCTATACATTGCTAATGTGGTAAATGACTATTCTAGCTGCAAATATCTGGTTTTTGGTGCAATATCTACATAGGTGTATAGAGGCCCATTTCCAGCAACTAGCACTCCAGTGTTCTAATGGTGCAATGTGTTTGCTCATTGCGCCAGAAGGCTAATGTTATAATATTTTCTATTCATTTTACAACTTATGGTGGTAAATAAAAGTGACTTTTCATGGAAAACACCAAATTGTCTGGGTTGTTGAACTACTGTTGAACGGTAGTGTATTTTTTTCCACATTTTGTTATGTTGCAGCCTTATGTTAAATTGAAATTAACCAATTCATGCTTGTTTTCAAATTTAAGCTTACTTAATGGATACTTAAATGTGAAATCACAAAATTAACATACAAATGTACAAATAACAATAAATATGTTCAAGTTTGAATTGATTTTCAAGGTAACAATAGTCCTGCAGATGAACAAGATGTCCTGCAAAAAGAACAAGATGCTGATTCACCCATGAGGACACAGAGAGAAGATTAATACAAATATTTTAACAGCATGTTTTGTTATGTTGCAGCTTGATGTTAAATTCCTCAACAAGGACTTTGGGAAGAGAGTTGACCAAGGATGTGATGATCAGTCTGGCTGAGTGTCAGAGATTCTGTGGAGAAACTTCCAGAAGGAAGAAGAAAAAGAGAAAGAAAAAAAACAGCTAAAGGAATCTCTCACTGTGAGAAACAGGATTCTCTGGTCTGATGAAACAAAGACTGAAATGTTTTAGCCTCATTTCTAAGTGACTGCAGGAACCAGGCAGCACAATAATTGACTTGTTCATGTATTCTGTGACTTTATTTTATTGTTTTTCTATGTACCGTGATCAGGCCTCGTAAAAAGGTTCCTGCTCTCAATTGCCCTCCTGTTTAAACACAGCTTATATAAGCACAGTCAATACAACAAGGAGGAGCGGTTCAGGGACAAGTCTGTGAAAGTCCTCAGAGACCTGAACTTTTCTGTCAAACCGACCACAGCCGGAGCTTTAGAGGATCTGCAGAGAAGAACTGCAGAAAATCCTCAAATCCAGGTGTGCAAAGCTCGTCATGAAATACACAAGTGTTAGTTAAACACTGAGTGAACGGTCTAAATACTTTTTACAGTTTTTACTCTTTAATACAAAACATCCTCTTTTCATTTTGTCATTATAAGGTAATGAGTGTAGATTAATAAAGGGGATTTACATTAAACTGTTGATTAACCACATGACCGAGTCTGATGGAATTTCCTTTGGTTGGTTGTAAAGCTCTGCAGCACAGAAATGTAAATGCACACCAGCAGACAATCCACATTTTATTACAGCACATTATGAGAGCAGAACCTTCTGAAGCCACTATAATATGTGCTCTTCCTTGTGCTTGTGTCTGTATTATATAAGATTTGACCCTTCTACTCGAGTTCACGGAACTGTCTGTGTCACAATCAGTAGAGTCTGCAGACCTCATATCTTCCAGACAGCACATATTGCTCCAGCAAGAGAAGCTTAATCAGCATAATCACTTTAATTACTGATTAACAATCTGAATATTCACAGTGGGTAGAGTCTGGATACTTCCTAAACCTAAATGCCCTGCACATGTTTTAAAAGCTAAAACAAAAGAATTTCAAACCCACAGAGCCCAGAAAGAGCCACTGTGATATAAAATATATATATCATATATTTTTTAAATAATTCATTCTTTCAATTAACCCATTTAACTCAGATTTAAATGGTTTAGATTTCATTCTTATGATTATATCAGTTGACTCACTAACAATAATATTATGCATCATTTTTTTTCCTTTTGTACTATTTTCTCTGCAGAAAATAGCATTTCAATGGATATTATACTTGCCGCCTGCACAAATCTGCCCATAAACAAAAAACAATTTATCCCCAAATTCATTTAGATTTTAATGGGTTATTAACATGTTGCGGTCTTATCATAATTCACTAATACTAGTCTCTCCTTTGATGAGATTCTACTTTTTAACTTGGATTGAGATGTGTGGATATACTTCAGGTTTTAGGCCTTTAAGCACAGCACTGTGTTATCACCCCTGAGCTCCCTGAAGTTTATTTAATGGGATTTTTCATCGTAAAAAAACTTTCATTCTCCTGCAGATGTCATCAGGTTCTTAAAACCATCATCAGGTGTGATCCACACAGAGCTTTTCTGTTAAAAACAGCTGCTTGCCGCGACCAAAAAGGAAGCTTTTAGATCTCTGAGAGTGAACCGAACCCGTAAATTTTGCAGCTGGACAGAAAAACAATGAACTGAAATTCGCCATAAAGCTCAAGGCCGAGAGGAGCTGCAGAGTCGCTGATGATCCTCTGCTGCTTCATCTCTATGAGTGATGCCTCTCACATGTCATGCAGTATATTGTTATTACAGAAACTATAAATTATTGCTGCTATAAACACAAAAAGGTTAAAGAGCATGTAGGACGTTAATCTGAAACGCTGCCCTCTAACTGTGTTCAGAGCTAATGCTCGGGGCGATTATCTAATTACTAATGTGTAATATGGGCCTTTCAATAATTAACGAGGGGTTCAGCCAGCTGCGATGACATCAGCTCTGATTAGTAAAAGTGTGCGGATGGAAGTCAAAGTGCTGCCGTTTTAGTGCTTGCCATAAATTATGATTCCATTACAGCTTCTATATCCATTTCATGACACGTCTGTCAGGTCACAACACAGACAGCGGGACGACAACAGGACCTCTGTTGCTCCACAAACAAAAGCCTTAAACCTGACTTATCTTCACTGTAACATATTAACAGGTCTATGTAACAATGCTGGTTTTATTATGTTCTTTTCCCTCCTGCTTGTTACAGCTCCTTCCTCCTTCAAAGCTGCACCCACGGCTTTAAAGAATGAATTGCTTTCAAATCCGTACTGTTGCTTATCTCTTAGTACTTGTCAGACATTGGTCATATAAATATTTAAATGTGGCTGTAAATTATATTACCTCAGCTGCAGTCAGACATGGATTTTACAGTCGTTAATACTAAGGGGATCACACAAAAACATTTTGAATTGTTACAGCAGAAAGAGCATATGGTGTCACTATTAATACAATAGCTCTGTTGTGTTCTCAACTCTGACAGTGAGCCAACATGTACAATAGCAAAACTGAAGAAGCTAAATGGAATTCACTGATCATGCAGCTTTTTTTCCCCCTTGTGACTATGTTTCAGAAACATGACATGACAGTAAAAATGTACAGTTACTGTTCTTCTGATTCTAATGGTACAATGTGTTTGCTCATTGCATCAGAAGGCTAATGTAACACTTTCTATTCATTTTACAACTCATGGTGGGATATATATATATATATATATATATATATATATATATATATATATATATATATATATATATATATATATATATATATATCATCACTCTGAGCGTCTGTTCTCAGACTCACAGGTGATGGAAACTCTCAGTGTGTTGAAACCTGGCTCTAGTGTCACAGATAAACTGACCTGCAGGGAATCTGAGTGCAACGCTATTTTCTCCTTCATAATGGCACCTTGAACGAGACACAAAAGTAAGCCACGAGTGCTGCTCGGAGGCTGGCGCCTACAGAACTGTGGTTTTGCAGTTTCACAGAGGAAAGATGTGAAACATGGTGGGCAGTGCAGAGAGACAGATCACTGCTCAGCTGACTACTAGCCTTCAGCTTTCCTCTTCTCCAGTCACTCATTGTCAGTGCTGGTATTTACTGCACATTGCATTGTGAACTTTGCTACAATGCCCATTAGGCTTCCCAACAGCTTCATTCTTCTGTCAGTTGTTCTTTACTAGTCTGTAAGGACAGTGTTTACAGACTGGAGCAGCAGCTCTGTTCTATATAATAGCTGCACTCACTGCCTGTATGGAAGGAATCCATCAGGCCTGCTGTGGTCCAGACTGAAATAACTCAACAACTATTTGATGAATTGCCATGAAATTGTGTACAGATACTTTTGGTTTGGGTTGAATTGCAATTTTTTTCATGCTTCTGTGTCCTCAGGACTTGGTTATAATAAGTCATTAAAGGGGATATATATAACTTTATAAATAAACCTATCTCATTTGTAACAACCAGCCTCCATTTCAACTTCTGTTCATAAACTGCTATAAATTAATCTTTACTTTCTTATGCATCTACTCAAAATTCAAGAAATTTCCATTTTTACGGAGAAGCTGGTGTCAAACTCACAAAATTAACGGGGTCGACAAATTATCAGCCTGTTGGTCTATAAAATAAATACATTTATATATGCGCTGTTTTGGCCATGTTTCATGTCACAATGTAAAATAAATAAAACACATTTATATAAAAGATGTATGGCTAGGCAAGAAAAACACAGTTCTGCTGAATAAATCTGAATATTATATTTTCAGCACTTTGTGTATTCTTGTGTAGAAATAGAATTTAAACTCTTTGGAACATTACAGATTTTCAGGATACAAAAGAAAAGAACCCAAAGACTGTATATAGTCCCAGGTGTGTTATTATAAATTTTGACACCAAAATTTTATTTTTTACTGCAAATGTAAATCAGCTTCTTTGATTACTAATTATTGTTATCGGGCCTTGAAAAACAAAAACATATTGTGAATTACAATGAACAGTGATTACCTGTCAAACATCTTCATCAGTGTTAGCATGGTCACTGCTGGAGCCTCATGAAGCTGCTAATGTGGTTGCAGTCACAGCAAGTAGCATAATAACGTGCTAAAAGATGGAGAACCAACTACACAGCACTTATCAAAAAATGTCAGCTGATCACATCTATGTTTGGCTATCACAACACAGATGGGGATTTATAAACATTTGAAATGTCAAAGGCCATGCGGGATCTGACCTCTGGATGGATTCATTGTGATGCTAATCCTGTTTTATCCAGTCGGACCCTAAAATAAACCAAGCGCTCTGAAGAATGAGCCGTAATCCCCGTCACAGAGCAGCTCCCGTCCTGAGCCGGGAGGTTATGTCACAGCGCAGCTAAAACCATCATCGAACCCTGATTTCACTGATCTCATAAAGGGATTTCCAGAGTTGATTTGAATTGTTTTTTCTACAACACATAAACAAAACAAATGAATGTCTATTGTGTGAGTGTTCACATGAACAAAAAATGTATCCTCCTTATATGTGGGTTGCAATTTAAAAGAACATGTTACAATTTCCAGAAGATTAATATGCTTAGATGTGTGAAGTTAATATAAAGCTTTAGCCAGTTAGCCTAGCTTTAGCATAAAGGCTTCATCTGTTCATTTTTAGTGCCAAAACTGAAGCGTAAAAATTATTTTACAGGGTGAGTAAAAGCACAGCAAAATAACTCTGGACACCAAGGACTCAATTTTTCATCTCATCTAGGGAACCAATCACAGAAGAGGAGAGGGAGGGTGCAGCAAGATGATGACGAAACACAGAAGTGACTTTTAACTGTTAATCCAACATGGCGGCAAACAGTACGATGTACGATATGTGATTTTTCTACACTATTTCTATACTATATTTTCAATGAGGTGCACTTGAATGCACCAGGAAGTTGCATTACTATGCTAAAGATCTACTACTAAACCAACAAACACCAAAAAAAACCCTGAAAAAAACCCCAAAATGTCTGCTGTGTATCTGTCGCAATTCAAGTATCTGTTGCATTCAAGACACTTTTGCAGCAATATAGAGGAAATTTACAAAGATTTTGTTTATGTTTATGGACGTTTTCTTATCAGAAACTGTCATTTCAGTGGATGGCGGAACTTCCCACTTCCATTAATGCAAACTTATATCTACATTCCTCTACCATAGAAATGATGCAATGAACTAACGCGATACACTAGATCAATAATGATCTCCAAGGAAAAAACAGCATGCCTGCCAAATCCCTCCAAGGCTGCTCTGCCAGTTCGAGACATTGCAAGACCAAGAAACACGAGACCATGACAAGACCCAGACCACAAAAAGTGATCTCAAGAACAACAAGTCTAATTTGACAGACAGTTGTAGCACCCAATAAATGGTGACGGGCTTTCATAAATTACGCCTCCAATATGAACAAATGAATGGAGGGTTCCCAGATCAAATACCAATCTACATTGACATCTGGTGTAGTGTTAGCCAAACTGAACATCAATAATAATTTTGGAGTTCCTCATGGTTCTATTCAGGGTCCTCTATAGTTTCAGTTTGTCTAAAGCTGCTTTAACAAACATTTTCTGCTTTGTTTGTTTTCAGGTGAATAGTCTGTAAACACAACATCTGTCTTGGTTATCTGCTTTTAAAGTAGTTGTGGCTAACATGTGAGCAAACAGCTGCTATTTTCCCACATTTATGGAGTGAGTAAGTAGGAGTGTGTGTGTGTTTGGTGCCGAGCATGTGGTGTTTAGTGGTAATTTAGAGCCTTTTCTCTGAAACCAAAGATGATGCTATGAGACTCTGAGAGTGAACCAAAACAGTAAAGATGCAGCTATGCAGATAAAACAATGAGCAACAACTCACTATAAAGCTACACAAAGCTGCTAATGATTCTCTGGATGTTCATCACTACAAGTAGAGCTGCAACTAACTATTATTGTCACTATCGATAAATTCACAGATTACATTCTTCATTAATCATTTAGTCTGTGACATCAGAAAATAGAGGAAACATGTTATAAATGCCTAAAGGTCAAGGTGATTCTTTCAAGTGTTTTGTTCTGTCAGGTCAACTGAAGTCCAAAGATATTCAGTTTACTGTATGACAGTAAAGATTCAAATTCTTAGATTTAGGAACCTCCATTTGCTGAATATTTGAACATTTTAGCTCAAAATTGTACTAAAACTAATGGAATGATTTTCAGATTTGAATCAACTGACCTATTGTTGGAGCTCTAACTACACCAATGCTATTGAGATTAAGTATAATCATTTAATGCCTATATATATATATATATATATACGTGTGTGTGTGTGTGTGTGTGTGTGTGTGTGTGTGTGTGTGTGTGTGTGTGTGTGTGTGTGTGTAAAAAACCAAGACGTATTTAGACAAATCGGATGCCATCTAAACAAAGAACCTACACATCTTCAAAATGCAAAATACAAGAGGTCCTTTGTCGAACAGGGTTTTTAATCAGGATTACTACTTCTATTGCAATTCTAAGAACATACATGACCTATACTATTACGGTCACAAACATATAGGCTGATGGAATTTGTCTTTGGACTCTAAAGTGCACGTCCACAGGGCAACTCGACGAGGTAAAGAAATTGGGGCTGTGATCTCTGTAGAATTTGTGCAGTAGCACTGAGCGATGGAGCAGATTGAGTGAGTCGTATGTGAGGATCTGAACACAGCTACAATCCTCTTAGGCTCCTGTGGTCCAACTTGACGTACATCAGCAGGGATCTAATGAAATGTGTTTCACCCCTTAATGCTCTATGGAGGAATGGCCATGCACTGCAAAAGATTAAAGATCACTTCGTTGGGGCTAAAGATGAAGGAAAGCGACTGTATCAGGAACAAAAGAGATCAAAACTAGCACGACTGTAAACCGCCGGCCAAATAATTCAGTTTAATGTAGCTGTCAGCTCTGCTTTCTTGGCTTTTAATCAGATGTCAGACATCTGGCCTCTGGGCTTTCATGTAATTGCTCTGCTTTTCTGAAATGGACAATAGCATCAAATGTATGAATATGATAAAAAAAAATCCTCAGTGATTAACTCAATGAGCTCTGTTGTTAATCTCTGAAATAGGGATCCATTAGAGGAGATCACTCACTACCTCAATAGGTTATAAACCTCCTCACATGTTGTATGTTCATATGTAGGAGGTCAGTGACACCCAGCCAGCCGCAGCGTATTAGCCCCTTATTCATTTTATGTGCTTTAATTTTGACGACACGTCGGATGAATGCATCCATTGTTGAGCCTGCAGATGTCAGGACATGATCACAATGATGGATGCAGCATAATGGGATCATTTCCCACAATCCTTGATATTATGTATGGTAATCTGCTGTATCATGCACATAAAAGGCTGTGTATTGTAAAATGGTGAAAAATAATATCCTGCAGCAAAATTGCATTTTTCTAGACTGTTGATGCCTTTGGATTATTGATAGTTGGACATAAAGACGAACATAGGATTTTATAGCTGCTGGAGGGAAAATACGACTATTCTATTCTATACAACAATGGCAACAATAAAACAACAATTTAAAATCACAAGATGAAATAAGAAACAGAAAAACAATATCAGGATCAGAAAATGAGCGATATAATTTGACATAGAAAAATAAAATAAAATCTTGCAATAAAAAAAACAATTGCCAAAATAGAAACAAAAAGATAGATTCAATACTGTGACATCTATTAGAGCTTCATCAAATTTTATTTCATTAATTATTATTCAGCTAATTTGTATTTCATTTTACCTTCTGTCCTCAAATGTATAGGTTTATTTTAATGACTTCCTGTCATCAAAATAGAGGAAACTTTTTCTCTTACACAATTTCCAGTGAGTGTTGTTTTCAGTCAAATTAGCATTGAGGCTCAGAAATGAAAACATCACTTGGATGAATTGCTATGAAATTTTGTAAAGGTGTTCGTGATCCCCAGAGGATGAAACCTGCTTGCTTTGTTTATCCCGTAACTTTTCCTCTAGTGAAACGTCTCCACAAATATTGGATGAATTTCCATCAGTTTGGTGCTGACATTTGCACAGGATCACCTTTAATAATGTCGGTGACCTCTTAACTTGTCATCACCATCATCCGGGTAAAGTTCAGCTGTCTCATATTTTGGTTTGCAACTCAGCCGCAGCTCAAATCTGTGTTCAGGGTGAGTGATAAAATAGCATGATGGCTCAGCCAGTGTCTCAGGTTCACTGAAGGGCAGATATTCAAAGGTTTTGACGACAGTAACTTGTATTTTGGTGCCAAAAGATCAATCAGATCATACAGAGGCAGAAGTGGAGCATGACAACACTATAGTTCAGAGGACATGAACCTGACCACTGCAGCACAGTACACACATTAATGTTCCTATGAGATAATATTTTTGATGCAGACTAATTTATTCTGGTGTCATTTTGTAGTTAGAATAACACAGCATAATATATATGATCATAAATATAAGATTTAATACATTACTTTGAAAGATAATAAATGTGTGTTTTGTTTTTAAATATATATACGTCAATGGCGAAAAACCATACAAAAAACATATGCTAGGTTTGGCTTCTCAACGGTTTACAAGAAATATTAAGTTTGTAGCTTAGTTTATGTTACATAAATCTCTGGAGACTGGACTCGGGTCACTTGACTCATAACCTCCAGTCATAAAAAGATAAAATGGTCAAAAAAAACTTTCATCACAGTCTCTTGAGACATTCATAAAACATGGTGTATAAATAACCGTATGATGGTTTGATGAATATGATGACTTTTCAGCATGTGTTTCTATATAGGTCAGTAACTATGGCAACACGTCAGTAGACAATGATGACTATACAACTATGATAGTTAAGAATAAGTCCTAGTCTATTTTCCACTAAAGTGGTGCTGTAAAGTACTGCTTGAATGCAGCACATAATAATATATGCAGCATAAATCATTGTCCAGTAATCTGTGTGCAGTGGTCGTATTATGTAGTTTAAACTGGGTTTTGTGCTGTTTCTTTGGTATACATTCGTAAACTCGTACAGAGTCTCTGGGGTTTTATTTTGAAGAACTGTTTTATTTTGAAAGGATGAATAAGAAAAATACTCCAAAACAGTCAAAAAGAAAAACTTAAATCACAACTCAAATATTACGGCAGGCTTTAAATAATAATAAAAAAAATACAAAATGCTCTTTGTGCTGTCAAGTCATTTTTAACTTACAGCACATGCAGTGAAATTCACCCAGCATATAGGATAATCGTGCAGAGCATGAAATTACCTATTTTTCAATTACACATGTCCAGTGGTGGAGTGGAAAGTGTGGAGCGGCCTGACAGGGCCGTGCCAGATGATTTAGATACACGTTCACACAGTACCAGGGACTATGCACCCAGAGCAGAGCCAATTCAAATATAGCACAGACTCTCGGGAAAAAGTTTCCTTGAAAAGCATGATTAATGGCAGTCCAGCGTGCTTCAGCGCGGCTGCATGGCATGACTAATGCAAACAGGTTTTCTTAGGCAACAGAGTAACCTTTGCTTAACCGGTGCATACAGAAATCCCATTTTTATTTCGGCTCCTATTTGACCTCATGGAGTGAAAACTCCGGACAGTGTGTGCGCGCTGCTTTCAGAATGTATCGTACACACGGATCACAGACAAAACACTATCCGATTACTCAGTAAGTGAATATAAAACACAAATTTCACTTTATCTGAATAGAAACCAGACTAGCGAAAGGCAGATTGTCTTCGGGCCATTGCATCAGCAGGATAGAGTTGGCTGTGCAAATTCTTTGAGCAAACAATGATGTAACACTGAACAAATACCGAGAGTATCACAATGTGTAGCAACAGTGTGACAGTTCTGAGAAGTGTTGGCTAATTTTGGTTCACAAGTACTGAAGCAGGTCCCTGTTGAACTGGAGCCGTACCTGGGACCCAGTGGCCTATACTTCCCCCCTATAGGAAGTCCTGTATAGCAAGTAGCTTCATTATACAGGACTGTATGTCACTGACTGGCCTGTGTGTATAATTTAAATTCTGACAAGACTAAGAGTCTACAGCCGGGGCAGCAGCTCTGTGAGGCTGTATTTAATAAATGTGTGTGTGTGTGTGTGTGTGTGTGTGTGTGTGTAGAGCTGAATGCTAATGTCAGGTATTTAACATGCTCATAATGACAATCCTAACATGTAGGTGTGTTGATGTTGAAGTATTTGGTCATAAGCTAAAGTATCATGTAAATTTGAAAAAGAATTGATATTTTTTCGATGCAGTATTATATATATATATATATATATATATATATATATATATATATATATATATATATATATATAATACTGCATCGAAAAAATATCAATTCTTTTTCAAATTTACATGATTATTATTTTACATTCATATTTTATATTCATGTAAACTACCGTACCTGCAAAATGACTGGCACAGTCTTATCACGATAGGAACACTGATGTGCAGTAGGCAGTGAATGTTACTAAGGGCTGCAACTAATGCTTATTTTCATTACTAATTAATCTGTTGAGGATTTTCTTCAAATGTTGTGTTCAAAGATATGCAATTTACTTTCATAGAAAAATAAAGAAATCAGAAAATATTCACATTTGAGAAGCTGGAATCAGAGACGTTTTCTTAAAAAATGGGAGTTTTTACCTCGTTTGATTCAAGAGTCTAAGTCAGATGTGACCTGGAGAGCTGCTGCCCTGCAGGTTTCAGGAATCTCCCTATATAAACACACATGATTCTAATTATTAACTCGTTATCAAGCAGGAGGATCTTGTTGAGAGCTTGATTATGAGTTAATGGTTAGATGAGGTGTGTTCAAGTGGGGAGATTCCCAACACATGCAGGGCAGGGTCTAATGAATGGTGGTGTATTACTGTACAGACTGTAAAGAACCCTGAGGTGAAGCTGTGATCTGTGATTTTGCACTGTAGAAATAATCTTGATGATCTTGACTTCTGCTTATGAAAAGATACATTTTCAGCAATGTTTTCTCAACCCGTTCTGTGTGGAGCATAAATATCTTTGTAAAATTCATGCCAACCTATCCAAAAGATACTTTTTTACATGAAATAGTAGTGTCACAAATGATACTAACAAAGGTTCTGTTTATTGTAGCAGAGTCTTTCCAATGAGCCAACTTCTTTGTGGACAATATTTTATGACAATCCAATAACTGTTGAGATAATCCAGACTGGGCCATCATTTATATCATTAGAGCCAAAAAAAATAGAAACTTCAAATTCAGCATTTTCCTTGGTTTGTGTTCTAGAAAACCACCTTAAGGGACAAGCAACAATCATCACTATTTTGTAAGCATGTTTTCACAAGGTCACCTCTCAGTCAGAATACATACAGTATCATATCTTATCTCTGCTTTTATATCTGCTCTTATCTGTCCTCCTTACAACAGGAAGGAAACAGGGTCATGTGAAATATAGGCCTCATTCTGATAAAGCCACACATCAACCGATTGTACAATCTATCTCTGCACATTGACGGGTACCACCGTAATATTTCCCATATTTGATGTTATAATAATATTCCTATCACTGTTACTCATTGGAGCTAAAAGACCTCCAAATCTTTATTTAGAAACGTATCGGGATGAAATTAGATCTCAGTGATTTGCATAGGTAGAAATCCAGGTCATCAGTTATTTCTAAATCTTGAACTTCATGTGGAAAAACTCCCAGCTGTGTGCCAGCCGACATCTCGTCGTCATTTGACATCTTGGCGTTCGTCATCGGCATATTCAGTTTTAATGTTCCTACGTCCTAAACCTTTGATGGCGGAGTGTGTCCGGCTTCTATGAAGTTGACCTGGGCAACCGCCACAAATACGTGGAAACCATTACTGTGATTGTGACCAAGCACCAAGCTTTTGGTCAGGCTGATCGCTAGAGGATCGGATGTTAACGGGTCCAAATGTACCAATTCAACCGAGCTGCAAAACAAACAGCCAGTACCAGAGAGGACACCGAGGCGGCTGTAGATGAAGAGGAATGATCCACACTCGATGTTGAAACACTAAAACGACCTCTGACTATGGCCCTCTCAGCCAAATGCAACAGAAAATAGGACAGTTAGATCTAAGCTATGGCTCATTTTGGGCTCTGGGGGTTTTAAGAAACTGGCAAGTCTTCAAACACCAAAGCTCTTGCTCTTGCTGGAGGCGATGGAAGCAGTAATCAGCAGCAAATATCCGTTTCAATACAGATCCGTTAACAGTTCGCCTAAACTATGGATTTAATGACGACTGCAGAAAGATATTGATTTTTGCAAATCATGTGCAGCTTGCACAAAAGGCTCCAAAGGGCTTCAGTTGCAAAAGAAAGATAAGAGTTTGACCTAAACTTTGGAGCAGTGAAGAGATGCTGGTGTATGGATATCAGGCTCCACACAAAGATAACAAATGCTGCATAAAATCCAATGAAGTTATTAAAGACTTTTGTACAAAAAAGGCTGCAAGTTTAAAACTAACCAGTCAAACTTGTAAAAGTGGAAAGAAATCCTTTGTACCAATAATACTGGACAACATGCCAAAGATATTTCCTTTAAACTGAAGAATGTTATCTGCTATCAGGCCTGTCATAGCGAATATTTGCTGTGTAAAATGTCAGTATTGTATGACAGCAAAAATCCACATGCATCATACAATCCCTGCTGCTGTTGTATAGAGAGTAAACACTGCCATCTGCTGGACAGAACAAGAAAATGGATTAAAGGATCAGTTCACAATTTTTTAGTGTCTTAACACACAGTCAGGAGTTTAAATGAACAAAAAGAGGTTTTCCTTGATGTAATTAGTTCTCCTGGCTTTTAAAAATATCTTTTCAAATCAATATAAATGAAGAGAAATGAGGTCAAGTAGATATGTGACACATTCACAGGTTTTTCACCATCAATTCCCTCTGTCATCCTCAGACAGTGTTTAGCTGTGGTGGAAGTATGACTTTTAATTCATTTAACCTTTATTCAACCTTTAACAGGTTAATTAAGAACAAATTCTTGTTCACCCTGACGACACAATGCATACATCAGAGGCAGAGGGAAATAATTTAAACACACATCCAAGAATTAAATAAAATATCCAGATATGCAGATGTAATGTGTGTTAAAAGCTCTGCAATGGAGGCTTTAATGGGTATTGAGGAGCAGAGATTAATTTCAAGGCCTTTTGCATCTCATTCCAGCGGTAGGAAGCTAGAAAGACTAAAAGTAACCAGAAGAGGGGCTAAAAGTAAAGATATCTACTTGAATTGACTCGTTGGACGACTGAAGCTTTGTATTTTCTTCAGATAACCTTTTGTTCCCCATCATTTAATATCATAAGAACATTATGAAGGGATCTTCTAATTGCCCAGTATGAACAGGAGGAATAATTATTCACTGTTGTTTTAAGAAAAAAAAATGTGAACCTGTCTTTTAAAGAAGAACTCACACACGTTATTATCTAACATTTTTATTTGTATTGATCGTTACAGAGCATCAGATGTATTTTGTATTTTTTTTCTGTCAAAATAAACAAATACGAATTTAAATATGAATTCAACAGTACTTAGTGGCCTCCACACGCTACATCTTGACAGATGGTTGCACAGTCGACGTATGAAAAAGTTGTATGGAGTTCATTATTTATTATGCATTATTTTACAAATTCATTTTTATCTGTAAGTCAGTCAACTAATTCAACAAAAAACGCAGCTGAATTATCTTCCCGTCACTTTAGTGGATGTGAGTGGCCTGATGCCTTCTGATTATGTGCCCATGACATGTTCAGGATCCATTTACACAAGTTTTACAATTAATTACCATATGTTTACAGCTGTTTGGTCCCAATAACACATGTATATCCATTCACACTAAATCAAACTCAGCTACTTTTTTTCTGGAACCCAAAGTGTGGGAACACAGAAATGTAATAATCACACATACAAACAGTGCCAAACTGGGACAGCTACCGCTAAAACGGCTAATTGTTTGATTCTTTGGTGTAATGTTACCAGGATCGTTTCTCACAGCCAGTCAGATTACATTCAGTGTGGTTTCATTTTTCGAGAACGACTTCAGGATGAGGGATCGCAGATGTTCACGACAGCTGACGAGGCTCGGGGATGGAGATGAGGTGTAAACGAGGAGGGAGGGCTTCATGAGTCTATGACCGCTTTTTTCTGTTCTCGAAATTTCTGAAGTTGGCTGGCCTAATCTTCATCTCTGCAAATTCAATTGAATGTTCGTGGCCTTTCCAGTGGAACCAGTTGATCCCCTGAGGATAAAACAGGAAAAAAATATAGGGAAAAAGGCTCTAATGGTGAAATATCCAGCACTTTGGTGTTATCTGTCCCTGGCTGAGAAATCTGAATAAAATAAGCAATAGATACTGTACATACCTTACTGTGACTGTTGTCGCCATATTTTCCCATGAGGTTAACTCGATGACAGTTTTTATACCAGAAGGCACCTTTGTAGGACAATGCACAGTTGGTGACAGCAATGTCATTGTCATTGTCGTAGGTGGAGAACGGCCGCCCCTGGTGGTAAACCAAGGAGTCACCTGGTGGAGATGATTTGATTAGAAAAGCTGAGAAATGGGTTGATTATTAACATTTCAATTAAAGACAGATCAATTAGCTTAAGAGTTTCAGATTTTGGGAAATATGTTTAATGTTCTTGATAAAGATTTAGATGTTTTGTAAGCACCCAATTAGACCACAGAACCCATCTGATAAGATTTTTTTGCCGTTTTTAGCTTTTATTTCATAAAATATATAAAACCAATAATCAAAATAGCCCAAATTCTGTCATTGTGTTACTTATAGAAAGAATTATAGTGAAAATAAAGGACTGTTTTAAATAAATATCAAGCTACTAATTAACGTGTTATCATTGATTTGTTTAATCCATCCATCCTGGAGACTCCATCAGTTGCCTGGCAACCTCACAGTGATAACAATATTCCAGGAAATGACGGTGTCCAGACAGGAAACAGTTTGGCACACAGACATATCTAGGTAGATGCCACATTAACTTCTGGATCATACATCAAAGTCCATTCACATTTATTACAGTAAAAAAAAGTGTTGACCAAAGTGCTTAACAGAGAAATTTATAACAATTAAAACAAAAATAATCAGATAAGTAACTGTAACCTGTGTTTCTTCCACATTCTTTAAGGTTGGGCTGTTATAAGCACATCGTAAAGCACCTGGCAACAGGTCGGATTTACTGGTGAAAGGGTAGAGTTATGAGCTTGAGATAAATAGACATAGATTTTTAACTTGTCTAGATTTAACTAGATAAGTAAAAAAGACGTTCACAATATATTAATGTCAGCTAACGTTAAGTAACATATTGGTAGCTCAAGTTAATCTGGCCCCAACTTAGTGTCACTAGTGACAACTAAACCATAGCATTAAGTTAATGTTAATACCTGAATGCCATTATATAATTGCTGACTGCATTTTTAAATAAATTCGTTGTAAAAGTAAAATCTGCAGTCAAGTGTCATTTGTTTACACCGCCACAGCTCCCCAGAGAGCCTGCTGCCGAAAAAAATCCTAGAGGAAACACTACTGCAACGGGAAAAAAATCTGACAGCAAAATATAAAAATATTAACGTGTTACTAAAGCTTTCGAGATGTTGCTAGGCAGATGTTTTACATTTGCACTGTGACAGTCCAGCTGTTTCCAGTCTTTATCCTCGGCTAAGCTAAGCTACCTGGCTGCTGACTGTAGCTGCAAATTTAGCACACAGGCACGAGTGGTGTAAATCTTTATTTTAACGCTCGTCACGAAAGAGAATCGTTCATTTCCCAAAGTGGCGAACTATTCTTTTGAAGTGATTCCTACCTGCTGTTCCACTGTATGCTCCGATGTAGATTTTGTAACGTGTTCTTGGCTCTGCAATCGTGATTTTGTCATACTGTGCGTAGGCTGATTCTCCCTTGTCACCCAAGTCCACTCGAAGCTCATAATGTCCAGAAGCAGTGATCTTATGCATGTTGGAGAGACCTGTGAACCAGGTTTAACATATGAGACTCAGGAGAGAAAAAAGAAAGTGATCGAGGCTCGTGGACAAAGCGACTTACCCAGCCAGAACTCATCATTCATGTTACCGAAGCCAGCAGTGTAGTTCTTCCAGTTCCTGTAGAATTCCAGCTTTCCATTCTGGCGTCTCAGGAGGACCTGAGGAGTACTGGCTTTCATGAGTGTTCAAGTGTCATAACAACTTCACTTGCCAACTATCACAACATGCGACACAGAGGTCACTGGAGCTTTCTGACGCTAGAAAAAACAGACTTTACACAATTTGCACCATCGGTTCAACGGTTACAAAACTGCCTTTAATTGGGTTCCAGTAGGTTGAATTCCTCACCAGCCATCCGCCACCGTCTGTGGTCATATCACAGTAAACCTGGATGGGTTGGCTCGGCTCTCCTCCCACATAGATGGTGTACAGACCAGACGTCGTCTCTCCGTTCAGCAAAATCTGAGCACAGTCCTTGGGGTGACCGTACAGCTGTCCAACTAGAAGCACATTAAAAATCCATCATCTTAAAGGCCTCAGAGGACACAACTGCTATACATATATATATATATATATATATATATATATATATATATATATATATATATATGTGTGTGTGTGTGTGTGTGTGTGTGTGTGTGTGTGTGCAAGACTGTTTACTGTATTGTGTGAGAGTAAGGCTTTCAAAAATGGAAAAAAGGAAAAAAAAACTGCATATTTTTCCATTGAGCAGCTCAGACAGAATGAATAATAAGGGCAGGTGATCTGACTGGAATATCATACTAAATGAAAGGAATTGGCATTTGAAGGCATAATTTTTCTAACGCATCTGGACTGTTGCATAACTCAAAGTCATCAGATCCTTCAGTGCTGAGAAAGAGTCAGTAAATCTAGCTGCAGTGCGTTGGCTGAAGTCGTGAGTAGGTGTGATGGTCCTCACCGGTAGTGAAGACGGTGGATATGTGACGGCTCCTCTGGGCTCCAGCGATGGCCTGCAGTCTGACATTGTACTCAGTGGAGCCGGTTAGCTGAGCCATGCTGTAAGAGGAGGCTGTGGGGCTCAGAACCACTTCCTGAAACAACCACACATACATACGTACAAAGTATTTAAAAACAGCTCCTGCACCACTGCTGACTATTTATAGTTTTTTACACAGCTATGGGTTTAGGTAAATTCATTTATGTCGATCAAAGTTACAGAGACTGAGAATTAAGGCCTTCTTTTTTACCTTTTTAACTGATTTGTGTTAGTGGGACTGATGCCATAATGGAATGTGGGAGTTTTTAGATTCCTTTAGTGTTCACCATGACCTCTGCCAATGAGGTTATGCTTCAGCTGGCATTTGTCTGTCTGTCTGTTTGTTTTTTAGTTAAATACCTAAAAACATTTCGGCTAGATTTTCATAAAATATTCAGCAAATGTTGGGAATGCTACCTAGAACAGATAAATAAATGTTGGTCATTATGTGGAAGAAATCCTGGATTTTGAATTTTTTGTTCTTTGGTAACATTGCGGTAAATAGTCCTTCAAACAGGCGCCATCATTCGGGGCCACCTGGTGGTGAGATCTTGCACCTGCATAGCTTGTTTTCTTTGTACACTATGCCAGAGATGCCTAAAAGACTTTCCATGCTTTGATACTTTTCATTCAGTGATAATGCATGTATTCAATAATTATAGGTCAACAATGTTGGGTGGGAGTCACAATATGCTTGGTGGAGGTCTGTGCTCTCAGAGTGTTTTTCTACTAGTTTCTATCAGGACCAGGACCCTTGAGGTAAAATGATAAAATAAAGAGTGTCATGATAAACACTGGTCTTTATCCAATGCTGTTTAGTGAGCTACCGTTTGCTCGGCTTGTTTTTTTTTAAGATCCACACGTCCGATGACTAAAACTGTAACACTACAGATACTTAAAAATGACCAAAATCTAAGAAGTGTATTATAAAAGGTCAATTTATGACCTCTTCAGGTGGATAATCACAACACTGTATGCATACTTTACTTATGAGTAAAAATTCTCATTTTAGATTAAAATTAATGCAAAATTAAGAATATCTCTAAGTTTTAAATTTGTTAGGAATATTTGGCAAAAAATAAAAGTACACATCAATTTAACAAGGGTCTAATTTTTTTTAGATATTATAATATGGAAAATTCTTGATCTTTAAGAAAGTCAATCCAAAGTTTTTTGGTTTGAATTGGAAAATGCTTCCCAGTAAATGTTGAATTTACACCTTCTGTCTCGTGTGAGATATGAAACATTACAACGTCCATTAACTGAAGTTACGCTGGGATGTGCGTACCCTGATTGTACCGTCAGCGGAGAAGGTGAGTGTGTAACCAGTGACGGCAGCCTGCGGAGGTTTCCACGTGAGAGTCGCGCTGTCAGTTTGAATATTAATAGCAGTCAGATCACGAGGAGGGTCCACATCTGGAAATATATACGACACCACACTCAATTAAATGTTCTAACATTTAGCTTCAAGTCAGATTCTTGACAGGTAATTTTTTCGAAACCTACCGGTGGTGAATTCAGTAAAAGCGGAGGCGCTCTTCTGGGCTTCTTTCCTAGCATGCACTCCTACTGTGTAATGAGTTCCTGGAACCAGTGACCCCATCTCAAACTCCACCGTGTTCCCAGAAACATGCTCCACCACTGGGGACACTGTAACACAGCGCACACACATCACTCAATCAAATCACAAAGTAAAGTAATAATTTTATTATACACACTTTGAATACATTATATAAGCAATGTAACTAACAGAAATATCACTTGTTCTGCTTTTGTTAAGTAGAAGATAATGGAGATAAACAGACTCACCTGTGTCTGCGCTGTATGTAATCACGTAGCCGTCGACAGTGGCCACGGAGGGTTGCCACAGCAACAGAGCAGAGCTGTCAGTGACATTGATTGCATTCAGACCCTGAGGTCCATCCAACGCTGGAAGGAAAAAAACATGAAAACGCCTTCAATTTATTATGAACCGACTCAAATGACAACCTGAGTCAGGGGGAGTGATGGATGCTGAAGTGATGAGTGACATGTAGATGTTACCTGTGGTGACGGTGTCAGTGCTGGGATCACTCTCCTCCAGACCCTTCACGGAGCTGACCGTCACCTGGTACAACTTTCCAGGGGCCATATTAGGCAGCGTAGCCTGTAACACGTTGCCATCTACGGTCAAGGTCAGTGGGTTTCCTGAGGAGGTCAGAAAAGAAAACCACCACAAGCTGAACATTTATTACATCAACACCATTTTCCTCCTGTAATATTATATACAATTCTTTTTACACACCTCATATAATAACTATTGAAATGCATCAATTGATAAGAATATGTAACTAACATCTATCTTGCTCTCACAGACAATGCTGGACACGTTTAAATTTTGGCCTGATTGCACTATATGAGATCTTAGACTTATGAGATGTTAGAATGTCTCATTATCAAGTAATGTATAGTTTTATGCCAATCATCTGAACATTGTTCAATCAGTATTTCAGTCAAATAAGTCAAATATGTCAACCTCAGTGGTCAAGAAAGGTCAGGGTATAATTCTGTAATCTAAAGTTGGAAGTTGATAGATCCGAGTTGAAAAAGTTTACTCAAATATATATATTTTTATATTGCATCAAATGACAACTAAATTAATTAATGATACTTTTTCATATAGGTCAAGATGGATCTCGTCCAAGTTGGGCTGCAGCATAACTCCAATTAATTAGGATGAATGAATGTGCAAAAATTCAATCAGTGTATGGTATAAATTTGTTGTGTAAAATGTGAGCTGAAATATATGAATTTATTTATGTATTTTGTATAATTCTGAACCCGGTCCTTGAGTGCACCTGAATTTAGAATTCATGTTTCATCAGTAAAGAATCTTGAATCTCTGATTGACCTCTTACCTCCTTCAAATGGCACATAGGTAATACGGTAGTGATCCACCGGAGAGCTTGACAGGTGCCAGTGAACTATGGCTGAGTTATCGGTCACTTCAGAGAAGTGCAGTCCTTTTGGAGATGACAGACCTAGAAAAGTAGATATGCGCAGACAGGAAAGCAGGAAAAACAATGAATAAAGTGGAGAAAATATTGCCAAAAACCTTCCTGATTGACCATTTTCCATAACAGAGAGTTAAGCCTTAAACCAGAGGAATGAAGATGATTAGTGGGACGATAGGTTCAGTTCTCTGACAGCAGACGTCACACCCAAAACTTAAGAGGTTTAGTAATACTGTGCTGTTCATATACCTGTCTGAGCAACCCCAGTAATGGGTTGGGAGCGCTGGTCCAGGTTGACACCATAAAGCTCGATTTCATACTCAGTGCCACCCATGAGTCCAGTTAAAACCTTGGTCCGCTCGTCACCACGGACGCTGTGCTCCTGAGGGTGGGCTAATCTCTTGGCGTCTCTTATTTTGATCACAAATCTGTCAAACATATCTTCATCGGATGTCCACGACAGACGGAAACTGTTAGCTGTGATGTCTGACACAAAAAGATGCTCCACCTCTGGCTCAGCCTCTAGTTAGAAAGGAAACATAACGTTGCAGGTTTGTTGTTTTCCCCAAAAAATATTCACCAACTTCTGAGACGACGACGACAGGCGTCAGTTTGGAAGAATTCAGGAAATCAGGCAAGAAGGCTTCCAGGTTGCAGGCAGGGTTAGATTCCAGCCTGGAGGCTTTTTGTCAACCACCTCGGATCGGTCATGCTCCGTTAGTGTGAAGAGACAGTGCACGGGCCACAAAGGCTTTAGTCGGAACAATTTAAGACAAGATGCTTTTTGTAGATGTTTATTTCCGTCGGTTAACAGGTTGAAATTCCTTAAAAAGCTTGAACAGACGTGTTCAGAGGATCTACAAACACTGGTTGAGACGAGGTTCCCATGCGTCCTCAAGGTCAGCAGCAATGCAGTCGATGCATTCCAAGGCAATGAAATAAATAAGGTTAGAACACTTCTTAATAACCATCAATGTTAATAGATGTTTAAATAAAATTTAGTTACTGTTTGTTAATTGTTACTAAGTGGTTTGTAAGTTACACCGAATGATTATTATATCTCCTTAAATGGATAATAAATACTTTGTAAAGCATCTATAAACATTATCATTGGTTGCAATTTTATAATAGAAAATATTCATAGATGGTTTACTAACCAATTATTAACCATTAACAGTCAAATAACCATTAACAGACGTTTGATTATCTATTTCCCATTCATAGATGGCTATTATAAAGTGTTCCTGAAGTGAAATCGACTGACATTTCATGCTGAGAATGTCTGTTGATTTATTAGTGTTTTCCTACTTCTGATAATTTGGTTTAATTCAGTTGTTTGTATCCATATGCTGGAGGCTTTTTTAGCTGATTTATGAACCAACAAACAAAAGGAATGCAGCATGGTAAAAGCCAGTTAAATTTGTATTCAGAGACATGATACGATAATCATATTATGTCCACTGACATCTGCATATTGCCAATCAGAAATCTGAAGGAAAACACACTTTAAAATATGAAAACAAACAAATATGCTTGTTCATATTTTTTTGGGAGCTGAGAAGAAACAGACAGGGGCTCCACATTCCTCTTCCTCTCAGCGATGAAGCTGCATACCAAGAAAACTGTTGGATGCTTCAAAACAAAGGAAAAATGAGATCATTCTGGGAAAAGAGTTATAAATCTTTGTTAGAGTTAGGGACTGAGCTGAAGTCTCACCGTCTAGACATGGCATCAATCACAATCTATATAATTCAAGCTAAATTTGTTATAAATGTCAAAATTATTATTTAGATTGTAAAACAAAAAGCATACATCTCGTATTAAGTGTCATTCATAGGTTTGAGATGCCAGATTGCGATGGAGAAACTTCAGAGTTTGGTTCATGTAGATCACACACAAAGTAGTTGCAACAAAAATGAGGAATTGCACTTTTTAGTAAGACCATGGACCTTGCAGCACACTGTGAGTGGTACCTGTCACAGCCACTGTAGTCAGAGGCCGAGAGAGAAGCCCTGACTCTGACACCCCAGTCAGCCTGACCTCATAGCCTATGCCGGTGATGAGGCCCCAGATGTCCAGGTGACTTTCGTTTCCTGCCACAGTGAACTCCTGAGGCTCCAGCAGCCAGCCAGAGTCTGTCACCACTATGTGAAAGTGGCTGAAGCCACCGCTAGATGGCGCTAATTCCTCCGGCTGCTGCAGCTGCTGCTTCACCTCCCACGACACACGGAAGCCGTAGGGGGTTATGTTGGAAATGGTCAAGTTTTCCACTTTGGGCAAAGGAGCTAGAGGGGGGTGGGTTTGATTTTTTTTTTCCAGAGAGGGAACAGATGTAGGAGGGGGAACAAGAGTCCATTAGGAGGATAATGCGTGCAATGGTTGCAAAAGCAAATCATGAATACCTCCTCTTTTCCTGTGAGGTACCAGAACATATAATCTGAATGTCTCCAAACATTTAAAGGCCAAAACATTAAGGAGAAAGTTGACACGCATCGCACTGCTTCCATCACTCAGACAGTAGAACAATGAGTACTACAGCCTCTCAAATCATTCTCCCCCAGTGGCTTGTAAAAACACACTTGGAAGCTTGGATTTGATTTTGGTTATAAAATAGCACATTCAACTGTCACATGAATGTGAAGCTAAGACTGTTGGGAATTGGGGGCTGTGTGCATTTCTCTGAAGATTAAGTGTTTTAATACTTGGGACAGTATTTATATCAAAGCTAGACCTTCAGTAATAATATGGAGAGTTTTATGGCATACAGTAACTATCGAAATATGTCAGTTCACCAGACTTTGTGCCAGCATGCTCTCAAACATATTAAAATCTCACTTTCTACAATATTACTAAAAAACACCAGAAACTGTAGTTTTTAAATCACAGAGCCACATACTCTAGTAGTGAAAAATGTGACAACATACAAAACCCTATGCTCTGCAACTACTCTGGTTGACATAAAAAAGGTGAATAACTAAGAGGTGACAAGTTTGCAGGTATAAGATATAATGTGTATAACAGTGATCATTAGAGGTGCTGGTTGGTGGGTTTTGTTACTGCTGGATTGGTTACTTCTATTTTCCATACTTTCTAATTTAAAAGGTACAGTTTTTAGTTTCTGGAGGCATCTAGTTTTGAAGTTGTAGATTGACTGATCATGATCATGATGAATTACACTATGAGAAAGTTTATCTCTAGAACCAAATTGTTGTTTTTGTCCATTCTGGGCTACTGTAGAAACACAAAGGGAGACCCGCTCCAACATAATATGTTGTTGTTAAAAAACAGCTCAATATACCCAACACTGTATATTTTAATTAAATTAAAACATACTTATGAATATTATATTGTATGTCTGCCATGTTCGTTCTGCTAGATGCTGTTAAGTCTTATACACTGTATCTTTAACAGACAGATGGGAAAGTAGTATCAATTTTCTCCAAGTCTCCAAGCAAGCAAGTCCCTAATTGTCAAACTATTCCTTTCATGCACTTCCACACAGGCTTTAGTTTTTAGATTTCGTCACTGTCGTCGCAAAGTATAAACAAGGTTAAATGCACTCAGTACTGCTACAACAACAATGAATGATGCGTGTCAAATTTGCTCTTAATGCATTCCAGGCCTAAGACTTAACTGTTTCCATTTCCAACTGCGAGTGATAAGAGTTTAAGATATGAGTAAAATACGTAGTACCTGTGACGGCGTGGGCTAACACAGAGGGAGTCTGGCGCCCATGAGAAATACCATACAGTTCAATATCATAGCCTGTGGCATCCATCAGGTTAGAGATCGTAAAGTTACGTGCTTCACCAGGCAGTCTGAACTCAAGCATATCGGACTGCTGCTCGGAGTCACTGACCCGGACAACAAAGCCATCAAAATGGCCCGACACTGTGCTCCAGGACAAGCTGAGGTTATGTGGGCTCACAGATGAAGCAGCTATGGGCCCCAACAGTGGGACGTCCTCTGAATAAGAAAGAGAACAGGGCTTTTCAGTTATGTTGCGCTGGGATCTGGCAGGTAACAATGTGTTTGGAACATGCAGTGTCAATAAATGCATGCGGTGTGATACCTGTTGTAGCTACGGCAAACAGCGGCTGCGTGTTCTGACCACCAGCGCTGGCGTACAGCTTTATGTTGTAGCTGGTGCTCGCTTTGAGCCCGGCCATGACTGTGGAGCGCACGTCTCCTGGCAGAGCACGCCCCATCGCCTGCGAGGGCAAAGCAGACTCCCTGACTTCTACTATAAAGTTATCAAAAGTGTTCCCTCCCGTCCGCCATGACAGATAGAATCTGTCTGAGGTAATGTTAGAAACAACTAGCCTGGACAAATCAGGCTCTTCAGCTACAGGGGAGAGAAAAATTCAAGTTTTCAATTGTATTGTATCATATGGAACCATGTATTTGTCTGTGTTTAAAAATCCAGTGTATGCAATTTTTTTAAATATTATTATATCATCATAATATTATATAATGTGAAGCTACAGGAGGTAAGTAAGACATGAAATCAAAATACCTGTTGATGCAACAATACTGACAGCACTTGTTCGGGATCCCTTGTATGTCCCATACAGGAAGGCTATATAGTCAGTGCTGGGCCTGAGCCCTGTGATGTCATGGGACCTTGTACTCTGTGATAAATTAAATTCCTTTGGCTCCATCAGCCAATCAGAATCAATAATCTCCAGGATATAACCATCAAACTCTCCAGTGCCGTTCCAGAAGATTGAAAAGCTCTCTGACGTTAAGTTTGACACATATAGTTTGCCAACCACTGGCTGATTCACTAAAGAAAGAAACCATTGTTAGATTTTTCATACCACTTTTCACCGTTTAGCAGGGCACGTATGTTAACAGCTGTAAGTTCTGTAATATATGGTGATATATGGTGGCTGCGTGGTTTAATGTTAAAAAAGTATGTGTAGAGTTACAGGACACTCACCACCACCAGCAATTTTTGATTTTTTGTCTGAGTAATAAAAGATTAAAGACATGCACATGGACAATATTCCACCAAATCAACTTAACTGCCCATAGCTTTTCTTAAAGGGGACATATCATGCACTTTTCCAGGTCTATGTTTATATTCTGGGGCTCTTCTAGAATATCTGTATGGCGTATAGCACCTAAACATATTTATTTTATACTGTCTCTTTATGATGCCTCAGTTCAGACTTCAGGCTGTGTTAGCTCCTGTCTCTTTAAGGCCCTGCTTCCTGATGAGTAGGGTTAGATTCTGGGGACAAGCTCCTGTATTTCTGTACTCCAGGTGGGGCCAGAAGATATCTGGTCCAAGAGGTTCTTTTCCCTTCATTAGTCATTATTTAATGTCCATTGAGACATTGGAATTGGAATTAAGCAACAACACTGTTTGACTGAATGGTTTCACAAGTAGTCAGTTTACATTCACTAATAATAAGATAAATCATCAACAGATACCCATAATTCCAGAGATAGCACTTGGCTAATGGTTCTGCCTGTGTGCAAGCAGATATAAACACCTGTTACTTAATGGAACCACAGTAACCACAGCCTGCTCAAACATGATTAGTTAATATTACTCTGACTGCAAAAAATAAATAAATAATAATAATAATAATTGTCCCTCACCAGGAGATTCTGCATATTCAAATGCATAAATTTGTTTAGAGAGTAGCAGGGCGCTAGCCTCAAATTTTGACCCTTTGACCTTTGTTAAAGGTAAACATCCAACATTATAACAATATACAAATAACAGAAAGTCACAAAATGACATGATATGTCCCCTTTAAACCAAAAATATTTAGATGGACAAACATGTCACCAAGGGAAATGAAACAAAGCCTCCAGGGTAAATAGCTGAAGAAAACTGGCCTGCAGGTTTAACATGAATGAAGTGTTGATTTAAATGTGAAAATGTGGCATGAAGGAAGAGAGATAACAGCGTCTCTTTCAGCCATTCGGTGAAAGACTCAATTGTGAAATTGATCTGTTAACATTACAGACAGAATAAATTCTGCAGAATGTTGCACCAGTACAAATCAAAGCAGGATGAGAAGGTTAACCTTGCAGAAACATGTTTTTACATGCATTGAGAAATATTCAGTTGCATGCAAACATGCGGCAGGCGAGTTAGGCATTCAGTTGTAAAACAAAAGTGCCATTATCTTTAACCTCAGATTCGATTATTAGCATTTTACCTTGATAAGGACAAGAAGATTTAATCATTTGCCACCTAGCAGTTCAAAAGGAAACCAGTATTTTTATTTTGTCGATTCTGATAAAAGTGTGTCACAGAATGTCAAAGCTAAGCTATCTCAGTGTCATTCACACATACCGCAAGCGCTAAAACACATCCATGGGCAAATGATCCTTCAAGGTTAATCAATTACACACTGAATGAGGGTGGATGGGATGAAATGAGATGGTCACGCTGTCACTGTGTGACGAGCGGTTGGAGGAGGAGGAGGGGGGGGTGAAAGTTATTGGTTTGCTTTTGCTATCACTGCAGCACATCAGCGTCAAAACTCACCACGATGCAGGGGATGGTAGAGGGAGGGGCTTCATGCACTGTGGTAACTAGGATGGAGGGAGCAGTTCAGAGGTAAAGGGGTAAACATTTGAGGGGCTGTTGCTTGGATTCAGTGATGCGACACGGGAGCCAATCACCGTGCCTTCTCTCAGCTAAACAGAAACAGTGGCTGGAGGGTAATGGAGTGGTAGATGGCATGTTGGTTAAGATGAAGCAATACAGTTCACTGTGGCCACTGTGAGTGTTGGACAGGGATGACAGAAGAGAAATGAGGTTATTATGTTTGTCTTGTTTCATGCAGCGAGGTGTGGACGCTCCGCTGACAGCGGGACAGCGGCATGCGTCTGTGTTTGCTGCAGGTACCGACTGAAATAGAAAAGCGGTGAAAAAAAAAACCGAGTAAAGATAGACAGGAAAGGAGATTAGAGGACAGAACGCTGCCAGCAGCAGGTACCTGTGGTGGCTTCAGTGTACACAGGCTCAAGGAAGGAGCCGCGGTACATCCCATACAGGCCAACCATGTAGCTGGTGTTGGGATTCAGCCCGGAGATACCCAGGCTGAGAGCGTCTCCAGACAGAGAGAGGTTCTGGCTCTCCGCTATATTGTCCAGGTTTGTTACCTCAATGACAAAACTCTCAAATTCCCCACCCGAGGGGCTCCAGGACGCAGTGAAGCCGTCCCATGTATTGTCAGAGATGGTGAGGTTCACCACCGTGGGCCTCTGCTCCTCTGGTAGATAGACAGATCAGAGTGGGGTCAACTGAATGGCAAGATGGATTACAGAAATTACTCTCACATAACTTTTCAACACACATTTTTCATTGCAAGTATGATGGAGTATTTGAGCCACAGTTAGGGGGAAAAATTGGGTCCTTTATAATCTCTTTTTTAAACATCTTACAGAATATATTCTTCATGTTCTATAATGGTAAATTGTTATGATTTTAAGGGCAAATAATTGATCTTTGAACTTTTATTTTATTAATCAAAGAACTTTCTATTCCTGATAAAGGTTATTTCAAGTTTTTTTTTTTTTGATTTGGGTCAGTTTGGTCTTGTTTCTGTCATGTCTCGTCGTAAATGTTAAGTCATCACTCGTGTTGTCTTGTCGTGCACTTCCTGTTTTATTTTGAAATAACTCTTCCCTCTCGTTTCAGGCACCTTTGCTTCCTGCCCTTGTGTGTTTCCCGCCACTGTGATTGCCTTCCCCTGCCCTGATTGTTTTCACCTGTGCCCTGTTACCTTGTGTCTATTTATTGTCTGTGTCTCCCCTTGTCCTGTGCCAGTTCGTCATGTCCCATGCCCCAAGAACCAGCGCCCAGCTCCTTGTCCTTCCAGGTTTTGCGTTTTGTTATAGTCTTGTTTCGACAGCCTTTTCTTTGTTACTTTGTCCTAGTTATCATTAGTCCTGTTTTCCTCGTAAGAGTGAATTTATGTTGGTACTTTTATAGATTAGTTTAGCAGTGAATTTTTGTCATCCTCGTAAGAGTGAATTTATGTTGGTACTTTTATAGATTAGTTTAGTAGTGAATTTTGTTATCCTCGTAAGAGTGAATTTTTGTTGTCCTCATAAGAGTGAATTTATGTTGGTACTTTTTAGTTTAGTTAAGTAGTGTTTTTTCCTCCTTGAGAGTGATTTTCATTTTTGTACAATAAAGACTTTCCCTTTTTGAACGTACTGTGAACGAGTCGTGCATTTGGGTTCAGCCTCCAGCCCCCGCCTTGTGTCAGTACGAACTGGCCAGCCATGAACCCAGCCGACTCCAGCCCGCTGACCGCAGCGGTCCGCTGCCAGGAAGCACGACTAACGAGGCAGGAGGAACACCTGACATCCCTCGCCCGAGGGGTGCAAGGGTTGGTCAACAGCCAGGACAGTTTTAAGGCAGCCATGACCACTGAGATGAGGGAGTTAGCCCTGCAGATCAGGCAGGCCCTCCCTCAATCACAGCCTGAACTTTCTGCACCCCCGAACTCTTCTGCTTCACCTGGATCACCTTCAGCCTCGCTCCGGCTAGCCCCACCAGAGAAGTTCTCCGGAGAAGGTGAAGGTGATACCTGTAAATCTTTTATTGTACAATGTGAGCTACACTATGAACTCCAGCACACAGCCTTCCCGACAGACTCGGCCAAAGTGGCTTTCATGATTTCCCACCTTACGGGACGAGCAGCGGCATGGGCGACTGCAGAGTGGGCTCGAGGAGCGTCAGTTTGCTCCTCCATAGACTCTTTTAAAGACTCTTTAAGGAAGATCTTCGATCGCACAGTACCAGGGAGGGAGGCGGCAAGGGAGCTGAGCACGATAAAGCAAGGCAGACGCACGGTGGCCGATTACGCCATCCACTTTCGCACCATAGCTGCTGACAGCGAGTGGAACGACGCGGCCCTACGGGACACATTTTTGACGGGACTCGCTGCCTCCGTTCGGAGCTTGCTAATCCCCCTGGACTTACCCGCAGACTTAGACTCCCTCATCGCCCTAGCCATCCGGACGGGCAATCGGCTGAGGGACTGGGAGAGGGAGACCGTGACGCCTTTTCACCACCGGATAGCTGCTCAACCCCCCACGCTGTCACACCTTTCTCCACAGGCTGCCGCACCCCCAGAGCCCAGGGAGGAGCCGATGCAGTTGGGGCAGGCAAGGTTGTCCAGAGAGGAGCGACGCCGCCGGTTACTGGAGGGCAGATGCTTTTACTGTGGAGAGACTGGACATCTGCTGGCTGCATGTCCAGTGAAAGGTGGGCGCTCACCAGGGAGGGGAGGTACTCGGGGGCGTCGGCTGTCCACGCCAGAAACTCCCCCTCGCACACTGACTACTGTCCAGGTAATCCTGACTGATGGCCCCTTTTCGGTAGGGGCTTTAATTGATTCAGGGGCCGATGAAAGCTTGTTAGACTGGGATTTGGCCCGCAAGTGGCAAGTAAAAACTGAGTTGTTATCCCAGCCTCTGGAAGCCACTGCTCTTGATGGCCATTTTATTTTCAGGATAACCCATAAGACTGAACCGCTCCATGTTCAGGTTGGTGACCACCATGAACAGATGTCTTTCCACCTTTTTAACTCTGCTCGGCATCCAATGGTTCTCGGATACCCATGGCTGTCTAGACACAACCCCCATGTTAATTGGGAAACAGGAATTATCACAGCCTGGGGAGAGAATTGTGTAGAAAACTGCTTAGCCGTGGGTCAGAGACTGGCGATGGGTCAAGTCAATACTAGAGGGGCAGACCCATCTCCTGGCGAAGAACCAGACTTTGTAACTGAACTTACTGACCTAGCAACTGTACCCGTGGATTATCATGACTTGGGGGAGGTATTCAGCAAAAGCAAGGCTGCGTCCTTGCCTCCCCACAGACCATATGACTGCGCCATTGACTTGATTCCAGGTGCCCCAATTCCTAAGGGGAGACTTTATGCCATTTCAGGTCCTGAGAAAAAGGCCATGAATGAATACATTGACAGTTCACTCAAGGCTGGCCTTATTCGTCCCTCTTCATCTCCTGCGGGAGCTGGTTTCTTTTTCGTAGGAAAGAAAGATGGCTCCCTCCGTCCCTGCATTGACTATAGCCCCCTTAATGCCATTACGGTTAAGAACCGCTACCCTCTGCCCCTTATGGCCTCTGCTTTCGAACAGCTCCAGTCAGCGAAGGTATTTACAAAGCTAGATTTAAGAAACGCTTACCACCTGGTTCGGATCAGAGAGGGGGATGAGTGGAAGACTGGTTTTAACACACCATCAGGGCACTATGAATATTTAGTCATGCCATTTGGACTTGCCAATGCCCCTGCAGTATTTCAGGCTTTTGTTAACGATGTCCTCCGTGATTTCTTGAACTTGTTTGTGTTTGTATACTTGGATGACATTTTGATTTTTTCCCCTGATCAGCGTACTCATGTCAATCATGTCAGACTGGTTCTCCAGCGCCTGCTGGAGAACCAGCTATATGTCAAAGCAGAAAAATGTGATTTCCATGCCGATACGATATCGTTCCTTGGCTTTATTGTAGCCTCGGGACAGATACAGATGGACCCGGCTAAAGTTAGCGCTGTGGCTCAATGGCCAACTCCTGATAGCCGCAAGAAGGTTCAGCAATTCCTGGGGTTTGCTAACTTCTATAGGCGGTTCATCAGAAACTTCAGCGCGATAGCAGCTCCACTCCATGCATTAACATCTCCTCTGACACCCTTCCAGTGGTCCCCAGAAGCTGACCAGGCATTCAGGAGGCTGATTGCCATGTTCACGACAGCGCCCATTCTCACAATGCCTGACCCAAATCGTCAGTTTGTGGTGGAGGTGGATGCCTCCAGCGAAGGAGTGGGGGCTGTTTTATCTCAGCGGTCAGAGAAGGACCAAAAGATGCACCCCTGCGCCTACCTTTCCAGGCGGCTCTCATCAGCTGAGCGCAACTATGACGTCGGGAATCGTGAGCTACTGGCAGTGAAGGTGGCCCTGGAGGAGTGGCGACATTGGCTGGAGGGAGCTCAACAACCATTCATCGTCTGGACGGATCATAAAAACTTGGAGTATATTAGAAAAGCAAAACGTTTAAATGCACGTCAAGCGAGATGGACATTGTTTTTTAACCGTTTTGATTTTGTCTTGTCTTACAGGCCGGGGTCCAAGAACACCAAGCCGGACACCCTCTCTCGCCTTTATGACCCCGAGTCTGTTGCCAAGGTCCCCGAGTCCATCCTGCCACTGAAACGTGTGGTTGGGGCGGTGAATTGGCAGATAGAAGCTGAGGTGAAGCAGGCCAACGGTGAGAGCCCGCCACCTAGTGGTTGCCCAGCCAATCGGCTGTTTGTCCCAGCGCCCCTGCGACCTCAGGTGATTCACTGGGCTCACACCTCCCTGCTTACCTGCCACCCAGGGGTGAGCCGAACTATGTTTGTCGTCAGGCAACGCTTCTGGTGGCCGGCTATGGAACAGGATGTCCGGGAGTATGTGGAGGCCTGTCGGGTCTGCGCCCAAAATAAAACATCCTCGAGACCTCAGATGGGATTGCTCCATCCCCTCCCAGTTCCCAGTAGGCCCTGGTCAGACATCTCACTGGACTTTGTTACGGGACTTCCCTTGTCTGAAGGTAACACCACTGTATTGACAGTGGTGGACCGTTTCTCCAAGATGGTGCATTTCATTGCCTTGCCTAAGTTGCCGTCAGCCAAGGAGACGGCTGAGATAATGCTGAACCATGTTTTTCGTCTCCATGGCCTCCCTAGAGACATAGTGTCCGACCGGGGCCCTCAGTTTGTATCACGTTTCTGGTCTGAGTTCTGTACGCTGATAGGGGCCACAGTTAGTCTCACGTCGGGTTACCATCCCGAGTCCAATGGACAGACTGAACGCCTTAACCAGGAGCTGGAGACTTGCCTCCGCTGCCTCATCTCCCAGAATCCATCAACCTGGAGTAAGCACCTGACCTGGGTCGAGTATGCCCACAACTCCCTTCCCACCGCAGCCACTGGCCTGACACCGTTTCAAGGCGCCTATGGATACCAGCCTCCACTGTTTCCTGACACAGAGAAGGAGGTAGTGGTACCGTCGGCGCATGCTTTAGTTCGTCGTTGCCGGCGGGTCTGGGCAGCAGCCCGCAGGGCCCTCCTGCGGACCTCGGCCCGGATGAAGAGGGCTGCTGACCGGAGGCGCCGCCCGGCACCAATCTACAAGCCAGGCCAGAAAGTCTGGCTATCCACCAGGGATCTGCCCCTCCATGTAGAGTCCAGGAAGTTGGCTCCCAGGTTTGTTGGTCCTTTCCCGGTTGCAAAAGTGATTAACCCTGCTGCTGTTCGTCTTCGTCTCCCCAGATCCCTCAGGGTCCATCCCACTTTCCATGTGGGGAGACTTAAACCAGTAAAGGATAGCCCCATGGTCCCTCCTGCCAAGCCCCCACCACCCCCCCGAATGATTGATGGCGGTCCAGTGTACACAGTTAAGCAGCTACTGGCAGTCCGGAACAGAGGCAGAGGACGCCAGTTCCTGGTTGACTGGGAGGGCTACGGTCCGGAGGAGCGTTCATGGATACCCTCCAGATTTATTGAGGACCCGGGCCTCATAGAGGACTTTTACCGCCGCCATCCTCAGGAGCCTGGGCCGTCTGGTGCCGTCCCTAGAAGGGGGGGTACTGTCATGTCTCGTCGTAAATGTTAAGTCATCACTCGTGTTGTCTTGTCGTGCACTTCCTGTTTTATTTTGAAATAACTCTTCCCTCTCGTTTCAGGCACCTTTGCTTCCTGCCCTTGTGTGTTTCCCGCCACTGTGATTGCCTTCCCCTGCCCTGATTGTTTTCACCTGTGCCCTGTTACCTTGTGTCTATTTATTGTCTGTGTCTCCCCTTGTCCTGTGCCAGTTCGTCATGTCCCATGCCCCAAGAACCAGCGCCCAGCTCCTTGTCCTTCCAGGTTTTGCGTTTTGTTATAGTCTTGTTTCGACAGCCTTTTCTTTGTTACTTTGTCCTAGTTATCATTAGTCCTGTTTTCCTCGTAAGAGTGAATTTATGTTGGTACTTTTATAGATTAGTTTAGCAGTGAATTTTTGTCATCCTCGTAAGAGTGAATTTATGTTGGTACTTTTATAGATTAGTTTAGTAGTGAATTTTGTTATCCTCGTAAGAGTGAATTTTTGTTGTCCTCATAAGAGTGAATTTATGTTGGTACTTTTTAGTTTAGTTAAGTAGTGTTTTTTCCTCCTTGAGAGTGATTTTCATTTTTGTACAATAAAGACTTTCCCTTTTTGAACGTACTGTGAACGAGTCGTGCATTTGGGTTCAGCCTCCAGCCCCCGCCTTGTGTCAGTTTCAAGTTTTAAATGAAATATTGTTATCAATAATGAAACAACAATTTCTGGAACAGCAACAAAATTTATTCTGACACTTCTGTAGTTACCTCACATGGAAATTTCTTTTGATACCAGTATATATATCCACAAAATCCTTGTGGTTGTAGCGATATTCCATTTTTATTGTCACTTTGAGCAGTAAAAATGAAAAACATGCCCAGGGCTTAAGTAGTTATTTATTTTAATGAATGAATGAATACTTTTAGGTAAAAATGTCAAATATTTGTGGATTCCAGCTTTTCAAATACATAGCATTTGTCTGATATTGGCTACATTCTGGAATACTGACATTTTCTCTGAAAATGTTTATTAATGCACATTGTCCCTGTTCAAATAAACAAATTGTTATGACTACATTTGTCGTAGTTCTTGTGATTAAAGTTGTTATGATTATAATTATGACCTCAATTTTGATATGCCTTTTTTTGTAAATATGAGACCTAACTTTTTAAGCAAAAGTATTAAAATATGTCAAAAATATGATTTAGATAATTACTTTTTTTCATAAAATCACAGCTTAATGACAAAATATGACTTTCTGATTTTAATATCAAAATCTCAGATCTTTTGTGGTTTAAATACTCCATCATAAATAAATAAGAATCAGAGGTTAAGCAAAGGAATATATGGGATGAATAATATATATATAAAATAAAACATTTATTCATATGTGGACATAATTGAAAAATCAATGAATGCGATGAAGCCAGGTTGTGATGAATGTGCTCCATGTACCTGTAGTAGCAAAACCTCTGAGAGGTAAAGATCTGTTTCCTTTCACCAGCCCTTGTATTATAATATCATAGCCTGTCGAGGGGGCCAAGCCCTCTATTTCAGCCTTCCTCGCACTTCCTGGTAGTGCGGTCACATGAGCTTGTGTCAGCCCTGACGGAGAACTGAGCTCCACTGAAAAGCTCTCAAACGCCCCGTCAGGCGCTGACCAAACCAGGCTTATGCTACTGGCGGTAACATTTGTGACTGTGAGGTTTCCCAAAACATCCAGGGTGGAGCCTTCAGACTCAGAACCAGAGCTCATCACATCGGTATCAGTAGAGGAAGGGGCCTCTGTGCTCAGAGGACGGAAGGGGTCTGGGGTTTGAACTGCTCCAATATCCGAAGCAGACTGTGGAGTCGTTGGAGCGTCTTTGATGCTCAGTGTAAGAACATCTGGAGAGGAAGGCTCAGGTGCTACAGTGAATAAAAGCAAGTTAAAGAATGCGTTTGTTACTGCCTCTGCTGACGAGTGAAAAACAACCTGTGAAGAAAAAATGGCGTTAAATAAAGAAACTGGGAAAGCTGGAATACAAATCAAATCATTTTGCGATCTACCCAATCCTGTAAGAATTTCATATTTGTCTCTTGACTTTAAACTGGATTCATAATCTTTGCTTTTGTTATATCATCAAGCATCTGCGTTTTCTGTCCATTTATGCAGCGCAGCAAAGGAATTAATGACACCTGAGTCAATGTCATTAATCTATGAAGTTTCTGAGTAGCCCACCGGAGTAGAAGTACACAGTTGTCTTCAAATAAAGCCATGCAGCAGCCATTTTCTACGTCCTGCCGTCCTAAAAAACCTCTGGCAACTCATTTGTCTCACATGCGAGTTTGCTGGAATTTTCTCCATCTCGCTAGAGAATCATTAATCATCAATGGTCATTTAATTGTGTGAATGGGACTGAAGGCGAGGAATGAGGAGAATGGAAATTTGTGGCGCAGGCTTCCAGAGAGAAAAAATGTTTTTAATTTAAACAATCAAATGCAGGAAGACATAATTTACTGGCTCAGGGAGGACATTGTTCTGATTGCAGGATCACTTTGGGAAGGCTGCGAATTTCTTCCTGCGTTTGAGTTTTGTAAAAGCAACTTTCTGCCTCAGTAATGAAGCCACGGCAGGTCAAATGTGGGATGTTTTTGGATAATAATCATACTTCTGTTGCATTCATCATCGTATTATACCATGCAGATGATGAAAATATGCCAGCATGCAAATCATATCTCTACATCATTTCCTCTGAAGGAGACAGTTTCTCTATTCAACATTCAGTCTATAAGAGAAACTTATACCTGTGACTGCGACAGCGTCAAGTAGCGCAGATCTCTGGCTACTGGATATCCCATAAAGTTTTAACTGATACTCTGTTGATGCCTTCAGGCCTTCAATTCTAGAGCCAGTGGCATTTCCAGGGAGTCGGACCTCTCTCACATCCTGCTGAGTGTCTTTATATTCTACTGCGAAACTATCGTAAACACCCTGAGCCTTTAGATCCCACGAGAGGTCAAATCCGTCAGGTGTGATGCCTGAGATAGTCATCGTTCCCGGCTCCTCCTCCGGCTCCTTCCCAGACAGCTGGGTCTCGGAGGGCTCTAAATACGTAAAAGTAATGAGATTGTCCTCTGAGCTTGTAGGGGTCGTTAGCTCGCGGTCGTCTGACTCAGATAAATAAAATGTGAAAGAGGCTACAAGAAAAACACAAAGGCACAAATCAAGACAGCGTTATTTAGGTGGAAGGTGTATCTCATTTTCTCGGTGTTCGAGTGTTTGTAAGAAAACAGTAGATCTAGAACAAAAACCTTTTCTTGTATCTAAAACCAGTAACTCGTTTATAGATTTGATTTGACTTAGAAAAGAATATTGAACATACATTGACAGACTTACGATGAAGAATATGGTCAATGAACCCTAAAAAAAAGGCAACCTTCCTTTTCATTTTCTAGAAAACTGTTGAAACAATATATTTTAATTATTAATGAATCTGTTTCCTCTGAAAAACTTTGTTTTGATGTATTTGCACATCAAACCAAAGGGAAAACTGCTCCTACCCACCTGTGGATGCAGACAGACTGACAGGCGCACTCTTCTTGTGAGCCCTCTCTGCCGTCAAGCTGACGGTGAAGGTCATTCCAGGACTCAGGTTGGATAAGACGTAGCTGGTGGCTGTGCCTGGGATCTCCACCTCCTCAGCCCGGCCGTCTTTGGAGACGTACGTCAGCCTGTAGCCGGTGACCTTGGCTCGGGGTCTCTGCCACCTTAGGGTGACGGAAGTCTCTGTACACTCGATTTGCTCTAAATCTCTGGGAGGATCGATGTCTGGCAGAGGAATCACAAAAGAGGTTTAAAAAAAGAAGAAAAACTTGTAAATTTCACAGTGTAAAATCTCTCCTCTCACTTCTGTTGCAGGCTCAATACACCTCATAAACCACTTTTCCTCCTCCTGAGTATCATTTCTTCACCCAATTTGTATTAACATAGGCCGACTGTGAGCGTTTACAGTACTAAGGGTGTGAAGGACATTGTTTGGACAGCTGCTGGGCAGCATCTCTCACCGGTTGCTGCGTTGGTTGTAGCGGGGAGACTCTCTCTCTCGTTCTTCACAGCTGTCACTCCGATCCCGTACTCTGTCCCTGGTTTTAGCCCTGCCGCGTGGAGAGAGGACAGACGGGAAATTACTCTCTGGAAACTGTGTGTGTTGTCGCACTCGATACATAAACGCCTCTTTGACCCTCACCAGTGATAGCAACTTTTGTGGTGCTCCCTGGTCCTTGTGGGAACGTTTCCTCTCCGTGAGCGGCTCCGGAGATGGGGCTGTATTTCACTCGATAGCTGCCAACATCAGCCTGACTGTTTGTCCACTCAACGGTGATGCTGCCGTCTGTTTGGGAAACAGCTTGCAGGTTCTTAGGGGCGTCCAGGGCTGCAGTACAGAACATTACAATCAAAACAAAAAGGAAAAAAATCCCACAGGTTCTATTTTTATTCACGTATCTTGGTTAAATGCAGACCACTAACTTCATAAACATGCAATGAAACCTTTGATTCATTACTTTTGGATATTATGAGTCATTGTAATATGATACAAACAGACGATTTATCCATATCCCCACCGAATACAAAATAAATACATATAAAACATATTCACATATTAGCATAGTCTGCAATACTCTGCAATAGTTTGGCATTTCACTCTATGGATTTAATTTATAGTCAGCAAAATGAAACAAAACCAATATTGTCTTAGTATGTGTAATATTTTATGAATTCCCTATCCTGTCTTTGACCCGTCATTCCTACAGAGAAATTAAATCTTAAACAAAAAAAATACCACACATGTAGTCATTTTTTAAAAGGCTGTTATCTACTAAAATAGCTTTTAATTGTGATTGAAACCATCCTATATCGAACCTAATGAAGGACTGCATCACCCATTTATGTGTATTTATTAGTCTTGACAACAGAGCAACCAACCCACCTGTGGTGAAGGTGGTGGTGACAGGGTCACTGGTGGCGTTTTTCCTCCTGGAGACGAGGGACACCTTGTACTCGGTGTCCGGCCTCAGACCGGAGATGCTGTACTGCTTGTCCGGGGTGAAAATGTCTGCAGTGGTTTTATTTCTGGGATTTGAGCTCGGCCAATAAGACAGGACGACTTTCTTTATAAGAGCCACTGGCTCAGACCAGCTGACCAAAGCCGAGGAGTCCGTCACATCTTTCACCTCCACCTGCCGGGGGCCGTCGATGTCTGAGTGGGGAGTTGAAGTGAGTGAGGAGGAGTCATGATGAGTGGGATGTTGCAGGAAAGAAAAAATGCAAAGAAATGAGTTCAGCCTTGTTATGTATTAAATAATGATGAAATTAAAAAGGCAAATGGTTACTGAAAATCACAAACAGTTGGGAAAATAATTGATTGTTTGAATGATTGTTTTGTCTGTAACATATAGATCTGTAGTTCTTTAATAAAAAGGTCTATAAAATATTGGTCTAAAATACTGAAAATGCACATCCAGTTTACCAAACCACGTTTTGCCCAACTAATAGTCCAAAACCTAGAAAGGTTCAATTTACTGTTATAAAAGACAAAGAAAACCAAAATTATTACAACTTTTGAAGGTGGGACAAGTGGGTTTTAGAAATGTTTGCTTCAAAAGTTGGTAAAATGATAAATCCACTAACCAAATCGTTTCTCCTATATTTGTCTTCCTTTCTCCATAGAAATTAAATTGTTTATATTTGTGAAAGGAAAATCTGAGTCAGTCTGAATCAAAGTAGGTGGGAGAATATCTGAAAGGAAAATGGTCAAAGTGGAGAAACAATATAAACTTTCCTGTCTTTATACATAAAACAGTCCACATTAGACTCAACCTGACTCTCTCATGAGACAAACAAGTAGTTCTGATCAACACAGCCAACGCTAACATGAAATATCATTTTGCTTCACCTCGATGTTGTGTTTACTACCTGACTCCTGTTTTCATGTGAAGGACAAATCCTCTCCCAGAGTTTTGTGGTACGGTGCTAAGGGCTCTGGGGTTTGAACAGTACGCGAAGTTTACTTTCTACAATCCTTACTTCTATTATTCATTTCTAGGTGCTGCGTAGAGTTGTAGTCCACATAAATAAATGACGTCAGATATAGAAACGGACACAGACTCGTAAATTAAATTACTTTTCCATGCTCAGAGACAGTTGTTTAGCCAGGCGTCCCATATCGATTGCATGAGCTACTGAAGGGATTTCACAACGTAACGTATGGAGTTACATCGTAATAAAGGTTCCAGTGAGCTGAACGCAAGAGTGAAAAAACAGACTTCACGTAAAAAGAACAACTCTTACATGGTCACACTACACTGATTCAATTTGTTTGAGGTATTATCCTATACATAAAATCCTGCAGATAGAACATGCAGAGTCCGCTGGGACCTAACTCATGTGACATTTACTGCACTATTTTAGTATTTTTATTATTGTGTGCTCAAGAAAAATAATGTTTTTTATATCTTCACAAAGGTAGGATATGTTATATGTATGTTGAGAGGCTGCCAGATGTTGCAGGAAGGTGACATAATCATAGCAGCTCTAACTATGACTTCATCTTATTCTATGATCTCATGAGTTGACCCTAAATAATCCATGTTTTGCGATAGACAGTAACTCACTTGTAGTGACAGTTTTAGATATCTGGGGTCCTCTGGTGTTGTTCTTGACGACTCTGATGGAAACCTCATACTCCTGTCCTGGTCCCAGACCTGACTGGGTGAAATGGTTTTGAGAGTATGGAAGGGTGCTCACAACTTTACCATTTTCTTCTTTCTGCAAGGACATAAAAATATATGAAATAGCCTGTTAATAACACAATCACAAGAAATCTGATTACTGTGAGAAAATCTGATTAAGGCAGGAAATAATACATTTTAGTTTTCATGCACTGACCTCAATACACTTCATTTTTTTCAAGTCAAGTTTACATTTCTCTCTTGTCAGAAGTTATTAGTTTGACATTTTGGAAATTAAACTTAATTGGTTTCTTGTAAACTTGCAAAAATAAATATAAAGACGGGAGCCAGGAGACACTTAGATAAGTGTAGCATGAAGAAACCTCCATAAGCTTCCATCCATAATGGACAGACAGGGGAATGGTATCAATAATCTAATCCAGCTCTTGTCAAAAATGAAAATATACATATTTTTCAAAATGTCATTATCATGCAACTGGCCTTTAAAGAAAATATGCTAAATAAAAAATGCATAATATAAGAGGACAGGCTCAGTAGTGGGAGTGAAGAAGTGTAACTGTGTAACTTTGTGTGATTGAGTTCTTTGATTTTGACCATTTCAGTTCAAAACAGGGAGATCAAAATAGATTTTTTTTTTAAATGAAGTTTGGATGGAGTTATTCAGTAGCTCTAAACCTCATAAATATTGAACGAAAATTCAATTTCACAGTATCACTTTTGACATTTAGAAATGACAATACTGTGGAAAATTGAATGTGACGCTCCATCAATTTTGTGTATATAAAAAAAAGAAAGCATGGAACAATGCCGCAGACAATAAATTGGGCACTGATCATTGATTGGGCACTGACAGCTCAGTAGTAAACAACATGACACAGCCTAAACAAATGCTTGAAAAAGGTCAGGAAAGGACAACGTATTTTAAAAAATGGGTAAAAACTCAGCAAAAGATGCAGATCCAAAAAAGCCTCTGACGCATCAGCTGGCACAGCATTTTCTTTTCAAAGCGTATCTGGCTCGGATTCTAAGCAGCATATTTACCCACAGTTCTATGACTTTGCCTTCACTGAGGTTTTCCATATGTCAAAGCAATTTTAATGGTCAGCTCTCAAATAAATCCTTGTTTTGTTGAGACTCCCAATAAGCTGGCACAGCGTATCACCTCTCACTCTTTTCCCGTTGGTTAAATAAAATCCTGGGCAAGCCTTCAAAAGAGACGGCCAGCAGCACTGACCGTGTTGCGGAAATAGATCTCCCAGCCATCAAAGGAGATGTCCAGCTGGTCCCACACAACCTCAACTGAGGTCTCCCTCACTGATGTAAATCTTAAACCCTGCGGCTGCGGAAGATCTGAAGGGATGGAAACAAAACCAAATTAAAACAAGAATTACTTTTGATAGCCAACCACAAGAATACTTAAAGGGGTGGCAACTGACATTATTTTAATTACCAATTAAGCTGTCAATTAATTTGTAGGGGTGGAACAAAAAATATTCTGCAGTATATTGTGATACTTCCTTAAAACTGACACATCAATACAGAGAATAAATCCTTAATTACAGCTTTTGCCTTTATTAGGGATATCATGATGTATCAATGTGATGTCCGTTGATTTTGGAAATATGCCTCATGACATACAGCCTCAAGTGCAGGATTCAACTTGTTCCTATTGTTTAGTGTTTAAAAAGAAAAATAATTCACATTAAATCATGATCATGTTTTTATTAGGCAGATCAAAAAGGCATAACTCACACAGAATAATTAATAAAAACAATATACCATTTTTTAAATCCTTTTTTTCTCCATCCACCCCAAAACAACTCTCTTCCCATTCCACCCCTTACACCAAAAGAAATGTAATAAACAAATAAATAATAACTACAACAGAAATAAAAATTCACAGTAAATCACAATCGCAATAAATTATATTATCGTATAGCAATACCTGTAGAATTGCAATACACAATGAAACATATTGCCCTCGCCTAATTACTTTCTTGATAGGCTGTTTGGTCTATAAAATGTATATATCACTGTCTCTTTAAGACCAAGGTGCAACTCAAATGTCTCCTTTGAACAATTATTGCGATGTACCTGTGACGACCCTGGCACTGACAGGGATGCTCTTTTTGTTGCTCAGGACAGCAAAGACCTTGATCTCATACTCGAGGCCAGGTTCAAGCTCTTTGATGGTTGCAGCACTTTTGTCTCCAGGCACAGTGAACTCTTGGAGGAGGCCACCGGGACTGGTGGGCACAAAAGTCACAAGGTACTCGGTCACCAGCATCTCGTTGTTCCAGGAGACATCCACGGTGTCGGTGGTGACCTCACCGACAGTGAGGTCCTTTGGAGGAGACACTGAAAAAAAGCAAAAGCAAAAAAAGGAACCTTGCTGAGGGTGTTGTCTTGGATTCTCAGGCCCTTGAATATCCACCACACAAGACTTCAGAACCACATCTGGATGTGGTGTAGAGAACTGCCAAAGAGTGTGAACAAAGTCCAGACAAAGGCAAAAAAAACTCTTTTATATTCACTAAAATAGTTGCAGAATGAGTGGTGAGTGAATTTCAAGAATAGAAAGACATTACGTCATTCTGTATTTTCTTTTATAGTACATCTACTTGACTTGACACATGGAAACTTTCAGAAACTGTCAACTGCCAAATAATTTTGGTGCGAGTGTTTCTGAGCAGAGCTTCCTACCATCAGAGCAGTCGTCTCCGATGAATCCCTCGTCGCAGACGCACTGCCCGTTCACACAGCGGCCTTTGTCCTGGCAGTTGTTGAGGCAGCTGAGCTCTGCACAGCTTTCTCCTTCATATCCGCTCTCACATGTGCACTTTCCATTGATGCAGCGGCCCCTATTGTTGCAGTTGTCTGGACAGACGAGCACAGAGCAGTCGTCTCCTGTGTAACCCTCCTGGCAGATGCACTTGCCATCGTCGCAGCGACCTCGGGCCAGGCAGTCGTTGGGACAGGCCTTCCGACCGCAGTCTTCGCCAGTGAAGCCTTCGTCACAAACGCACTGGCCATCCACGCACCGGCCGCGGTTTCTGCAACCGTTGGGACAGCTCAGTTCACTGCAGTCCTTGCCGGTGAAGCCCGCGTGACACTTGCAACGCCCGTTGACACACTCGCCACGGCCGTAACAGTTCGAAGGGCAGGTCCTGACACTGCAGTCCTCGCCGGCGAAGCCTTCCTCGCACACGCACTGGCCGTTAACACAGTGCCCCCTGTTCAGGCAGTTGTTGGGACAGGAGAGCTCGGAACAATCATCTCCCTGGAAACCGACGTCACAGGAGCACTGCCCGTTTATGCACTGGCCTCTGTTGTTGCAGTTGTTCAAACAAGTTAACTGGCTGCAGTCTTCGCCCTGGTAGCCCATGTCACAAATGCACATCCCGTTGAAGCAGATGCCTCTGCCGCTACAATCGTTGAGGCAGGTGAGCTCAGAGCAATCTTCACCTCTGTATCCGGCGGCGCATACGCACTGGCCGTCAACACAGAAACCGTTACCATGGCAGTTTTTGGGACATGTGCGTTCTCCGCAGTCCTCGCCCGTGAACCCATCATCGCAGAAGCAGGTGCCGTTCCTGCACTGCCCACGGTCGTAGCAGTCTTTAGGACAGATGAGTTCAGAGCAGTCGGCGCCGGTCCAGGGGTGGTCGCACACGCACTCTCCATCTTCACAGCGGCCGCGGCCTCGGCAGTTGTTGAGGCACTTGGTCTGAGAGCAGTCTTCGCCAAAGAAGCCGTCTGAGCAGACGCAGATGCCATTCACACACTGGCCTTGGGCTCCGCAGTCCACAGGGCAAACCTGGAGGCTGCAGTCGTCTCCGACAAAGCCCTTGATGCACTCACACTTTCCGTCCACGCAGCGGCCCCGGTCCCGGCAGTTGTTGGGACACTCGGGCTCCGTGCAGTTGGGCCCCTTCCAGCCGGGCTCACATGTGCAGCCACAAGTCTCAGTGCTGTAGTTTCCATGACTGCAGTACGGCTTAGTTCCCACCTCACCTTTGACAGATAAAGCAAAGAAATGGATTCATTTACTTTTTAACGTTTTGTCCAATAACATCTGTGTGGCATTCTATTTCTTTATTTTACAACACATCAATGTCAGTCTTATTTTTTATGAAATACAATCAGCCTGTGAATTTTTCTTTAAGGCAATACTTGGCTGTAAAAAATGTATTTAACTGTCTTTTTTATCTAACCCGTTGACAGAGGGTGAGGAGGCAAATTTGCCAAAAGGATAAAAAAAAAGTATTTCTTTAAAAGAGTGCATCATTAGGAAATGGTCTGAGGTTTATTTTTATAACCATCATAGAATATTCTTTGCTTAAATTGATAATACAGCCACTGTAAGTCGTCCAAATAAAGCTTGATTCAAGGTTAATTGATGAGATGTTGGTCCTTACTGTAAAATTATACCTCTGCATGGAATTTCAAAAAACTCAATAGATGAATGTAACAGATGTGCTGAACGCTGACAGAGACTCGTGGGATTATGTAGTATTATCAGGGAAGCACTTTTCAATGCGAAGTTAACAACATCAAAAATTATACAAGTGTACTCTGTAGTCTAAACTGCTGTAATCTTGACAAAGCTTGACAGGAAAGTTACCACCAACCTGTGACCTGTGCGCTGCAGCAGGCACCGTCACCATTGCCGCACTGGTCTCTCAGTGCCGAGAGTTCTCCCTCGAGCATCTCCAGCCGGCTCATGAGGTCTTTCAGACCTGGCATGTCGTCAGCACAACTGCAGATCTGCCGAGGAATGTTGATACGGTGGGTGAAGACGATCTGGTTCCCTCCTTCGACGGTGTGTTCGGTGGTGTGATGGTCCGTAGAAACTGCAGCGTCTAATGGCTGCAGATGGGTGCTCTCTGGGGCATCCAGGTCAACTGAACACGGAGAACCGGCAGGAACGTTGATGTTATAGACATGGTTGAAAACCACAGGTTGGGCAGAGCTGGGGAGGGTGAGGTTGGATTCTTTAGGGGCTGCCAGAGTCTCTCGTCGATGCCGTAGGATTTTCTTTACAAGCCCCGCGTTTGATAAGCTGAGCAAGGCTGTCAGGAGGAGGCAGCCCAGAAGGCGTGTTGGACCCATGTTGGATGAGGGACGTCGATTTCGTAAAATAAATCAGTTTGAACTTCTGACTAAAGGTCAATCCTGGGTGATAAAGACAGTTCTGAAGAAGACAGAAAACAGTTAATGACACAAAATGTAGATTTAATGGATTGTTTAATGCTGAATCTTTACCAAACATTCAATATAACACTAATAATATGTTAGACAGCAGATTGAACAAGGTATACTGCGAAACCGTATAGTGACACAACATGATTAATACTAATTAAACAGGTCGTAACACAACTGAAATGCATCCCTATCAAATTCACTTCAAGCTTTCTCCTGATGCACTGCTGTTCAGGAAATACCAAAGAATTCATGGTTGTGCTGGTGTGAAATAAAAAATAAAAACATAATTCATCCCACACAGCACTCTTTAAAGCCTACAGATTTCTCAGATGACCTCATAAGCTGGACACAAAGAACACCATAATTTGTGGGACACAAAATAGAACTAATAACAAGCTTCTTCCTCAGCGTGGGAAAGCCTCTTTGTATTACTCAGTGTTGAGTTTCCAATGATTCTGTGTAAGTATGTGTGAGTAAAACACTTGGACGTCAATGGAAAGGCCCACCATGAATGCACCGACTAACTGACATACTGTATTTGTATCTGTGCTTCTATTAGCACAGATATAGTGAAGATGTTTTAAAAAGCCACAATATTGTTACTCAAAACAGAAATCAAAATGGCAGTTTTACATGAATTTGAGGATATGTCAAACTTATGGTTTGTTCACTGTTCAAATCAATAGATAAGTCATATGTTTTGCACAAGATTTGGTTTCTTTTCACACAGAAGAAATTCAATAATGCATCACTAAAAGCCAGGAATGTTCCTCAACAAAACTGGAATCATTTATTTCATAAATGTTCTGGAATAAAATATCTTAAAGCAAACATTTCATCAAAAGGGGATCTGTGGTCTAATTGGAATCAGGTTATGGATTTCCGTGACTGACCAAACCGATAGTGGATTTTTGAGATTTTTCAGATGCTGATACCATATGACCAATATTTGAGAGTATGAAAAAAGTCAGTTAGAAATGCAGATTATCTCTAAAACATAAATAATGATGCAGAACAGACATTTTCTGGCTACAGACTTATTATAGCATCTGTACTGCTGTACTCATGTAACTTTATAATGTGTAGGTCAACATCTACAGATCTGTGAAAAGGTAAGATCAGATTGTCTGATTTATCAGTCAAACTCATTTGACTGTGAATAGAGTAAAGTACATTTGTTTGTTAATGTTCAACATCTCACCTCACACAAGCAGCACATGTATTGTACAGTGTATGCCCTAAGGGCCACATGCATGTCTTGGAGGCAGTAAACACCTCTACAAATAGTTTGCGTCTGACGATGCTTTTGTGCAGAAGGTTTGAATAGCAGCTGCTGACAGATCTCACGCATGCAAACTGATGAAAAATATCTTCCAGAAGGGAATTGTTCATGAAGTGATAGCAATGAAATGACACACGATGGTGCATGTGGAAACTTCAGGTTCTCATGAAGACTTCTGCAACAAATGCTCTTTCTCAAATTATCAGGTGACGAAAGTAGATGTTCCAGTAAAAATTGTGCATCTCAATTTAACACTATTTTTTTGATTTCTGAATATAGATATTTAAACATATGTTTAATTATTACAAATGTGCATAAAAGGTTCTGTGTAACCGTTTGGTAGACCACACTTTGAGTCACTATATCTCATTGAATAATGCATTGAACTTAACTTAACCTGAATGAGCCATTGCTACCACTTGGTTTAGTTGCGCTATGCTAAAAAAATCCTCTATATGGCTCTGTGTCTTTGAGCAGTATGTTTATTTATTTTATTTATTTATTTATTTTATTTTGGAAAAACAGTTGATTGTTGTTATTGTTATCCTAAGTGAGTAAAAAACGCTAAGAAAAATTTTGTCCATTGCTTTTTTCTTGGTGCAGACCTCGGTCTGCGTGTAAAATTTAGTAGCATCTAAATAAGAACAGAATTAACAGAAAAGGAATATGATATTCCTGAGTATGGTTAATTAGTATTAATTGGTATCCCAACATTACCTTTCCAGTAGATGTCGCCATAAATTACTTACTTACTAAAAACTGTACCTTTAAAAGAACAAATTTGTCTAATATGTCAGTTGCCCACCTAAATTCAGACAAATACACATTAAATTCCTCATATCAGAAAATTTCCAAATATGAAAGAAAAAGGGCCCAAAAATCCAAAATATACCCACAATTCTGTCTCCCATTGAATTTCTGAACTGATGAATAGACATGCCCAACATCCATTAACCCTATTTCTTTGTACTCTTTGACCCCAACCCATGCAATTAACTCACAGCAAGATCTGAAATGATGATGTAACTATGGTTTATTTTCATTACAGATTTTTTTGATGTGTTGTTATTCTTTTAATCTCAACAATAAAACTGTGGAAGAACTGCCATTTATTTATAATAGTTGTGGTCTATTTTTATTTTAAAGCACCACAATCTCAGTAGATTTATGAGTGACAGATTAGAGTCACTTGGCCACTATTCCACATTAGGTGGACTATTGGGAATGGGCAGGATGAGCTTCTGTGGTTATTCGTCTTTGTTCCAGAAAACAAAGCAGTTGTGATGAGGTGCCCTGTGAGGAATTGTCCTGTGGGGATAACCTACGATTTATATTTGGGGAAAACATATAAAACAGATTGAGAAGCAGGATTGGACTAAGACACATTGTGGGCTGTCAGTGTTTAAATATGACATACATCTTACAAGTTGACAGGAAATCTGGTTGTTTATGCAGATCTGGGGAGTGCACCATGACGACCGACTGTTGTCTTTCAGTTTCTTTTTATTCCTTCTTTTGTTTTTTATTATGTTATTCTGTTGTACTTGGATGACAGGTACCATTATGCACTCCCTAAATCAAGTTGATGTGGATGACACATATTTTCCATTACTGTCACCATGGTGCTTTTAAACTATTAGAACATATAGGTATGAAGGTGAAACTGTCACATCAATCTTCCTTTCTATCCTTTATTGTTCCGACCTTTCCCCCGACCTCTGACCTGACCCTTTTTTTTTCTTTATGTGTCCCCCTACCAGCATTTTTTCACCTCTTTCATGTACAGGTATAAAACTGAACTTGAGTTTCACGAGTTCGTGAACATCTGGTAAGTGATGTGATAAAGGTAGGTTATGGTTGATGTTAAACTGTACGGTAAATGTGGAAACTAGGTTTTGCAGAGGCAATAATATTGATAATATGCAGTCTAGGAAAGAAAGAATGAATACTTTAAAATCCTCAGCTTGGATCTGGCTGCATGTGTTGCTGCTTCGGCTTCAACTTGGCTTAAACTGTAAAATAGCCTCAAATGTGACTTGATGTTGTAGCTATTTAATATTACTGTACCCAGTTAAAATATACAAGACTACCAGTACTGTTTAAAGCCAGGAAAACATCATTCAAAACAGCCATGGGGTTGACCAAGGACATCCCATTTGACTTTGGGACATGGGAAGACAATTTGGAGAGAAAACTGTAATAAATATAACCTGTTCACTAAGCTATAATCCAGAATTGCTGTGGCTTCGGTGCTCTTCCCTCATACTGGCAGAGAAAAGGGAACTTTTCCGCGTGGAAAAGATAAACTGGGAATGTTGGCCCTGAACGGAGGACATCTGTTTTGCCTAGTCAAGGAAGAAAAAGTCACAGAGGGACTTGTCCTGTTTCCAGATAATGGCTCAGTTACCCCCACCTTTAATAAAAGTGAAAGTACTACGGTTTGCATCATTGGCTAGTTAATTAGTAGTTTCTAATCATGTCCATCTGTGTGCCATGAGCCAGCTATTGTTCTTATATCCGTGAGAACAATGCAGCATGTCTGGAGGTTTGTCCCATGGAAACATTTGTGGCAGACAGCAGCATGCCGGACTCTGGTCAGGAGTGAACATTAACCCTAATGCAATTTTGTTTGTTCAACTGTGATATTTTAGCTTTTTTTTTTTTTTTTTTTAATTTTCCATGAATGCCATGGTCTGACTTGCATAGCATTTGGAACAGCTGGAAATCGGCTCAAGGAAAGTTAATTGGAGGAGTGACTGTAGCCAATACAACAATAACAGAATTTGACTCATTAACGGATTTCAAATTCCCCCTCCACTGCACGGCGGATATTCTCCAGCAGTCCTCCAAGAATAATAAATCAGAGATTCATTGAGTCCCCAGGTAGGTCTGAACAGGAGGCAGGCTTCAGCTCTAATTGCAGCTCCCCAATCAAGACTGGAAACCTTCCCAATCGGTAAGTCATTTTAGTCATTTTCTCAAGCAAAAATGTCAAGCATTTGCTCGCTCCAGCCAATTAAACGTGGGGATTTACTGCTTGTCTTTGTCATATATGGCATAAAGACATCTGCAGTTTTAATATGCAAGAAATTCATCTTCTTCAGCGGCACATCTGTACACTGACATCCTCCTGACCAGCACACCTGAATCTAGACTCACTGACAGATTTACAATGTTCAAGGGCTCACAGTGCTGACACACGACCTGTACAGTTATATAATCAGTTAATCTTATATACATACATTAATACAAATCTGAAATCATCTCAACCTTGAATAAATCCAGCTTCTGACATGAAAGAGCGAGAGGGACGGGCTTTTCAAATAAATGAGCCTGCTACAAAGTCCTCTGACTCTCAGCCTTGCCGCTTTCATGCCAGAAAAACTCCAACACATTTTACATAAAATGCAGAGGCGTGTGATGCTGAGTTATGATCAGAACCCCTGGCTCTTTGTTTAAAGGTCAGTCATAGGGAAACAGTGTGGGACGAGCCCTGGGGGGGGAGGTCCGGCTACTGAATCAGCTGCCCTCTGACAGAGGGTTTTGTGACAGACACCTTTCTGCTGCAAAGACCTATCCCAGGATACCCAGCACACAGCAGAGAGGCTGTTAAACATCCCGGACATAAATAGCTGCAGATAGGAACAGGATGTGCATTTAGATATGAGGAATTGTGGGTAGTGGGATAAAACAAAAAAAGCTCTAAAAAGTCCAACAGAGGATTATTATGTTCTTCCTTAGCTGAAATATTCATTCCTGCTTAAAGTGGATTGGAATCAGTGACTCAAACCCACCACACAAAAGGATAAAACAGAACCTCAAACCACAGACTTCGATTTCAATTAAGAAGATCTAATGGACTGAATGGATGAAGTGTTTTTCTCCGTGCCCACAATGACAAATCCTGTGCCCTCACCCACTCTTCCCTTCATTTAATCTCCACCACAGAAAAACGACACACAATGAAGGGCTGAATTGAATTGCCCCAAGGTAATGCGATGAATCATCAGGCTGCAAAACCTCAAAGAGACAGAAGGATACTCGTGCAAACACACATTTATACCAACATGCACAACCACACACACAGATGTATAAATTGTATATCTATTCTTGAAGTATTGATCCAGAACCAGACAAAAAAATATATTGTCTTTTTGGCATGAAGTGTGCAGGCTAGAGATACTTCCAGTACTACAGCGATCAAAGACTGCAGAGAGGTGTGAACATGTGGAGGAGTTAACAAGCCATCACCTCCTTCCAGATGCTGCTACAGTAGGTCTATCTGACTAAGGAAGAAGTTGCAATATTAGACCAAGAATGTTCTTCCAATGAACCTTCATACCTACTCTGTCGTGAAGTAAACCAGAAGCAAAGAGTCATTTTACAAAGAACTGAACAAGGAAACTGACTTTTACCACTTGAATTCTCTCAAATCTGAGCAAATTTCTATCTGAGAAATAAACAAAAATATCCCCTTACCTGCACAAGTGCAATCGACTTTTTTCCACAAGTCCCCTGCAGGTAATCTGAGACGCTGCTCCGGGTCACCACGCATTCAAGTGAAGCCAAGAAAATGATGCTTCGCTCTGTTGTGTCACTGCTCCCTCTTGCAGCCTCTCCAGCAAGGTGGAAGCTCTGTCAGTCCTCCACTCAGCGGCTTCTTATCTTTTCCTCACCGTTCACGGCTCAGGCTGGAGTTCAGCTCTTTAACTGTCTACACTGACAAAGAGAGAGAGAGAGAGTGGAAAGCAGAGTGAGAGACAGAGAGAGAGAGGAGGGAAAAGAGAGTAGGAGTAAATGTCTTTTAAAGTGTGAGGAGTGTTTAGGTCAGACCCCCTTCCACAGCCTGACTTCCCTCCCTCTACTGTAACTAATGGATGCAGACCCGGGCTGCTGCCTTTAAATGAGACGCCAGTGTTACTGGGAGTCATGACAGAGCAAGCAGCGGTGCTTGTGGTTGTGCAGGAAAATTAGAGGGGGAAGACGGGAATGAGCAGAAAGCGAAGTCAAAACGTAGCCAATAGACAGATGTTTCAGACATATTAACTTTGCAATAATGAAATAATGATTCATGATGTTCTCAAGTATGATTAAGGGTGCAGAAACCATGCATTTTGCCTATATGTTACACTAAACCTCATATTTGAGGAAACTGCATCTCCGGAATCTGTCATTTCTACACATTACTCTTAGTTGCCGTGTGCATCTTTCTTCAGCTCTGTCAGTGATGAATATGCATCTACAGCAGCTCAACCCACATTTTATTTTATGTCTGAACACTCATGATGGAATAAATCTGTTGCACATTCCCATATTGGAAAGGTTTCCTTGCTCAGACACATTTTATTCATTGCCCAGGCGGTTATATTTTTCATACATTTAACAGATGGGATGAGCTGGAAACAGACACGTTCTGAACTGTTGTGTCCAGCAGCAGCAAAATGAAAGCAAGCTGTGAAGAAATATCAGTTGTAGTCAATCCCAAAGCTGGATGTCAAACAGCAGGGTGACTCAAAGAGCAGCTGGGGAAACAGGCAACATGCCACCATAAGAAGCCAGACTACATGCGGTTAGACTGATCTTACTATGATTAGACGACATGTACGACACGTTGGTGCATTTGGTGCATGTTGTTATTTGCTTGTTGTTGAACCAAGCCTTGAATTGAGAGGGTACCTTCATATTAGGCAAACTACTGTTTGTGTATTTTTTGTTTATAGATTAATATGCAGATTATTTTTCATGACTAATTAAATGATCCTCTACTCTAGAAAATCTCTCCTAATCCCAAGGTGACATTTTCAAACAGCATTTTCAACACCCAAATATAATCATAAAAACATAAAAAAATAAGAAATCTTCACCTCTGAGAAACTGTAACTAAGAATATTCTCATTTCTGTTCGATAATATGCAAAATAATTTTAATAGCCAATTTAACTAATTGCATTTTGAAACTTGTGACACATGTGATGCCATGAAATGTCAATTTGTCATGTAAATGTAAATTGTCATATATGATTAAAATATATGAATATATTCAGTATTAGACTGTTGGTTGGACTAAAAACTAATTTCAAATGTCCTTGAGCCCAAATGTATTTCCTGAGATTTTATAAACTGAAGAGAATAATATTCAATAGTCAATATTTTCGACTTAATCTTCAAATTGCTAAATAAACTTTAAAAAATGCCTGGCCCTAATCCTTTTTGGTAAAATAATCAGTTGTTACAGTCTTACTCATTTATTTTGCTATTTTGTCCTGATATAGAAATGCAGTCCTGTGGTGGCTCTACACAAGGAGTGTGTTAACAAATCTTAAATCCTCAATATTTGACTGAAATTTCTTTCTCCCAAATTCTTTGAAAACAATTAAATCAATAATATAATTAGATGTCTATTCATATTCCAAGTTGGTTTGTCACTTTTCATGAACAAAGCCACAACATACAAAGAAAACCAATATTTACTGGCTCTGACATGGTCTTGTAATGTAAAACAGGATACATATGCATGTCTAAGATAAAGTTAAACTACATGCTGAAGGAGAGGATAAACTCATAAAATCAATCTGTCACTATTTATCAGATCAAATCTTCTGGTGAGCCTCTGAAGACCCCGGGGATCCGGTCAGATGGAGGGCCCTGAAGAATGAAAACTGTGTGTGGAATGAGGTAAATAGGTCACAGAGTACCCCTTTAATTTAACACTCCACATGTGGTGTTTCACGTTTACTGCAAACTGCAATAGAGCTCATGCTGCCCAGGCACCAACCTCTGCAAGCTATTGCTATGACAACTGTAAATAAACGGTAGTTAAGACAATCTAAAAAATGTTGGCTGATGGAACAAAAAAACACTTACGCAACCATGTTCACTACTTAATTTAAGAGCTGCAGCAATAAGTGGATTAATCATTTGTCAAACAACAGAAAACTAACAGCAACTGTTGCGCCAAACATTTGTTGCTTTTAGGTTCTCAATTGTGAAAAGGTCTATTTTCTACGGGTCGTTGGTGTTTTATAAACCAAACAATCAAATAATCATCAGATTAATTGATAATAAAACATGAAATATTCGCTACTTGTGGCCCGAGACTCTACAGCCAAACGTCGGCTTCAAAGTCAAAGACCAATGTTATTCAAATGCATCATCTGGGGAGATATTGTGAGATATTTCCGTCTAAACAACTGAACAGCGGCTGCTGGAGTTATAAAATATGTATAAATCTTACATTCACTAAAAACATTATCCTATTAGGAATTAAAAAAAAAAAACTGTTGTGGTATATAAGCAGAAGCCGAAGACATTCAACAGTAAATGTGCTGAGCAGATGGGTTGTGAATGAAAGTCAAAGCTGAACAAGACGCATGCAGGTGTTCTTGTGTTGAAGATGTAAGTAGGTGGAACAGATACAGATCCCCCTCAATGCCCAGTGTTTACATGTTAAGATATTAAAATAAATATGAATTCAGTGAAAATATAATGTGGACTTGAGAAAGAACATGTTTTTTTCTTCAAAATAGCCCCGAGAAGTTGCATTTTATTAAACTTTGGAGACTAAGTGTTGCTTCAGAATAACAGGAAATTCAGCAATCATTTTCTTTGGAGATACTTCAATTTTAAAAAGTTTCTTTCTAAATAATCTACCGTGAAATAAACTACTGAATTATCTTTTTCTTGGACACTGAAATATATTATTGTCTCCGGTGAACTTGATGACTACTATGAGAACTTGCCTGAGACTAAATATTTATTGGGCAGTGTCATTCTTTCCTTAGAAATTATAGTTGATTCATCCATTCAATCCATAGAGTTGGACTGACATGCTGCTATAATCTCAACAGGCTGAGAGCTGGCAATGAAATCAATGTGTCTCCCGTCAGTCTGAACTTTGACAAGGTTGTAATCATGGAGCTCGATGGGTGGGTCAGTTTCAGCTCAACTGTTCACATGAAGTAAATGTAGTCCTTTATTTACTTAAAACACAATTGTAAGAAAAAATGATGACGGAGAGGTTTAAAGGTAGAGGTTAAATCTTTTCTATTTAAAGAATACAGAACTAAGGGAAAGAAAGCTCTTTAATGGTGTACCCTAAAGTGTAATTCTAGCATAACATAGTGTTTGTATCATAAAATAGGTGATCTTGAACACCTTTAGCTCAGTGAGAGACATATATATCTTTTTGGGATAAAGTATTTATCTGTTGACCAGAGAGAGACACACATTAACCCTGTAAGGTTTAGGTTTAGCTAAAATCCTTAAAACATGTTTTAAATACCACAGTTACATAGTCAATAGTTCCTGTTGTTCAGTCTCATGAAGCTATTAGATAGTGTTTATATTCCCACCCTCTGGCTCTCTTTTTATTCAATGATGTAAATCAATAAAACATAAAAAATTCAACAGGAGGCTGAACACTTTTTATAGGCACTGTACTTTAGATTGTTACTTTTTCCAAGATTTATCCTGGGATAAACATGTTTATTAGCGGTTTTTAAGGATTTTTCCAGCAAAGATTTATCTTGAACAAATTCAAACAGAGCAACATAGAGAAGCTACTCCTTAGATGACCTCATTAGTTTTAATGAATTAATATAACTGTTGCAAAAACATACTTGACATCTGTAATAACTTGATCTGCCAACATTTTGACAGGATGGTTATGGAAACAGAAATAATGACCTACAAGTACATACTTGAGTTGCGGAATTATTAACTGTTCTCAAGTAAGAGATTCTTGTCTGTGAGCGGTTTTCTGTGGTGGGTTTGTGTCTTTACGAAAGAAAACAACTCAAAATAATGTTGAGCATGTCATCAGAGATAATAGTAACAACGGTTAGATAGGCAGAAAAAAGACAGATGGAGACCGATGCCTCCTCCTGTGGCGTTATGCTCTCATCAGGCTAATTCTGAGTCAGTTGACGACCATCTGCAGACACCGAACAGACTAGAGATGTCACTGTTCACACAAACATGAACTAATATGGCTCTGACGGCCCCTGAGGACTGCCAGCACATCTGTTGAGAGCTACAGTTCTGACGATAAGAGCAGCTTCAACTATATGAAAAAGCACAGTCTGCATGGAGATCGCAGCCCTTTGTTGTTGGATGGAAGCTCTAATGAGTTTCTGCTCTTTACAGATTAGAGATCTGTACATCGAGGTATTAGCTTATAAGATTAAACTGGGTAATGATCCGTACTAAATCTAAACATTTGTTAATGGCTGTGTTTGTCTGGGTTGATTTAGAGCTTAAAGGTCCCATATTATGCACTTAATACAGTTTTTTGTATGTTGTGCCGATCACTGTTTCCCAAAATCCACAAGATGCAACCTAAAATATCTTTGTTTTTCTCCAGAACAACAAATATATTAATCATTTATTAAAATAGTTGGTGATTAATGTAATAGTTGGCAACTAAACAATTAATCGACCAACTGCTGCAGCTCTACTATTATCATATAGATATATATGCAATTAAAAAAAAAAAATACTACAAATCTAGTTTTACAGAGCGCTCTCAAGCAAATTGCTAGAGCTCCAGCTCGAGCACAGGTTGTTTTTGGTCTGTCTCATAAATATTCATGAGCCTCTCTTCAGTATGAGCATGACATCATAAAGTCAAGGATTTAAACAAGTCCTGAAATGGCAAAGTTTCTAAATCCTCAAATTTCTTTGTTTTTCTGAGTGTTGATGCATGGGACATTTTTTATATAAGCCCTAGTGAAAACTAATCTTTAAATCATCGAAAAGGCCTGATATCATTACTAAGATTAGTGATCATTCATTCACCACTGCAGCTCCCTTTAAACGGGAATAACAAACTTTTTGAGAAAGTTTATAGCTGCTGTAATGAATATTTTTATTCTAAAGTCCAACTGAAATGAAAAATGTCTTTTTAATCATTTCAAATCACATTCCTAGTCCTATTTGACCAATTTCTCATTAGCAGCAGAAATCCTATAAAACACTGCTCTGACATTAAAAGTACAAAAGGAATTCAAGTTCCACAATTCATCTTACAGTCAACCAAAAATAATCTCTCGTTTCCTCTTTTTGAGCGGTTCATTTAGACAGTTAATGGTCTTACTGAGCTGAGACAGAAATGTCCAGGGCCAATTAAAACGGACAAAGAAATATAAAGCATGCACCGACTTCATCAGAAGTGTCTGTTCAGTGTTGTAATGATGTTCAGACGTTACATTAAAAACACAAAGAGACTTTCTGAGAACCAGAGGGCAGTAGATGCCTTGTTCGGAATTTTAAAATATACCCGACACCTTTGGTTCATTGACTTTTATAACTCAATGACTTTAATGTGTTTGCTATGCATTTAGTCTTACTTTAAATCCTGGTGTTCTGTTCCTAACTTTCTAATTTTAGTGCCAACCAGTAACCCACAGAGGGAACTTCAGAGGTCCTCTTATGTATTTTGCTGACAATTACAATTCTAGATTATTTCAAATGTATGTACAATACTATTGTGAAAAATAAACACTCAAGCTTGCCAACTCAAGAGGATAATGGGAAACATGCATTCACGCCTCAACAAATCTTCTCAAGCTGTGAGAATGAGCAATACACATTGTCCCAAAATGCATCAGCAAAATCCTAGATGACAAAAAACAACAGAGAAAAGCTGTGAATGTGTCGACTCAGATATCATGTTAAACACTTGGTGTTTACATCACTGCATTAGACTGTAATCTGCTCTTGGGTGCTGATGACATTCATGCCGATCCTGCTAAGTCTCTGTGTCTTGTTTGGAATATTTCTCTAGTACAACCATTGTGTTTCCATTACGTACAAACACAGTATTTTAAATACTAATAAAAGATCTTTGAATATATTACAGACGTGATTTCCAACACGGAAACGCAAAGCAATGTCTGAGCTGTTAGGGGTTTGAACAAATTGTAAATTGCAAATTGTTTTTTTTATTATCTTGTATTATCTTGTTAGTCACCTCTGTACCTCTCAAGATTTATCTTGCAACCGTTTATGAGGTAACATAAACCCTGAGCATAAAACAGGTAAAACAGGAAATATCCTGAATGACTGAACAGGAAATGTTTTATATCATTGCTAAATATATATTTTTAAATATTTTTCCATCAACATCCACTTTATGCCTGTAACAACAAAAGCATGATTAATGTGGATTAATGTTAATAAAACGAAATAATGATAAAACAAGTGTATCATTAAAATGCGGCTTAAAACTGGATAAAAAGCCAATTCATGACAGCTTCAGACTGACTGCCATGTAAATGTTAAAATGAGTATTAAAATAATAAACTCCACTAGGTTTGAAAATTGTTGGAAACATTATAATTACAGTACACAACCCAAAGAAATATTTCAGATATTGTACATTTTGTCATTTTTGGGCATTTTAATCCTGAAAAGTTACATATTGGGCCTTTAAACATGACACATGATGTGTTTATTTTATTAACATGTAATCAAAACTATAATCTTTCACAAACGTGCGCTTTTGTTGCCAGAGCCGAACCACACGCAGGATGTGAACGCCACAATTACATTTCCCAGTTTGGCAAAACACATTAAGTCATCTATAAACGCAGGACGGACAGGAAGGGACAGCAGAGGAAGAAGATATTTAAAGTCTGAGAGCCCATTAGGACTGGATTTATTTCTCTGGAGATTTTTAACATTACCTGTGCTGGTCAGTGGTCAGTGATTTTCATTCAGTCCAGGGCACATATGTGGTTATAATTTCACCCACACCACAGTAATAATTATACAGTAGCAGCATTAACCTAGTGTTTTTAGGAAATTCCCTGCTTTAGTATAATTTCAATCCCATCTGGAGTGACGTCTGACTTTTAAAGTGCATGTCTGAGTTTTTACTATGTGAAAAGATGTTTTCTTCTTCTGCAGCATTTCCGGGTAAATGTTATTGACTAAAACATTTACAAAAACACTTACATAAGCATTGTAAGATCTTAAAATAAGTTTAATGTCAACTATTCGCTGATACAATGGGTACCAGTATTCTCCTGTCAATATCTATTCCAGATTATATTCTGTGATTGGTGATTTTAAACATGTTTTATGTGCAGATCATAAAAAGATGTGTAGAGCAAGAACAATGGATGTTTTATGATGTCTATCTTTGTTGTCTGGCCTGACTCCTGTTAAACATTTACAAACACATGCAGAAAACACTAATGCCAGTACAAGTTGCTATTACTGGTGGGATTGTCCTGTTTAAAATATTGACAAATGCTGTTACTTTTCTCTCTAGCTCTGACTAAAAGTACGCTAAAAAGTGACAAAGAATTGATATTTAAGGAAAAGGGTTGGATTATCAAGGTGAAACTACTTTAAAGTAAATTTCCCCTGTCACCCAACAGATATGCAAAGAAGTAATTAAGTCATTTGCTGTTTATGGATTCCTGTTACTTGTGCAGTGAATAAAATAATAAATAAATTATATAGCGGTGCCATTTCTGAAAATTAATCAACAATTTTACATCAAACAGCTAGTTGTTTGAGAAAGTTAGTTGCATCCTACAAGATGTGTGTTATGTTCTGTATCTTCAGGATGACTCATATTGGAGTGGGCGACGTCGTTCTCTTTGGCTGAAGGAGTTTGTTGATGTGGTTTCTATAGTTAGCAGCTTAATATTGAGGCTGAACACGTGGTTTTATGCATAATCCGTCCTTTAAAAGTTATGGCATGCAGCTGAAAACTGTCTTGGATAAGTGATAACACTGGTACTCTCTGCTCCCATGTTTCCAGGCCTACTTCATTCCATCCAGCTGACAATTCCCCACTGTGGGAGATGGCTGCTCTTCACAGGGGCTACTTGGTCTGGCCTTAGTTAGGAGCTACTCAGCTCTTTTATGCGCACAGCTGCAGGAACTCTGCGGTCTCCAATTGGACGGGGACACGTGGAAAATGTGTGGGAGCATGAAGTGCTTATTCTCACTCCTATGACGTATATGCCTGCGAGAACTGTAGTTTTTATACATGTGAGGAATAGTCTAAGTCTCTGTGGTATGTCTAGAGTATAAAGAAATTTTGAATGATGAGGTTTAAAAAGAAAAGTGAAATATTTTCCTTTTCTGATTTCTACTATTTCAAAGACACCACTGAAGAAATACAGATACATTACCGAAGAATAAATCTCATAAACCTGTTTTCTTTTTAAAAATGCTCGGGCCACACTAAATGAGTTGGGGCAGCAAAGTACTGCAGCACTAACAAGCAAAAACTGCACCATATTTAACTGGAAACCAGCACAGCTAAATTATTTCCATCAAAGCGCTCTGTTGCTGAGTGATGTGCAGATGAGGCGGCTGGCGATCTATAACTGTCAACACTGGCACTGCTGCATAGAGGGCATAACATATCCTACCAGCCCAAAATAAATACATCATGCAGATGCAGTATATTTCCAACCTGCTGCTGGGTCAGACTGAGGCACAGTAAACCATTTTTCAGCATAGTTGACAGGAAGGACAGAGAAATCTATAATTTGATCGTTATCTTTTACTTTTAGGCATGACAGCATGATAGGATATACCCGGCAATGGCAGTAGAGGCAAATGTTAAGGAAATGGGGGAAGCAAAAAAAAACAAATTGAAAAAAAGTAGTTGGTATTATGTCTTAATTTAACTGTATAGCAAAACCTAAAATAATGACATAACTTCCACCTTACCTCACTAAATGTGTGAATTAGATAAATTAAATAAAATTAGATATATTTATTCAGCAGGTTATAATGTTAAATTTGTTAACATTGTGACATCTGCTTAGCTTTTCCCAGCTTGTAATAGTTAATAGTTAATAAAATTGGTAATATTACTAATATATGAATTACTATTAATTTTCATATCAGAAAAAGTACATTGTACTGTACAGTATAGTGTACATCATGCATGCAATAAAATCTGTGATGACTGTTGCTGTCGTGGTGCACCTGCAGGGAAGATATCAGCTTAAAACATCATGTACTATAAAATATACAGTAAACCAGCATCGCTCAAGTTCTAAACCAAACTCAACCATACAACTATAACATCTGGAACTTTAGTGCTTGTACAGTAAAACATGTCCAACTGCAGGACTGTTACGAAGTAATATAAAACAGTCATAATTTCTTTATTACTACATGTAATCCTTAGGACACGGAGTACGTAACACCAGGCTCTACAGTGCGAACATTTCCCCAACAGATGTGGTAAAAATTAACCGCATGCTTTGTGCCTTTCCTACGTCGGACTTCCTGAATGGCGGAGGCCTGGGGCGGGACGCTTCCGACACTTGTTGAAACACAACCATTGAGTAGAGTGGCAGCGATCAGCTTATTTATAGTGGGTCACGCGGTTCTGTGGTTTGACGGTAAGGCCAAAAGCCAAAAGCTATACAGTTCATACTGTCAGTAGTTTTCACATTTCTGTAACACCAACTTGAAATTAGAGGCCTTATCGAGATGAGGCAAATGTGGCAAACACAAATTCCTGAAATTTTTTTTCGATATTCATATCGTTTTTCTGGAAAATCCTGCATACTCCGCCTTTAAATTGGCTTCTTACAGAAATGTAGAAAATAAAGATACACAGATACACAGATAAAGCATTAGAAAATAAAGCATAAAGCATTTGCTCATGATTCTATTTTAGAAAAAGTAATAGCCAACATTAACAAATGCGCAAAAGTTACAACTTTAATTTTTAAATTTACCCATGAGGTCATGTCTATTACTAGATTATTGTAAATAAATTTAGAAAAGGGAGAAAAAAAAATAAGATACCAGTTGATCTGTCCAGTTAAATCAATTCCTCATGTCATATTTTTTTTTCTTTTTACATTTTTTTTTAGTTTATTTATAGTTTATTACCTCCAGACTGCTGTCATTGTTTGAAAAAGCTGCATTTCAATTGATATTTTTCTGTTTTCAGAGAAGATGTTTCTCTTGAACTTAATACCATGTTCCAAACTGAGACACTTTTCATTTCCAGCAAACTGTCATCACCATTAGTGACAATGTTGAGTTAAGATATGGCTCTAGGTTCAGTGGGATAAACGGGTCAGCTCAAACAGTATATAAGTTTATCTAGAAGCAGCTGCTTTATGTTCTTTACACCACCAGTCCTGTCCACAGCTGCAGGGGAAGCGGTGATGTCATGCTCATCAGACTACTGGGAAGTTAGTTCAACTATAAGACAAAAAAAAAAGTCTTGGCTCCCCTGATGTGCTGCTTGCTGCATTTTCAAGAACTTGGTTTGGTTCAGATGTTCTGTACCAAACTGCTTAAAAATTTGTAAGAGAAGTGGTTAATAGACAAATTTGAAGACAATTCTAAATGGCAGAAAATCTGTATAATTTTTACATACAGTTCATTTATACCTTTGAACTTTGTTTAACATTAATCCGTAAAACCTGTAGAAAACCTCCACGAAAAACTATCAAAAAAAGTAATATTCCAAATTGTATGTTCTAATGGCCATTTATTGGATTAATTACCGCCCTCTTTGGTTTGAATGTACGTGCCAAATCAAGCCTTGTTGCAAGGAGAGAAATGCAGTCAACCACAGACAGTAAACATGCCGTAGACTGTGGCTAGCAACAAACCACCCAGCGGTCACGCTACATGAGTGAAACTGTTCCAGATATGAAGTAAGATTTTAGTTTGTGTTGGGTCGGAAATCCTCGTGGGAGAAGTAGCTACAGGCCATTTTCTGATTGCTCTCTGTTCTGAAGTTTCTTCGCAGAAATGTGAAATCACTGAGCATTTTTTTAGGGCTCAAGCAGGGATTCCGGCAGCAGTTTATAGTTGTAGTGGCTGCCTCTACAGCAAATACCCCCTACGCCAAATTGCTTACATCCCTCTGAGAAAAAAAAAAGAAAAAAAATCCACATCCTCACATATGTAGTATTGTAATGTCTCTCAAAAACCAGACGCTAAGCCTTTAGCAGGATTAGCTGCTACTTTATTCCTCACGCTAACACATGCTACTGTGACTGTAGCCAACACCAGAACAACAGCTTCATAGGAAAAGTTCACGAGTGCTGCCATACCACATGCTGCAGCGTCTTACTCCAAGATGTGTTCACAGACCCTCAGGAAATCCCAGCAGAATCTGGGCCTAACCTCATTCTTTATAGACAGCAGTGTTCTTATTGTTGTTAACAACATCCCTCCATAGTGAAATAACTTTGCCTGCTTCTTAAAAAAAGTAAATGTTCCGTGACTATATATTTAATTGAAATGCATATGTAGGGAATAACTGAGGCATCATATTGTTGAAATTGCACTTTTTTTTTATTTCATCTCTTCTGTAAATATTTATGATTTCTTTACATAAAATTTGTAGCTGTATGTTTATTTTTACTGGTCCAGCTAACTAAAATGAAATTGTGATGAATGTGGCCCATGAACTAAATTGATTTTGACACCACTGGTCCAGATATGTCCTGTTTAACCTAAAGATATTCAAGTTTACCATCATCACTTAGTGATTGACTAATCATCGAAGCTCTGTGTGCAATCACAGTGTACAATGTTGTTTGAAAGCCAAAGTAGCAGATTGCATGCTGGGATTTCATTAAGCAAAAACCATACTACAAGATGTCGATCTATGTAAGCGTCACCATGACAAAGTGCTGTCTGCTTTAAAAATATTTCTCTGTGGTGCTGGTCCCCTGAGGTGAGACCTGACCCCTACAGCTTTCACCCCGACATACTTTCTTGGTTGTGTTTAGCTGCGTTTCTGCCTGCCTCAAACTGACATCCATCTCCAGGAGAATGTGGCTCCTGTTTCTAAAACCATGGTGAGGAACACCCAAACATCTCAAACAGGGAGAGCGATCAGGGGGAAGCTCGGTGAAGCAGGGAGCCTGAATAGTCGCTGATGTCGCTGGTCTAAACCAGATGTGCTAACACATCAGCCAGCTGTTAAGCAATTCCTAAACAACAGATTACATTACAACTTTGGTATTTTCCTTGTTGTTTTGTGAGATGTTAGTAACATCAAGAGAAGAAAACAACTGTAGAGGATATTCCCTCTTTAAAACCCTGCTCCCGAGACACAAAGGATATTTTTAAAATCACACAGAACACTGGACGGACACCAGAGTTTCCCTTGGTTCTTTTTTCCAAAACTGGTCACAGTTCAAAATGGTAATTTACATGGATAATAAAAGAAACTGTGTGTACAAATAATAAACACTGAAGTCTGTGTAACCAAGCTAGAGACCAAGATTTATAAAACTGTGAAGAGAATATAAATACTGTGATGTGTATTTCCAGCATCACTGGATTTTACTAGTCCTTTGTCCTCTTTGGAATGAGATTCTATAGCCAGTTCCACTTTAGATCTGCTTCATGTCAGCAACATGCCCAGATTCATTAAGCTCACGCTACCAAATCTCTTATCAACCCTTTTTATCTTTCCCTGTTTCTCATTGACAAAGACCGAAAGAGGTTGCAGTCACACTTTTAGCCGACTAGTGCTTGTTAAAATCAAAAACATAAGTGGCAGTAGATTAGATCAGCTGAAGCCAAACAATTCTTTAACAGCTAAAAAAGAGAAAAGTCGGTGTGCCCCCAGGTTAATGTAAAATCTTAGCCTGGGTATAACGATCCTCCATTGCATACAAATTCACTTGGCTGTGAAATTTATTCTGGACACCAAGGGTCCAATCTTCCCCTCATCTGGGGAACCAATCACAGAAAGCGGGAAGGTGCAATACGACAATGACGAAACACAGAAGCGATTTTGTTCATAACTGTGGATCCAACACGGCAGCAGACAGTAATTTATTTTTTATTGCAGCTTTAGAAAGTGTCCTAAGTAACTTAGATCACAAGTTTATTTTGAAAAATGAGCAAAATTTTAGCACTAAACTATTTAATTGTCATCTTGTATCGGGTACATCATCAGGTATGTTTGATACGAGTGGCTATTAGCTATGTATAGACAATAAACAGCTCTGGGCTTTCATAAACCATGCTTTCAATACCAACAAATGAACAGATGGTTCCCAGATCTCATATCAATGTACATTGATATATCAATGTACATTGATATACATATGATGAGGTCAGGACAAGGACAACATTTTGAAAACACTGTGCGACTACAGGATGCAGCTTAATTCACATAATTTTCAGAACTGAAACTTAATAGTTTTGAATCATGAGGCTTGTTAGAGGGGTAGGTGCTCAAAATTAAAAAAGGGCTGATAGAACAAGATTAAAACATTCTGTGCACCAAAATAACCTGGTGGATTATAGAAAATCATATGCTAACAGAACATAACATTGAATTTTACAACAAATCTGCATATATCGTTATAGTTCATGTTTGTCCCCTAACTGATTGGAGGGAGGTTGATGAAAACAACAAAAATACACACAATTAAAACTGTACATTTCAAAGTGAACTATTAATGACACAATAATTTAGCTTAAGTAGTTTTGAAGCAGAATTTTAACTTCAGCTAAAGCTGTCTGATATGCAGGCTTTTAGATTCTTTAAAATTACAGCCCCATAAAGACATTAATCCTTTAATCATATTAATTTAAAGACACACATGCCTGATATTGGTAGTAAGAAGTGGGTGAAGTACAGAAAACAGCAGATATAACTGAATGTGTGGTATTTAACATGTGTGTACATTCATCAGGAGTTGTAGGTATTGTTGCTTTTAGTTATTTGTAAATATTGAAAGGTTGAACAAATAAAGATTCAGATTTGACTGAACTGTGGTGTGGAAATAATACTTCACTTAAATACCACAGACAGATTTCAGATTTTAAAAAAAGTTATCCATGCACTTACTAGTTTGTAACACTTAAAAAATAAGGAGTATTTGTAATATTTATCTTTATTTTAGTGCGCGATAGCAGTGATCACATTCACTCTCACAGAAAAGAGCTGTGTGAAACCAACCAAAACAGGAACATACAATATGTCAGTCACAGAACTATTAGCACTTACAGCATAAGATGTTTTATTCACAGGTCCAACTGGAGCAGAGCAAACCAAGTTTCCACCAATGAGATGATCACATAAATCCAAAAATATATCCTGACTTAATTCCAAGAGCATCCCTCCTGATCCTGTATCACAACAGAAGAGATTTTATCCATCAGTGCAACTCATACTGAGGTTTTATAAAACAAAAGAAAGGTATCGTGATCAGAACAGGTTGGTAACATTTGTTCGTGTTCTCAGTGGCCAATGGTAGCTGATATGTGCACGAAGCATCTGTCTCCCTGCAGGAAGTCTAAAATACATGAGCCAAAAATCAATTCTGCTAATAAGCCATCAACTGAGCAAAAGAGGTCAGTGCTTCCAGACAGAGAGATTAGAGGTGGCGTGTTTGTCTGGTTGCAATACAGCAGTCTGAATACATGCTGTTGCACTCTCAGCTGGAAGTTTTATGAACAAACATCTCTACTTTTATTGGGTGTAAAGTGCAATTCTTTGTCTCTAAGTTTATAGAGATTACTTTTAAAGAGGGCTACTATTTTTTATAATATAATATAATTTATAATATTAATATAACCTGTGGATGCATCAAATACACTACTAAATACTTTACTTCAGGGGGCTTCATGGGGGTCCACAAATCAATATGAATCACACATATTATTTCCAAAGACAAATTTGTATTAAAGAAAATGTATGTTTTTTTAGTGATTGTATGCACAATAACAAGGTATGTTTATAGAACGGTATAAGGGAAGCAGAGGACATTGAGTCTGACTGGACCTTGTTCCTTGCCTCCATTGTCAAGGTGGCCGACCAGAGCTGTTGTGGCGGCAGCCCTGAAACCCGCTGGTGGACACTGGCAATGAGGGATGCAGTCAAGCTAAAGGAGGAGTCTAACAGGAGCTTTTTGCCTGCAGGGTTCCCAAATCAGCTGATGGGTATCAAGGTCCCATGCACAGGCAAAAACTCTGGCATAGGGGGGGGAGTTCAGTGAGGCCATGGAGAATGACTTGTGAATGGCTCTGAGGAGGTTCTGGACCAACATCAGGCTACGATGGGGAAGTATTGCACTGTCAACACTGAGTTCATTGGGGGCAGGGTGCTGTAGATCTCGACTCTGGATGTTCTGGATCAGTACTTCAAAGACCTCCTCAATCCCACCAGCATGTTTTCTACTGAGGAGGCAGAGTCTGGGCACCCAATGGTGGACTTGCCTATCTCTGGGGCTGCGATCACTGAAATAGTGAAAAAGCTCCTTGGTGGCAAGGCTCCTTGGTGGCAGACCAGAGTGATAATTTCCCTCTTCAAAATGGGGGAGTGGAGTATGTGCTCCAACTACAGGGGAATCACACTCCTCAGCCTCTCTGGGAACGTCTATTTGGAGGTCCTGGAGAGAAGGGTCCATAGGATAGTGATACCTCGGAACCAGGAGGAGCAATGTGGTTTTCATCCTGGTCGTGAACTGTGGGCAAGTTCTATACCCTTAGTGTGGTCCTGGAGGGTGCATGGGAGTTCACCCAACTGGTCTACATGTGCTTTGTGGACTTGGAGAAGGTGTTCAACCATGTCCTACAGGGAGTCCTGTGTTGGGGTATGGGGAGTATGGGGTTTCGGACCCTTTGAGGTCATCCAGTCCCTGTACACCTGGTATCGGAGCTTGGTCTACATTGCCGGTAGTAATTCAGACTTGTTTCTAGTGGGAGTTGGAGTCTGCCAGGGTTGCCCTTTGTCCCCGATTCTGTTTATAACCGTAATGAACAGGATTTTCAAGACACAGCCAGGGTGTTGAAGGATTGCAGTTTGGTGACCTCAGGATTGGGTCAAGTGCTTTTTGCAGTCAATCTGGTCCTTATGGCTTCATTGGACCATGACCTTTAGATCTCGCTGGAGCGGTTTGAAGCAGAGTGTGAAATGGCTGGGCTGAGAATCAGCACCTCCGCCCCACGGGGCCATGGTACTCAGCTGGAAATGGGTGGAGAGAAGCCTCCGGGTCGGGGATGAGATTCTGTCTCGAGGGGAGTTCAAGTATCTTTAGGACTTGTTCACGAGTGAGGGAAGGATGGAATGGGAGATTAACAAGTGGATTGGTGCAGCGTCTGCAGTGATGTAGACTCTGCATCAATCCATCATGGTGAAGAAGGAACTGAGCTGAAAGGCGAAGGCCTCAGGGAAGATCCAGGACTTGCTGGAGAGACTATGTTTCTTGGCTGGCCTGGGAACACCTTGGGGTTCCCCTAAAAGAACTAGACAAAGTGAACAGCAAGAGGGCAGCCTGGGCTTCTCTGCTGAGGCTGCTGCCCCTGCGACACAAGAAGGATAAGTAGTAGAAGTACGAACGAATGAAGACAAAATGTTCCCATAATAACGGAAATATTTGTTCTTCGCTTCAATTCTTGATATTTGTTATCAATTGACAACCTAATCTGACACCAAATTCACACACAATTACACATTTACAATTATAAATGAGAAAATGAATATTATGAATGCAGCCATACAACAAAAATACAATACATAACTGAATATTTTATTAATTTAACATCATATCAACTTTTTTTTTATTTTAATGAGACAAATATCTGGTTTTAATGAAATAAGTTCTGTGTACAATATTAAAATAAAAATATTAAAATAGATTGTTAAAATGTAGAAATAGAAATTGTGATCGCTTTTCTTTTAACAGTGGCATAAACAGTGTAAACTGCCATTCAATATATTCGACTACATAACATGATTCATGTAAAAAAACAACTTTTTTTAAAGAGCATATTTCAAAGGAATTTATTTATTATTTCATCCTACAAATTTCGACCATGCAATACAGATAACAAAAGGATTTGCAATGACATTGCATTATTTAATTTCGGCCATTAATGTAAATTTAAATCTTGTTTCACCTAAAACCTAAATAATATCAGCTACATAAAGGAACAACATGAATGGCCTTTACAAAGACTTGAAGAAAAATAATTTAAACAACGCATTGGCCTTAAGGTTAATTGAGAGCTCACATAACACAAAAACACATAACTGTCATGTTGCAGGCAAGAAGATACTGAAAAATATCTTGGGGTGCTGAATGTGTTAAATCAGTCGTAAATTTTCAGTTTTCATGCTGTTTGCAGGTCAGATAAAGACGACATAGCTCTCTGAGTTCTGCTGATCATGAGAAAAAGGGAAACTGGGAAATTGGGAAATCCTCTATGCCTGTTTGCCAGTGCTAACACTTAGACAATTTCCATGAATGAAAGTGAAATTCCCGATTTCACTGTAAATGTTGGATGATAGATTAACTGGGGGTTTATCTGGAGAAGAGGGAGGCGATGAGGAAATACGTTTATCACCTGGTTTCCTCTCTTGTGGAATCCAAAGATGTCAAATGTTGCCTCTGAGTATCATCAGTTGACCTCATGTTCATAAAGTGAACACTAATGTTCAGCCTCATTTCCTTCCATTTCCTCAAGAGACTCTTGTATAATATCCACCACAACTCCCAGTAATTTCTCAATGCTTCAACTGTTAAAGCAGTTGCATAGATAGTCAGTCAACTCTGTTTCATGATATTTAAATATGATTTATATTTAATGATACTGCAGTGCCTATAGGAAGTGTGTATTCCCATAAAAAAAAGTATATTAAGTCGAGTTAAGATTTTATGTTTGACCAAATGAGGGTGTGTTAGACTGTTACATAGTCTTAATAGACAAATTGTACATTGGGTAAGACATGGACATACATTGAGATAAGGAGAGACATGCAAATAAAATTTATTGTAAGAAAAAGTCTGCAATTTATGAATAATTTATGTTGAAAGTGTGGATGTCAATCTACATATCAGTTTTTAACTTGTGTTGATCAGCCAAGTGAAACCAGACTCATGATTCATATTTTACTTTGTACTTTTTCCCCTATATATTGTTACTGTATGTTTCTGTTATATGTGTTTACAACTAAATGAGTGTAGGTCCAGATTCTCTTGTGTTAGATGATAGTGCTGGGAATTCCCGAGGATCTGTGAACGCATCTTGGTGTAAGGCCTGAGGCTTGTGTTAGTGTGAGGAATAAAGTAACAGGTAAACTGGATAACGTCTTAGCATGTGGTTTCACTGACAAAAAACAATATAACTACTAAAATGCCGCTGCAGGATAGTGCTGTGATAAGCAACTCATCAGATTTTTATCTTTTTTTTTTGTAAAAGATTTTTTGTGGGTTTTGTTCCCATCAACTCAATAGTTCATAAGGGATTGCATGTCAGCCAACGTCAACCTAAACTGCTAGAAGGAACATTAATGATGTGATCATAACACACCTAACCTGCTGTTAATAAAGCTTGTCACACATAATTTAACTTTGTAGACGCTAGAATTATCATATGCGCAAACCATGAAAAACGTTGATAAGAAACCCAATGGTTTCCAATAACAAACTGAAAAAGAAGTTACACATCAGATAACAAGAGGAGTCACACTAAGAAAAGCTGTTCTTTGTTACCTTTATATATTCAGGGAGGTTTCATTGAGATTGGGCAATATTAAAAAAAGAAAAAAATATTGATAAAGAGTTTATATTGATTGATATTGATAATTATTGTTGATTTTCTTTTCAATATTTTGGGGCATTTTATGACCTATATTTATTATGTAAATGTAAAGGTGGGTGATATAGTGATAGTGATATAGAACATATATTAATGTAAAATGTTTCATAGAATAGAACAGAAAGCCTTTATTGTCATTATACACATATATATAAGAAAAAACAGTAACAGTAGTAGAAAAAACTATAAAAGCAATAAAATATATACCAGGGTTTCTCACAAATAGACCATTGTGTGGCGCTGCACCACAGAATGAAAACCAAGCAACCCTAATTAAAATTGAATCCACTTTTTTTAATTTCTTTTTTCAACGTGATACTGTCATTCTCGCTCACACACACACAGAGTGAGTGATCAGTGGTCATACATGTCAACGGCCCTCCATTTTCAACCAAACATAACCTGAACCTCCCCACCCGGCCAGACAGCAAGAGACACATTACCCACTTTAATGATAGGGAGAAAAAAGACTAAGAGTGACCTAGGAGTGTAACCCCTATATATTAAACTTGATTTGTCATCCGTTAAATGACAGGCTGATTGATTCAATAATTGAGCTCTTATCAAGGAAAATGTTTATGAGCCAAATATGAAGGTTTTTTTTTTTTATGCAAACCTTAAGTGAAACTATCAATATAATATTTTACTGTTTTCTTTTTGTATTGGTCACGTGGGTATTTACAATATATATTGATATGCTTTTATTACCAATACCTAGCTCTCCAACAGGAATTCCCTGTTGACATTTACACATTCCTATGCCCTACGCCCTATGGAAGATGCCCAGTACGTCCACAGTCTGACCTGCTGACACTGAGACGCTCCACTGGAGCCGCTGGGGTCAAGAACTTTGCTCAAGGCATCTCTGTGGTGGTGATAAGGGAAAGAAAAGTGTTGCCACTTTCCCACTTTCTCCACCAAGATTTATGCTGTCGGTCTGGGAATTGAACCAACGACCAACAGTTCTGTAATTTAAGCTTTTCTGTAATTGTTTCTTTTTTCTTTGTTGAACTGTAATTTGCTTTGCTTTCATTTCTGCCCACGTCTGTGTTCTACTGTTTGTGTTCTATTTATATCATAACTGACATCATGGCTATTGTTTTTCTTTTTTCCTTCCTTGACACCAGAAATTTAAAAAAAGCAGAAAATTCTCACAGAATGTTTTACACTTGGAGGGGATGGATTCATCAGCATTTGGATAAAAGGAAAATGCAGCTTAGAGCTATGGAATCAGATTTTGTGAATAAATCATGTGAAGTCATGATACGGCACATCACATGATGGTACACTATGATGAAATAAAACAAAAAATTTCACCATTTTCACAAAATCCTAAAATTTCAAAACATTTGGATGAAAGCCCAGCTAGTGATTTACAGATGAAAACTTGCCTTTTAGCTAATTCTGGCATATTTACAGTAATATAGTTTAATATATAGTTTATAAAGCACTGTCCCTGAAAAATGAACTGAATTTTAAAAGAAAAAGCTGAGGTTTCATTTTCTGAACTGCTTTAAATATTTAAATATTTGGTTTCCAGGGAAACCTCTAAGAGAGGATCAGTACAAATATTTAAAACTGACTTACAAGTGTCCCCTTGCTCTGCATATATTGCCTTATCTGAAAACCTTTAGTCAAACAATAACAACGTGCTGCCTGTTTTGGATGAGATTAACAAAATTGCACCAGATGATGCTGAGCGCTCAGTCTCTTTCAAATAAATCATCTATGGATGGATGCCAGCAGTAGCTGAGTTTATTCTCAAAAGATTTCCCATCCCACATCCAGGATTCCTTGGTATTGTACTCCAGATGTGTATTTTGGCACTTAAATGAAGTCGTAATTTATCACTTTAGATGTGACAACAGACTTCAGTGGTAATAAACTCGGTCAGGCAAATTCAAATTGTCAGCAAGTTGTTAAAGTGGAAACCAAAGCAAGCCGTGCTCCTGATAAAAACAATCTGATAAATCAGATGTAAGATCATCACTGCAGGAGGCCGAGACACAACAGTTACTTCTGACAGATGGTGTTTTAAACTTTAAAAGTTCATCTGAGCTCCAAACTGCATATTTCTAGTGTTCAAAAACTGACAGTTGTGTAAACCATCATCGCTGGTGCCATTGTGTTTTAATTTGTTGGTACAATGATTATATAAGGAGCTCTCTGGGCTTCTTATAATATAACTTAAGAGTTCAAACCTATTTTAGTGCTAAAATGCATTGTGAATTACTATCTATCAATCTAGTAGCGTCTGTGTGTCTGTGGCTCGCATATCTCTGATTGTTTGTCAGATCTACCTCAGCGATCAGATATAACTTGTGCACAGCCTGATGGTGTGTATCCTTTTTTGTGGAATTTTTTGAAAGGATATTCAAAACATAATTATCATTAAAATTTAAAAATCCCTGACATGTTGTGGTGGTGCAGGGGTAGGATGCTATATAGAGCCTTTTTTTTAATAAGCAGCTGACCCTGGTTTGAGCCCTGGCTGGAGTGGTCCTTTGCTGCATGTCTCTCTTTCTCTCTCCCACTACTTCCTGTCTGGCTACTCTATAATAAAGGCGTTTATGCCACAAAAAAAATAATTAAAATCCTATAGACTTTTGTATCACAGCGCTATCCTGCAGCAGCACCTTGGTTACAGTTTACAGCCCCGTATCACAGCACTCCTCCTCATGTTATTTCCCAGCGCTTTGTTACAATTCAAAGCTCTGTTGTCCCGTCACAAATGTATTCTAACATCTCTCAAAAACCACACGTAAAGACACTAGCCGGCTAAGCAGCTAATTTATTCCTCACGTTAACACAAATAAATATGTCTGTCTCTCTGACTGTCTGGGTTAGTGACAAATAATGTTTGGAAAGATGAGAAAGTCAAACATTTTTCAAAATACAGTTTTAGAATTCATCAGGTCTCTCTACATGTAACGTAAATGTAATTGCACATAAGTGCAAGATTTGCTATAAGATGATCTCTATGTGGCAACACAACAAATCTGTTTAACATCACAAACAAAAACACTCATGCTGAATAAATGTATTGTGTAACTTAAAAAATAATCGTTTGAATAAGCATGATTTCAATATTGACCAAAGTAATCGTGATAATGATTTCTTTTCCAGGGCGACATGGTGGAGCAGGGGTTAGCGCTGTTGCTTCACAGCAAGAAGGTCGCAGGTTCAAGACCTCCTGGGTCTGGGACCTTTCTGTGTGGAGTTTGCAGTGTCTGCGTGGGTTTTCACCAGGTACTCTGGCTTCCTCCCACAGTCCTAAAACGTGCTGAGGTTAATTGGAGACACTAAATTGCATGTGAGAGTGAATGGTGTGTGTGCCCCATGATAGGCTGGCGACCATCTGGGATGTATCCCTGCCTCTTGCCTCTAATGTGTTGGGATTGGCTCCAGCAGACCCCTGAGACCCTAATGAGGAATAGCTGTAGGAAGCGTGTATAGAAAATGAATGAATGATATTTTCCATAATTGAGCAGCCCTACAGGGCACTGCACTAGTCCTACCATCTGTTCTGTATCATGTTAACGGTCTTAACATGCTCCACAAGTCTCCAAAAGCCAATGTCCTCCTCAACACTAAACGGGTGACCATCCAAAGCCATGAACTCCATCACCTTCTTTGTGATTCCCTTTGCTTTGGCGCTGTCCTTTGCAAACTTTTTTGAATTTCACAGCACTAGTTAAACTAAAAACAAAAGACTCAGGAATTTAGGGTTACAGTTATGAACGTCTTTCATAAAAGCTTCTCATCCATACTTTGAAGTGTTCAAAGTGTTAAAGTTGTTAATAAAAGGATTTTGGTCCAGATTTGCCATGACCTTTTTTCCCAGAAGGAAGTGGTAAAACAGTCTGTTCTACTAGTCTCACGAATTAAAGGGCAAGCTGAACAAAAACCAAAAAACATAAAAACATTTGTCATGATAGAGAAGGGTAAACATCAGCCATAGGGATTTTTCATTTGTTGGCCACCCAAAAATGAAAGACTTACTTGACTGTTATGTTAAGTTGATATTAAAATCATCAACATTCTTTACGAAGTCAGCCTTATTAGAGAGTGGTACAAAAAGACTGAGGAAGGAGTATAGAAGTATTACTTAAAAAAGTGAGTTTCATAAACATCTTTAGAAATACACTGCAACAAAAAAAATCAAGTGGGTGTTTGTAATGAATGTTTCCTTGCTGTTTGTTTGTACAGGGTTATGATCTGTCTGGAATGTTTAAAACCTTCAAAGGAAAGCCTCCCAGAGTCTTTCACAAACTCTTGTATACTCCTGTTTGTATCGTTTATCTACTACTAAACTGGGAGTAAAGGTTTTTAGCCAACTACAGACATGTTTGATATCTCTGTATCTCTGGATGATGTCCTGTGGCAACCTCATTAATTGTGTAATGGATATAAAAGCTTCAACTATAAACATTCTCCCCTTTTCTCCAGGAGTCTTTCCAAAAAGGTGCAACGCCCCAGGAGGCCCTGGAACATCTCAAATTCAATCAGGAAGTTGTTGAACAAGACTACATGATCCAAGAACACCAATAAAACACCCCAGTCCTGGAAACTGACTTTTAATTTATTTTAGTGGCAGGCTGCTATGTTGGAAATATCAATATAGTTGATTAATGACTATGTGAATTCCATCAAAGGTACTAATATGCTTTGCAACGACTGGTGATATAAAGTTCAGGACTTCTTTAGAGGTCATTGCACTTAAGTTGATTCAAAAACTTACTCATCCAATTGGTGATCAATTTAAAACATTCTGAATTAAAGCCAGCATTTTTAAAAGCAGATGACATTTAAATTCCTCTTTTATTTGATTTCATCACATCTAACACTATCGATCATGTGATTCAGCATGCAATTACCACATTAGTTGCCAGATGACTGCTCCTAGGGTTGAAACAGGAAGCAATCACGCTATAGTGTCAATAGATTCACACAAACTTTTGAGCAACATGCCCCCTTTCTACATTGGTTCCTCCACCCCCGATTCTTCACACCTTCAAAAGAGAATTTATTGCCACATTAAAGTGCAACGAGGTTAGTTAGTTACACACAAGCTGTCACTTTTAAAGAGCGGAGAGGACGAGGTCAGGGCGAGGACAGGCAGGCTCAGAAGCAGACAGGCCTCATCATGAGAGAAGATGAGGAAAAAAGCTGTCACATTTTCAGATGCATTAAAAACTGCATCAAGTTTAAATTACTCACTGCTGCACACCCCATGCTGTGGCTTTGGGCAATCAGCTTCCAAACCAAGTAAAGCACAGACACAGATAAGTTTCATCACATTTTCTGCTTTTTCCTGCAATCTGACAACCAGTCTCTTTGACTCTTGTGTCTCCATGATGGAGAAAACATGTGTCTAGCTCAATCAAAATTGGTTTTGTTTCTTTTAAATCAGACAAAGGAGTAGTCAATGTATTTTGTCTTGACAGTTTTGATTGACATCTGCAGTCTTCCAGCAGCTGTTTTTATAAGATGTGGCCAGCCTGGTCTATCACAGCTGGAATTTGATGCTTCTGAGAAAGAGCAGATGTCAATTGAAACTGTCATTGTAAAAATCATTGACTTCTTTGTCGGATTAAAAGAAAAAAAAAAGCAAGTATGCACATTTGATTTGTCTGTGCTCCTCAGTAAATAAAAATGATTTTGTGACACCTAGTGACTATATAAACACACCAAATACATATTTCTACTGTCCACACACACACTCATCAGAGCTATGGATTCATTAATGAGTAAAAGTAGTTTTTGGTTCATTATTTTCATCCTGGGCGGTGGAACAGTGGTTAGTGCTGTTGCCTCACAACAAGAAGGTCACAGGTTCAAGACCGCGAACTTTCTGTGTGGAGTTTGCATGTTCTCCCCATGTCTGCGTGGGTTCTCTCCAGGTTCTCCAGTCCTAAAACATGAAGTTAAATGGAGACTCTCTCCCATAGGTGTGAGTGAATGGTGTGTGTGCCCCACGATAGGCTGGCAACCACCTCTCTGCCTCTCACCTGTAATGTGCTGGGATTGGCTCCAGCAGACCCCTGTGACCCTAATGTAACGTGTATAGAAAATGGCTGACCATTTTTTTATTGAAAGGTGCTATACAAGTATGTCTACCTTTGTAATTTATTTTTTGTGGTGCCAATTCTGCAACTGTTATTTTCTTAGACTGATTAAATATTTTATCTGTAAAATATCAGAAAATAGAGAAAAACGCATGTCTTAATTTGTCAGATCAATGGTCACGTCTCCATATTTCTACTTCAGTATCACATTTGACAACGAGAATCATTGACCCCCCAAATGTAAGAAGATTCTATGGTTAGTAATTTTTGCATAAAAAAAAACTAAAAGTATTATTAGATTATCCAAAGCAGTGGCTGATAAATTTACTGATGACTGACTCATCGTTTAAAGGCACAATCTGCTAGGGATCAAAAGCAAAAGATGGAGTTGATGATCATGAAGTAGTGCGGGATCATGGGAGTTGTTGTTTTCTCCTGGTCAGGATTCCTTCAGTATTCATCATTCAGGAGTATTTTACAGGGAGCTGAATTATCCTCGGAGGTCTCTTTCTCCAGAACTAACAGAGGCGGTAATTAAAACTGGTAAAAGCACTAAATAAAACAGTGGTACTTTTGATAGTTATGTTTCTCTGACGTTGTTCAGCAGACACAGGAGCCAAAGCTGCTATAAACATTAGCTCAGCTTGTTAATAGTAATGGTTTAAGATCCAGACATTTAGGAGGTTTTTACCAGGAGGTGAATTATTCGCAGACGTCTCCTCCTCCGAACAAAGAAACCCAGTGATTAAAATGGGTAGAAACACTTAATAAAGCAATTTCCTGTTAAGAATCTGTTTCTGTGACAACTTAAGATACAGACGTCCTTCCAGTTAGATAAAAAAAAAAAACCAAAATCTAAAAAGGTGTATCATAAAAATGTGGATGTCACACACACACGCACAAAAGATGCTGAGAGACAACAATGTAGCATCCCTTATTTAGATAAATTTAAGCTAACTACAATTTCATTTCAATGGAAGTTGCTCGCTTGGTGCATACACCGAAAAAGTTGCTGACATCCAGGATTATTTCTGTGTTATGCGACCCATAGAGTCTGTGAAGTAGAGTCACCCCCCCATGATGGTCAGGGGCCTCCCATCGATGAGAACATGTGAAAAAGCTCACAACAGAGTCGTCTAATTTATTCCACTTGACCACATTAAAAACCGTTCAAATAAAAATAAATAATGTAAAAAAATAATAATAATTAATAAATAAAAAAACCTGTCCTCGGTCACTGAGGTACAGCACGACCACGCTCCGTCACACAGCTGTGACGTCACGCTTACAAAGATTTGTAATTACAGGGGTTATAGCTGGGAGTGTCCTGTCAACAGTTTTATCAGCTTCTCTTTTACTATTGCTATCTATGGGAAAAATGCTTTTTGGGTCGCATGGGTTTTTTTGTTGCAGTACCATGAATGGCAACTGGAAAAAAAAAAAAAAGAATGGTGTGCTGCTGGGAGGCGGTACCCGATGCAGGTGGTTTGAACACTGTTGGAAACATTTATGATAAAGAATGTAAAAAATTCAACAAAGGTCTAGTTATTTTTAGATGTTAATCCAGAAAAATAGCATATTTGGCCTTTAAAACGCAAATTGTTCCAGCTCTAGATTCATATACAATTATCTGTTTCCTCCTACTTTCTGCTCTCTAGAGCAAGTGGGAAAAAACCTAATCCTGAAAGTAAAAATACTCTATGAAAGTGATTAAATGATGCTTGAATACGTTTGAATAAGCTTGAAGTTTTAGGTTTGACATTACATGGAGAGAGTGAAAGAGAGAGAGATGCAGACAGACTCACAGAGAGTGAGGGTTCACATAGTAGATGAGCTCACTGTCGTCCAGGTGGAGGATGAATCAGCTGCAGAGCAGTTACTCATTGGTCATGCAAACTCCACGGTCCAATGGAGCCAGTGACATCAGACTGTCTGTGAAACAGTCACACATTATATATTCGATTTGATGAGTAATAGTTATTATGATTAACTGTCTTGACTGTTCTCTGATGGTTATACGACCACGACGGGGTTTATAACTGCACCTCTAACAATTCCAGATACATTTAATGCTTTCTACATATGGCGTTATTTAACTGCCCTATACTATAGACCAGCCGCTGGTTCAATCTGTCCAAGCAGGAACTGTAAGAGAAGAATGTCTGTATCCTGTCTTTTTAATTATGTATTGACAAGACCTCAGGGAGTGACCTGATTTCATCACTAACAAGCATTTAGTCCGCCAATGTGGGACAATAAACAAGGGCAGGATTCAGTGCTGCATAAAGAACAAATAAACCCTCAAATTAGGATTTTCTGTGTTTGTGTCAGTAGTAGCCAACTCCTCAAATTATCCTTAATCTTCTATGATGAACAAAGAGTTGCAAAGGTTTACTATTTACATAGTAGAAACACTAACATTACAAGTAGAAGTGAGCTGCTTATTTAAAAATCTCAATATAAGAAACAAAGACTCAAACAAACAATTTCTATTAAATTTCTTTAATTCAATTTTATCACAATCTCAGTAGCTTCTCTGGTGCTCATCTCATGAGAACAGTAGAAATGGTGTGTAAATTTTTCTGAGAATAAAAATGATCTAATAGCTCTAGCTTTAGATCATTTCTAGCTTGTGTAAGCATCCTGCAATGTGCAGGATTACATAATATAAACAACAGTGCAATGAACGTTAGTAGGTTTATAACCAGGCCTAATGATGATGGTGAGGAAGACTGCTGGAGCAAAGCAGTTGAATGGGTTGAATAGACTCATTAAAGAATGACATGAGTTCTTAGCCATGAAGATTTAGTACTAATAAGGCTGCAACTAACGACTATCCTGATAATCTAGTGATTAATCTATAATTAATTGTTTGGTTCATAAAATTGTGTAAATGGATCACTGTATCTCAAAGCTGGAGATTCAACCTAAAATGTTTTTTGTCCAGACCAACAGTCCAGAACCCTAAGATCACCGTTTTACTGTTATAGAAGACTAAAGAAATCAGAAAATAATCAGACTTGAGAAGTTGTAACCAGAAAATTAGGACATTTTAGTCTCTAAAATGGCTAAAATTAATCGATAGTCATAGTTGCAGAGTAGTTGTAGAATATTGTAATAATCGAATGATCACTGCAGGTGTAATTTCTAACAGTACCAACGGGAACTTTTTGGAGAATGTTAATGCCTGAGTGCAAATCCTTTATTTACTTCCTGTTTTTACAAATAATAAATAATTCGGATGATTCAGATTTTATCAATACTGACACTGATCACAAATCAATTCTAATATTCTTATCAATACTTTTCTATAATTTGTTAAACAGGTCATAATTCCATTTCTAATATCTACTTTATATTTCTAGAAAACCCATCTAAACAACTATATTTATTCAAGTTTCTTGACAAGAGGTATATTTCCGTAAATTAAAATTACATTTGAATGCATCATGATGTTTTATTCACTTCACTCAATGTTCAAATCCATTGAATAGACCCTAAACACATCATAATGTAATCTTATAGCAATTAGCTAAGTAACTAGCAAACTAGCTCTAATCCTTTCAAACTAAACACGGATTTCAACATCATTTTTTGACCGACTCAAACAGCACAACAGTTGCTTGTTTCATTGGCCCTAATCATGCTACTAAAGTCTAGCCAGAGTTTATTAGCCTGAAGCTAAAGCAGTAAAACAGCGTCCAGTAAAATGGAAACCGTGGCCCCTGTAAAAGCCATGGCATCACGATATTGCTGCACTTGGTAATTGTTTACAGCTTGAACTCCAAACATATTGACTCGTTTGTGTATTTGTTGACTTATTTGAAGCAACAGGATAATCATGTTGTAATTACAGGATTTCTACAGACAGTTTCATGCCCAGTGGTTGATACTGAGCCATTTTTAGGCTGTTTTCAGTTGACTGCAGCGCTTTCTGGCAACTATAAAAGTGTCCCGCACTTTAAAACCAAGATCTTGGAAAATGACTTTCTAAAGAAAGTATGAAGACTAAATAAACAGAGGAACTGCAGGTGTCCCTTCTAATCCCTCTTGACTAACTTCCAACAAACAGTAGACACCGAACGCGCCATAACGAGCAGCATTATAAAAATATGTCTTCATTTCAGGGGGACAAGGGCAGCACACTGTACATCAGCCACGACAGAACAAGTAAATGTTTAGATTATGAACAATATATAATATTCAGTCAACAGGAAAGTTCATCAACGTTTGACAGTAGCAGACAGAGAAAAAAAATGGTTGCAGGACTATTTCTGGTAAGTCGCATTTGTACATTCTTCACCTAAAAGACTCTGTTCCTTCCTCTAGATGATCACTTCATTTTAACTTCACGCACTTCATTAATTTTTACATCTCCAGCCACAAGCTTTCAAACAGCCACATATCTGGGAAGTTAGTTAAGTGTCTCCAGCTTCTTGTCTGGTTACATCATAGGACATCAGCTGTTGCTAATGTATATACTGGATGACTCTGAGTAAGCTGCATGTCCTGTCTGACCTGAATCTGTGGGAATGCAAAATTTGTGGGTGAAAAAGGTCAGGAAAAGCTACGGAGATGATCAACAAACTCTGAAAAACTCTGGCCAATAAAACCACAAATACAGACGGAATAACCGTTACAGTTTGAGCCATGTGGTATTTATCTGGTCTCAACAGATTGACAGCAAGTACAAAATTAGATTCCCTGTTCATCTTTGGAGAAAAAAAATTCTTGACATCCACAATTATTTTGGTAATGCAAAAAACTGAAAGAGCTGATTTTATTGTCGTCACTCATTTGATTATTATCATATTATTATATTATTTGTAATTACCATTAGACTATTGAACACTTATTTCCAAGTAAATTTTGTCTTTCTTGATTGAAACAATAAATGTGGAATAAAATGTTAAGTATAAAATATAATAGTAAAATATAAAATTCTCCTAAAATAAAAACTGTTGTGTTTTATTACCATAAACTCACATGTCTCCCTTCACACATTCCACCATGTTGTACCATTTATACCTGTCCCAGCATAGAAATAACAGAAAATCACAGAAAGCTTCGTCCCCTTTAACTGAATTCATCTGTGTCCTCCAATGAGGTAAAGGATGCGTAATGTAATTCTGAAGAAGCTATCCTCAAGTTTATTAAATACAGCTGAGTTTATTCTAAATCACGATCAAAAGGTCTGTAACCCCACATGGGGTGAAAGCTGTGGTATGTTCCATGAAAGCAAACAACACATTCATTACTCTGGTTGTTTAGTCTGAGGGATGCTGCTGGCATCACTGCTTCATGTTGGACTTAAAGTGAGCGATCCTAAAGTGGTCAGGTGGTCATTTCTTTAATACGCTGGTGTCAGTCTCAATGTCTGGCTTATGTACTTTTTACTGCTATGTCATTGTTTGATTCATTCAAGCCAAGTCTATAACAATGTGGTTAGTTACTGAGCTCCATCGCAACTGCTCTGTTTCAGTTCACCAATAGTGAAGTTTATTGCATATTTCAGTCTAACATATATAATTTACTTAACTGCATATTTAAAAAAAAGAATAAATGTAAAGATAATCAGTGTTTCAGACCTCCCCTACAGCATTAAAAAAGACAGTGATTTAAACAACATTCTTAAGAAAAGCTGACCATACATACTTCATCTTCTGCTTGTAAGTTTTCAAGCTGAACAACAATAAACAGCTGCTTTCTCTGCCTGTAAAGCACTTGTCCATGTCAGGATTCTGTCAGTGGCAGGTCACTGCTGCAACACTTACATGCTCTATAATTAAAAGCCGTTTTCACTGACTGCCCTCGTAAACCACCATACACATCCAGGTGTGCAGTGGCCCAACTGTGAACCCAAATCCTTCACACTGCATTCACTGTAGGTATGGAACAAACCACAGTTACTGTCGCTTAAGACAGAAAATAGACAGACACAGCACCAGGATGACTTAATTAACAACTATACATTTGGAAAAGATTCCAACTAATGATTATTAAGTATATCAATTAATTCATTCCCCTATGAAATATCTACCTAAAATCCCCAAATACTAGATTACTATCATGTATGACACATACAAGTATTCTAACTCATATTTCAGAAGCGGAAACCAGCAAACATTTGAAATCTAAATAGTATATATATATATATATATATATATATATATATATATATATATATATATATATATATATATATACTATTTAGATTCTTTGTATTTAGATTCTTTGTAGTAACATAAATTTTCTATGTCTTTCTATGTGTAGGATTTAGACAGCATCTAGTGGAACATGTTTTAATGAGTATATATTTCAACCAAAATATTAATTGTGTTTTTATTACCTTACACTGAGCCATTTTTATCTACTTGTGGCGCGTCCCTCTCTCCGTGAAGCCCGCCATGTCGCACCGTCATGTTTCTATAGTAACACAAGACAGACAAACAAAACAGTGGCCTTTCATGTTCAGATTAATTTGCATTTTTGCGTGTCTATTCTTTCTTGTTTAAAGTTTTCATGTTTTATTATGACAGTTTTATTAGGTCAAGAATACCTATATAACACATCATTTGACTTTATGTTTGTTTAACAGAGAAATAAGTGTATGAATATGCAGAACCATGTCTTTCCCTTCTTTTAAATTCCCTTTATAAGGCTGTAATATATGCATTACAGGCAGTATAACTGTGCTCAATTGACCAATAAAGTATTGTGTAAACATGGCGTAAAGACTCTAAAGGGAAATATTATTACTCTTATGTACTGTTCCCAACAGAAACAGGTTTTCTGATGTCAAGTTGGAGAAAGTAACTCAAGTTTTCCTATTCAAATTCAACTGTCTCTGATCATGGAAGCCTCTTAATGTTTAGTATATTACCGAAAGAACTCAATTTATTCTCAAATGTAAGAACGTGGCTTTGAAATAATGTTGTTTAATGTAAAGGCCGTTGTGACATCAAGTTGAATCTGGTCTCCATCAACTATTTTTAGTATATTGCTGGGGGACATACAGTACTGTTACCACTGACACAGTCCATCTCCATCGTTCCACCGGTGAGAAGAAAGCAGACGGGCAAGAGGAATTCTTCTGTCGGTTGCTCATTAATTTTCAATCTGCTTTCCTGTTCACATTCCATCTCCCATAAGCCCAAAAGGACAAGTTATATCACAGGTTCACATGAGAGCTGGAGAAACATTTCCGTTCTGTGTTCTTGTTACGAGTCCAAGCTCCACAGGTGTTGGACCCCAATCGTTTTTACTTACTTCTTTCCACCATCTCTTCCACTATTTGTGGACTGTACTACTAAGTATCAAATGAGGCAGCACCTAAATCCCATCAAATTTATGCTGGGAACTCTTTGTTGGAAATTATACTGGAAATAGATTTATGTTTGTTCTTTTTGGCAGAATTGATTTGTTTTGATTTAACCACAAGTCGATGTCATAATCTGTAAAACAAACACAGGAAAACGTGCAGGTGGAAAAGATGATGGCTTGATTACTGAATGATGTAATTATCCTATAGGATGCCTTGAAAAATGCTATAAAATGTGGTTTAAAAGCCAGTTTTCCTGTTATCCCCTGATAAAGGCTGTAACATAAATCGTTGATCCAGCATAATTCTGCTTGAATAAAGAAGAAGTTGATGAAACTAGTGAGTCTGTGTGCGGTCCTCCTCCTTCAAGCACCATAAGACATATGAAAAATACACATACTGTATAATTAGGGCACATGATCAGTGTGAGGACTGACTGAGGCAAACAACAAGACAACACTGGAACATCTCTGTGGAGATTCATTCAATGCTGTGGTTCAGCCAACAGAGGGGTTGCAACAGATCAGAGTACAGGAGTGTGTCATCTGTTCCACTCAGCATCAGTCTCTGAGTGTTGGGAAGAGAATGCAAATGTTTATCCCCAGCCTGTTGCGGTGTCAAAGCTTAAAAACATCTTCATCCCAGCCATTTCACTACGTGATAATTCTGACCTCTCAATAGCACAAATGTTAAATTTGTTATAATTTTTCATTCTTTTTTTCTTTGATTAATTGTAATCATGGTGTATTTGTGTCCATAAAAGGGGAGGTGGATGTTTTTAGTCAGTGTGTATTTTTTAATGTTAGCATTGGCTTATTTTAATTGTCAGTCATCAGGGAAGTACTTTGAACTGCACTAATCTGTATGAAAGGTGCTCGCAAATACAGCATGATTGATTATGCTTTTGTGTTAGTAATAGAGCTGCAACAATTAATCAATGAATCTATTAGTTTTCAACTATTACATTAATCACCAACTATTTTGACAACTGATTAATCGATCGGAGTCATTTTTAATAAGAAATGTCAAAATTCTCCGGTTCCAGGTTCTCAAATCTGATATTTTTCTGTTTTTTGTTTAGTCTTCTATAAGAGTAAACTAATGATCTTTGGATTGATCTGGATAAAAAAAGAATCTTCAGCTTTGGGAAACTGACATTCTACACCATTTTGTGAACCAAATGACTTTGAATAATCAATACATTAATAGACTATCACAATAGTTACCCATAGTGAGTACTGTTGCAATTAACAATCACTTTTATTATCAATTAACCTGAGGATTGTTTTCTTAATTAAGTGATGTATTGTTCTATAAAATGTCTGAAAACTGTAAAAGCTGTAAAGATTTCTTGGCTACTGTGACATCATTTGTATACCATGTTTTGTCTGTTCAATAGTCCAAATACCAAATATAGTCAGTTTACGGTCATGAATGTACTGAAAGTGTTTCTAATATTTATCGAACTTATTAACATACATGAATTAGGCACAATATTAGCAACACTCTTCAGTATAATTCTTTATTCAATACACAACTTCTACAGTCTCAATATTAAAAATAAAAACATACCCAGCTAACTTTCTCATAACATTCCTGGCAAATTCCTTGCAGGTTTTTATTTGGTATCCCTCCTCCCAGAACATTCTGGAATGTTGCACAAATGTTTCTGTTCAACGTAACCTCCTTAGAACATTCTAGGAGCAAAACAATAATGTTGGTTTTACATCACAAAGTTTTAACATCTCTGGATGCAGGAACATCCAATAACACCTCTCTGAAATGTAGTGAGGTATAAAGTATATAAATACTAGTGCCTACTAACTTCCCAGCACTGATATAAGCACAAGCAGCAAATTCTTTGGTGAAGTAAAGTAGTAACATTAATTCCCATATTTTAGAGGGGAATAAATCCATGGAGAGTTGAAAACATGCAGCTGTTGCTGCAGGAACAGTGAAACTCTTACTTCCGCCCGCCATTTTGTGCCGAAGCTAACAAGCTAGCAGCCGACTAATCTTTGCCTGGCATTCGACCGGCGGGACAAGTGGTTATTTCCAGCGCAAACTAACGTCCCAGGTAGAGATTGAACTGTTTGTTACGAGGTTACCTTTCCTATTAAAGAATAAAAGAAAAGTAGCATCAACTTATTCGAGCAGTAACGTTAATGTTTTCCATTTATCTGTACAGGTAACAGCAGCAACACTATTTCACGCCATTGAGAAGGGTGCGTTGAATATATGTCACAGCCTGTTCAGCTGGTCACATGGTGAGTTAATTACCTGAACACTTACATACACTTATACACGTACACTTACATACTTACTAAAACACATTTGCTTCAATTATTTCGTAGAGTCCAGCATGGATGTATTATAAAACTTAGATAAGGTGCCGCCTCTCACCACGCACGCCGATTTTTCATAGTGGCCACTCGTGGTACTGCAACAAAAAATCCCATTCGACCTAAAAAGTGTTTTTCCATAGACCGTAATACTAAAAGAAAAGTCGATAAAAACTTCACAATCCACCTCAAGCTATTAACCCTGTTAATTACAAATCTTTTTATTCCATATTCCAAGTCATGGACTTTTTATCTGCCAAAAACATTGTTAACGGCCATAAAAGCTCTGGAAAAGGTCCCAGAATCTGCAACCTTCTTCCAATAATAATAAATGTATTGCATAAATGCATAATCTTAACTTTAAAGCAAGTATAGATCATAGAAATATTATTTGTTTTATTATCTTTTTTTTTTAGAATTATTTTAAAGAGGTAGATCTTTACAGCAATGTAGACATCAACTACTTCATTGTAAGCAAGTAAAAAAAAAGTATGTTTATCATGTTATTTGTATTTTATTAGCCAATGTATTATTAATGAAGCATTCATCTATAGATGGATAGAGAGATGTAGAAATAGCATTAAAATAAAATACTAATCAAAGTAATTGAGTAACTGTACTTAATTTTAAAACAATATGGGATTCCTTTATTATCTTTATCTCATATATATTTTATTTCACTGTACAGTGGTGTGGATTGCAGTGTGTTAAACGTCTTACAAATAATGCTGATAGAAATAAATATAAAAGAGCTTCCGACCTGCACAGGGCTGCAAAATGAGAGAAAAAAAAACATTCCTTTCATTGTCAAGTGGAAGGTTTCATGAGAAAAAGACACTGTGAATCACTGTCCCCATTGCTTCAATCGACCACATCCTGTAAAGGTAACCACTTTTCCATCAGTTCACTTCCTCTACACTTAGTGTTTCTGACGCCGAAGCAACCAGCTCTTTGAGAGCACACTGAGTGTGAAAACTAAATCACTGGATACGTGTCATTATATGAAATTAATCGAAAGGGTAATAGAATAGTCCTGTTTTTGACAGAATGCTCTGTTCATGTATCAAACAACAAGTCCAGTAAGAAGGAGCATGTCTGTCTTTGTGCATTGTAGAATCTGAAGGAAACATGTTAATGCTGCTTTCAGCTCTCAGATGTGTACAATGCACGGTGTTGTTGTGAGGGTCAAAGTGCCATGCTGCATGCTCATTTTATTCTTCTGTGGAAGATATCACAGCAATTCACTTCCATTAATGAAAGGTCTATATTAGATCTGCCAGAAAGTGCAAATAACCTCCAAATTACACTACCCATAAAAGTACAATAATCACTCCTTTCTTGGCTTTTATTTTTAGCACAGTATAGTGCATTACTACACTCAGGCCATTCATCAAGGGACCCATAGTGCCCTCTAGTGAACAATGATGGAAAATCACACAGTGCATTTAGTGATGATACTTTAGGTACTTTCTGAGGTATTTTCATTTGATAATACTTTCTAATTATCTTCCATTACATTTCAGAGTGAGGTGTTGTTCTTTTTATATCACATTATTCTGATAGCGAAAAAAAAGATTACTTCTAGATTTTACATACAAACTTCTTATAATCATATTTTTATTTGTTTATTTAAAAGGGGCCATATAAATCAATACTGTTACATAAAGACAAGCAATGCAACAGATGTACTGCGTGAATTAAAATAGATTTATAGCAAATATAGATCATGTAATTATTATTTGTCTTATTATCTAATTTCCAGAATTAATTTGATAGATCTAGATAATAGATCTCCACAGAAATGTAGACATGAGCTACTTCAGCAAAAGTAAAATAAAAAGTATTTTTATCACTTATTTATATTATACTAGCCAATTATTATTAATGAATCATTCATCTATAGATGGACAGGTGTTCTTTTTAATTCACATTAATCTGATAGGGACAGAATCATTTTTTCTAGATTTTACATAAAAACTTAAAATTATTTTCATGTATTTGATTATTTATAAGGGGCCATGTAGATCAATACTATCACATGAAGACAAGTAATGCAACATATGTAAAGTACAAAATATATTATAGTACATCTAGCTGAAGTTAATTTGTAGCCTCTGTCCCTGGTTAGAAACACTATGTTCAAATTAATCATGAATTGATTGACTGTGTACATGTGTATATGTAGGTGTCTATATATTAACATATTGTGTGTATGAGTAACAGGCAGTTATTAATTTTAACATCTTATTGGATAAAATATTTTGTTTATTTAAAGATTAAATCGGGCAACAGGGTGGAGCAGGGGTTAGCGCTGTTGCCTCACAGCAAGAAGGTTGCAGGTTCAAGACCTCCTTGGTCCTGGGTCTGGGACCTTTCTGTGTGGAGTTTGCATGTTCTCCCCGTGTCTGCGTGGGTTTTCACCGGGTACTCCAGCTTCCTCCCACAGTCCAAAAACATGCTGAGGTTAATTGGCGACTCTAAATTGCCTGTGTGAGTGAATGGTGTGTGTGCCCCACGATTGGCTGGCGACGATCTGGGGTGTATCCCTGTCTCTCACTGTAATGCGCTGGGATTGGCTCCAGCAGACCCCTGCGACCCTAATGAGGAATAAGCAGGTATAGAAAATGACTGACTGACTAAAGGTTAAATCAGGAGTTTCCAACTCACTGGCTTGTGACCCCACATAGTAAAACCTGTCTGGTCTCCTTGTCTCATTTCAGATGTCTGAGTTGTTTGCAGTTTCACCCTAGAGAGATTAACTCCTCAGATGGTTTTATTTAAAGTTCCCCCTAGACATGTTGTAAGATACATTCAAATCCAGACTATAGTTAAAAACCCAGTCTGAAAACACATCTTCCTTCTGTTTACTGTAACCTCCTAATTTTCACTGTCAAGGAACACAAATCACTGTCTGCTTTCATACTTGATGACAAGTAGCTACATCAAACCTGTCACAGCTTTATAGTCTCTGGTTTTAAAATTACAAAAGCTCAACTTGTTCTCATAATAACATTAATACCTGTGCATCTCTCTATATTTGTATAATATTGTGTTTTTTCTGTGGTTTTATAGACTTTGAGACACTCTGCAGGATGTGCAGTTAAAAATAAATGATCTGAAGTTGAAGATGAATATAAAATACTCTATCTCGAATAATAATTTGTGTCTGATATGGCTTTTCCCCCAAAAAAAGATCAATCATCTTGCTAAAATCCTTTGAGTGACATCTAATCATCCATAAATATGAAAATATATTTCATTTTAGAAGTTTAACAGCTGAAGACCAGATGTCTCCTCCTTTACTGTAAAGTCCATTCTCAGCGTTTGCGCTCTGGAAGCTTCAAGTTTCCACACTTGTCTAAGTTGATTATTGGTTCAGAATTGGCAGAAAACTTTCCGCTTTCAGCAGATGAATGCGAAAACAGCCTTCTCATGTCAAACTCATACATCACTCATCCCTGTGAAGCTCAAACATGCAGCTGTAGGAAAACAGTAAGAAAAACGCATTGAGTCAAGGGAGTCTTTAAATACTTGTACAAACTGAAACCAACAACCTTTATTACATACTGCAAGTTCTTTTAGCATAATACATCAATTATCATAATCAGAATATATATATGTATATATACATATATGTGTATACATATGGCTCTGATTTCAAGGTCACTCAACAAAATACCCTGTTTGGACAAACAACCAATACAAAGTGCACAGATCAAGTCGGTTCAAGTCAACTGCATCACATTACAGAACTGCTGTTGTGTTATCAGAAAAAAAAAGAGAAACCCAAGCTTACATTCAAAAAACCTTGGGTGGGTCTGTAATTTGAGGACCGTTTCATGGGACAGTATTCATTATCTCCTCTGGTGCTTACAGAAATAGTGACCCATGCATCATTTTAAAATTGCACACATGCACACATACGCACACACACCCACGCATATACATCCACCCAGCACAAACTTAAATATAAACATATTTGGCACCATATTTTAGCATAGAACATAAAATACACCTTGCAATACAACATTGTTAGTATATGGAGGTAATATTTGATTTTGGCACATTACAAGAACACGCAAGGTTTAAAAAGTTCATGTAATTCTACTTATACATGCTTCATCGAAAGGTTTTTAAGTTAAGAATAGAAACCCACTTAAGTGTATGTAGCCTAACTTTCTAAAAAAATCCTCCCCTCCTCACTTTATCTCCTCAGTGAGCTCCATAAATAGCTACCGAGTAGAGATTCCATGACGCGATTATGACGAGGAAAAGTATCTCCTCGGAAAGTTAAAAAATTGGTTGCAGTTCTTCAGTGCCACGATGAGTAATGTAAACAAATAAGTTGAGTATGACCTCTGTAAACCCTTAAAAATTCAAATGTTATCAAAGTCTAACAGACGTAATCATGTATTGCACTCTAGACGGAATCATACGTTCTTACTGCACAAAGGGGTCGTCCTGGCCTGTTCAAACCATCTTGACAAACAAAAAGTTATAGATATAGAATTAATAAGGTATTCAGTAATACTATGTTTATTATAACATCTTGTGTATATTAACATTGATATATAGGATATTTCAACATTATGATATGAAAGATACATATTTATAAATTGCTATGAATATAGGCTCTGTGCTTCTGTTGAACAGAGGCGGAGCCGGATATAACATAATAGCTATTCTATGTTGTTTTTTTTTCTTTCATCCAAACAAATACAAATAAACGCTTTCACACGTGGCTCACAGAGGAAACCCGACGTGAAACTCCATAAGTGAATATGAATTGAAGCCTCCCATGCACAGAGAGGTTCCAATACAGGTCGAGACTGGTTTTCAAACAGGCCAGCGTGAACCTTAAAACCTCAGCATGCATGCTAAGTAAAGTAGAACAGCAATCTCTGGACACGTAGGAAAAAAAAATTACGATATCGGATATACTCCGGATTTTGTGTTTTGTGATGCCTCGTTAGAAATCAGTGAGCCAGTAGAGCTACGACACGTAAAGGTTTATCTGGGGCAGTGATTAACATCAATCTGCAATAATATAATGTCAACGACGCCCTGTGTGACCTACAACAAAGTACTACAATCTCTTCATCTTGTTTCAGCCTCTCAACCTCCACACACATGTATATTAGCACCAACATATATATTAGAATCACATCTGTATTCTATCTTAGAGCAGCAGAAACACATATATGCACTTGTATAATGGACAGAAAACAAGGAACAAACAATTCCTTCATTTCGTGGAATCTGTGTTGACCTCAATCTGTGGTGGGGCACAGTACTATGTGTTGAGATGTGAGCTAGTGAGCAGATCCTGGGGGGGGGAAACCTCCAGTGATGTACGTTTGTCAGAGACAGAAATGTGAGTTTTTGTGCCTCAGGCTTGACTGGCAAGCTGCCCTGACTCCTTGGTAACTCCACTGTATCTTCCACAGATGTACCAAACCACCAATCAGAACCACCGACGACCCCTATATAGGAACAAATTACGCAACACTAACTTTTACATGTAGATAGGCCTGGTTCCAAAGACATGCAGGCAATGTCCACCATCACGGATGGCTAATTCACTAACAAGTTTCAACAACAAACGAGGAACCTCTCATAAAGCTTAATCAAAATAAGGCGCCGTTTTGAAAAAAAAAACAAAAACAAAAAACGCCGGCGGCATGCACTTTTGCGCAAAAAAAGGCAACGAAAGAAATGCCTGTAATCTTATTCATAACATAACTCCACGTTTGTCTATGCAAATTTCACTCGACACTGGAATTGAGAAGCTCACAATATCCACAATCTGCAAGAAAAAGCAAAAAACTGCATCAAGTCACACTCTAACTCTATATTATAAGTCTACTGCAAGCTTTACAGTGACATCAGAATGATCACATTAACAATCTGTTATCTACAAGCCGGTTCTAACACAGTCTGTAAACGCCCTGAAAGCAGGAGGGAAAAAACAAAGACACTATTCACTCCATCAGTGACATTTCTGCTTCTACTCGACACTGCGCTGATCGCGCCGCCCTGCCGCTCGCTTCCGTGTCCTTTAACTGAAAACTGTGTGCAGAAGTGAAGTGACATATCACCACCGCGGGTGCCGTGATGTCTAAAGAAAATCCTGAAAGTTTCGCACCTGAAATGTACAGCGGCGACCACCAGGTATGACAAGCCAGCACCATCTGGGCTGAGCAGACTGCAGCCGCACGCAGCAGCATGTGTGTCTCCCTAAAGCTGCAGGGGACAGTAGGATGCCTGAACAGCCCTTAAAGGGACCACGATCGAGCTATAAAATCAAGCCGTGATGGTCAGAGAGCTGCCCGGTTGCCGAACTGTACCATACCACCCCGTGGAACCCGTCTAGAGGCCGGTGAGGTCCACGATCGCTTTGATGAAGATGGTGTCATCGCGGATGTAAGAGTTCTTGGTGTCGAGCTTGGAGAGCGGGCAGAAGAGGGGACAGCCGCTGGCGATGTTCATCTCGCTCACGGGTCTCTGGAAGGATGAGGAGGTGACGTCAGGCCGAAAGGCGTCGATGATATGCTCCCTGTTGCTCTGGTCCAGCAGCATCAGAGTCACCTGGGAATTAGACAAGGCAAGGCAAGTTTAGTTGTATAGCACATTTTAACAACAAGGTAAAAATATTAACGTTAAAAGCATCAAGATACAATTTAAAAACAGTTGGTTTGAAGTTTAAAATTAAATAAAATAAATAGTATTAAAAATCAAGAAATTAAGTTAAAAAAAAAAGTTGATTAAAAGCGGAATAGTGAGAGTTGCAGCAGAGCTGCAGTTCTCTGGGAGTTTGTTCCAAATCTGTGGGAAATAGAAACTGAACACTGCTTCTCTGTGTTTAGTTCTGACTCTGGGAACAGAGCAGACCTGTCCCAGATGATCTAAGAGGTCTGGATGGTTCATAAAGGATCAGCACATCAGGGATATACTTAGGCCCAAGACCATTCAGTGCTTTATAAGCCAGTACAAAGGATTTTAAAGATAATTCTTTTGCAGAAAAGAAGCCAGTGCAAAGGACTCACAACTGGACTGATATGATCAACTCTTTTAGTCTTAGTGAGGACTCTAGAGGCAGCATTTCGAATTAGCTGCAGTTGTCTGATTGACTTTTTAGAGGAAAGACCCCGTTCCAGTACTCAAGTCTACTACTGGACAAGCTTTTCCAAGTCTTGCTGAGACATAAGGGCTTTATTCCTTGATATATTCTTCAGGTGATAGTATGCTGACTTTGTGATGGTTTTAATGTGGTTGTTGAAATTCAGATCTGAGTCCATAGATTTCTAGCTTGATTTCTGGGCTTTAACATAATTGACTGAAGCTGGTAAAAGAGGATATGCTAAAAACTGTTCTAATTCCCTGTTGAAAACGTTGGGGGATATTTGCACAAATTAGAGGTGCAAAATTTGGATCAGATATTAACGAAAACCACTGATGAAGGTTGTGAAAGAACCCCACAAGTGGAAGGAGATATACATTCACTTTCTACCATATTTAAAATAGCATGATGCCAAACATAATTTTCAACACTTTTCTTCCATGTTATGAATAAAATAAATAACAAACAAAGATGATATGAATGTTTAGCACCGATAAAGTGGAGGCAGTAAATCTTAAGTTATTACAGGCATTGCGTTTGTGTTGTGTACCTTCTGGTTGAAGGGCCATTTGAGCAGAGCGTCACTCAGTCCCCTCATCACCACAAAGAACAAGGACAAGTGGCTGCCGCGCCCCGTCCCATCTCCATTCAGATAGATCCGCAGACACATCTTGTAGCCATATTTACTGGTGTAGAAGGCTGGAAGAGACATTCAGTTTCAGTCATATGACAAAACACGGGTCAGTGTCAAAACATGTGGTGTAACCCTAAAAAAACTGGTAGCAGATAGTTGAACTCTCTTAAAAGGTTTTTTAAAAAAATGAAAAACACATGCTAGCAAATGGTTTTATATTCTAGGTAGATTATATATTACATGAGTCAAAAAGAATAACACAAAATTGTGATGTTTCTAAAAAAAACTGAAACAAATGGACTTTTAAATAACAAGAAACCAACATCATCACACATTGTACATTTTGAGAGACCTGATGAATGCTTCTTGAAACTGTATCTTAAAAGGTTTTTGACTTTCTCATCTTGCCAAAGATTATTTGTCACTGACCCCTAAACATGATGAGGCAACTATTAGTCTGTTTTAGATTTGTTTCAGAATGTTGGCACATTTGGAGACTCTGCTCTGTAATAAAGGTCGACGTGCAGCACCTGGGGAGAGTTACCTGGTGAGAACATGGCAGGAGCTCGACCCGCGATGGCATCCTGTCTCTTTTTAGCAAAATCGGAGATCCTCCAGACAAAGACGCCATCAAAGGTGGTGGCGGACATTTCTCTCAGCCGGCCCTCCATCTCAGCTACAGTCAGGTCCTTCAGCCCCACTGTCCTCTCCAGCTGCCGCACCTGAAAAAAAAAATGCACGAATAATGTTAAAGTGAGGATTTGATACTTAAAAACACATTTTTGTTAGACGTTAAAATATTATATTTACAGTTGAAACTTCACTTTTACAGCTGCAGATTTCCTCCGGTTATTTACCTTATTACTCAGAGCCTCGATCTTATCCTGGTCCAGTTTATGCTGACGGTTGCTGGCCTCCATGGTGGTGGCGAACCTCTCCACCTCCCTGTTCAGGACACACACCACGTTTTCGAACGTGCCGGCTTTAACCTCGAGTTCTGTGCACCTGCGGCCCAGCTCGGCCACCTTGGTCTTCTCGCTGTGGAGCTGCAGTTCCAGCGCCGCCCCCACAGAGCTGGGCAGGGGCGTGAAGGAGGTAGACACGGAGAGGGTGGGGGCCAGGGTGGGGGGTGGCGGGAGGGGGACCAATGTGGACGGACCAGGGGGACCGGAGCTGGAGGATGAGGAGGAGGCGACGGCGGCGGCTCCCTGCACGGGAGGCCCAGAGGAGGTGGTGCTGAGCTGGGAGACTCTGGCCTCGAGCTCCCGGAGGGACTGTTGGAGTTCCACCAGTTTGTGTCCGGCTAGTTCCAGTCCCTGGGGCTGCAGGCCCTCCATGCTCACCTTCATGCCCATGATGTAATGCAGCAGCAGGTTGAGGTGCTCGTAGGCAAAGGCGCGTTCGTGGTCATGAATCTTTTCCTTCTCGACCTGCAGAAAGAGAAAAAAGTGACAAAAACAACACATGCACAGTATAAGTAACTGCATAAGTAACTGTCTGCAACAGTTATTGGGTTGAACCTTATATTTTGTTATATAAAAACAGATTTATTCATATTTTCTTTTGAAACATAACTTGGAAAAACCATAAAACCCTAAAAATACCGTTCAAAAGTTTGGGTTCACTTTCCTTATTTTTGAAAGGCAAGCACTGATTTTTTCAATGAAGATAACCTTAAACTAATCAGAAATACACTCTATACATCGCTAATGTGGTAAATGACTATTCTAGCTGCAAATACTTGGTTTACATAGGTGTATAGAGGCCCATTTCCAGCAACTATCACTCTTCCTGTTCTAATGGTATAATGTGTTTGCTCATTGCATCAGAAGGCTAATGTTAGCACAGCTGAAAACAGTTAAGCTGGTTAGAGAAGCTAGAAAACTTTATTTTGTACTTTATTTTATAAAAAAGTATTTGTAATATAAATCATTATTTCTAACCTTGTCAATGTACTATAATGGACTATATTTTATATTCAGGGTGACCCCAAACTTTTGAACAGGAATGTATTAATTCAATTATTTATTATACAATTATTTTCTTTTTGTGTCATTAATCTTAAAAGGGAAAAAAATATAATAATTATTATTTAAGGTCCCTAGTAATCTGAATGTATGAGTGAATATATATAAATAATAGTTGAAAATACAGACAGGCTACTTACAGACATATCACATCCCACCACATGAAATCGACACGGAGTTCTGAATTTGCTGCAGAATTTAATATGGTCCACATACTAGAAAAGAAAAAATAATAAAAGGCCATTAAGTATAATTTTCTTTAAAAAGAATAAAAATGATTAACAAACTTAGCATCTGTGCCTCCAAGTATCATCTTTATATTCAACACACATCACTCTGAGAAGATAAACCTAAGGCACCCAGACATGTGTTTAACAGCTCTTAGATAATGAAAATCCTCAGACATTTCTAACCATCTAGATATAACATATTCCAACTGCTAAATTTTTTTTGTTGTTTCTTTGAGTCCTAATTGTTTCCATAGAGGTACAGCACTTATAGGTTCAGGGATAAAGGAACAAAAAACATCCAGAAACTGCATCTGTGATACGTTTCTTTTGCAGATTTACCTTTTCTCTGGGTATTTTTTTCTTGGCACAGCCTTCACAGATCATCGGGTACTTGGGGCAGATCTCATCATGTGCCTGAAAGGGGGGAAAAAAAAGAAAAAGAAAAGACAGAATTTCTTTAAACGACACAAACAGCTGCTGTGATCTGCCTCACAGGCCCGAGCCGAGCGTCTGAACATTTTGATAAATAATTCCTAACCTTGATATTTTTGAAGTGAAATGGCTCCTTGCAGTACTTGCAGTTGAGTGTTCGCTCGGGGCACTCGCGCTCGTTATGGCGCTCCTGCTCATTGAAGCGGATTCGTTCTTTACAGGAAGGGCAGGGGATGATCATGAACTCGCACTTCCCCTCGTGGTTCAGCTGTGGAAAGTTGAGCTCTTTAAAAAGTTTACCGTCATTGTCACTCAGGGACAAATATGTACAGACGTGTGTCCGCAGTTCTTTAAATCCATAACTTTTGTACCTATGAACTCACCTCGTACTCTTTAATGCTGCCTTTCCAAGTGCAACTTTCATTGATACAAACAGCTGAGAGGTTTTCAACTTCCCTTCGAACTGCGTTGTCAGGAAAAGCCTGAAAAAACAAGAGAAAACAAAGGGAGCTGCTGTCACACTGTGTCTGTGCAGCGTCGCTCCAGCTTTAACATCAGAGAATCTCTATGTTGGGAAAAGATGTCACTTCAGTGCTGCAGATATTTCTTCTGCTTGTTTATTTATATACATTACCGTTCAAATGTTTGGGGTCACCCAGACAGTTTAGTGTTTTCCGTGAAAAGTCACACTTTTATTTCGCACCATAAGTTGTAAAATGAATAGAAAATTTTATTACGTTAGCCTTTTGATGCAATGAGCAAACACATTGTACCATTAGAACACTGGACCGATAGTTGCTGGAAATGGGCCTCTATACACCTATGTAGATATTGCACCAAAAAACAGACATTTGCAGCTAGAATAATCATTTACCACATTAGCAATGTATATAGTGTATTTCTGATTAGTTTAAAGTTATCTTCATTGAAAAAAATGTTTTTTTTACATAAGGAAACTTCTAAGTGACCCCAAATTCTTGAAATGTAGTGTATACAGCTCTAGAAAAAAATAAGAGCATAAGATACATTTTTTTTCTGAAATCAGCATCTCTACATGTATTCCAGCCATTCCATTCCAGCATCCGTTGAACTCCAACACATGCACACCTCATTCTACTTAAAGAGGTACCAGGAATGGAATAAAGTCACCCAAGAACAATGGTAAAGATTGTGGAGAGCATGCCAAGATGCATGAAAGCTGAACTGTTCTTAAGTGTAAACATTAGTATTCTGTTGTTGATGATATTTTTATTTGGAATTTGGGGGAAATGTCAGTAGTTTATAGACACAAACAAAAAATGTCCTTTTTGCTCAAACACATAACTATAAGTAGTAAAATAAGAAAAACTGATAATTTTGCAGTGGTCTTTTTTCCAGAGCTGTATGGTTTATTATACAAGATTCATTTTTTTTATGGATTAAAACTTGTTAATACTCACACATCCTTGTTTCAGAATCGATGTGGGATCCTCAAATATATCCTCTTTAATGCAAGCGTTGCATTTCTGAGGTCCATTACTGCAATGCAACGACAACACACACTGATACGCTGCAAATACCGAAACACACAACCGATCAGACACCAACTGCCCAAAACAAACATGGCGGAGGAGTTCCTCACCTAACAGTCCTGTTGAAGCAGTAGGAGCAGAAGCGATGTCCACACTGGGCTTGGAACGGTCGTCTCAGGATATTGTGGCAGCAGTTGCACAGGTGCTTGTCCTCCAGCTTGTTGCCCAGGATCTTTTTGGGGAAGCCGGGTTTGTTGCTCTCCATGGACGAGGGAGGAGACGGCTCCTGTGCGGCCATGGTGTCGGTTCACACGTCACACCTGGAGGGGAAGAAAGTGAGAAAAAAATGGCGTCTTTTAGATTTGAAGGGAAATTAATCATTTTTGGTGCAGTTAAGAGAAACACAGAGTGATAAATTAGCTGTTTAAAGGTCCCATGATGTAAAAAGTGAGATTTGATTTCTGATTTTAAGAAGTTCCGTGTTTCTTAAATACTGTTCCATATTTCAAAACTCTCAATCCACAGAGAAATACACACAGTCTGTAATCACAGACCTTGTCTTAAAGTCCTTCTGAAATAAAAAATATGTATTTTTAATCTTTTTAATTCCCATCTCTGGCCACATTTATCACTTATTTAATTATATTTGCAAAAAAAAAGATATATCAAAATTCAATCTAATTCAAATATGATCCACCACCACATGACAAGATACGCCCACTTTTAAATGGTCTAATCAAAATCGTTTTGTCTCATCTGTTTGTTGTTTATGAAAGACTTCACAATAGGGACATTAGATATCCCCCCATTCAAAGCTGTTCAAATCAGCCAATCAGAGTAGAGGCTCGTTAATATTAATGAGACAAACATGTAACGAACAGATCTTCCTAGAGCTGCAGAGATGTTAAACCATATTGAGATGTATTGTTAGATATATTGTTTTATATTCTTAAAACCACAAATACAGCATATCACAGCACAACTTCAAATAAGAACCCATGAAAACCTATCTTACCCATGACCCATGAAATGTGTAAAATAATGTGAATTTAATGCTGAAATGAATGAAGAACTTTCTACCAACCTGTTCCAGTTTGGAAAAGGTGTATCCACTTTTTATGAACAACAATCAGTCCACGGAAGATTAATAAGCAACGATTTCGAGAATTATTTAAAGGACCTTTAAACCTTTAATTGTCATTCACTATTGTGTGGACAGTGAGATTTTATTATCTGTATCTGTTTATAAGAAGTTATGGATGTTCTATACTGACCAATGCTATAAAACTGAATCTACACAGAAATACAGCCGTATCCAGAAACTGAGCCTTAAAACCAGATGCCAGGACTTCAGTAAAGTTATGATGTCACAACTATACAGCCACCCCCCCATTCACAGCCTTTCAAACCAGCCAATCAGAGAAGAGGCTCATTAATATTAACGAGACAGACACAAGAGATATTAAACCATATTGAGCTGATTTTTTTTTATACTCAAAACCACAAACATATCTTTTATTAGTGACATCACAACTTAACATAAACCACAGGAGAACTGTCCATTCCGGGAGCTTTAAACAGCAGCAGGCTCCATCACACAGGACATGTCTGCTGATGGTTCCTCAGGCAGCAGGAAGGCCCACACCCTTTGTTTACATGTCCTCCCTGCATCCAGGCTGCTTCACTACACTCACACCGTGTGTTCTCAGCCCAGTGAAGCTCATCCTGCCCAGATACTGCTGCTGACTAACCGCACATCCATTGTCTCTGCTCTCTGCTGCTCTTTCTCTCTTCCTTGTCGCTGTTGCTAAGCTATCAGCATCCTTCAGTGAGAAGTGGTACCCAGCAGCCGCCGCCACGCCCCTTTGGAATCTTGAAGCCCGGGGCTGCGGGAGGAGACCCTTTACTGGAGGAAAGGAACAACCAAAAAAAAGGAACCTTTGCACGTCGCTGTTGCAAAACCAGCGGCTCAGAGTTTGCACTTACCAGCGTTTCGGGTCTAAACTGTCATCGTGTGCAGAGTCTGCGGAATCAGCGTTTCCCTGGTCGCGGGTTTGACGCTCTCGCGGTGTCGCAGGTGTTCGCGCGTGTTCGTGCAGCCGGCGGGATGTGTTTTCTTCGGCGTTAGCCACATAATACAGACGTGGTTCCCCAAAAGCGACGGCTGTTATTGTCCAATATCGCCATTGCACTTCCAGACTGGGTGTTACGTCATGCGGGGGGCGGGGCGCGCGGTGATTGGCAGGTGGAGGCAAGAGGAGGCGGGGCTAGCACACGAGACAAGATGTTATTTATTTTGATGTATTTTTGACATTTAATGTAAAGACATGATTTATTTTAAAACTGTTGAGGCAACTTTTCACTATTACTCCACTAATTTACTCTTGAGCATTTTTGTTACTACAAAATAAAAGCTAAATTTGGTGGGAAAAAAGGCTGCAAACAACACAATAGGAGCATGATTGTACTTAAATAATAACGGAAGCCAATTCTGGTTCAATATTCAGGTTATAGAAGTGTATTGTGGAACATTTAATATCAGAAAATTACTTTTGATAGTTTATTACAATGAATATCTGATACTTTAGAACTTTTTACAGAGGTAATATTCTAAAAGGTGACTTAATAATAATAATAATAATAAATAGTAATACATTTAATAATAATATCTGTACTTATACTTCATTACAGTACTTGAGTAGAAATGTGTACCTTACTTGAGTTTATATACATTTCCTCTTAGCATTTTCGTTACTTCCTCTTACAAAATAAAAGCTAAATTTGGTGGAAACAGGCTGAAAATAATACAATAGGAGCAGGACATAGTAGTGACATAAATAATAGTTTGGAAGCCAATTATGGTTCAATAATCAGTTTATAGACATGTGATGTGGAAACATGATAAATCCTCCAGTAACTCACACTGAGAATAAACTACATCATTCTCAAAACGTTACATTTAATGTCTGACAATTACTTTTGATACTTAACTGCAATAAATATCAAATTCGTTAAACTTTTTATTCAAATAATATTCTAATAGGGTCCTGGGTCTGGGACCTTTCTGTGTGGAGTTTGCATGTTCTCCCTGTGTCTGCGTGGGTTTTCACCGGGTACTCCAGCTTCCTCCCACAGTCCAAAAACATGCTCAGGTTAATTGGCGACTCTAAATTGCCCGTAGGTGTGAGTGTGTGAGTGAATGGTGTGTGTGCCCCACGATAGGCTGGCAACCATCTGGGGTGTATCCCTGCCTCTCGCCGTAACACGCTGGGATTGGCTCCAGCAGACCCCTGCGACCCTAATGAGGAATAAGCAGGTATAGAAAATGACTGACTAACTGACTATTCTAATAGGTGACTTTAATAATAATAAACTAAATAATACTATATGAACTTTTACAAAATGTGTCTTTCAGGTTCTTCACACGTCTCTAATAACTAATCTATAAGAACACAGGATATGAAGCTTTGGCACTTGAAGGTATGAGCAGTTATTTAATATAACAAAGTATTAATACTTCTTTAAGTATTTTTTGGGAGTATTTGTACTTAATTTTTATATTGACATTTTCTCTTAGCATTTTTGTTACTTCCTACAAAATAAAGGCTAAATTTGGTGGAAGCAGTCTGTACACGGTGCTTGACCTGATACCAGTACTGTGTACAGAACTAAATCAACAACATACACACTAGTATCCAGGGTTTTAAAGTAAACACAACCTTGCAAAACGTCACTGTGTTAAAGCAGAGGAGTCAGTCTGTGGAGGAGCTGCAGCGATGAGCTGAAAACCTGTGATACTTTAGTCACCTCAGCAGATTTTGCTTGATCAAGTCCTTTAATGTCAAAGTGAAAGGTCCGTTACAGTGATTTAAATTCATTACAAGGAATTTAAGAAATGTTTTTTTTTAACTTTTACATGTAAAATCTAGATGTGAAAAGTAGAAATTAACAGCAAGTAGCATTGCACACTCATTACTTTGGCTCAATTTTAGTAAGACATGAATATAAAACTCATGTTTATTCATGAACTGATACAAAAAGCTGCAGTGCATGATTGTTGCAGCAAATCCAATTGTAAGTTACTTTTTCTGGGATAAAAATAGAAAACAATGGTATGTGAAGAATTTGCATGGAGTTGTGAGATATGTGAGCTGTGGCAACACTATGCAATGGGAGGTTTTAGGATGTAAACACCACAAAGTGCAGCTTTCTATTTGCATCATGTTACATTGAATTCATTATGTGAACTGTTTGAAAACTGTATTTTACTTACATATCACCAGGCTATGGCTGCTTGAACTCTTGATAGAAAACTGCATGACACAGACACCACATGTTCTCACATTAGCTTCACAAATAATTTTAACATGAAAGAATAAAATCAGGGGCTGAAATAGATGAAAATGAGTCACAGCCACAGAGTGGGAGTGAAGAGGAGTGAGCAGAGCAGCTGAGAGAGATGTCAGATGTGGAGATGAGGAGAAGAAAGAACATATTTATGTTTGGAAGCTGGAGGATTCTTGTTTTTACTAAAAACAAGACTGTAAATGTGGCATAAATCCACTTTATTTAACTAATTCAGACAACTAAAGCCTCATATAACCACAAAACACATATCAATGTTTATTTAAAGCACCCGAATGCTGTTTTAAGACCATAAGAATTCACTCTAAAAAGAATCTGTATTTGTATTTTCTGTTAATTTCTTTTAAGATAATTTCAAAAATATGTTATATATATATATATATATATATATATATACTGTGAATGTACATATACATATGTGTATTTTAAAATAAAATGTCAGATATCACATTAGATGATCTTAAAAGTAATGATGAAAACTAACCCGCAAGGCTGTTCATTTATACCTGATTTAAACAAAAGAAAATAAATAATAAATTTATAATAAAAAAATTAATTTACAGTAATATTTTTATGTATAATTTCTAAAAGATAAATACAATTTCTTATGGTGATGATTTTATTACATTAAAAATATAGTATGATACAGTAATTTTATGGAAAATTATTGTTTCAATTATTGTTTAAGTTAAATTGTTTTAAAGTTTAAAAAAATACCACTATTTATCATTAAAGAGACAACTACACATTTTATGTAAATTTAAAGCTATGCACTGTATTTTAATTATGAGAATTTACTGCATTTTTATCTAACATTATTTGAAAGTATTCTGTCATTTTGCCGCCAGAATATAAATAATAAGATTGTAGGATTCATCATTTAGAGAATGTGTGTACAGCATTACACATATTGAAATAGACAGTGAATAATTGAATAGACAGTGTATGGGAGCCGTTTATTTCAGGGCTGCAGTACATTAACAAACAGTTAAAGGCACAGTCTGTGATCTACAGTCAATGTAAACTACCACCACTGTTGAACAGCTCAAAACCATCTATCACTCTGAAAGTATTGATCGCTCTTCTAATACAAAAACACTCAACAGCAACGTTTCAGTGGAAAAAGTTGTTCTGATGTTAAATACAGGAGTAAAATACAATTTAAAATTACTATTAGATAAAATATAAGTCATTTATATAGTTAGAAAATCACTTCATAGATTTGGCTTTTAAAAATTTATAAATGATTTTTTTTTATGTTTTTAGTAAAAACATTTACAATAAAATTCAAATGATTTCAACATATTTTCACTAAACTGAACATTGCTAGCTGAGTGTTTTATATACATGACATAAATATAATTTATTGTCAGTTTTATTCTAACATAACACATGAACAACACAAGTTGACCTTTTCTGAAATATTTGGAAAACATTGAAATAGGACCGTTTGACCTGACACCTTAATAAAAAAAAATCCCACTAGTGTGAAATGCAAAATAAAAGCTCTCAGATAAATACTACACGTTTGCTTACAAAAGGAACTCACTTCACTAACACTAACTCTGGCACACTAACACACTAACACGCTGCTTCAGATTTTACCCTCTAGCACAACAATTTGAATTCAAGAGTGATAAAATCGTCCTGAGTGGAAAAAGGGGAAAGAAGCTCTTATTGCACAATTTAAGTTAAAGTTCACACAATTTTAAGAAAGAATTCTCTGCTCTGGCAACAGATCTTCTACCAAATATTTCTAATAAGATTAAAGCTTCTGTCCAGACAGACCAGCAGACAGCAGTCTTCTTTTAAGTCTCTTCAAGTAGCTTCCGGAGGTTTCTTTGAATCTGGGAAGAAAAGCAAAGGAAAAAAAAGTAGGACATCTGGAAACAGACGAATTAACTATTAACGACCTCCACAGATGTTACATAACTGAGAAGATTTACTTTAGATACTTAAAAGAATGGTTATATGTATTAAATTGCTTTATTTGTATGATGTATTCATATTTGCACCATTCCTGAGTTTTATTTGAAGTTGTGATGTCACTAAAATATACATTTGTGGTTTTAAGAACCAAGAATCCTCTCAATATTATTTTATGTCTCCTCTCTGCAGCTCTAGAAAGAACTAACTGTTTTATGTCTGTCTCATTAATATTAACAAGCCTCTCCTCTGATTGGTTGATTTGAATGGCTGTGAATGGAGGGGTGGGTGGTGACTATATAGTTGTGACATCGTAACTTAATACTGAATGTACGTTGTGTATATTTCTCTGTGGATTTAGAGTTTTGAAATCTTAGACCGTTTTATAATCAAAAAGATGTTAAATTCTAACTTTCTGTCATATCATCGACTGATTGTTTCAGCAGTGACGATAAAAAGCAGACAAACCTTTTCCAACTTGAACAGGTTGGTAGACAGTTCTCCATAGATCTCAGCATTAAACTCATCCTGTGATCTGTGGCTCACAGCATTTCTGCAATGAGATATGAGTGAATAAACCATGTTTGTTGCACAAAATGAAATAAAAATACTTCTTATTATACTTCTTTATTAGTAAATTTAGTATTTTTACATAAAAAAATGGGACCAGATGTTTTTTAGTGTCAACAAATCTGTGCAGAGTGAAACAAATAATTGATCGACTTACAAGTATTATATATACAGACATATTTTACTCGAACTCTTTAAAATAACTATTAAACATGTGAGTGAGACACATTTCTGCACTGGTGACGTGTTCCTTCATCATGAAGATTATGGTCATGTTACTTTGTTTAGAAAGGGCTTTAAAGACTAATAACAGTGATAATAAGAGATGAATAATCTATTTATGGGTAGATCAACTCATAGATGGTTAGGATCTACACATGAGTTTTGCTGACAGTAAAAAACCTTTAATATCTCTCAGAAGAGAAAATTCCCCCAGTAACATGTGGATGCAGCTCTTACTCGTTCCGAACATGTTCCCCCATCGACACCAAGGAGTTCAAACGCTGCTCGAGAGCCACGATCTTGAAAGCCATGTAACAGGAGGACAAGACAAGAACACTGACTCTGTTTAAAGACACAGCACAGAGAAGAGCCGTCAAATACCACACCGGACGGAACAATAGTTCTCCTCAGTTTTCATCGTGATACCAACAACACGCCCATGAGTGAGAGAAATTAAGGAACCAGAGACGTCTTAACAATAGTCGCCAGAACGCTCTGACGTGTCATATTCCACCTGATGACAGGGTTACTCACAAAAACAAGTAGATGAGGAGGATGGCGTTTAACGACATCGGCTGTGAGGGTTTGTCACTGACTGGGGCTCCTCGGGTCGGCTTGGTCGCCCCTGCAAACACATTTTATAAAATATTAGTAGTGTATTTACCTTTTTTTTTTTAGATGAGAAGATTAAATTATCGTATTAATTAACTCGCAATTAACTAAGGATGCACTGAATATTCTGTAACCGAATACATTTGTCCGAATATTGCAGAAGACGCCACATTCGACCTTTGGTAAAGTGAGTTAAAAGCAACGCTGAATAGTGTTGTGTGATGCACAATAAAGTACTTGTCCTGCAGTTGGCGGAAAAGCAACTTTTGAGATGCCGGCTGCCTTAAAACCCCAAAAAAGAGGAAGAAGTGACGCAATGATGCAATCAAACAATGCACAGTGCCACGGTGGCTTAGCACCACTGTTAAAATGTTGTCAGTGTGGAAATATTTAAAAGTTTGAAGAACAGAATTACAGTGTGTTCAACCAAACTATCTAGAAACAGTCTTTAGAAGGCTTGTGGAGCACATTGAGCCTGTTACATAATACAGAGCAGAAGTAGATTTTTTTTTTGTTTGGTTAAATAATAATTATATAAATAATGATAATTTCAATTTATGTTGAAAGTTTGGATGTTAATCGAAATATGAGTTTTTAAATTGTGTTGATAGGCCAAGTAAAACCAAGATTCTAGCCCAGATTCTGTTATATTAAGTGATAGTGCTGGGATTTCCTGAGGGTCTGTGAACATGTCTTGGAGTAAGACGGTTAAGGCCCACGGTAGCCTGTGTTAGTGCAAGAAATAAAGCAGCAGCTAAACTGGCTAACATCTTAGCGTGGGTTTTGTAAGGGATGTTACAATACAATGGCTGCACAACTGGTGTAGGAAGAAACGGGACAGCGGAGCTTTGAATTGTAACTAAAGCGCTGGGAAGCAACATGTGGAGGAGCCGTGATACAAAGCTTTACACTGCAAAGAAAGTGCTGCTGCAGGATAGTACTGTGATATGTTAGTCTCAGGGATTTTAACCTTTTTTTTTTTTTTTTTTTGTAAAAATTTTTTGTGGCATTAAATGCTGTTATTATACAGTAGCCAGACAGGAAATAATGGGAGAGAGAGGGGGAGACGTGCAGCAAAGCTCCCGGTCGGCTGCTTAAAAGTAAGGCTTTAAATGGTGAGAGCTCTACTCCTACACCACCACAGTACACCCCTGAGACTTTACCTTATTGATAACTATGATGTTTTGAATATTCCAAAAAAATCCACAAAAAATGATGCTATGTGTGAGCTATATCATAAATTTGAAGTTGACCCGACACACAGTCAGAGAAATACGTGAACATACAGACACACAGCCCCTTGCTTTATAGATATATTTGTGCTCATTGTAAATAATTCTTTGAAAAACATGTTTAAAATCTTATTCTAGACGATTTATGCAATATGAAAAAAAAAAGTGGAAAACTTAACAACCACGTTTGATATTCAGTATTTGGCCACAAATTGTCATTTCGTTGCATCCCTATCACTAACACTTTTAATCAAAAGTACGAAAATTTAAATGTAATAATGACAGCTTGTGGTTTTATGTGTGGTTTTTACGCCTTTGGACAGACGGTTTTATAAATCCGCTGACACAGACATCTATCTGGAAAACACTGAAACCCAAAGGCTACACAATATTTAACAAAGCATCTTTGTGCTCTGAGAGATCCGGTGTCAAAGTACCGTTCTTAAGTGCAGCTCCATGTTTTTGGCTGGGAGTCTGGAGGTGGATGTCTGCGTGGACTGAAACCTCCGCACTCTTCACTGCACTCAGAAATGTGTCCGGGAGGCCGCTGAAGTCTGCTCAAACAACACAATAACCCGTGACTCCTACTGCCTGAGTAAATATTAATAGAACCAAAAACATCCTCAGATCAAGATGAAGGGTGTTTTTTTTCCTTTGCGTTAGCTTTAAAGATGGACAGCAGGACTCATATAAACAATAAGCTGGACTGTTGATGCTTAAAGATTAAAGATGCATTCATTATTAAACCAGGACATCACTGTTTTCCTGCTACCTGTCTTTGCAATGACAAATAACAAATCTTCAACAGCTCAAATTTCACTTGGCTTCCCTCCAGTTATCTGCAAACTAAAGACTGGCTGAGCCACAGTGACACATGACACCTAACACCCATACGGAGTCAAGTTAAACTCTACAAAATGTGTCCAGTAGATAAGAGTTTGTTTTATCTTTATAAAGCTTTCAGAAGAGGACGAGGACAGAGAACGCACCAGGCAATTTGTCATAATCTGGAGTCTGAGAGCCGGAGCTGCTGCTCTCCATCATCTCCTGGCGTCTCTGCTGCACCACCCCCTGCAGGGTGGAGAAGTCTCCAGGAAAATCCTAGACAGGGGAAAATATACAATAGATACCACATACTGGGCAGTGGAGAACATCACAACATATACAACTTTCAGCACAATGGAAATATATCTTGAAATCTCCTCCTGTACATCCTGTAAAAACATTAAAAGAGACGGATGGGCCACTGACCAGAGGAAGCGATGACGGGCAGGTCACTCTGAAGCTGTTTTCACAGGAGGAGATGACGGGGCTGCTGGAAGTCTTCTCCACCTGGAAGTACAGAGTATTCACATCAGTTTGTAGAATTAAAAAAGCAGATTTAATAGATTTTGTAAGTAGTGAAGTGCAGATCAAATGCAGCAGATTCAGGAGAAACATCTGGATTTGTGTTTCTGACAAATCTAATATTCATTTTCATTTTAGTTCTGTTTTTGTTCTCAACCAACTCCTGAGGGAAAAAGTCTGGATATTTAATAATATTAATAATGCACTTATTACAACAAAGACCTATTTTGAATATATACAGCGTGTCTAGAAATAACAGTAGTTTATTTTATTTATTTTTATGTATTAATCTAAGCCTTTATTGCATAGAATGGGAACAATTAGTTTGGCTTGATTTTACGAAAAGGCAGAAATGTATATATTTTACTGTTTAGTTGTGAAAAACTTGATCTTTAGCTTTGAAGGACAACAACCTATGTAACACATGAGCAGGAAATCCTGTTTTCACTCCTTTTTCCAGGGTCTGATAAAAAACTTTGAAAAAACGGAAGTGCATTCTGGGATAAAAATAGAGTCGGTGTGCAAGACATTTGCATGAAGTTGCCCTTTATATGACCATGAAAGGTCTTACTTCATGAATATTTTTGTTTCTATACCGACATTTCATTATTTTACCTGTGAATTTGTAAAATACCCAAGTGAGAAAACACAATGTTAAATAATGTGAGACTCAGATCAAGGATTGTGTGCGAATCTGTTTTTATATGAATAAGTGCAGCTTCACATATAAGTTGAACTCACTCATATTGTTGCTGTCTTAGGTTTTTACGGATGTGCTTAAGAATCAATAGCAGAATTTTCAGATCTGAATTTAAAACCTCAAACTTGATCACATATTTCCTCGAAAACAGGAAGATTTTCATACCATGGAGCGGAACGTGGTGTGTAATAAATGATTCATAAACAAACCTACACCCTTCACGCTGCGATGAAAATGTTTCAGAAACAAATAAACCCTGAGGATCCATAAATGTTTTATAGAAACTGTTATTTACCTCCAGATGAACGCAGATGGACCTGAGGAGTTTGTAGGTGTTGTTACGAGAAAGCAGGGACACAAACACATGCTGGAAAACAGGAAGTTACAATCATTGCTGTGTTAAATTCAAACAGGGGAAGTGGAATATCAGTGCAGACCCCTCACCTGCTCACATGTTGTTTCTATCACCAGGCCATTTGGCACCAATAATGCGGTTTTAGTTTTTTTGATGAAGGTCACAGAGATCACAGGAATAGCAATCTGGAAATGTAAAAGAGTGATAGTATCAGCTAAAAACACTGCAGAGAATTCAGCTATGAAGCATGAACTGAAATCACATAACGTTCTAATTACCTTTGTGTCTCTGCCAAACACTTTGGAGTGGAAGCAGATCCAGTTATCAGAGACGAACATTCTGCCCTGATATAAAATATCTCTCTGCAGGGCGCAGGTGTAACCTGCAGCACAGACACCACATGTTCCACATTCAGACAAATAAACCAACACTTTGGAGCTTCTCACTTCCAGCTGAACGGAGAACTTACTTTGTTTTAGTAATTCATCTTTGCTCACTTCCTTGAATAACTTATGATACTGGGCGTTTGTCTTCGATAACTGAAAAGAACCGGATATTTATTTCGTTAAGAAGCTGTTAGAGAATGAAACATGTTGGGATCTGTTTGGTCTGTACCTGGCTGTACTGGGATTTCTTCCTTTCAAACTTTGGTTCGTAGTCACATGGGCTCAGCGTGGGTGAAAGCTGCTCCACAGGTTTCACTCTGTATGAAAGAAAGGTCAGTGTTTATGGTTTAGTAGCTGGGTAACATGAGGAGAGAGCTGTTATACAACCACTACTCCAGGGAAAGCCTTATTTTACTGGGTTAGACACAATATACTCAACTTCACTACAAATTTCAAGTACTTGTACTTGACATTTCCATGTGTTGTTACTTTATACTTCACTCCACTACATTTCAGAGGGAAATGTTCTGCTTTCTGCTCCAATACATTTATCTGAAGGTTTAGTTACTTTTCAGATGTAGATTTGACACAATGGATAATATCAAGAGCTTTTTTAAAAAAAAAAATACAATACATAGTTAAAGATGAAACCAGTGGTTTCAACCTTTTATTCTTTCACTTCAAACATTAAAGTGTAGTCAGCTCATATTTCACACATCTATGATTGTTAACAGCTCCACTAATATAGATTTTTCCCTCTAAACTTCTCACATGGCTTCATTTTAATAAATCTTCAAATGATCCAATATGTCATCAAAAATCAAAGTTTAGAGGAAAAAGTTCTGCTTCATATTAATAATCTAATGGTTCATGTAGAATAATATATCACTCAGAGATCAAAGCACTGTACTGCAATACCTAAACTATATAAAGTAATTTTAATTCAATAATCAAAGCATATTTTGCTACTAGTACTTTTACTTTTGCAGGATTTAACTTTTAATAGAGATTATTTGATTTGTTGTATTGGTACTTTAAATTAAGCCTAGACTTTTTCAAAGATTTCATGCATATAATTATATTAGTTGAGTCACTAACAATCATGTTGTGTATCTATTTCTTCATTTTGTAATCTTTTCTATACAGAAAATAGCATTTTAATGGATAATATAGTTGCCGCTTCCACAAATATGCTAAGTTATCTAATATCATGTTATTAGAAAAAAAATCTGTATGAATAATATTTCAATGTTTTATTTGAAGCATAAAATGGCAGTCAGACCTAAAGGCTCACAGGCTTCAATGGGTTAATAACGAATCTAAGTTCTGTGTTCACCAGTGGACAAAGGTAAACATCCTTCATTAGACCGATGTCAGCTGAACTTATATAAGGTGTGTTTATACATCAGCAGCAGAGTCTGTAAACAGCACTTCATGCAGGTACAGTAGTTACAGTGCTGATCTAAGTGAAGAAAAACAGCTGCCGTCATTATATCGACCCACTTCATGCTGTTGATATATAATTTACCTTTGATGTGAATATTCTTTGGATTCCTACAAAGTTGTACTTTGTAATAACTGTTTATATTTTTAACACAATTGATGCCCATATTTTAACTAAAAAACATCAACTATGAATATTTATTAGTTTAAAACACAACATGTGCAGTAACATGAATTAAATGTTATCGTTATTATTACTGTTAAATACTGATTGCAGCATCTTGCGTACATAACCACCTACTGTATGTATATTAACTCATCTCATACATGCAGGGGTCTGCTGGAGCCTATCCCGGCGCATTACAGCGAGAGGCAGGGATACACCCCAGATGGTCGTCAGCCAATCGTGGGGCACACACACCATTCACATTCACACCTACGGGCAATTTAGAGTCTCCAATTAACCTCAGCATGTTTTTGGACTGTGGGAGGAAGCCGCAGTACCTGGTGAAAACCCACGCAGACACGGGGAGAACATGCAAACTCCACACAGAAAGGTCCCAGACCCAGGACCAAGGAGGTCTTGAACCTGCGACCTTCTTGCTGTGAGGCAACAGCGAAACCCCTGCACCACCGTGTCACCCCTGTGCATTAACTTATTATATTTATTTCAGTGCTCATCACACTCTCATATACATTTGTACTATTTATCCCCTGTTTACAATTTAAGAAATCTGTTTTAAACTGTGTAGTATGTTGTTGCTCTGTATGCATACTGTAGATCCATTTTACACCTACTTATTATACAGCACAGATAAGTTGGCTGTATGTCTGTGTTTATCTTCCTGAACATTGTTGTGTTAAGAACAGCGGAAGCAGTTGGAACAGGAGACACATTCCTCCCAAGCTTAAACTTACTTGAAAAATAAAGCCGCTTCTGATCCTATATCACACATATTTTTGTCAAACACTCCACATTTCCTTATGTGAGCGACAACCCAGTTCATAAATATGACCAAAGACTAGAACACTTGTAATCAGCATTCATTATTTGTTAATCTCTTGATTATTATCTATGATTCATTCATTGTTTGTTCCTGAAAATGTCAGAAAATATCCATCACAGTTTCAATAGTGGAAAAAGTCAAGTATATTGAATGGACACTGATATAAAACAGGGGGAAAGCAGCAAACTCACAATGGAGCCTCTTTGTTTGACTAATCCATTCAGCTCCAGTGTTTTTATTAGTTAACTAGTTGTTGTACTAGCAGATACTCAGAGAACAGAGAAAGCTTCTTCACCTCGTCCCGGCTGGTTTCTTCCTGCTCTCCGAGGGGTCCGACTCTGTGTCTGGACACAGCTGGAGGTCTGCAGGTGACTGGCCACGCCTCCTCTGGGTCCGCTCACCCCCATTCTCTACTTCAGGCCTGAGACAATAGTAACAATAATAATAATACCTTTGTTTATAAAACAAGTACAAATAAAAGAAAGCGGCAACACCAAATCAATGTCAACTGATAAAATAAACACATAGAAAGAATAATGAATGCAGGTAACATTTAAAAGTAACGGATACAATAAAAACAGATAAAATTACTAAGGAAAAGTAATAATAATGAGGTCTGAAATGGTTTAAAACAATATTTTTATAATCTAACTTCCTCAAACTTTTCCAAATTGTTGCACCTATTACATAAGATATTAACAAGAGTGTAAAAACATGTCATAGTGTTACACATTAATCTGCAGGAGGGGGTTGTAGAGAAAGCACACACGCACGTACGCACACATGCGAACACAAACACACGCCACACACAAACACACCCTCCCTCTGTAGTTTATGCATAACTGAGACAAATGTTACACAGGTTGTCATTAATTATCATTTATAACTACAACGCAAGTTTTGCCAACTGAAAAAACACCATATTTGGTGCAACTCTGTGCCACGTACGCATAATATGCATCCATTAAAAGTCAGAGCAGCCCTTTAATTCAATGTTTAACGCGGTGTGTACATGCAGATACCAAAGCACTAATGGATTAGGCCTGAACTAAGTGTGGAACGCGAGCCGTTCCTCTTCCTCTCCATCTTTACTCAGACTTACGTCGCTCGGTTCCCTCGGGAATCCTTGTTGGAAACTTCTGGTGTGGACAACGGGGTCAAAGGTCTGTCCGCCTTCTCGGTCATCAGTACCATATTTTACATTTACTCTACCTCATCTCACGTCTCCCCCATCGGATTCTTACTTTGCTCCGGTCCAGGAAGCCTTGAAACGGAGAAAAAAAATTGGGAAAGATCGTTCGATGGACCGACGCGCGCCAGATAGAGGAGGAGCCGGGAAAGGGGAGGGAGCAGCAGGGAACAACATCAGGAACAACAGGGAAGGACAAGAAGCCGACTCCTGCCGGAGCCGATGGAGAATGGAAACCTACTTTTTGGAGAGAAGCATTACACGTCGATGTTAAACAAAAACAGCAGATAAAGCCTATTAAAGGTTTTTACGCTGCGTAAAAAAACGCGCGTCATCGCCACTTTCTTTGGTGATTCCAGCGCTTCCGTAAACTTTACTGCAGTTTGTCGCCGTGGGGGCAAGTCTGAAGCTGTTAATGGAAAGAAAACTTTAGACTTCGTCACAGCAGATGGTGTTTGACACACATCACCAGCAGGGAGCAGCACCGTCTCACTGATCAAATATATGTACGCGTCCGTGGTTTTACCACAGTTATATACACAGGATTTTACCCTCAGGTGACCCTGTTAATAAAAGCATTAGTATTCAGATCATTTACAAAGTGCTGGATGAAGTACTTTCCTCTGGAAATACTGTCATCTAAAGATTGTTTTAATAAAATAAGAGTGACAATTTAAACACTAGATGTTAAAATATAGTATTTTGTGTCAAATCTCCTTTAGAAAAGTAAGTAAAGCTGTCAAATAAATAGTTATTTTATTCTAGAATATTAAAGAATCCAAAGTTATGCAGCAGAATGGGCCTTATCAGTGATATGTTATAACATATTTTGTTATTGGACTGATGTATAACCATGTGAGCAGAACTTTAGTGTTGCCGCTGTTGAGGGGCAGCTTTTTTCTTCAATAGTTAGATTATATAAACAAACAAAATAGAATAGAAACCACAGATATAACTAGAATATGCTTTTTGCTGAGTATATACACAAATCTATATTCAACAGATCTGTATGACACATAATGGAAACATCTCACACCCAACCCAAAACTGTCAAGTTTGAGTAAAGTTTTATCCATAGAACCACCCAGACATCTTAATAATCTCTGCTGGGTCAAATTTGACCCAAAAACAATAAGGTTGTTCATGTGTGTTTTCAGACTGTTTTAACTGGGGAACAGAGGACCCCGGCAGCACAGACATGCTCCCGTTGACATTGGTGGTTCGGACTGAAAGGTTTCAGCTTTTTGATGGATCGACATTAGAGTTGGTACAGACATTCATAATTTATAAAAACAAAACATGATTTGATTTGGACAGCTTCAGTTTCCACCTCAGCTTTGGTTTTCCATCATGCAATGGAAGTCAATCCCGGCACGGCACAAACTCTGAGATCTGTTTGGAAACCTTTACTGTGACTTTTACAGCCACAAGAAGTTTGGCTGAATAGAAAGTGAGTATTAAATGTCTGAAACTACTGTAGCAGACCGGAATTGGAATGATTGAGGCCATATACCTGCAGCCTTAAGAAATGAAACTTAAAATTCTCCACGTGTTATGTCTCGATCAGTGGTTCATAACCTTTCTGCCCTGTGACCCAATAAGATAAAGTCAACTTGTGACTCCTCATCACATGCTGTGTTGTCTACTAGTTAACTCATGGTTATTGTCTTGATTTATTAATTAATCATTTTGTAACAATATATCAGAAAATAGTTAGGAAATAACCATGAATCTTCAAATTTCCATTTTCACTTGTGTCTGACTCACAGTCCAAAAATATTCAATTCATCATCTTATTTCACAACGAAAAATAATCAAATAATCAAATCTGAGAAGTTGAAAGCAGCTTATGTTTTATTTTTTTTTTGCTTAAAAATTACTAAAATGATTATTCGATTATCATAATAATAGCTGATTGATCTACTGTTGATTGGTTAATTGATTACTTGACTAACGGCTATAGGAAGAGATTTTCTTCATTTGAATAACTTTTGAAGCTTGAAGAAGTACAGTACACTAGTCCAAAAGAAATATGCCCCCAAAAAATCTGAACATTTAAAAAAAAATAAAATCATACTTAGGGTCCAAAATCAGTTTTTCTTTGCATCCTATCCTGTCCAATAATCTCACAGCCCCTTCGATAACTTTGTAAGTGGAACCACTGGTCAAAACTGTGCTTAAAACAGAATGTAACACATGCATTTCATCATTCAATACTTTATAATGACACGCTTCCTCATTTCCTGTGTTTGACCTACAGGAGTTGCTGTTGCAGCATTTATTGGAGACGTCGGTGCAGGAGGCAAAAGACTTGTCAGAGTTCATTAAGTATCCAGGAGACAATGGAGCAGACGGCAATGTGAGCTAAAGCTAGTTAGCTTGCAATTAATCATGGCTGACAAGAAACAAGGGTTAAAGGTGGAAAAGCTGCCAGAGACTCTGTGAGTAATGTTCTGTGCTGCCTGTTTATTCACAGAAATGAGACTTATCTCCAAATACTCAGGCTTGATTTACAGTAATTTAATCATATCTTCATAAGTACTGTAATTCACCGACTGTACAGTCTAAACAAATCATTAACATTACTATTTTTAACCAATAATGAATGTCCAATGAGGCCTTTTACTTAGTCATTATGAATGTAGAATTTTTCCCACAGTATTCTGTTTGAAATGACCATATCCAGCCATGCTGGTTCCCACACTTCTTGTTTGGACTTTAAAGGTGACATATCATGCTTTTTGTGATCTATTTATATACCGTTCTGATGTTAGATGTCTATGTTAAAATGATGAAAGTTACAAAACTTGAGGTTATAACGTCTGTAGAAATGCTTCCTGCAGATCAGAAGCCAGGGCTGCAGCCTGAATGCTTCATTTGCAGTGTTTATTGAACCTGACTCTGGTCGTTGTTGCTAAAGTGGTTGCTAAGACTTTTGCATGTGTTGTTCACTTGCATTTTCCAGATCTGATTTTGGCTCCAACATGTGCAGGCATCTAGTGGCGAGGTTGCAGATTGGAACTGAGTATCCTCAACGTGTAAGAGAACTGTGGTGAAAAACGATTTTTAAAAAGTCCATTTATTGGTTGGTCTATTTCTACCAAGTCTGTCCTATGCTGCTAAATCGTACACTGCGCCTTTAAATTACAGCCAGGATGTGATTAGTTTAGCTTAGGATGAGCAGAGCCTGGTTATGTCCAAATGTAAAATCACCTCCAAAACTCAATAATTAATGTTATATGTTGTTTGTTGAATCAGAACTAAAACATAAGTGAAAAAACTGTCCTTCTCCAGGCTGTAGCTTCATATTTTCTCTCACAATGCATGAATGCATGTGCAATGTGTGGCAAACCTTATTCCTGCAAGTGCTCCTTTAAAAGCCTGATAAGAAAAGATTAAACCAGCGCCGGCTGTGTGTACACTACATGTGAAAGGGTGGGACTCTTTCTGCTGCCGTTGCCTTCTGAGAAACATCTCCTTCCGTAGGCAGAAACCTTTTCAGTGCCTGTCAGATATTCCACCACAGAAAGACAGAGAACAAGGAAAGCATAGAGAAAGGAGTGTGTGTGTGTGTGTGTGTGTGTGTGTGTGTGTGTGTGTGTGTGTGTGTGTGTGTGTGCGTGCGTGCGTGCGTGCGTGCGTGCGTGCGTGCGTGCGTGCGTGCGTGCGCATTAGTGTGTGTGTGTGTGTGTGTGAGAGAGAGAGAAAGAGAGAGCGAGAGTGCAAAAATGGTACATGTGACGGGGAAGATTGAAGTCCTGTTAAGTGCTCTGCTTGAAAGCATGTCTGGCCTCATTAGCTGTCAGTTGTAACAATACTGAACTGGCAGTGAAGACAGGTTGGAGTCTAGTGGTCATAAATCACTCCTCGACAGCTGCCTGACAAGCTGGGAACCAGTACACAGGCATGGGCACCCTCTCTCTCTCTGCCTTGACACTGCGCAGACATGCAGCCGTGCAGCCGCGGCATGTGTAGTCTAAGAAATCGAAGATATCTAAGAAATCGTTGCCCTCACCCCGAAATTACGGAGAGCCTGGAAAAGACTTTGCAGTATTTTATAAGAGGGAAATTGCTCTCGTTTTTGGTGTCTGTCTGCGTACACGCAGTGTTTGTGTGCACTCGTATGTAACCCTGCCTGTCTGTCCATTAGCTAAATGAGCGGTGGCTGCAGTGACTTCTGTAGGGGGGCTGTGGGGGTGGGGGGGGGGGGAGGGGGGGGGGGAGCAAGGAAGGCCTGCGGGTCATTAATCACGGCCCCTGACATGCAGAGCAGGAGGCCAAGGCTCCCCTATGCATACAGCTGCTGGGCCCACACTCGGCGCTCAGGCGATGTGCTGACCCTCATACGCCCCCGCTGCCGGCGCCTGTGGCTCTCATCTGTCCAACTCCCTCACTGCTGGTGTCAGTCATCTCCGCTGTCAGACACTCCTCCTCCTCGACGACCGCAACACTCCCCGCGCTGACTCCTCTTACCGCTGGCTCCGATGGCGTCTTCACACGTTTTTTTCACTCTTCGTTCAACCCCGACTGCAGCGGCTACGGCTCATCTGATGTTTAGAACGTTCCGAGCCACGTGAGACTTAAAAATGTGGCTGCAAATGTCAAAAAACATTTTTGTAGGTCAGGCTGGAAATATCTCCAGACTTTTTCTTCCACATTTGCGGTTCGGAGTGACATACAGTAACTTGACAACTATCAGATCGGTTGCCGTGATGTTTAGCGCATACTGTACATTCACGACCTCCTCGGGATGGATTCTGACCACAGCTGGATCCCCTTGCGTTTTGGCTAATCTAAATTTAAACGTGTCCCGATATGACCAAAAACCTGCAAAAGAGATTACATTCACATCGGGTGCAGCTAACATACGAAATCAAGATGGTGAACATTATGCTTGTTTGGCAGTGCAGCATTTGTCGCGTTAGCATTTAATTTCATAGTGTGGCTAACGTGACTATAGACATTTGGTTTTGGTTAAGGTTAAATGTTCATTGTTGGACCCCTGTGATGCAGGAAATGATTTGAAACATACAAGTAACCTCCCTTTGCCATTTCCACTACCTTTCAAAAGTTTGGGGTCATATATTAGTTATTTTTCAAAGCAGATAACTTTAAACTAATCAGAAATACACTATACATTGCTAATGTGGTAAATGACTATTCTAGCTGCAAATGTCTGGTTTTTGGTGTAATATCTACGTAGTTGTATAGAGGCCCATTTCCAGCAACTAGCACTGCAGTGTTCTAATGGAACAATATGTTTACTCATTGTGTCATTAGGCTAATGGATGATTAGAAAACCCTTGTGCAATCATGTTAGCACAGCTGAAACAGTTTAGCTGGTTAGAGAAGCTTTGTCATTGTCATCATTTGTCATGCCAAATCATTATTTCCAACCTTGTCAATGTCTTTGGCTATATTTTCCATTCATTTTACAACTCATGGTGGTAAATAAATGTGTGAGTTTGCATATGACAAAATTGTGTGGGTGACCCCAAACTTTTGAACGGTGGTGTATAAAAAATGAACAGCTTTAATGGTCCAAAATAACTTGTAGAACAGAACTGGTAGAAAAGAACTGTAACAGCAATACAGTCTGACTTCTCATACACACTCTGAAAAACCCTGCCACTCCCCCCTTCTAGACCGAAACACTCACTCTGTTGTGATTGGTCTAGTGCTGTCAGAAACAGAAACACTCCAGAATAATGGATCCAGGAGCGGTAACTACTAAATTCCACTCCTGTTGTGACATCACAACAGGAGCCATTTCTAAATGGCTTGTCTTCAGAGGAGCCAGACCACAACAGAATTAGTGGGTGCTTGTAGTTCACAGTTGTGTGTTAGCAGAACCACCAAAGACCTAAATATTTACACATATGTGCTTTTTCATAATAGACTCCTTTAATATATTTTGTTTTTGTGACCATTCGTTCGACCAAACAAGCACTTTGGCCTCTGGAAACTGGATCAGTAGTTTATACGAATCATATTAATTAAGAATCAGGGGGGAAATTACTTCATATATTAATCTATATTCAAAGTACTGGTTTTACTAAATAACCCTAACTCTCCTGGCCTCTTATGGAGTTTTTAACTGCGTCACAAAGTCTTGATAAATTATTCTCAGTGAGTTTGTTCAGCGAGATTAAAGTTTCAGATAAAGTAAGCGGGCCTTGAGATGAGATTATTTTGTCAAACTACTATCTTCATACTCGCCACTGAACTTTTGCCCTCAAACTTATAATTAGTTGCAGTCATACTTCATATAATAAACAGAGCATCGTCTGTTTGTTAGCATTCCACTGTTCCTCACATCCAAATCAAATACCCAAAAGATATGTGAAAAACTGGAGTGCCATCTCGTTTTCGTTCCCATCCACTGACATGACGTCAGCCAGACTCGCAGCTGCTTGCCTAATGATAAAAGCCAGTCAGGCTGTGAAACACTGAAACACTGTTTCATCATTCACAGCTACTAAATCACTGAGTCCAAGCACAAGACATCTGCTGAAAGACGATTCCTTATCAGCCTTCCAGCATGATTTGGGGAACATCTGGAGTTTCTGAGGAGTTTGGCACAGTTATAGGCTGGAAAACACACAAAGATGGCTAATTTCCATGAACGTGTTGACACTTCACACTGTAGACCAGGTGATCTAATTACAGCGCAGGATGCATTTTGAATGAAGAGAACCAGAAAAAGACCGTTTCCAAAAAAAAGTACATAAAATTGCTTGTGCATCAGTAACGGACTATTTCAAAATTACAGGAAAGATTTTTATCATTAAACTAAATTGGGCATGTGAAATAAAGTTGTTTTGAAAGGTACAGTGTGTAAGATTTATCAGCATTTAGAAGCATCTAGTGGAACTCAGTAGAAATGGAATAAAATATTTAAGTATGTTTAAATTAATATCTAATGCTTAAGAAATAAGAATTGAACCCTAACTCTACATGATTAAGGCAAATAATGAAATCTCATCAGGTGAAAATGCTGTTTATTTGGTACATTTAGTCCAGCATTGTGTAAATTTATCTTATTCCATTAGCAACTTATATAACCTCTTTCTAAATGTTTGTTTTGATTAAATTCAATTTAGTCTTTTTTTAAATCCTTGTTTAATTCTTAATTGAAATAAGCTAAATTATGTGCCAATGGAATAAGATAATTTGACTTAATATTTGTAGTTAAGTTGTACCAAATACAAGACATTTTTATTTTTACATTTTTACAACTCATAACTTGAAATTCTTTGTAATATCTCAGACTGCGACTCCTTAATTTCAGACAGATGTAGGCAGTATGCTCCTCGTTTCTAGAAGACGTCTACCCAGCTGACACATAATGTTCCCATAACATTCCTAGAATATCCCTTCCAGCTTTCTATTAAGTAACTCTCCCGCAATGTTCAAATAATGTTGTGCAAATGTTTTTGTTCAGCGATACATACCCAATATTCATATAACCATATGAAGTAATGTGTTTTGGGGGTAATTTCTGTAATGTTCCCCTGAGGGTCCCTGCCAGCAGCCGTCTAGGTAACACTCCCACAACTTCCTAAGAATGTTGGACAAATGGGTTTGTTCAAAACAAAACTAGTTAGACTGAGGCTAAAGCTGCATACTAATCATTTCTACTTATGTCAGAGCAGATTATGCTGTTTGAAGAAGACCTCACATTTGATCTGTGTTTTTTGGTTTAAAAACGGCTAAATGAAAAAGAAAAGATCCTCCAAACTCCAGCTATGTGAACCATTTTCTCTACAGCCTAAACTTTAACATGCAGAAACATCTGAAACTTCATTGACATCACTGAACATCTCTGACTGGTGGTTTCTTCAAATTATTATTAAAATGACCGAAGTATTCAGATCCTTTACTTCAGTAAAAGTACTGATACCACACTGACAGTAAAAAGTATGTAAATATTATCAGCAAAATGCACTTAAAGTAAAAGTACTATTAGTATTGTGCAGTAAAATGGTGCCTCTCACTGATGTTTTGGCTATAAATTAGTGCTGCATTAATGTTTCGGCCTGTGTTTCATTTAATGCTGTAGATGTTGGTCATTAATATATTATATTTATGTGCTGTTGGGTAGTTTAAACAGCCTGTTTGCAGTATCACTATTCACCAACATAAAAACATTCCACAAAAGTAATAAACCACAAACATAACACAAATCTACAGCTTTTAATGTAATAATGCCACAAATATAATGTGTATTGTACTGTAGCATTTCCTATAACTGTAATAACCATTACATTTTGCAGTGGGTTATTTGCAACAACACAGTCTAAACAGGAAAGATTCTTAGTCCTTAGTTGACACATGTAGACTTTGCGCATTACTTTAGTGAGATTATTACATTAAAAGCTGCATATTTGTATTAGGTTTGTGGTTTATTAAGATGTAGGATGTTATGTTGGTGGTGGGACTAACACATTTAAGTATAAAAAGTCAACTTTTCACAAGATCAGGAAAACAAACCTGGTTTCAGCTTTGTGACGACCATTTTTCGGCTAGTCTGAGAGGGTTTTTTTTTATTTAAAATATATATATATATATATATATATATATATATATATATATATATATTTTATTTATACTTAAGTACAGTACTTGAGTAAATGTACTTAGTTACTATTCACCACTGAAAATGACACAGTAAAAAGTGCAATTCAGGCTTAATTTTGTGAGACATACTCAGAAATGTGTTTCATCGCCTTTCTTCAACAGCTTTTCTCTCTACACTTTTTTAAAGCTTTTTATTGATTCAACACACACACACATCCTGTCTGTTCTCCGTTAGTGGCACAGATCAGGTCTGCTGGTTAGACTAACAACAGTATTTGAGTGGATTTGCTCTCACTCATTAATCATCCTGACAGACTGAAAAACAACATTTCCTCTTTAATGACTGTATTTGAGTAATCATGTCAGCTTATTTCCATGCAAGCATCTCTGTTTCACTCTGCTTTGTACTTTCTCGCCATCGCCATCCATGTGTGTGTATTTTGGAGCCTCGCTCTGACCTCCCAAGTCTGTGGCGTGGCGTCTGCTCCAGGTCACGCTGGCCAAATTACGGTGGCTTCGCATTCACGGAGAGGCTGAGAAACCATGAGGAATGAGAGAATGTGACCGTGGGGATCCAGATGCGGAAGGCAGACGATGGTGTCACCCCCCGCATGCGGCTAACCCACTAGCACCCGCTGGCCTCCAGGCCTCCGCTGGTCACTGCCAAAGCACGTTTTTCCGTTAAGCACCGGGTCTGTGATGCATGAGAGCTGACAACTGAGCGAGGAGCCTCAGAGCACAGGCAGATCAAAACCAGCTGGGGCCATGCACATTAGCAGGGAAACCATAATTGCGTTTGCCCTCTTGTACACCACTAAACTCCCTCTGTCTATGTTGTTTTACAACCGGCATGTGCAAAGAGCTCCGGGATCTGAGCAGAGGTGGAAAGTAACGAAGTACGTTTACTCAAGTCCTGTAATACAGTAAGTGCAGTTTTAAGTACTTTACTTTGATGTTTAATTTATACGTCACTATATTCCAGAGGGAAATATTTTACTTTCTCCTCAGCTACAGTTATCTCACAGCTTTTGTTTCTTTTCAGATGCAGATTTGACACAATAGATAATATAACAAGCTTTCAAACTTTTAGTCTTTGACATCTAACAAACAGCAGAGTGTAGTCAGCTAACATTTCACGTTTATGAGTTGATAACAGCTCCACCAGAGAGAGATTTTTTTCCCTCTATATTTCTCACATGGTTTTGTTTCAATAAATTATCAAATGTTCCAAAGTTTCAACAAAAAGCAAAGATTATAGAAAAACTCAGGAGTCAGAAAAACAGTGCGAATCGGAACTAAACCAGTTAACTGTATATAAAGTAATTCAACTAGGTAAAGCAAGGCGAGTTTATTTGTATAGCACATTTACAAGGTAATTCAAAGTGCTTTACATAAAATATTAAAAGCATCAAGAATGAATAAACATTTGATTAAGCTCCAACTGCAGCAACAATAACTTGCTGCTTCATATTAATAATCATTTAGAATAATATATCAGTCAAGGACCAAACTAAAACTTTACAGCAATACTTTAACTACATCCACTCATAAAACTTTTGTACTTTTACTTTAGTAGGTTTTTTATATAGGATTTTACTTGTAATGGAGTAATTTTAAATCACTACAGTATGTGGGTAGTTTTACTTAAGTAAAGGATCGGAGTATTTCTTTCACCACAGGATCTCAGTTTTGCCCTTTATAGAAATGAAAATACCTGCTCAAGCATGAGCTAATTTTATTGTTGGATGTGGGTAATTTAGCATAAAGCACTGTAGTGGATCAACATATTGTGTGCAGCGCAGTTTGACAGCGGGTTTTTCTGTAAGCGAGAAAAGTGTATTTTCAACATTTCTCCCAGTCTGTGGGTGGAAGTAAGTGATGGGTTTATGGCGGTTTAGAAACATCAGTATAGCATGGCTGACATCTGTGTCCTCTTTATTTTTGGACCACTTGAAAAGCCCTCATAGTAGGATGATGGATGAAGTGATAAAGTTGGAGAGAAGACAAAATGAAAGCAGAGGAGTTCCATTTCTGGGAAGCAGTCTGCGATCTGTAACTCACAGACTGTACAGAGGAAAAGCATCAATGCAGATGTTTGTAATTTGTGACTACGCTTAGTGATTTTAATGCACGAAACAATTTGACTTATCTACGAGGGCAGAAGAGAAAGAACCCAAAAAGCGCTAACTTCTTTACAGGCTAGAAAACGAATGGAGATCTTTTTAACCTCTCCCTTCCTCCCTCTTTTCTTTTGGCCTCTTTGCTTAAAGCTGATAGAGAGGTTAAAGGCTTGTCATGCAATGAAGGAGCTGCTCCACAGTCTGTCATCATTAATCACCGCGGCTGTCAAGCTGCACCCAGGACTCACTCAGACCCACCAGGCAGGCAGCCCTCACCTCCAACAACAATACCCAGAGACTTTTTTTATAGAGAGAAAAATATGTCCTCTTCAGGCTGGGTTTAATTTAAAACGGGCTGTGGTAAGTGAAAGATTAGGTACGCGGGGGTTGTTATGTGAGGGATGAAGTTTGAAGCCTCCGGTTAACTGGGGAAATGTGGGTGTGAGTGGTGAAGCAGTGACCTCCGCCCCCTCTCTCAACAACTGCTGAGTCACCACTGAGCAGGACGTTTGTCCCCACTGAGCCTCTCTGAGGTGTTAGCTAATAATAATAATAATTATATAATTATTAATAATTATATGGGGTTGCTGGAAAACAAAATGCATTAACTAAACGCGAAAATATGAAACACTTTAGGACGAGGACAATACAAAATGAACTCAAGTTAAATGTGTAACTTTCCATTTTCATTAGGGGTCTCTCGATCAAAATAATAACAAAAGATGGTGTTGATAACATGATGATCATATCATGGGAGTTGTTGGTTTCTTCGTCTTCATCTTTTCCTGTTTTATCCGAGGTCGGGTCGCGACAGCAGCTTCACCCCAAGGCATTCTCAGGCCAGCCGAGAGACATAGTCCCTCCAGTGTCCTATGTCTTCCCCGAGGCCGGTTCCCAGAGGGATGCGCCTGGAACACCTCACCGGGGATTTGTCCAGGAGGCATCCTCACTAGATGCCCAAGCCACCTCATCTAATACCTGAGCTTCTCCCGCTATCTCTAAGGGAGAGCCCAGACACCCTCTGAAGGCAACTTATTTCAGCCACTTGTATTCGTAATCTCCTCCTTTCACCCTCCACGCTTTCCTTCATAGGAACGTAGATTGACTGCTAAATTAAGAGCTTCACCTTTCAGTTCAGTTCCTTCTTCACCATGACGGACTGATGCATGACTTGCATCACTGCAAACACTGCACCGATCCATCAACATATACTAGATACTTGAACTCCTCCACTTGAGGCATGGCCTCAGATTTGGAGATGCCCTTGCTGCTCCTACAAATTCTGTCCATAAAGGTTATGAACAGAATCAGTGACAAAATGCAGCCTTGGTGGAGTCCTACTCCCACTGGAAACAAGTTAAACTTGCTCCCGGCAATGCGGACCGAACTTTGACACAGGGATTAGGGGGACTGGATTGTCCATGTCAGTCAGTTTGAAACCCCATACTCACTGAGAGCCCCACACAAACCTCCCAAAGGGACAATGTTGACTGCCTTCTCCAAGTCCACAAAGTGCATGTAGACTGGTGAGCCAAACTCCAATGGACCCATCAAGGGCCATGTTAGGGGTATAGAGCTGGTCCCCAGTTCCACGACCAGGACGAAAACTACACCACTCCTCCTGAATCCTAGTTTCGAATTTGACTATCTTACAGACTCTTCTCTAGGACCCCCGAATAGACGTTCCCAGGTAGGCTGAGAAGTGTGATCCCCCTGTAGTTGGAGACACCCTCTGGTCCCCCTTTTTAAAGACGGAACCACCACCCCGGTCTGCCAGTCCAGAAGCACTGCCCCAATGTCCATGTGGTGTTGCAGAGATGTGTCAACCAAGACAGCATCCAGAGCCTTGAATAACTCTGGGTGCATCTCATCCACCCCTGGGGCCTTGTCACCGAGGAGCTTTTTGACTACCTTGGCAAACTCAGCCCCAGAGATAGGGAGCCCACCACTCCACAACCACTGAGGCTGCACTCCACTTGGTATGTCAGTACCTGTCAACTGCTTTAGGAGTATCACACACCAAAAAGGTTCTGTAGGACTCCTTCTTCAGCTTGATGGCATCCCTCACCACCGGTGTCCACCAGCCAGGAGTTAGGCTTGGAGGAGGGTCTCACTGGTGAGTGCCTGGTGGCCAGGTCCCGGCTGGGCATAGCCCAAAGGGGTAACATAGGCCCCCCTTCCCATGGGCCCACGACTTGTGGGAGGAGCCACAGAGGGCGAGTGCAAAGAGAGTCTGGGGGCGATCAGTGGTGATCCCTGGCTGCAGAAATTGGCTCTGGGGAGGTGTAACATCACCTCCCTGGAGGTGAAGGAGCCTGAGCTGGTGTGAGAGGTCGAAAGGTACCGACTAGATATATTCAGGTGCATAGTGTGGGCTCTGTTGAACTCTCTACCACTGTGGAGGTGCTCCCCTGCGAGAGGTGCAGAGTGGGGCTGGGAATGCTTGTTTACGCCCCAGCTCAGTGTCTGTACATTGGGGTAGCCTTCCTTCGCCTTTGGGTGGGGGGGCGGGTCCTGACTAGCACTCCTTTTGAGGACTCCCTTGTTCTGCTGGGGGATTCATTGCTCACATGGGAACTGACAATGAGACCTGGAGGGGTGTGATTGGGAGGAATCATCCCCCCAATCCAAAACCGAGCAGTGTTCTGGGCTCACCATTGACTGTCCATAACAGACTCCATGTTCAGGCATAGGAGTGTCCACATTTTCATTTGGCACAAGGATGCCCCTGGTTTGGGTTCGGTGATAGACTTTGTGGTCATGTTAACGGACTTGTGGCCACATGTCTTGGACACTGAGGTGAAACGAGGGGCGGAGCTGTCAATTAATCACCACCTGGTGGTGAGTTGGCTCCGATGGTGGGGGAGGAGGTTGGTCAGACCTTACAGGCCCAAACGTTCTGTGAGGGTCTGCTGGGAATGTCTAACTGAATCTCCAGTTAGAAAGAGCTTCAACTCACAGCTCCATGAGAGCTTCACTCAGACATTCAGTTCCACTGACTATTCCAGTTGCAGATATCTCCTCCTCCTCTCAAATAAAACTGACCATAACCCATGCTTAAAGGTAAAAATCCTTAACAAATCAGTTTCACCTTAAAAATCTGTGTTCCTCTAATGCTGTTTAGTGCTGCTACCTGAGCTAATGCTAATGTTTGCTCAGCTTGTTTCTTTGTTATTTAAGTTGCAAACATAAAATCCTTCAATCAGTTGAAAAATTGTGTTTTTTTAATGAAAAAAATGTGGCTTAAAACTGGATAAAATGTCAATTTATGACAATATAGCATCCCTTCCTTGTTAAAATTAATGATGAAATGAAATTACACATTTCTCTGCTTTTGAAAATTGTTGTAAACATTTGGGATAATGAAAGTATATATAGCAACAAATGTTTATCATAGGCCTAATGATTTTTTTTATATTTTCTGGAAAAAATACATATCCAATCATACTTTTAACTGAAGTTAAAAGACCCCCACTCCTCATCTTTTTTTTGACTCCAACTTTTATTTAACTAACTTCATTCAACAGCAAATATTAATTACCATCAGTAGGATTTAAATGTGTGAGATTTAGTTAAATCTCTGCAGTTTCTGAGCAGCAAAATATTAACACAAACCAGATGATGTTCTGTCTTTTTGTTTCTAGATAACAAAAACAGGTTTCACTGATCACCAATAGGTGGCATCCCAATCCAACACTACACTCCCTGTCAGTGTTACAGCAAACACACACAGCTGAACACATCTGCACTGAGATCCAGCAAACGGTTAAACCATCTGTCACTAAATATCCTATAATCCAGACTTTATATACCTGAGCTAATCTGCTCCGAGACCAGCAGTCAAAAGCAGAAGTAAAAGCATGTGACAGCTTTACTTTTACAACTCCTACGTTGCAGTATCAGCAGCCAAGTCGCTTCTTAAACTTAATAAACTAAAGTGCGTCTGTTTTCTGGGCCATATCTGGCAATGTGACACCTGCAGAGTAGGCCTAGAGGATCTCTTGCCCTCCAGATGAACCCAGACATCCCATCACGACGTCTCAGGCCGCTGAAACAGGAGCACTTTCTCTTGTTACAGCGGGGACAGGCTGTTTTGACCCCTGCGGGTCCCTTGTCAGAGCTGTGAGTGACCAGTGTGGGTCATCTATACTTCGCCAAGGGTGTCACAGTGTCATGTTGCAAGGAAACGGCATATTACCGCTGCCAATCATGCCGCGGTCGTGGTAACTCGAGCGATTGTCAGGGTGGAATCTCGAAGACACACAGGAAGCAGCAGATATCAGGATCAGGATCGGAAAGTATAAATTACATCCTGATAAGGACTTCTCTATACTGCCTCCGCCGACCGCTCTCATACGACATGTGTTATACCCAAGACATTAAATAAGGATGCTGTTGCTTTAAGGTGACACTGCACTCAGTGTAGATAGAGGAATGTGAGCCGTGTCCATGTGCTCCGAACAGGACAAGCCGCTGTCGACACCAGTGAAAAATTAGCGGAAGTGAAGCAGCACAACGAAAGTCATCAATCATGTGATTCTTTCACAGTAAAAAGAGCTACTGGTACAAATTCACTCACCATTAAAGCCAGACAGACATGAACACTGACAGAAGTACAGTATACAGCTTCCTTTCACAACTTCATCTATTTCCTCTAAAGGAAGAGTTCACAGATTTGTTTTAAGTCTGCCTTAAAACAACAGTCAGATGCCCAAATAAATATTAAAGTCAGAATTATCATGAAAATGACTAACTTTTAGGATTTCTACTTGATTTTACTAGTTTGGAGAGTTGCAGTTTCATATTAGCTTCAAATGAACTTTCTAAAACAAAAAAAAATGTATGTGATGTATAGAGGGACTGTGGATTTTGTTCCAAAATGCCCATTATGAAGGGATTTCACAATAGTCAGTATGAACAGGAGAAATAATGTTAGATAAATATGTGTTTTAGGACAAACTGTTTTAGGAAAACAGTGAACCTGTCATTGAAAACAAAGGTTCCCGACCAAGAGGTCACTGGTTAATTAATCAAAGTGGTCACAAGATAATTGGACAAGACAGACAACAAAAATGACTAGTTACTACAGAATTGTAATTTAAAAAAATCTCCTAATTTATTTTCTTTATTTCTTGTGGATTAGTCTATTTTACTTTGCAACACAAGCCTCGATGTTTTAGTATTTCCTCTTTATTTCTTTAGTATGCCTCAAGCTTTTGGTATTTGAGGGTCCCAGTGAGATTATATTTTATTTTAAGGGGTCAGATGTCACTGCTTTAGAGTTCTGTTCATTTATAAAAAAAAAAAAAAAAAAACTACTTTTACAGGCATGACATGAGGATTATTTTTCTGTGCCAAATGGCTTTTACTGTAAGAAATAAAAAAAAACTTTTGTCTTCTGAAAGTATAGAGTTCTGAAAGTCATAAAGCATTGCAAACTAATAAATATAATAAAATATTGAATTTTAAACAGAGACTGGTCTTTCAAGAAAGCAGTGGGCTCTTTGTCTACCTGAACTATGAACCGCAACAGATGTTAGAGATTCAGGCTGATGAAAAAAACAACAAAAGAAGAACAGAAACAGAATATACATCTTCACTTTGATTTATTTAACAAAATATGACCTCCCCTTTCACTGGAAACCACCACAAGGTGCTCCAAGTTTACAAAAAATATCACATCTCGTTTTTATTGATTTGCTGTGAAAATTAAAAAAAAAATCTAAATGCTGAGGAGTTCAGAGAGAGAGAGAGAGAGAGAGAGAGAGAGAGAGAGAGATGTGATTTCAACATTCAACAACATCTGTCATCTGGCTTTCCACATGTCTGAACTGTCATCAGAACTGTAAAATGAGAATAGATTTATATGGTAAACATGAAAGCCAGATACTCAGTATAAAATAAATACAACTTCTCAGTAGGAATAAACAAAACATAAGGAACCAAAACAAATCATCACAAACATGGGGCTGAACACACAGTAAGCGTGTGTGTTCTGTGTCGAGCTTACATGCATCTCTTGCAGTGAGAAAGCGACGGTGGACCATGGCTGCAGCTTCTTTCCTTCGCTGCCGCACTTCATCTTCCTGCACTAAATCATCGTCAGCGTCCGCAGCAAAAAACCCCGAACAACCCAGAGTCGATTATGCTACGTCCAACCATCAATTTGCCAAAAAAAAACACGGGGGCGACACACGTCACCTGAGGCCAGTCCCGTCTGCTGCAGGACAATCCGAGCAGTGTGCAGACATGCAAGAGCCACACGAGTCCTCTGATCTCCAGCGGTGGGCCTGGACACAAATCTCATTTATAATGTGTAAAAGCAAGTGTGAAGCCAGAAATCCAGGACTTGCACAATCATCCTAATTCCACTTGAATCCAGTCTTAAATCAGAGGAAGCAGCAACTTGCAGTAATTAAGTACTAAATTAAAGGTGTAGTTTGACACTCTGGGAAATACGCTGACTCACCTACTGGCAGAGAACTCAACGAGAAGATTACATTTCATATCTGTCCGTTAAAGGTACAGTGTGTAGTTTCTGGTGCTGAAGTTTGTTCGTTTGGTTTGTCTGTTCTACTGTAGAAATATGGCGGCCATTGCGGAGGGAGACCTGCTCCCCATGAAGATAAAAACAGTTCAATCTATCATAATAAACACAACAATTTTTATTTGTATTGAATTATTTACTAATTAAAACATACTCACGAATGTTATGTTCCATTTCTGCCAAGTCTGTTCCGCTAGATGTCAATAAATCTTAGATTGTACCTTTAAATCTGAAGCTACAGCCAGAAAAGCTGCTTAGCTTAGCTTAGCAAAAAGACTTGAAAACTTTAGCCAACGCAAAAACGCAAAAAAACAAATCACCGGTTCCTGAGGGCTAATGTGCCGCACTATATCTTGAGCCAGGATTCTCCGCAAGTTGCCTAGCAAGTGGTCCCCTACAAAACAGTGAATTGCTTTACATGTTTTTGTGTAGATTGAACAAAAACTAATGCCAGGCTAGCTCTTTCCCCGGTTTCAAGCCTTTATGCTAAGCTAAGCTAACCGGCTGTGTCCTTAAAAATTACCGGATACATATGAGAGCGCCATCTCCTCGTCTGATTCTCTGCCAGGAGGAAAATAAGCAGATTTCCCAGAAAATGTGGAACTATTCCTTCAGACCTATAAGCTGATGATGCATCACTGGTAGCCCAGGGCGGACGCAGATCCGAGTCTTTGACTGTAGAGAGCGTAATGAGGGTAGTAGGGGCCTGTGGTGGGCAGAGAGTGCAGGGACAGGGAGGAGGGTCCCGGGGGCAGGTGGACCTTACTGTAGGGGTGATAGCGAGCTAGACCCAGGCTGTGGGGGGCTCTGAGGGACAGCGAGCTGGGCATGGTGCCCGGGCTGCTCTGGTGGGGGAGGTGGAGGTGACAGGAGGCAGGTCCAGAGGAGGAGACTGACAGCATCTTGCTGTCCATCCCCACCGACAGAGCCGTGTGCGTGCGCAGGTGGGCCAGCAGCTCGTCCGACGTGGCAAAGCGCTTGTCGCACGGCCCGCCCGCCGACACCCAGTTGCAGGCATGGGGCATGGGGTCATTGTGGAGCATGAAGCCGTACGAGTAGAGCGGGTGGGACAGCGAGGAGGACGCACTGGACGACAGGGAGCTGGGGTGCAGGGAATGCAGCGGGTGGGACGGGTAGACCAGCGGGAAGCTGGATTTCAGGTTGGAGGACGGGTCGTGGATGCAGGAGTTGCAGTTGCTCCCACCGAGGTGGGACACACTGGGGTAGCTGAGGCAGTACGGGTCCCTGCATAAACCCTGCATGAAGGAGGGAGGAGAGGCTCCCGTCAGCGGGCTGGAGCTCGGGTGCTTCCCCGGGACACCCATGGCCCCCAGGCCCGGCTTGCTCGGGTCCATCCCGGGGACGAACTGGGACGGGTAGCCCGCATAGGCCCCCACCACAGACCCGTGGTAGCCCATGTTGGGGGACGGCAGCGGGAAGAGGGGCTGGCTGGTCTTGTAAGGGGAGATGGGCGTGATGTGTCCGGGGGCCAAGCTCGGCTGAGCCGGCTCTGCTTTAACTGCCTCATGGTTTGAGCCACTGCCGCCATCGGAGCTGCCATTACTGCAGTTTGTGCTGGCCCGGACGTGGCTGGAGTTGGCCAGGCGTGGGCTGTCCGAGCTCACCTTGTTTAAATCAGCGTCTTTTTTGGAATGGCTGCTGCTGTTATTGGCTGCAGCGGTGGCGGCGGGGCTGCCCTGCTCATGTGAGCTCTCCACACTGGGGGTCTGGGAGTGTGACACAGGTTGTCCACCAGGGGAGGATTGACTCTGTTTGTGCTGCTGCTGCTGTGTGAGTCCTGGTGGGGAGCTGCTGCTGCTGCTGCCACCGCTACCTCTGGAGCTGGGTGAGGCGGCAAGGGGCGGATACGCCTGCTGCCCATTGGTGGAGCTTCCGTTAGCGGCAGCGTTGCTGTTGGGAACCCTGAACCCAACTTTATCACCGCTGCTGTTACAGCTGCTGCTGCTGCTGGTGACGCCGTCTCTGCGACAGTCTCCCGTGCCTTTGTTATAAGGCTTGAAGCTGGATTTGTCCTCCTGGGAGGGGCGGCGCTCCCCGAGCTTCAGGCCGGAGACGGACGAGCGGCTGCTGGACTCCTTGTCCCCAGGGCTGCAGGAGGAGCCCAGCTTGGAGGAGGACGGAGGGTCCGGTTTACCAATCTGAGAGCAGGTCTGAGCCAGCAGGGCCAGTGGACTCTTCTTGGCATCCAGCTACAAAAAATATATATAGAGATTGTAATTTCTTTTTTACTGAATTCCGCCAAGAAACAGTTCAGCTTTAATGCAGAAAAATATGCAAATATAGTCGCCTCTGGCCTATAAACTGTTTACTCAAACTGCTGCTGACAATTCTTTTCAAAATCAACTAATCTGATGATCAGTTTCCTTTTATTGATGAAAAAAAAATCCTCAACTAGTCTTTAACCTCGAAAAGAAAATATAGTTTAAGTTTGACGACAACCAGCAGCAAATCACCACATTTCACCCGCTCACACTCCATGTTTGTCATAGTTGCTTGAAAAATTGAGCTGTCATTACTTATCATGATTAATGCTTTTGTTTGTTGTTTCACCAAACACATTTCATCACTCGGTTCTTCGGGTCAAAGTTAAACGCGAAAGGTCAAAGAAGATAAAATATTTATTTTTTTTATTGTGAATTTGTCCATTTCTTACCTACCGAAGGATCTAAATGGGGGATTTTGTTGCGGTTTGTTAATTAATGACACATTAAAAAAACAGCTTTGACACGTTCACCGCACCCGTGGAAATTAAATTAGTACAATTACGCTGTAAAAAGACAATAAATACCTCGATGCTCACTGGTACGGGCGTCAAAGGCTGTAAATACTCCGGGTGAAGCAAGTGTCCAGTGTGCGCAGTCAACATCTTGAGAACTCGGAGAGGAAGCCGCTTCGCCTGCCGAATCGGGTCCAGAGGGGTCAACAAGGAGACCACAGCACCGGGACGAGAGTTTTTACTGGCACTGGTCTCGCTGTGCTCGATCTGTGTACTTACTGACTCTGTGGGGAGATATTTCATTGGAGAGTGGGCGCAGCGCGTTTTGGATGTGCGTTATTGTTTGTCCAAACGGAGGTGACGCTTTGTTTAAATGTTGTTGTAATCCAGATTGCTGATATGTCCAGAAAAAAAAAAGACAGCGGAGACCGGACGTCCTTACATGTCCTAAAGGACGGGGAAGCCAGTTAAAAGCATCTTCTTCACGTCCCGCGGCTCCTACTCCCAATAAATATATATTTTTGTATAAACGTGTCCAAAAGATTTTTTTAAAAAATCCACCGTGCTTAATCGCGGGAGATATTGGATAAACGTCTTTTCTGGAAAGGCAAAAAAAGAAAAAAAAGATGAGAGTTATAGAGTCCAGGTGTTCAGAGGAGGTTTTTCCTCCGCGTGTCTTCAGTCCGGACTTCAGCAGCTCTCTGATCACTACAGCCAGACTTCAAAGTGAAGCAGCCGCCGGCCGCTGGGTGGCCGCATCAGTAATGAGGTGGGCGGGGCCATGAGGACGTGCGTAAAGGCGGAGCCACGTCCTCCTCCGAGTCTCTGCTGCTTCTTAAAACGTATTAGACTATAATGTAATAATAAGTGATCTTTCCTCACTACTTTGCGCCAATGAAGCTCGTTTGGGAACGTGTTTTCTAAAAGAAGTACAAGCGTCACATTGTCCAGTTTTTAATGTAATGTAGACTATGTGCAATTTAACACAGTATCAACGTTTATTCTTTTATACGAGGCTGTAAACTGTCACTGGTTTAAAGTGGCCTAAAAAACACAGTGACAGCTGGATGATTTATGGTTTTGCTGCATTAGCTGGATCACTATGTACGGAAGCCTGCTACCGCCAAAACAAAACAAAAACTTTAACAATAGTAATATTACAGTTATAAAATATTTGATATTTTTCCATATCATTATAGGGACTATGTTTTTGTATATGACTTATTTTTTAAGTATGGAAGCCTGTTACTGCCACTAGAAAAAAACAGCTTAGTTTTATTTTTTTATATTTTTATCATATTAAAATTATTCTTTTTATGGTTTATTCAAATTGTTTATATTTTCCTCTCAGAATTATAAAATATTGTTTCAAGACTATGATTGTGTATATTACAATTATTTGAAGGTATGATGTAATGATGACAAACATATTTCCTCATAGTAACACTATGTCCTGTAATAGTACAATTGTCATTATTATGAAAAGTAAGTCTCATCATTTTGATATTGTAATTATAAGATTGTGTAAATTAGCAGAAATGGGCTCTATAGGATCACTGATTTCTACTCATATCAAGAGAAATTAAATTCTGTTAAGCAATCTTGAAAAAAGGGTCAATATGTATTGTGGTATTTGCTTTGATTACATCAATGCTATTTGTGCCACAATATTCGCAAATGCAGAATTGAAAGAACGTTAAGTTTCATAAGTTTTCATAGTCTGCTGAGCTCATCAGATTTTCTGAGGGTATTTTCCAGAATTTGATGGTGAATCTGTACAGTATTAGAAAAGGTCAACCGATGACATAAGTTCAGTTATTGGGCCTTTATTTGTCATTGTTAATGATTGTCTCAGGTCTCTTAAGTACTCACCAAAATAGAAGTTTACTTTAAGTTTTACCCAGTTTGAATGTTTTTAGAATATTATACACTCTAAAATTCTGGTTAAATGTATCCATAAATCAAAGCTAATGTCCAGATGGGTCAAATGAGCATTGAATGGGGTTAAAATCTCAAAGTGAAGTTTTAATATGTTGAACATTAAATATTTGACATAAGACCATACATTATGCACCCATTAAACCTAAATGTTCATCTAAATGAAACCACGCAATCATGAACATGTGGTAAATTAAACTATGTCAAAAAAAAAGAAGTCAGATGTGGAATTGTGGAATTTTGAGGTTAAACATGTGGTGCATAAACTCCTTATTAAAACTAAAAATGCTCTTTTGTGAGTGTAATGGTGCATAGAACAAAGTCAGAGGTCTAAAGAGTCTAAAGAGCAGCAGAGAAAATGGTCACATGAGTCATTCTTCACTCTGCCGACAACAAGCAGATGAGTACATGCAGGGCAAACACTCCACCAGTCCAGCTGCTTTTTTTTTCACAGAACAGGGTCATAGTGTCTCTGTTATGGCTCAGGGTGCAGTTCTGGAGGAATTCAAATTTGTTGTTGCTGAAACAGCTGTTTCTGTGTATACACATCAATTTTAGCATGTCAGGGCGGTTTATTTACTGATGCTTGTAACTGTATTTATCTAATTAGACGTTTACAGTTTGGTCTTGATGACGGGTTGGTGCATCTTCTAACTTTGTCTATTGAAGTTACAACAGCAGATCCTGACACTCCTGGAATATGTTGGAGTAGAAGATTAGGAGTCAACTCTGCTAGTTCAGCTCTGTGAGGCTGGACTGGGACAGATGCGCCTCATATTGAACTGGGACAGATGCGCCTCATATTCAACACCAAGTGGTAACAATTTGTTTTAAGAATAATCCTCAAGAACTTATCGTTCATAAGAAGTATACAAACATCTCATAAATGGTTTGTAACACTATAATGTAGTTATTAGTAAATATAAGCATTGTCTATTCCAATAGCGACTTTAAGGCTAGTTTGTTTGTTTCATAAAAACACGTTTTTTTATTTTATTATTGTTTGTAATGAGTATTTAGGTGTACAATAGAAAAGTTTCACAAAAAATCCCTCATAGTTGCGGTGGGGGAAGGTTTAGGGGATCAGCTCTGTCGGCAGCTTTATCCTCTGGGTACCATGAATATAATCACAACATTTCATGAGAGTCCGACCAATAGTTGTGGAGATATTTTAGTCCAAAGTGAAATCGTGACCCAACTGACAGACTGAACGTCGAGCCACACTGCTAAAGTGGCTAAAAATACCAACATCCTATGTAGAAGAATGGTCTTGAATCTCTATATATAGACACACCTCCAGTGTTTTCCATATGTTGGTGGAAAACTTAGGTGCATGTATTTGGTGGGAGGTTTAGAACATGCAATTTTACGTAATTTTGGACCATCATTAATATTATTAATACTGTATTTAGGTACAAAAACTTGGAAAATAATACAATAAGAAGACAATAAGTAAACACCCAAACAGTTTAAAGTCTATTGGGACCTAACTACAACAATTAGATTTCAGAAAAAGTCATTTACTCAGTTGATTCTACACATTTATTTTAAATTAATTTGCCTAATTTGACCCAAAAAGCTACTACAACCCTCTCAGCTTGGCTTTCATAACTGTCTATGTACCAAACAAGAAGCAATAAGAGCAGTAGTACATGGTACAGCTGAAAAGCAGGAAGTGGAAATGAAGAGGTCATAAGACAAGACAAAACAGCAATAACCAAACAGGCACTTACATGGAAGCCACACGGCAGACAGGAGCGAGGACCCAGAACGACTCAGAGAAGGAGCCGAGAGCAAGAAATCAAGAAGACGACTGACGTGGCGTCTTCTCCTTGGCTGGAGAAGAAGTCGAGCTGTTCCACGAAGGAATATAAAGGTTTTAGTCAAGACGACTAAAAGTAAACCAGCAAACAAACTGAATTTAAAAAAGTGTGATTTCTGAAGTGTGTTTCAATAAAGTGTCTCTAAACATTCCCTTTATTTAATATGAATTAATCTTTTAAACAAAGAACTAGTAATATGTTGGTATCAGATAATCCATATAAATATATTATACAGCTAATTGGTGACCACATACTGCAATTATAATATTTTATGAGTCCTACTTTCTATTTACATGAAATGTACAGTATGTTCTTTTAGAATGACCCGGAAGCCACATACTGTAGTTGACAGATGCAGGACCAGATGTGTCACATATTTCCTTAAACGCTTGATTCGACTGTCCCCAGATGTGTTTGCAAGGTTCCCCACATCGTGTCATGTTGAATATTATCACCATCATGACAATTTGGCAGCTTGTCACACAGCAATATGTCAGGCACCGATTCACATGCAGCTGTACAACTATCATGAGATGGAGAAATATTGAACGCTGCTCTGAAAATGTGTTCTCGTAATTATATTAGGTTTTAAGACACAACCTTCCTTTATTCCTCCTCCTTAAAACATTCAGGATTTAAGTTGATTGTGACTTGTGGAGTGACAGATCGTTTGTCTCCTGGCTTTTGCTTTTGGAGCATTTTTCAAAGAAATCAATAAAGTGTAGATGTCACATATTAGTCACACTAGAGTCTATTTTCTTTTATCCACTTATGCCATTTTTACCAGCAAAGAAATATGTGATAAAGACAGATCGCCTCTATATTAATGGTTCTATAAATCTGGAATGTTAATAACTTTATTGCATTACCGCCTGCTGACTGACTTTGCAATGAGCTAATTTTGCTAACCTAATTATACAATGAATTGGTTAAAGTACTTAAAAATTATGGCTGACAAGAACTATTAGGAGCAGCCCAAAATAGTCTGATTCTGAGGGGCTTTGATTCTCTGAATCCTTTGCAGCCTCAATTGAGAGCAAAATCATTTCTAATCCCTCATAACCTGTGGGCAAAAACGCTGCATAATGTGAATTAGCTGACGGATATTTGTGTATATCTCACAGGGTCGTCCTTAATCTTCTAAAGCGGTGGTTGAAAACCAAATATAAAGGAAGCATAATGATTTAATACTTGTGTAAAAAGCACAAAACACAACAATTTCACAAAATACAAGCTTTTGTTGTTTTATGAAATATTGTTGGGATCTGTTTTACTGTTTTTACTTTTGTATGCAATTTATTATGTGTTTCTTGTTTTTTTCATGTGAATCAATACGTTTAACACTTTTAATTTCATAGTACATGTGCTGTGACAATAAAGATTCTATTCTATTCTGTATGTTTTTGTGGTTTTGCACCTAAAGGCCACCAAAATAAACACTTTTTTAAAACCTAATTCCAAAATCAACATACATCATGCCTTTTATTTCAAATCAACAAATGTTTAACCAACAAGGAGCAGACTTGATTCCATTGTACATGTGTAATGACAATATTTCTATTCTATTCTATATGTTTTTGTGTTTTGTGAAATGTCATGTTTAAGCACCTTTTTTTAATCCTAATTCCCAAATCAACCTACATGCCTTTTATTTTGAAAATCCTTATTTATTTTAACCGTCGTTTCTGGCCTTATCTGGCATCAGCATTAGGTCACTGTTTAAAAAAGCACATTTGCTTAAAGTAACTGTCGCCTTGACCTCGTGGCCTGAACAGCGGAGCAGCTACTCACAGTCATCCATCACTGTCGGCTCCGTGATAAGAAGCAGGGAGTCGCAGCCCCGGCCTCTCATCAGGAAACAAGGTCACAGCCTGCACCGCTGTCCAGGAGACAGCACTTGTGTGGCTTCAGGAGAAAAGAGACAAAGCAGCAACAGCGTTTTTTTTCCTTATCGGGTGTTGCTCCGGTACAGTATAGACACAGATCTAGAAAGAAGATAAGGAATGAAAAAAAGAAAAAACAACGGCATGAATAAATAAATGCATCTGCCTATGCAACATCATTTATAAACGCTTCTTTTGCAGACATGCAGAGTTAAATTGGTTTCCGTTTCTTACGAGGAGCTGCAGATCTGTATCTAAAAGCATTAGTATGTGTAGAAAATGGTCAATAGCAGCTCTGGAAAAAGTGCGACTGGCCGTTCTGTATCATCCTGTAACATAAGGTCGAATGGAGAAAAGGTCGCTGATAAGGTTTATTGAATCCTAAAGATAAAAACATAATGAATAAAGTCAATAAAACTTAAATTATCTAGAACAGGCCCAGTTTTTTGTTATTAGTAAATGCAGTGTGTAAAGTATTAAAGGGCCTTATGGATACCAGTTATTCCAGATTCTAACCCTTGATGCTTATTTAGTAACTATAGATCATTATATAAGAAAGCTGTTTTGGTCACTTGCGGACAGTTCAACAAGCTGTAAACACTATCACAGGCAGCAAAATTTGGGATCTGAAAACATTCTGAGAAATTACCAAAGTTTTTAAAACAGAAACTGTTCCCCATTAAAGTTACCTTTCAACAACGTTGTTGGAAAGTTGGCTAAATGTTCCAGGAAAGTTAATTTAATATTTCTCCTGAACGTTCACTAGAGGAGCAGGTTTTTCTGCTGTAAAATCAAAGCTATTGCTATGTTCCTGGAAAGTTAAGGGAGGATCTAAAAGCTACTAGCAGGAAACCTCAGGAAAATCTTATTAAAATGACTCTAAAGAACATTTTTCATGTGGTTGTTAAAACGTTATTGAAGGTTAAGTTAGACAGAAACATTTGTTTCTTAGAAGGTTGCGGGAGATTAACAGAGGAATGTTCCAGGAATAGTTGTTAGCTGGGATATTATTGCTAAACATGAGATGATAAAAATCTTTGCAAACACTTGGCTTCAAGAATCCCACCTCATTTAAAGTAAAACAAAAACACTGCGAACATTAGATGAATTATATGAATTATATTTTCATGAAATATATTAAGGGGGAAATGTTTAAGTGTTTTCCACCTTTGCTAACTAAACTGCATATTTACTAGGACTGCAACTAACAAGGATTTTGATAGTAGATTAATCTATTGATTATTGAAAGAATTAATCAATTTGTGTTTTGGTTAATAAAAGGTCGATCACTTTTTCCCAAAGCTGAAATTTCACTCTAAAATGTCTTTTTTTTTGTCCAGACCAACAGTCCACAACCAAAAGATCATCAGTTTACTATTATAGAAGCTTAAAGCTTTGATTTGAGAAGCTGAAACCAGAGAATTTGGACATTTTCTTCAAAAATGACTCAAATGAATGAATCGATTTTTAAAATACTTGCTGATTAATGTAATAGTGGGCAGCTAATCGATTAATCGTTGCAGCTCTAATATATATATATATATATATATATATATATATATATATATATATATATATATATATATACATCCAGCAGGTATTGAGCAACATTTTTTTCAAGTCTTGTTTGTGGAAACCCGATTAATGTAAAACCCATATTCTCTCTCCTTTATGCTCCAGGTTTCATCTCCACAAACTCTTGAAAAAAAAGTAAAAATACGTCCCTTTAGCAGCTAAAAGCTACACTTTGTTCACCAGCTGGTTGCTCAGTATATGTGTCTGTGGTGCAGTGGGTTTATTACAGATTTATTTGCTGGAAACCGTGAACATAAATAACACAGCTGCACATCAGAAAACCAAAAGAATGGGTTGAAAGAAGCTAAAACACCTAAGGAAATTGATTTCATCACTGATTTACATTTATAGTCTATAACTTCTTCTTGAACTTAATCTCTTTAGAATTTCAAAGCGAGCGGGCTGGTGTTGATCTTTTTTTAGGATTGAGGGATATTAGCGGAAGAAAGGTCCATGTGAAGAGAGATGAAAGACTGAGACAAAAGGAGAGAGAGCAGAGGAGAAGCCAACGGAGGTCAAATAGCGAGAATGAGGCCACAATAAACAATAGGGCTCTTCTCTTAAACTTCTCATGACTTGCCTTGAAGTTGGTCATTAATAGGCTGTGGCATAGTGTCTGTGAGTGATTACTATTTCCTGTTGTTGCTTAATTCGAGACGGGTTTCCCCTTGTCCTCTTATCTTACAAACATAATCAAAGCAGCACACACACAGAAACAATGGAGGTGAACTCTGAGAGACGGACTAAAACCGGTCTTAAAGACTTCCTGTACGACAGCGTCATAAATGGTGTTTGTACTGTGCTAAACGGGCAAAGAATCATTTTTAGTCTTTGATGTGGCGTTTATTAAGTGCGGAAACGGATGGAGTCATCTATAGCATTAAACACCAGCTGTGTCCTTATTGCACCTTTTGGAATTTCATTCTGAAATGAAACTGAATGTGTGAAGCTGCAGCCAAAAATCTGCTTTGCTTATTTTTTTTTCCTTCAATGTTTGAGCTTCACTTTGTTTATTTGAAGGATTCCATTAGATGATGCTCAGGAGACCAGCCATCCTGGAGTCTGAGACAATGACATGACCACGTTAGCTGATGCAAGAAAAGAAAGGAACTAAAATTAAATTAAATTGTATAATTACAAAGTCAATTTTAAAAAATGTATTAGATAAATAGTAATAATAATAATAATACAATGTTATAAAACCTAAAATTGTAACGGGGTAAATGCAATCTGACCAGATTCAAAAGAAAACTTGAAAAATGAGTTAAAAATTAAATTAAAAATAAAGAAATTCTAAAATTAATTGAGAAAAATAAATAAATAAAACAATACAAATAAATAATAATAAATAAATAATTAAATCACCAGTTAAAGTGAGGCAAATAAAAGCTATATCAGCAGTGGCTAGAAGCTTTTTCTCTCAAAGTAAATAATCAATTTCATAATCAATAATCAACTTGTTCGTTACTGGCTGCTACTCTAGGTGCTAAGCTAGTTAGCAGACATGCAGCTTATGTTAGAGAAGACAAACACTGTTTACATTCTTATAAATGTCACATTTCTTTAAAAAACAGACACCAACTTCTAAACCCGGAGCCTCATGCACACAAGTTATTACAGAGTTGAAATTTTCCCCAGTTTGACTCACTATAGCAGCAATAAACTGGATTCACCCAGTAAGAATCTGACCCAGTGTTACATTCAACAAATGTGGTTGTTTCTATTATCAGTATCAGTCAAAGAATAAACATACTGCTCTTATATCTATCTTCTAAATGTCAGGCCTGCCCACCTGTCCCATCAATTTCCCCTCCATTATCTAAGTAAAGTTTTTGTCAGCTCTTTTGTATACAGAATGGCAAGATCACACACACACACACGCACATAAAAAAGAAACCCACACAGACTTTCTCAGCAGCACAGATGCATTTTGCAGGTCCCGTGGGTGGAATGATCCAGAGAGATCAGGCTGCCAGAGGACGCCAGCCTGCAATCAGATTGTACATTGCTGTTCAGTGAAATTTCATCTGACATCAAAGATGTTTTTTTCACACCCCTCTAGATTTGGCTTTTTGTAGACGATCTTATTCCAAAAACTCTGAGCTGCCTGCTGGCTACTGTGTACTCTGATTTTATGGCTATGTATTTATACACACATAATGCAGCTTCATATTTAAATAAAATTCAATTTCTACGATACTAATATTTTGAGAATATTTAGGCTCCATGGTCATGATTTAGCAACATTTTAGTTTTACCTGATGTAAGCTTCATCTGAAAACATGCACATTAACATACTGTACATCTAAATAAAATAATTTATTAATGACATCGTGATTATATTTAAAGGTACAGTGTGTAAGATTTAGAAGCATCAAGCAGAACAGACTTGGTAGAATTGCAATATTACACTATTGTTCAAAAGTTTGAGGTCACCCAGACAATTATGTGTTTCCCATGAAAAGCCACACTAAATAGGACTTTTATTACATTAACCTTCTGATGCAATGAGCAAACACATTGTACCATTAGAACACTGGAGTGATAGTTGCTGGAAATGGGCCTCTATACACCTATGTAGATATTGCACCAAAAACCAGACATTTACAGCTAGAATAGTCATTTACCACATTAGCAATGTATAGAGTGTATTTCTGATTAGTTTAAAGTTATCCTCATTAAAACACAAATTTCTAATTGACCAAACGTTATGTATATTCATAAATCACAATGGCTCTAGAGACTATCATACATTTTCACGGCCACCATAGTTTGTCCTTCAAGTTTGGGAAGTCATTTAGATGCAATCTGAAACCTCACCACTAGACGCCACCAGAATGTGCACACTGTACCTTTAAACTATGTATCATATCAGCCAGAAACATGATCAACAAAGTGACCTGACGATAAAAAGGGCAGGAAGACAAAAAGCTGCAAAACAACTATTGATTGACAACAACTATTTTTGCCATGATGCAAAAAGTGTGTTTTAATCTTGCTTGCGGGGAATTTGAGAAAACTGCACATTTTCTCGACCGGTGCAGGGAAATTGAGTGCGACTGCACGGCCCTGGAGGCACTAAACAAACCTTCCCATTGCTCCCTGCAGCCCTCGCTCCACACACAGTAGCTATATTTTGCAATCATTTACCATTGATCTCCCATCTGTTTGAAACACTTAAACAGATGCAAAGAGGCCAGGCTTATCACATGTGTCAGGACTTATGCCACAGATTTATCTGAAACCAGATGTCCATCACTCTGAGAGAGGTTTTGAAAGGGTCAGGACAACACAACTTTACTGAGAACACAAAACCTATCAAATAAACTGTGTTTCTGGGAAGGAAACAATCTTTTTTCGTGGATTGTCTGTATTTTGAGAAGTGGTAAAGGTCAAAGGTCAACGATGGCTAGATATAAGCTCATTGAGATGCCTGTGACTAAGATGTGAAGAATCATTATTTAGTTTTATATGTTGAGAAATGGCTGTTATTTCCAAACTTGTTCTTTTGATTATCATAAAGGGAAGTGAGCCTTTAATTCTCTGTCTGTTGCCTCTGTGTTGCTGAACATCAACATTTCTCCATTTAACAGGAGTTTATGGAGACCGGAGGACAGGAGGAACTTAGAGGGCAACAAAACCTCAAAAAGCAGAAATGTAGACATTAAAAATTCAGTAGTACGACAGTAATTAGGGAAACTAGACTGTCATTACGATCTGACGAGGTATATTAAAGCATATTCACAAGCTAAGAGGGAACAAAAGACTCTAAACAGAAAAAAAAGACAGGAAGCTCAGTCTGACTGCTTAAAGCTGCATGAATTAGTCTGCAGCAGCTGAGTAGCTGCGTGTCCATGTTGAATTAAAGGCCCAACATGTCCAGATTAAAATGTTAAATATGTTCTTGAGTTATGTTTCTTTCATTATTCCAAATGTTTCCCACAGTTTTCAAACCTTAACATAATTTTAACCTAAACACACAGATGTTACAAGATGGCTGCCTAACCACATAACCATTAGCTCAGATCACGTCGCATGCCAAACAGCGTCGGACAAACACTGATTTTTTAATGTGAAACTGCTTTATTCAGTGTTTTTACTGGTTTTAATCTGTCAGTTTATTTTAGCGAGAGAACTACCTCCGACGATAATTTGGCTCCAAATTAAAAAACTTCCTGGTCCGGCGAACCCTGAAGTAATCCAAACCGAGAGAAGACATCAACTCCCATGATCCCACGCTCCTTCATGATGTCATCAAACCTATCTACAACAAGGCATGTGTGTGTATATTAGCACAGATCCAACCTAATTCATTCCAACCCTACTGCCGGCTCCCATATGAATAAAAGAATTCCGCCCATGTCACTCAGTGTGCAATTCTGTGAAATCCAAGTCTGTTTAGTGTTAAACGTGTCCTCTTAAATCTGTTTTACATTCCGCGCAGATTCCGCGGATTAATAATGAGAAACAGGGTGACACAGGAGTCAATTGCTTTCCCACTGGATCCCCATTAATCCTGAACCTGTCTATAAAATCAAAGAAGGAGCAGTTAGCTGTTACAGAACGCTGCCTGGACCAGGATCCATGTCACGGATCGATCCGGCCCAGTTCGATAAGTTACTTTGATAGAAAACCGTGCGGTTTGTTGAGGCGGAGCGGCGGAACGGGGGAGAAACCGAAGGAACGCGCGATGAAGCGGTGACATGCTCCTCCACTTTGATGTCTTTATTTGTTTAACCTCGCACATAACCCCCATTCATAAACGTCAGGGACGAATCAACACAGCATTTAGAAAAAAAAAAACAAATGTGCGCTGGCCCAAACTTTAGGCCGCGTCCGTCCTGCCGCGCGCGGCGCCGCATAATCTGCGGTCAGCAGCAGGCCTTTCAACCCGAAAAACACGCCATTACGGAGCGGAAGATGCATTTCAGCGTCCGTCCCACATCTGTCATCGCTCTGCGTGCACACACTCACACACACACACCGCACGCCTCCTCTCAGTCAAGACGTGCCAGCGAAGCAGACAGTCTGTCACAACACTTGACTTGTGGTTTAACAGACTATGGCAACACTGGAAGGTGGTAAATGAGATTGCTTTTCTTTATTTGTATTTTCTGTCTTTGCAAATAAATCAACCCCCCCAGAGCACGCACGCCGCTTTTTTTCCCCCCAGCGGAGGCCTTGTTTTTTTTCCGAAGGGACAACCGCTTTAATTTCAGATTCTGTCGGACACACTGTACAGTCCAGCCCCCGAGGCGAAAGGTGTCCGGTTTCCAGCTCGTGTGACAGTTTGAAGGAAGCGGAGAGGAATGAGGGGCGGCCATATTACGCCTGTCAATCACCGAGGCGGAAGACAAAAAAAAAAAAAGCGCCGTTGTCAAACCACTTGTCAGGCTTTGATGTTACAAAGGACGGAAGAGCTCAATTAAAAGGCCATTATTGTGTAAGTAAATCAATGCCTATCAGCCATGTCACTTCAAACAAATGATCCTCACCCCAGCTGCACCAATCTAATTTATTTTATGCACGATATTTGACTGCAGAGATCAAGATAAAGGATGGAGTTCGTGTTACTGCTGCAGCTGCAGTCAGAGGGAGAGGAATTATTTCAAATTAAATCAGGTTTTTTTTTTTTGTCTTCTTGTTGTGCCGGGTGATTATTTACAATATTGTTTTTTTATGGCTGTAATTCTGACGATCATGTGTATCCATGTCACCACTATTCCTATAATGTGCAAAATGTAAAGGGTCATGAATTATTCTTTTGATCACCCGGCATACCTCCCCTTTAGTTTGTAATGACAAAGTGCTCTATTTAGGAAGTTAGATTGAAATGTCTGGGGTCTAATTTATCTCTCCGGGATGAATACATGAATGTGAAGTAGTGCCATATTTCACACACACACACACACAGTCACACATACACACACACACACACCCTGGATGGAATATTATTACCACTGCCCTAGATAGTTGCGGAGGGAACCGTTTTTCACCTGAACAAGCACTACGGTGTCATGTTGAACATTATTCACCGTGTGCCGAGCAGTCTGACACGCCGTGAAATATTTTCTGTGCTGACCTCAGATTTCTGCTGAAGTAGGACAGTTTCCAGCTCCGAATGTGGCTCACAGTGAACTTTAGAGGGTGAGATGATGTCGTGGTTTTCCACAGAATCATAAATACAGATTACTCCCGATATCTTTGAAGTATGGATTACTCCTATTTTCCACCGCTCACTTTCACTCTGACTGGTCGCTTCTCTGTTTGTCGGAGGATGTTGACTCAGTTATTTTCTTCCTCTGATACAATAGGGACAAACACGATAAACTAATACTGCACTTTATATGTATTTTATATTGCAACTAGTTTTACAGTATGTGAATATATATATATATATATATATATATATATATATATATATATATATATATATATATATATATATATCTTTACAAGAATGTTCTGGGAATGTTAGGTTTGAACAAATACATTTGCATGATTTTCTAAAAATATTGTGGAGAATTCTCCAAAATTCTGTCACCATATAGAAATCTGGAAGGCATATTATATATATGGGAATGTTATGCTATTATATCAGAATTTAAGCCATGTTACTTCTGTACTTCTCTGTATTATTGGAGTCAGAAGTTTCTCATTTCTGTTGAAAAAGGGGAAACATAATTTACTGTTGTGAACAATGAAATGCACATTTATGAGTTACTTATCCGAGCCTTAATGAAATTTTATTGTAGGTGAGTTATTTACCCCCCCCCCACCCCCACCCCAGGCTGTAAACAGTGTTATTTATGTTCATCTTTATTATTGGCCTTTCAAGGAACTGCAGTTTTTAGCACTTAATTTAATTTTTCCACCGCAGAGCTGGATGCTTGTTGTTCCTGTCACATAAATCATCCTTAATTACACAAAATTACACAACCTGCAGTGACTAATGAAGAAGCACAGACTACAATCAAATAAAAAAAAAAGGTATGTTTAAAAAAAAATGTCGTCAGATTGGGTGATTTCCTGCTTAACTGCTTTCTTATTAGAACATTTACTCCCTGAAGGCAACGAAACATACACAGATCATTGTGGTGCTGGGGTGATGATTGTGAATTGTACAATTTCAGGTGAATTTCAGATTAGTGGGAACTAATGAATAGAAGCTACACTTCCCGGAATGCATTTTCTTAGTGCAAAATGCATTCTGGGAAAATACATTTAAATTACAACAGCTGATTGAGCTGTTGTAATTTTCACTGTAGGACTATTAATGTCACTTAATTACATTTTGATATTATTTCAGGTTAGGAAGAAACCATTTAGATTCCTGTTAGGTGATCAGTTCATCCAAATTACATGAATCTAGTGTCGTAGAAATGAAGCAGCATCATATTCAAGATAAATAAAATAAAAGCAATATAATAAATTACGAATGCAAACTTCACACACATGAAAGACAATATTAGGGTAATTTTAAATTAACATTAAAGTTTAAGTTGATAGTTACTGCATTAAACATGAAATAATGTATAAAAATAACAGCACCATACAGCCTACACCCACAACCAGGATTTTTAATTTTTACTATTTTTTTATGTTTTTTTTCATGCGGTTTGTCATTTCCACTGGAAAAGTCAACAAGCAAGAAATGAGAGGCCTGACATGTCTGATAAAAAGACTCCATGGTGTTATTTAGTGGGTGAAACTGCTCTTTTTCTCCTCACTTCCTGCCAAACGGAGCCGTGAATTACTCCCAGCATGGCCACATCCAGGCATGTGTCCATGCACACGTATGTGTGTGTTGGTGCATACATGTGGGTGGCGTTGGTGAGAGGTTATATGGGATCGTCATGAGAATAACGCAACAAAAAGCACTTTCCTCTACTGTCGCAATGATAAATGGGTTTCAGAACGAGCCCGAGCGTATATTATATCACCTGTATGATGTACACACTGCTGAGACCATAACTCTCCTTCTTTACCAGAAAAAATTGAAGTATGGCATTGTATATTTCCCCGCTCGACACATTTACGAGTCCTCCCTGTTGTATAAACTTGGTGATTGGTATTTCAAAGCACCTTGTCAGAGCGAGTACTGAGCACTGCCAGCTGCCTCAGCTACCTCAGCAAACACTGGGAGCATTTCAGGGAGAGAAAGTAAGACAGAGAGTTATTGCCTTTGCAAAGTTGAGTGCCTATTAAAAAACTCTCTCCTGCGACTGTAAATTTATAGTGTTTGTGCTCGCTGCTGTTAAAATCAAAACCATAGCCTGGCCAGGGCAGCTCATTCCACTGAACCAGTGGGGAAAAATTTCGCCTTATTACAGGAACGCCCCGAATGTTGGAAAACTGACCACAGGAAAACAACTTTAATATTGTCAAGGATACAGTAAAGGGATTTCTTTTTTGTATTAGCATGAACGGATGAGATTAATCATCAGGGGTGCATGGTGCATTAAGGGCGATGGGGCCTCTCCTGCAATCCAGATTGTCAAATACACATATTTTAATGAAAAATCATTTTTGTTATCGTTGTGTGTGTGCGTGTGTGTGTGTGTGTGTGTGTGTGTGTGTGTGTAAAGGTGGGAGTTTCTGCAGTACTGTACATCCATGCATGTGTGCTTGTCTTTAAAGGCCCCATGAAATGAAAAATAAATTTTCCCAGTTTAAACCTGGATGTGGAATAGTCATTTAGGGATACTTTTTCCTTTACTCAGGGGCGTTTTAGATGCAATTAACATTGTTTATTTAAAAATAACAGCTTAGCTAATTTCTAAGCCCCACCCACATTCTTGCAGTCCAATCAATTGTGTGTGTTTACAGTTCAGTTGTTACCATAGATGATAAATGACGAACCACTGGGACATCACATGTTAGTTTGTTGACTTGAGTTTGGCAGTTTTTGCAAAATATGGTTCCCAAAATTTGTTTGTACAGACTTTGTCCATAATTGCAATTTCTTTTTTATTGTATTTTATTATTCTTGTGTTTAATTTATTTTATATTTTTTGATTTTTTATATATATTTTTTTATTGCTGAACATTGTGCTGCCCCCGGGACCAGGGAACCAAATTTCGTTTGTGCTGAATGACGATAAAGAAATCTTGAAGCCTTGAATTTTGGTATCAGGAAAGTATAGAGGAGAGTATATTTACCTACATAATGTTCCATACATGTTAAACCTTTTAAAGTAAGATTAATTAACAATTTCATGTTGCCAGAATGTTCTATGGCAGTTATATTATATTGAACAAAAATATTTGCAGACGTTCTTAGATCTTATTGCCAAATTGCATGTTACTCTCCTGGTTGTTACTCTCACATAAATCACACATAATTAGAGAAAGTTAATTAAATTAGACACACGAAACAGTGGCATTTATCGGTGGAAATTTCCAGCTCAGTTAGTTCTTAATAACATTTAGCGCCTGAAGGCAGCCAGGTTGTTGTTGTACATTGCAGATAATTGTAAAGTGAAAGCTAAGCAGCTAGAAACAAAAAAAATATAAAAAAAGACATGCTCACCTGTGCCACCTAGTGAATAAGTCACACCTATGTTGTTTCTTCTGTGTGTGACCCAGGAAAATTGAATGTGACTAATGGGGATTCGTAATAGACATTAACATAAACTGTTAATCATAGTAGAATAAGTCAGAATATCATAAGTGAGGCTCTGAGCAGCTTTTTGGTCACATATCTTGTGCTATTTATCCCCCGACTCTCCTCCATCTCTCTGTAAGGTTTGTCACAGCATCTTAACATCGATCTGGACACGCACATATATTTTATTGAGGCTTGGGCCGAGGAGAATTATTGTTGTGTAAATCTCGTCTATCTCAAAGGATCACAGTTGTGCAACATAAGTCACGCAGTTCTGCACAGCCTGACATGTACTCAACAACATTATATGCGTCAGAGTGCAGCCATTTCCACTCCATTGAATTCCTCATCTGTTACTTATGGAAGCCAAGGGGGAAAAAAACAAGAGGAAAAGTTACGCATAATAAAAAATTTCAATACACATGGTCATTCCAAACAGTCATGTTGTTTCTAAATTCCTTTTCCCCTTTTTTTTGTAAATTTTTGGAACATTTTAGTTAGTAATTTCTAGGAACAAAGATCTTCTTAAGCACATAAATGTAATTAAATATTTAATTATTTATTCTTTATTGATTTAAATGTATTCATTTATATTCTATTTTACCATTTTTTGTACATATTAATTAATAGGTTAAATGCTTCAATTATGTACTTGGCACCTGTGGACCTCCATACAGCACCAGCAATGTCATAAGATATCTTTATTATCTTTTTATTTTTTTTATTAAAATATATAAATATATATTAATTTTAAATATATTAATTTTAAATAAAACTCTTTTTCTTTTTTTTGTTTTTTATTATTTATTTTTTTTATCTTCTTGGGCGATATGGGCTTATAGTTGCCCCCCCCGTTCCCCCCCCCGATTTACCCCAACTTGCTTTAGGCTGCTCATTTTCATCCATATCACTGTCAAACAAACTTATATCTTTTGTAATTTACTATCTTTTTTATTCATTTTTAATTACAATAATTTTGTCATGTTGTAAATCAGAATAAGAGGGGGATTCAGTCATGCCGGGAACAACATGTAAATGGCTATAATCATCAAATGAAGTTTTTAAATTAGGCTGCCACCCAGAGCACACAGAGGAATATTATTTTGACACTTCGTCACCCTCCGGGGAGAAATGGACCTTTTTGATGTGTGATCCGCCAAGGCTTGCATCGGCTGGCAGATTTTATCAGCAAACAAGACAGGCAGAGCAGCAGCGTGCAGACTAAATAAAAGGGGGGTGAATGATAAAAATGTCAAGGATTATCTTCACTTTGCGGGGTGCTGTGATGTCGTATCAAAATGGATTTGGTGGAAATGATTTGGCAGGAAGAGAAGCACTGATGGGAGGGGGGGTTAGTAGACAAGATACAACAAGAGAGGGCTGTGCTGCGTGTGTGTGTCTCATTTGACTATTCAAATTATTCCTTTCCTCATCCCCCCCCCTTCCAAACAATAATCTTGTTACTGAGAAATTACATTCACAGAATCATGCGACCATAAAGAAGAAATACTGTACATGATGCCCTTTCCAGTTCTGTTCTAATAGACCAAAGCTGTTTGTGGAAACTCACACATTCACTCATTTTACTGTGGACCTCACAAACTGTAACCACCAGCCATATATCCTCATTTTTGACCTCTGACCTTGTGAATTTAAGTTAAGGAGCCGTGGATAAATCAAAGCTATTTCTGTGTCCGTCCCTCAAACAGAGGCACTGTTTGTTTCTGCTCCACCCGGGGTTCTAGCCTTCTTTTATATCTTTCTGACAGAGTGACGACTGATGCGGGCGTCGCCCCTGGCACATCAGCACATGTGCAGCGCGCAGAAGGTATGAGGGAGCACTGACTCCCAGCACTGGTGCCTTACTGGAAACAATAAATGTTTTTTATCCGTCCCAGTTGGCTGGTGGTTCCAGGAAATGACTTGTCGACAACAGCGATCCTCAAAATAAGTTGTTTTGAAGAAAGCTGGGGGGATAAATCCATCAGGAGAATAAAAAAAAAAAAGTTGACATGAGATAAAGAATGACATTTATAATAAATCTTTTCAGTCAGAATTCTGAGATAGTAAATCAAAATAAAGATAATTAGATAATATGTAAAAATCGTGAAATACTATATTAAATCGAGTAATATAATATATAATAAGTTCATCTCTGTCAAGAGAAGTAACAAAAAAGAAGATATACACTACTGTTCAAAAGTTTGGGCTCACCCAGACTATTTAGTGTTTTCCATGAAAAGTCACACTTTTTCACCAACATGAGTTGTAAAATGAATAGAAATTACATTAACCCTAATCCTTACATTAACCTTCTGACATGATGAGTACAACATTAGAACACTGGAATGATAGTTGCTGGAAATGGGCCTCTATACACCTATGTAGATATCACACCTAAAAACAAACATTTGCAGCTAGAATAGTTATTTGCTATATTAGCAATGTATAGAGTGTATTTCTGATTAGTTTAAAATTATCTTCATTGAAAAAAACAGTGTTTTTCTTTCAAAAATAAGGACATTTCTTTATTCAATCTTTAAATAAAAAGCATGACATACCAGGTTAAATGAAAGTTATGACATAAATGCAAAGGATGAGACAATGAGACACAATATTAGTTAAAATGCCCCAACATGATGGTAAAAAGATCAAATTATTGGCCTTAAACAGTGATCTACTGATACTTTGCACATGTATTAATCTAACCAGCACCACCAAATGTAGACAGTAACACCGTATATATGAATATGTTATTCATTGCTGTCATTTTTTTCATACGAATAAAGAGTGCATTTTTTTCCGTTTGAATAAGTGTGAACTCTAAATGAGAACAGCCTGAATTTTGAGGTCATAATTTTGATTTATAGTAGTAGCTCATTTTTTATATAATATTTATCATGCATAACCTTTATGTTTTTTTTTTTTTATTTCTGGGCTTCCATATGTATAATCACACCTTTCTATGAAGTCTATATATTTATTATTAATTATTATTATATTGTTGTTTATTATAAAAGAAACATTGAATTAGGCTGATAGGCTGACATTTTTTTGTTTTTTTTGTGAGCTGCTACCAGTAAAGGGTGAGGATGGTGTGATTATTGTTTTGTCTCTGCTGTATATGTGTGTGTAGCCTTAAGCACTGTCATTTTGCTGTCACCCTGCCACTTAACACCGAGCGCTGCTTCCTCCTCCCTGTATGTGTCCATCATGTTGTCACAAACTCTGACAGGCCGGATTACAGCTGTAGACGCAGAGATTTGTCCACACGTGTCTTGTTTTTGTGTGTGTGTGTGTGTGTGTGTGTGTTGTTGCAGGCTTTGTGGTCGGTCTACACCCATGACCTATATTTTCTTTTTCCAATGTGGGGCCTGAAGCGAATGGGAGGGTTTCAGGTGATGTTCGCTGGAGTCTGTCAGTCTGTCACTCCAACAGCTGAATCCAGTCTGCCTGTGGATTATCGCTGTCATCACCAAACTCTGTCACGTTGAAGTGTGTCAGACAAACAGAGGAGCATTAGCACAGGTTCAAAACCTCAATACTGGGTCTTTGAGGGGAAATGGGAGTTGCGATTAGATGCAAAAATGCACAAACTTCTCGTTCTTTTGTGATAAAACAAGCTCATCTTCTTCCTCACGCTTTTCAGTGCTTTCTGACAAAAGAAAGCACTGACGGAGAAGTGAAAAAGAATCCAAGTGCAGAACCTGTTGACACACTGAGTGGAGGCATTGCTTAACTGGAAAGCCCGTCTTTGAGTCTTTGATGTGGAGAAGATGACAGGAAGGAGTGTATGTTAAGTCACACCTTTCACTCACCGGGGTGAAATGAAGCGCACGCTCTCGCTCTGTTTTCACTCATCGGATTCCGACATCTGGGAAAGACGTCTCCCTGTTCACTTTAGTGTTTTTGACAAGAAGAAAATCGTATGTCTCGCCAGAGATGATTGGAATCCTGACAGCAAATATTTACCCCGAAATCTCTCCGGGCCTTAAGCTGCGATTCTCACAAACAGGCAGCATCGAGCGAGCGTGACAACGGGAGGTGACGACGGGAAGCGGTCAACAAGTTGTCCGTGTGCCGGGTCGATAGTTTAGATAGCAGGGAGGGGGACTTGATGAGAGGGAGCGCACACGGAATCATCACGTCTGAAGGAACACAAGGGGAAGTCTTTCTTTCCTCCATTTTGTTCTTGTTGTCTTCTTTATTTTGACTGCCCGCCTCTTCCCTCCCTACGTGCTGCCCTGCTGTCCAAGCAGCACTTCAGCAAACAAAGCCCAGGGAGCAAAAACGCTTTTGAATGGGTGCATCCTGCTGGCAGGATCTGAGCAGGCTGTTTATAGAGGGGCTTGTCAGCTGTTACCACTGGGATGTTGCAGCATGTGGAAACAGTGGGGAGAATCGGCCTTTGATGCCTCCCCCACTCGGTTCTCCCTCTCAGCTCTTCTGTTCTTCTGTTTTCTCTTTGATAGAGTTCTTGTGAAGTGTTGTTCAGCGACAGGAGGCCCACATATCAACACCCACACACCATCACACACATGCTGCACAGTCCTCAACCAGCCACACGCATTTCAGGACACACCTGCACAACTCCAAAACTTTTTTTTCTGCACTTAGTGGAGAGTTTCCTACTCTCTTTGAAAGCTTTAATGAACATGAATAAAACATGTATGTCTCATGGATGTATTATATGGATAGGGTACCGCCTCTTAACAGCATGTTGAATTTTCACAGTGGCCACTGGTGGTACTGCAAAAAAAAAGCACTTTTCCATAGACCACAATTGTAAAAGAGAAGCCTGTAAAACTGTTAACAGCTATAACCCCTGTTAATTATGAATCATTGTATTCCATTTTTTTGGGACGTTTTATCTGTCAATGACCTTTTGATTGACTAGAAAGGCTCTGAAAAAGTTTCTATTCTCAGTGTGATGTTGCAGCGGTGTGACGCAGCATGGTTGTGATGTGTCTCGGGAGTGAGGACGGGTTTTTTATTTATTTATTTACATATTTGATTAATTTGAACATTTTTATGTGGTCAGCAAGTAAATTAAATGACTCAAATGTGAGTTTTTTTTTTTTTTTTTTTTTTTTTTACATATATTTACATGTTCTCATCACTTGGGGCCTGATGCATCATGGGAGCATGACATGTGTAGTCTCAATGGGTTGCATAACAGGGAAATAAACCCGGAAGTCAGGAACTTTTTTGCGTATGCACCAGGAGAGCAACCTCCATTGAAATGAGAGAAAATGAGAATTAAAAAAAAAAAATTAGCTTAAAATAGTTGTAGAATATACAGAAAATATAGTCAAGACACTGACAAGGTAAGAAATAATGATTTGTATTTGAAATAATAATGTTTTCCTTAAAATTGCTTTTGTCAAAGGAAGGTCAATTTTATAGCTTCTCTAACCAGCTAAAATGTTTCAGCTAACATGATTGCTCAAGGGTTTTCTAATCATCCATTAGACTTCTAATGCAATGAGCAAACACATTGTACCATGAGAACACTGGAGTGATAGTTGCTGGAAATGGGCCTCTATATACCTATATATATATTACACCAAAAAACAGACATTTGCAGCTACAATAGTCATTTACCACATTAGCAATGTATAGAGTGTATTTCTGATTAGTTATACTGAGTAAGTTATTTATACTGAGTAAGTTATCTTCATTGAAAAAAACACTGTTTAAGGTGACCCCAAACTTTTGAACGGTAGTTTAAGTGTCCAAATACTCAACTGCCATTTCCTCCTCTGTGTGTACTCCTCTTCAGACACAGAAGAATTGCTCATCCACAGAGACTTGGCTATCTACCATTTCTATCTAAATGTCAGCTAGCACAGGCTGTTAAAATAAAAAAAAGGTTGATACACTACCGACATAATGGCAGAAGAAGTGCTAACAACTGACCGAAAGTGAAAAATTGTATTTGAGATGACTACTGCCAAGGAAAAAGGCTGATGAAGAGTAAAACAAGATCAGAGTTAGCATCGGTGCAGCAACAAATGAACAGTGGCGTCACCTGAAGCAACAGAGAGCGCTGCAACAGCACCATTGTAGCTGCCATTTGTCTACCTGATAGGTAAGATAACATTATGTCTTTATGTTTTTTTTATTAGTATTCTTTGTTTTCAGTCATCATTTTCTGTATCTGTCTATTCCTCATTAGGGTTGTGAGGGTCTGCTGGAGTCAATCCCATCGCATTACAGGCGAGAGGCAGGGACACACCCTAGATGGTCGCCAGCCTATGGGGCACACACACCATTCACTCACACACTCACACCTATGGGCAATTTAGAGTCTCCAATTAACCTCAGCAGAATGATAGTAGTGTTGTAAACACAACCAGGAATTCTCTGTTGCTATGGATTTCCTCAATTAAACTGTCAGGTTCCAAATATCTGCAAATAGCTAAAATGTTGTTGGAAGCAAGCAGACAATTACTGAATGACTGATTCAAGTTAAAACTAATAGATACCACTGTCTGTCACACCCAGGATTAGCTACAGCCTCTGATACAGAGAGGAGTAGCTAGCCTAGAGCTAGTATTAGAGCTATTTGCTCCTCAAATGACCCTGACTCTGGGGGAAAAGAATGTGATCGGGATATCTCTAATTTTGAGAAACATCCGTTAAGTTCAAGGATAGCCAACTGGCTGAACTGTTTTTTCTTTACCAGGCTAATTTTGCTTAAACAAAAAATGTCACTGCTGTCAATCAAGAACTATAATAACCTCTGCTGTTTTACATTCCTGAGGATATTTTACATATCATTTATTTTATGCCGATGAAATTCTATTACTAGCCTCAAGAAGCATGAATTATGACATAGTTTTATATTTTTGTTAGTTATGAGAAGAAAGACATGAATTCTACACCAGTGAAACAAGGTTTCCTAAGACCCAGACCTCCAGAGAACCACATTGCGTCAGACTAGCTGCTCCAAGAGGGATGGCAGAGAGACCAACAACCCAAGAGCTGTTGCCCACAGACCAGGCTCTCCAGCATGTGCCTGATCTCCTGATGATATGGATCAGGTGTGGCGAAATAGTTCCTATATACATATACATACATAATCCGTTTTTTGAAATGAACAAATTTATTGCCTATGTATGATTGACCATCAGTTTACATAACAAAAGCCAAACCAAATGGTGTTCATACCATTATAAAAACTGAAATAAAGAAATACTGGTTAAAAATGTGTACAATAATTATTGGTGTTATTATACCCTACTTAGGACAAATTCTCCTGGTAATGTGAAGAACCTCCTGCTTCATGTATAAATCCATGTGTGGCAGCATAGAGATGCAGGAGTCTTGAAGATGTCCGCAGCATTTCTTCTCTCTCTGTGGGCGTCTCCTGGAAGTTTGTGCAGGTTGACCTGCAGCTGGAGGTCTGATGGTCTGATGGGGGGTCACAGGTCAGACTGAGCTCCAGCAGATGATGAGACTGTTATACATTCAGTGACTGAATTCTGATCTGTTAATAATTACATAACTAACACTAAAGAACAGCCATATTGTCCTTGTAATAGTATTATTGTGTGTATACAGTGCAGGTTAGGTCAGTTTACAAGTCACTGACCACTCTATTCAGAAAATGTACATTGTCAGAGGCAAGATACATTAAAAAAAGGAATAATATATTTTATTGGTAATGCACGTCTCAATAAATGCAGTCTCATAAAAGCATAGGCTATACACGAAAACAATTTAAACAAATAAATAATAAAATCAGTCATAATGGGTTATTTTAAATAGATAAGATAGAAGTAATGTGATAAATACCTGCTTATCTGCTGCTTATCTGCTGTCGTTTTGCGTTTGTAGATCTTAAACTCTTCTCATGTCTCCTAGACCGCTAGATCTCTGGATGGGGATCCAGAGTGAATTCAGAACAGACCCAACGAGGCGCTCCTGACATGAAAGCTCTAAATAAATCAACAATTTATTTAACACAGCTAAAAGTCAAACAGAGCACACTTGTGAATCAGTTACATATTGCAAACTTTAATAAATAAGATATGTTAACATTAGGTATGATAGAACATGCTACACACGACTGTACAATCAATGAAAAGATGTTTGTAAGGTAACATTAGCAGCTAGGCGGCGCATGAACTGAGGCTGTTCAGCTAAAAAACATCATGGTGCTCAGTGCGCTTAATGAGGCGAACATCAATCTTACAGCAATTGGCTATTCTTACTAGTATAAGATTACTTACAATTTACAACATCTCTAACTGAAACTCAATATAAGTCCATAAAAGTACAGTAGGAGCTAGAGCCTTTAGTTACCAAGCCCCTGTTTTATGGAACCAACTCCCAACTAATATTAAAGAGGCCGACACAGTCTGTGCATTTAAGGTTAGACTGAAATCATGTCTGTTCCAAAAGGCCTATGGTCAGGGTAGCTAAAGGTAGACTTAAACCCTAGTCTAAGCTGCCCTAGGAGTGAGAATGCTGGGGGAAGTACGTACAGTGCACTGAGCCCCATCATCTCTTTCTGGTACCATATACCACTGTCTGTCATTAATAAACAGGATCTAGTTTATACTTGGACATTTCATCACTATTCACCCAGAGTCCTTCTCCCCATTCCCCTTCGGGGGAGTGGCTACGGTTTCAGTTCAACCGCATGAGGCCCAATGATGACGACTCCTGATGCGACTCATCGAGGTCCCCTGATGAACCTACTACTACTCCTTCATCTGCCTGGTTGGAACCGCCCTTCTGCCCCCAGCTCTACAGCCTGAAACATCTTTTAAGACTGATACATCATCATCACTGCAGACTGCATGTCTGTCAGTCCTGGTTCATCTATAGCCTGTCCGTCCATGGGAGTGGATCTCTCCTTCACTGTGGTTCTCCCCGAGGTTTCTTCTTTCCCACTGGGTTTTGGAATTTTTCCTTGCTGAGAAGGAGAGTCTAAGGATGGGGGATGTCTGAATCACTTTGGCCTGAATATTATGAAGCACTTTGAGACAACTGTGTTGTAATATTGGGCTATATAAATAAAATTGAATTGAATTGAGTTGAAAGCAGGAAAGTCAAACATGTGAACTGGCACACTAAAGAGTCCAATCTGTCAGGACTCGAGGGATTAAAAAATTAACATCTTAGATTTGTACATGGTTTGTAAAGCAGGAGATAACTTCACCTGTTGCTTAAAACACTAAATATTGTTCAGTGACTGAATGTTTTGAATTGAAATTAAATGAAGGTTAATTAATGATGTAAATATTTCTAATGTATTTCTTTACAAAAAGTGGGGGGGAATAAATATGTAGTTGATATATAATTATTATAGATGTATTTATTTATACATACATTTTTTACTGGTCTGGCCCACTTGAGATCAAGTTGCACTGGATTTGGCCCATGATCTAAATGGGGTTTGTCACCCTTGGTCTAAAGGGGGAAACACTTTTACAAAAGTGTTTCGATGTCGTCCCAAAGCTAGAACATGAACAGAATTTGCTGAATGGAGGATGGATAAAGAAGCTGAAAACCACTGTACTCATCTCCAGTGTCGACTTCAGAGCGGTCGAAAACCATCCCGTTCGCCCTGTGTCCAACACCTGCTGGATAACCTCAGAGGCTACACTTGGTTTTCAGTGCTTGCCCTGCGGAGTGCTTACCACCGGGGATTTTGTGGATGAGAGTTCACAACACGTCATCACATTCAGCGCTCCGTGGGGTCTGTACGAGTGGGCGCGACTCCCGTCCGGCCTCACAAATACCCCACCAGCATTTCAAAGATGCATGGAGGGAGTTTTGGGAGGCCTGAGGGATGAGTGTTGTTTCCCCTACTTGGATACGGTGCTGATGGTCACATATAAGTACTATGGCAGGTGTTTGGTGGAATGAGAGAACATGGTATTAAACTGCTGCCAAAGAAATGTGAACTTTTTGAACCACGGGTCATGTAGTGTCAAATGAAGGAGTCCAAATAGACTTGGAGGCAGTAGAGCGGCTTAAAGAGCCCAAAACAGTAGGGGAAGCTGGAGTTTTATTGGGTTTCTTAAGATACCACTGCCTTTTTTATCCAGGATTTTGCTTGACTATCTCAGGGAAATGTTCACTTATAACAGTAATATTCTATCAGCCTTTGATGCCTGGAGTCAACTCTGTGTTTTACTGTGAAACCTACATCATGTACTAGAACTGGAATGCTGAGTTTAGACTTCCCGAATGCTCACTATCTGCCAAGGCCAGTTGTCTGGACTTAACAGATGGAGGAATAGTTAACTTATTGGTTTATTTAACCGTGACAGTGCGTATTAATAAAAAGGCTGGAGCTAGCCAAGAGGCTACTTTTCATCTGTAGTCACTTGAACTTGATTCATGGAGGCCAAGACACTTCACAGACTCCTTAGGCAGTAATGATTTATTCTGAGTTCAACTTGTGACTGTGAGATGACTTGTTATTGTAGCTCTAGATGTCAGGAGATATGAAGTTGATTCATGATGATCAAGACACTTAACAGACACCTAAGGCAGTCCTGACTTATTCTGAATTAAACCCGTGACTCAGAGATGACTTGTTATGGTAGTGTAGAGGGTGTAAAATAGCCTCTTTTAGAGGTAAAATAAAAACTACTACATTTGTTAAAAGAAAGTCACAGTTCCAGCTTCAGAAGGGAAAATGCAAGTCAAGCCTGTATTCGTGTTTCCAATAAAAATATTTTATTATGCATTTCAAAATATCACATTAGCAACAGAGAATGATAATAAAATAATCTGATTTTGTATTTATTGATGTGAGATGGATACAACTTTGGTTTTTTTTACTCACTTAACCCATCAGGTTTGTTGCCTTTTGGTTTTACTTTCAAATCACATATTTTATACACTACCGTTGAAAGGTTTTGGGCCACTCAGAAATGTCCTTATTTTTAAGCAATGTTTTTTTTCAATGGAGATAACTTTAAACTAATCAGAAACACACTTGATTCATTGCTAATGTGGTAAATGACGATTCTAGCTGCAAATGTCTGGTTTTTGGTGCAATATCTACATAGGTGTATAGAGGCCCATTTCCAGCAACTATCACTCCAGTGTTAATGGATGATTAGAAAACCCTTGAGCAATCATGTTAGCACAGCTGAAAACAGTTTAGCTGGTCAGAGAAGCTATAAAACTGACCTTCCTTTGACAAAAGCAAAGTTTAAAGGAAAAAAAATATTATTTTAAATACAAATCATTATTTCTAACCTTGTCAATGTCCTTGTCAATTCATTTTACAACTCATGGTGATAACAGATGGGCACCTTGACCAGTCAAATGTTCTGTTACTATAGCATTGAATAAAGATCACCAGCTGAAACCCTCACTTCAAAACATATAACTGGGTCTGACCTCACAAAAACGTTCCCTTGTGCTCTGGGATAAAAACAGGATGACACAAAATTAAACAAACAATAAATAAAAAGAACAGGAAACAGTGAAAAGGGAGTCTAAGAAAGAAAATAACTTTGGCTCTATGGTCATTATACAGGTTGTGTATCTTGGAGACGGTGGCGGCTCTTGATGGGAATTCAAGCGCAGTCATTGGAATGTGATCCAAATTATTTCACATCCTCCACGTTGTTAAGTGGCCTGCAAGCTGGAGCCTCTCATTCACAACTTTACAAGAGGACCAAAATGGACAGAATGGTGCTTTCATTTATAAACACTCTTGGTGTTGCTCCGTTCGAAGCCAAATGAAATGTTTTATGGGAGGAGAAGTTATGAACTCAGCTGAGAACATGTGGCAGCATGTGGAGCTGCCCTGTATGAGCTGAGTTATTGGCACCAGCCGCGTGCATTAATATGTCCAATTAAACTAACAGCACCGCTGACAGAGCAGTATTGACCTCTGTCACAGAAACTATTCCTCTCATACACACTTTCCGCTTCCTGTCCGACACGCCAGAAATGTCCTTTCCCATGCACATTCTCTGTATCTTACGGCATAATTTTCCTTCCTGACAATTTTATAAAAGGCTTTTCTGCTAATGCTGTTCAAGGTTGCTGCTCACAGGGTTGCTAATAGGTTTCTTTTGCACAATTTCAAGCCTGTTTCACAGAAAGCAGGATGCTAACCTAGGCCGCCTGCATTAGCATTAGCTGTGTGCTTTGCTAGCAATGGGATTTAAAGGCCCCACTTTGCCGGAAGTGAGATTTAAATATCATTTTGATTATAAGAAAGTCTAAATACTTTTTTTTTATTATTTATTTTAGATGCATGTCTTCAAGGATCACAGGATGGATTTTATGGAATATATTCATAAAGTAGGAAAGAAATTAAATAAATGAATTAAAGAAAGAAAGAAGAAACAATACAAACAAACAAACTGAAATATAAACAACAATGCAAGGAGAAGGAATAAAACAAGCAAAAAAACTTTACTCTAAATACTGTCCCATGTTTCAAAAAATGTTTACAGCCTGTATTCAGAAATTAACCCTAAAACCAGCCGCCAGGATTTAAATGAAGTTGTGATGTCACAACTATACAGGCAAGGCCCCAGTTACACCCACTGAAATCAGCCAATCAGACGAGAGGCACGTTAATGTTTCACCACCCCTCTCATGATCTTCCAAGGACACAAATTTAAACCAGCGTGAAGTCTGGAAGTTAAGAAATTATTTGGACTAATTTGTTTAAGCTGTAACATGCCAGTGAAGGCAAACAAATCTATGTCAGTTTAACAAGTATGTATCTACAGAAATAACTATGTAGCTTCATAAAAAGGAAGATGAGATGAAGAGAAATACATGACAAAATCATTGAAGAAGCATTGTAGGATGAGATCAGCCAATCAGAGGAGAGGCTCATTTGTATTATGAGACAGACACAAAACACCCTGTTCCTTCTGGAGAAGCTTGAGAGGAGATGTAAAACTATAACAAGATGAATTTTGGTATTTACAAGCACAAATATATCTCGTTAGAGACATCACAACTTTCAATAAAACCCAGGAAAAGTGAACAATATGGGACCTTTAGTACTGGATGTACTAAGGTGTTAACTCAGTTTACACCAACGATAACTTTACACTTGTCGACGGACCAGTCTGACAGGGCTTTAAAGTTCAACACGTCAGTCTAAATACTTTTACTTTTACTTCCCCAGTTATTGACTAGGTGAGGCCTGTAAAAAAAAAAAACATTTGTGGCTTCAAATGAATTTACATTAACACATAATTATCATGTATATTTTGACAGCTCTCCTATCAACCCATGTGATGAAAGATATACGACAGATTGAGCTGCAGCAGCCATTAGATGAAATGCTGCGCAGAACAACAATAGTCTGATTATCCGGTTGCTGTCTGAGCTGCTGTTCATTAACGACTTCTCTTCATGAGAAAACCATTATCTGGTCATGAGATGTGAAACATTATGGACGTTTTCAGCTTCTATAGTGGGAGAAAATGATCAGGCGTGCCCTCGGCTGTGTCTGACAGGAGGAGAGGGAAGTAGGCTACGACAGAGGAATGGTTCCTCTGACAGAGGTCAATGCTGCTCTGTCGACGCTGCTGTTAGTTTAATTGGACATATTAATGCAAGCGGCTGGTGCCAATAGCTGGGGTCATACAGGGCAGCCCCACATGCTGCCACATGTTCGCAGCTGTGCAGGACTTCATCGCTGGACTCCTCCTCTTGTAAAACATTCAATTTGGCTTTGAATGAAGAAACACCTGGAGTGTTTATATATGAGAGTAACATTCAGCCCGTTTTTCCATCCTCTTTTTAAAACATCCACCGTCACCAAAACGGCTTTTCAGCCGCATTTCAGTTCTCGGATTAATCTTGTAAATCTTTATGTCTGGTCATAAATACTCTGCATACTTTGCAGAAGCAGCAAAGTACGTTGGGAGAATGAACTTATTCTCTTTCTTGCAGAGAGGTAGATGAGAAGATCAATACCACACATGTCTGTCTGTTCATTAGGTATAGGTGAGCATGAAGACTGGAAACAGGGAGAACAGGTAGCTGTGTTCTGTCTGAAGGTAAAAAAGAAGTGGTCTGAAAACAGCTCCACTTATCACATGTGCTGTTAATACCTGAGAGTCAATTAGGCTATGTTTTTTACCTTGGAAATTGGAATTTGTAGCTAAAAATGACTCCAGTATAACAAGTTGGAAAACCAATGATAACGGGTGAGTCTTTATTAGGAGTAGCAGATTATAAAAATGCATTATGCAGTATTTCGTGCATATAAGCACTGTAGAAACATGGTTATAGTAATGTGAATATGTCAACTTTGAAAATAGGACAGAGCCATTATCTGTTTAATTATCTAATTATTAGATAATCTAGTAGTATTTACTAATCTAATGTTACTCTGATAATGTTGCCTTGAAGCCTTGAGCCTTGATTTACCATTATACTGCAGAGCAGCTATGTGCAGGCAGTAATAATACACAGCAGGTATGACCATGACTCATATGGATTTAAAGTTAAGTTGACTGAAAGAGTAGTAAAAAAAAAGTTTCCAAGCTAATAAATTCAGATTTCAGCTAACCTCCTCCGAAAGATTGCGAAATTTGTGTTCAGATTTCATCTTCTGGAAGCGAATCATTTTCACGAATATCAGTTTAACTAATCTAATCTTGAGATGCGAACAAAGTGATTTTCTTGGTTTCCACGCCTACGTGGGTTTTTATAACCACCGGGTTAATGGAGTACAGGTAACGCCGCTTTCCCATGTGGATATGTGGCACTTTTGGAAATGAACTTTTCACCCAGAGAGAAGCACAGTGAGAGCTCAGCTGCACCCTGAGCAGCTGTCCCATCTGGCAGACGAACACAAAGCCCGCTCATGGTTTTCGTTAGAGAACGCGATGTCTGAAACGACTTAAATCCGAACACGTTTGACTTTCACCACCCCTCTCATGATCTTCCAAGCGCACAAATCTAAACCAGTGCGAAATCTGGAAGTTAAGAAATTATTTGGACTAATTCGTTTAGGCTGTAAATGTTCTTTTTTTTTTCTCTCTCCTACAGGAAATGCCAGTGATTGCAAAAAAAAAAGAACTATCAGTTTAACAAGTGTGTAACTACAGAGATAAATATGTAGCTTCGTAAAAAAAAAAAAAAGAAGATGAGATGAAGAGAAATACATGACAAAATCATTACGACAGCACTGTACCGGGCAAACCCTTGAAGCATTGTACGATGAGATCTGAGCTCAACACCTGACAGAAGAGAGAGAGACAGATGATTTACTTCAGATTAAAGAACAACAGACGCATTGTTCTCTCATCTTTCCCCTCACCCTATTTATCCCCCTCAGCGAATCATTGATGCCATTCATGCCCCTGAAATGCTACGCCGTTGTGATTTTCTTCTCCTTCTTCGTCCTTTGTTTCTCTGTTCTCTTTTTTTCTCCCAACCCCAAGCGTTCCTGGGGCACTGGAGGCTCTCCTCTTAAGGTTTTCTTTCCGCTCAGATTAAGTGTGACAGATTGGCAAAAGGAGCACATGACAGGAGTTCAGATGGCAGACAAGAATAAGATCAGACATGTGATGCGATATTAAGAGGTCACAAGAGCTGGCACGCGCGCGCACATGCACACGCAGACAAACCCTAGGCCTTTTCTTTCTACACACACACACACACACACACTGATTTTAACCATATGATCCATAGCCACATTATTAAAGAGCGCACTCTCTCGTTGAGATCTTATCTCTGCTCTATCACAACAAAAAGAATCCGAAAGGGAGCGAGAAAGTGCACAAAGCGTCAGTGGTGAGGGGCTGAAATTTAAAGTGAAGGTTTGACGTATGCTATAACAGCTGTAATTTGATTAGACTTGGGTGACATTCTTTCACACAACTCAGAAGGGAGAACAGCATCTGCTACTGCCAAATGCATTAACTTCTGTGAACTCCGAGACAGGAAGAGTGAAGTATTGTTTGAATCTACTCTTTCCATTTGGTCAAACAACAGGCATTTTAATGCTTTCAAGACACTCATGACAGCTCCGCAGAAGATTTATAACGCTTAAGAATTGTGAACACATGTAACCGAGGCGGGTTAGATAATATTACCCAGAGGAGATAGATGGGTAACAAGAACCTTTAATAGTGAATAAGCAGGGGATTACTGCATGCATGGGTACTGGTTTCGCAGTTTATTACGTACATGGTGTTAACAATGAAGTGCCGCACGTAATTTATGACAAGCTGACGCTCTAATTTGCTTTTTATCGGTTTTTAAAATAGAAACAGGGAAAAAAGAATGAAAGAAGATTTCAGGGAGAAAGCAAAGTGACAGTGAAGGCTGTGAAAGAATGGCCTGGCAGCGGGGTCCAGCAGGAAATTCAATAAAAAACTCTTCAAAAGGCCCTGACATTGAAAAATGGCGAAATTATAAAATACAGCAGGGTAACGAAAGAGAGGAGTTATTGAATTTGGCACAGAATTGGGAAGAGAGAGCCCAGGGCCGCCACGTCAAATGAGCCGTCACCAACGGAGGGAGTTAAGCCTTGTGGTGATTAAATATAGGCCTCAAACCTGCTCGCTGCCAGGCAGGCAGACAGCAGACATGTTTGTGCACAGGCAGCAGAATGAACAGAAAACAAAGAGGGAGAGAGACAGACAGAGAGGGAGGGAGGAAAAGCACAGAACAGGCTAATATCTAAACCGAAGCCATGTCCATGCGGCTATTTTTGAAAATAGTTTTTCTTTTTTCCCCTCCGCCATTTGCAAAAATATTCCCCGTCCACACAAATACGGTTTTAGGAAAATTTAGGAAACAACTGAAGCGCCGCCAGGAGCCAAACCAAACCAACAGTTTTCGTGCCATTCTTCCGTTACCGCCACCTTGCTCCCAGCCGCCCCGTCAGCTCCGAGGTCCGACCTGGTCTCATCCAAGACTGACAGCGGGGTTGGCGGCGAGGTGCCCGTCGTGGGAGTGTTGGATTATGCAGCGCTGACCTTCGTAGATTATCCCAACGCCTCTGGTTCTCAATATGGTGGGGGAGGAACTGCACATTTACATGTAAATATGTAAAAAAAGGTTAGAACCAGCAGTATTTTATCATTATATACATGCACTGTCATGTAAACTGATGGAAAAGATACAAACTAATGGCAGCCGATGTCTCAGGAGTTTTTCCAAAAGCATGAAAGACTAAATCACACAGTAAAAGCTATGTTTTGTTTTTGTTCGTTTTAAATATAGACCATAAGGATAGGGCCTACAGTAAAAACTGTGTGTAAAGAAGTGTAGAAAGGGAGGATGGTATTTGTAGATAAGCAGTAGAAGGGCTAGAAATAGGGGAGGTTGTCAGGATGTCAGAGATGAATGAATTCAGTCCAGGTAAACAGCCAGAGGTGTCGACCATCTAGAAATAACAGTGATTCCTCAAAACCTGTTTGGAAATCTGTCAGGAATTTTGACTTTTATACAGCTAACCCATTTCAAGTTGATTTCCTTTAATAATTTAAGGTTCCATATTGTAGAAACGGAGATTTTAATGTTTTTTTCCCTAGGTGTTATATAAAAACTGTCTGATCTTTCAAAGCACTCAACCTCAAAGAAATGCACATAGCCTATATTCAGAAACTGAGCCTTAAAATGATCCGTCTGGACTTCTTTAAAGTTCATTCAAATCGGCCAATCAGAGAAAAGGTGTGTTACAATTAATGAGGCAGTCACAATAAACAACAAACTGTTCTTTCTAGAGCTTGAGAGACTACTTTAAGATGATTTTTGGTGTTTAAAACCACAAATATATCTTGTTAGGGATATACGCTATCATTCAAAAGTGGGGTCACCCAGACAATTTTGTGTTTTCCAGGAAAAGTCACACTTTTATTTAGCATCATGAGTTGTAAAATGAATAGAAAATATAGGCAAGACATTGACAAGGTTAGAAATAGTGATTTGCATTTGAAATAATCTTTTTTTTCCTTAAAAATTGCTTTCGTCAAAGGAAGACCCGTTTTTCAGCTGTTAACATGATTGCACAAGGGTTTTCTAATCATCCATTAGCCTTCTGACGTAATGAACACATTCTGCCATTAGAACACTGGAGTGATAGTTGCTGGAAATGGGCCTCTATATACCTATGTAGATATTACACCAAAAACCAGACATTTGCAGCTAGAATAGTCATTTACCACATTGGCAATGTATGGAGTGTGTTATCTTCATTGGAAAGAAACTGTTTTTCTTTCAAAAATAAGGAAATCTCTAAGTGATCCCAAACTTTTGAATGGTAGTGTAACAACTTAAGACGAAACCCAGGAAAAGTGAACAATATGAGGTCTTTAATGCAACAATTTAAAGAAAAGTTTATAGTTGTCTATAAAACGGAAAAGTTTCCTGGCAATGAAGCTTATATGTGAGGGATTTATGAATCTATCCTTCAGAGACGAGATGAAAAGTGAGCGGAGGGAAATAACAGAAAAGTTCTGTCAGAGGCAGAGCTGAATATAAACAAAGTGAATATAAACACACACACACTCCCACACGCAGGGTCAGTGCGTCCGTGTCTAGACGGCTTCCAGCTAACATATGTAGCACTGCTTCAGCCGTTGTTTCGGGCAGAATAAACAGGCTGCGTGAACGGAAAATGCTGCGGTCAAATTCGTGCAAAATAACACAAATTTGTAGACAATATGAACATTCTCGCTCCGCTTTTTTTTTTGTCTGGACGAAAACTTAAAGTGCAACAGACCACCTTATTTGACCTCACCTCAACTTCTGCATCAGAGATTGAGTTATGGATAGTTTATGACAGCCATGTCCAAACTATTCCATACAGTAAATGCTGTGTGGCTGCAGGTTTTCATTACAACCGAGCACGAGTGCACCAGACTCGACTGGTTTAATCATTTGATCTCAAGTCTTCAGACAGGTGATCATGTGTGCTCTTGATTGGTTGGAACAAACCCCTGCAGGCACACGGCTCTGTATGGAATAGTTTGGACATGGCTGGCTTATGACATGCATGCATATGGGAATATACTGTATATGAGTTAGTGTGAACTGTACGTGAGTATTTTTTTTCCTTCCATTTTATTGTATCATAAATTTTTTCCTGTTAGAAAAGGCAAAATCAATAAAATAAAAGTCACTTTGATGTTACTTTTGTGCATTAACCCCTTAACGCTTATTGTGGTGAATTCGCATCATACTGTTTGCATTCCCACTCCAGCAGAGAAAGCATATGCATTCTTCCCCCAATGCTGGTTTGTTGAAAGTGAGTTTCAAAAGAAAAAACATGGAGGTCAAGCTAAGGCTATTCCAACACAGGAAGTGTGTTCAGATGCTATGGGTACTGGTCAATGGCTGAAAGTGAACAGCAACACTGTAAATGTAAAGTCCAGACTGTCTTCAAATGCTTCAAATGTCAGGGTCAAAGTGTCCAATTCAGCACTGGATGACTTTTCAAAGTTAAAACAAAGTGGACACAGACTGTTTGTTTGACACCCCTGTTCTAGTTGGTCTCTAGTTATAGTATAGTAGTTAGTATATAGTTATAGTCACTTCGTTATAGTGTAAATAATTGTAAACAATTTTGTGGCTTCCATTGGTTAACATTAATGCCTATTGTCGCTAATTTGCATCAAACCTCTTTTATATGCTATAGACAAACTAACAATCACTAATTAATTTAGCATCAGATTGAAAGCAAAAGCACAAATAATATTTTTTATACAATTGTACATATATTCAGGCATCAAGGGGTTAAATTTTGCAACAGTCTTCCAATATTTCTTTTCAAAATGATGGTATTTCCCCTCAACAGGTCAGTTTTTAAAGGTGCAGTGCATAGTTAGAGAGGTTACAAATTGCAACCAACTGAGTATCCAAAGGGTGAAGGAGAACCTACAGTGCCCCTAAAAACATGAAAAATCTTCTCTAGAGACATTTTTGGGTTTGTCCATTCTGGGCTAATCCATCCAAACCTAGGTAACTACAAGCTTTATTATAGTAGGATTAAAATGGGCGAAAATAGCTCAGTCTAAAATAATGAGATCAATTCCTATTGTAATTGAATTATATACTAATAAATACCTAATTCTGAATATAATATTACATTACTGCCAAGTCTGTCCTATATTTTATTAAATGCTACTACACCTTACATGCTCACAACCTTTAGTTGTGCCTGAATTTGTGTCACCGATAACAAATTAGCCACTATTCATGTACGCCCACGTGTTTCTATTGACTTGCAAACCGAGCCACCTATAAAATTCAGTTATTCACTCGAGGCGGCCACATTATCCGCCACACTCGGAGGCAGAGAAACGGCCGGGATTTAAAGTGCTGTAAGGAAAAACCCGGCTGACGTCAGAGCCGGACCCCGGTTACTGTTTTGTGGAAACATCGATAGAATAACCTTCAAACATTTCAAAACTGGCCTCCGTGGCAGCAGCCTGTCACACGAGACAACGGCAGCTCTAGATTGTCACAATCAATCCCGTCTCCCCTTTCAACGTGTCTCTCTCACTGTTGCTGTTGCAGTGTTTTCCTCTGGCTCACACTCACTGTAGCCAGGGGTTACTGGATACTGTCTCTAAACTCTACCTGACACGGACAATGCTAAAACACCGCTTAGGAGCCAGACGAGGGGGGGGGGGGACATAATGAAAGCTCACATTTGGTGTTTGACATTAAAGATGACATCTTACTTATTTTCTTTCTCCTTTCATCACGTCTCACATCTCTCATATTCTCGATATTAAGAGGCCTGGCCGGGTTTCTGCTGCCGGGGCTGATGCTAGTCCAAGGCGAGAAAAAAAAGGGGGGAAAAGAGAGCGAGACGGAAAGAGACGTGCGGCGCTGAGATCTGCTACACCACCAGTTCGGGTTCACGGCTTAAAGATAAAGTTACGACTTCGGCAGCAGAGTTTGAGTCTGACAAATCTTGGAGAGTGACAACGGGGACAGAAAGCAAAAAAAAAAAGATTCGGGAGCGAACAACCCTATTGTGCTTTGAAAGCTTCTTTCATCACAAGCCTCCCTCTCATCAAAGCTCTTCAAGTCTATTTCATCCTCCAAGTCTCTCCTTGGTATTTCGGTTTGATAACCTTTGAAGAGCAGCTCCACGCTGAGGACAACAAGGAGGAACATCGCTCTGTCAGCGCTGCCGTGACGTGAGAGGCATTAAGCCATCCAGCGTCTGAGAGATTCCTGCAGCGCAATTAGTTCGGATAACGCAGACAGGGACTGTCCTTGACGGCATTGTCAGCGTCTCTATGGCGTGTCTGGGCCAACTTGTCTACCTGTCTGTCTCAGGGTGCTGAACCGTGATTGTTTGGCAGATTGGAACCAGATGATCCTCATTGTCACACCCTAAACCAAATCCTTGCCTGAATATGCCCCGAGGCTGTAGGAGCAAATGATAGAGTACGGCCTGTCTCTCAACCCCAGGAAGACATCAGAAGGCTGCTCTTACACCTTCTCTGAGGGGGCGGAGCCAGCCGACACAAACTACAGACTGTAGAGTTTTAATCTGAGACGCTGCCAGGTGCCACGACTTTCTGTAATAGAACACCTGTCCGATTAGTCAGAATGGGACAGCAACATGAAAGCATCCCATCTTACACTAAACCTACATTTTGGTGTCATTTTGTACAGTCTGTGCAATTTTGGGCTAAATTTGCTAATCATGAAGGAAACATGGTCATGTTTTTGATCATGAATCCTAAACAGCGTCCTAGGTCTTACCATGAAAACCTGCAGTGAAATCAGTCACATTTAAAACCAAGTTCTCACAATCCAACTGCTGTCACGACCCACGTCTATGAACCAATCAATCGTAACACATGCATTGACCATGGATATATAATAATATCTGGATATGGCATCACTCAGCCTTACATACGATTTTTCCCACTGGAGAAAAATCTCCAAATTCCCCTGCAGCCCAAAAAGCATATTCCCCCTAAACCAACATTGTAAAATTACATCTAAATTGTTGACAGGACACCTCAAAAGTGCAAAAACTGTCAATTGAAAGTCTTTGTATTATTATTTTTTTTATCCATAGAGGATTTATATTTGTAAGACTTTGATTTAAACCAGGACCATATAAGCATTTCCTATAGGTGCCATTTTAAGTTCGGTATCCAGATATTATAACAGATCCATGGTAATGAGGCAGAATACACTGGCCAGTATGATATTTTGCATGTGTCATTATTGAATAAAGTTGGTGCATCTGTGTAGTTTCAAGACCCCTTAAGTTTGAACTAAGGTAGTCAGTCATTTCAGTCATTTTCTATACCCGTTTATTCCTCATTAGGGTCGCAGGGGTCTGCTGGAGCCTATCCCAGCGCGTTACGGCGAGAGGCAGGAATACACCCCAGATAGTCGCCAGCCAATCATGGGGCACACACACCATTCACTCACACACTCACACCTACGGGCAATTTACAGTCTCAGCATGTTTTTGGACTGTGGGAGGAAGCCAGAGTACTCGGTGAAAACCCACGCAGACACGGGAAACTCCACACAGAAAGGTCCCAGACCCAGGACCCAAGGAGATCTTGAACCTGTGACCTTCTTGCTGTGAGGCAACAGCGCTAACCCCTGCTCCAACGTGTCATCCCAACTAAGGTAATGAACATGGTAAATAACAATGTTTGTATGCTGACGTTAGCATTTAGCTAAAACCACATTATTTTGCTTTACCTCAAATTTTGTCTCTGTTTTGTCACTGGTGGAAACTCAAAACCAAACAGCAAATTTCAAATATTTCTCCTTGACAGTAGAATGTTAACACATGCTCACAGTGAGAACATTAAAACCATTCCTGAATAATGATTTTTTTTTCCAAAATGTATTTGTGGCTCCCTTAGCATGCAAATCACACAAATCATTGATCATGAGATTGAGTGGAAGATGCTTCGGGCTCTACTTTAATCAGCTTGCCATGCTTTTCTGGGAAGATCCCAATAAATTAAAGTTTATAAAGGATGTGAGTTTGCCATAAATCAGTCACCAGTGCAGAGGACACTGTGACAAAGGAGCAGTTAACACAGTTTACTACGGTTCTTTGAGTTGGTCAAAGGTGAGCTGAAATCCAAGCGACCTGACAGCCAGTCAGCAGGTGTTGCTTTACTGCCAACGGAGCAGATGTGGGAACTTTGTCTTCCACCATGTCCACACAAATCCAGATCCAGTATTTTTCAACCTGCATGGGGCTTATTCTCATATTTATATGCATTACTGTCATCATGGCTCATGACAAAATTCTTCTGGGTTTACTTTCAGGATAAGTTGCATGACGTTTGTGAACAAGTTTAATGCTGCTTTTCCAAAATCTATGATGATTAAAACACTATAAGTCATTTTAATGCACATAAATAGGTGTAATAACCAGGTGGACAGTAAAGTTCCATAAAATTATATCAGTTGAGTCACTAACAATCATGAAACTATCTATTTTTTTGTAATTTTTTTTACTCTTTTCTTTGCAGAAAATAGCATTTTAATGGCTGCCTGCACAAATCTATTTATCCCATGTACCAAATTCTTTTTGGGGGATCATTCTAGAGACTTGAATGATTAAATAGATACACACATGTCAGGGTTGAAAATCATAATAATCTAAATAAAATGACCTCTTTCTGGGAGGATTTGTTTTCACCATGCTCTGTGGAAGTTAATGACGTTATATGAAGGAAATACTTGGAAACTTAATTTTGTTTTTGCTTAAAATGTAAAAAAGTTACTACTATCATGTCAGACATGTCAACAGCTGTATGACTATTTAGATTTTTTATTTTAAGTATAAAATGACAGTCATAGACTTAAAGGCTCATAGGCTTCAATGGGTTAACTAACTACTATATTTAATTATGGTTGTGATGCCTTTGAATTTTCTCAAACTGTCTTTATTTGTAAAAATGTCACTTCTACTTGCCTGAAAAATATGTTTGACACCGTGTGTGTCCATGCGTGTGTGTGTTACCCCCCGTGGTCTGAATGACTGAGCAGTGAACCCTCCAAGAAGCTGCTCCCTGCTGATCTGAATCTCCCTGTAAAGCCCCTGTGGTTGCTGGGGTCTTCATGTCTGTCTCAGGTAATATATATGGTCTTTAAAACCCCTGCTTTCACTTGGCAGTGTTACCCATGTTCACTGTGCAGGAATTCAGACACACACACAAACACACATGAGCAAATGGTGAAATTTGGGGATTTCCATCCGAGACACTCACACCCAAACTTTTTCTTGTTTCAATTTCCTCACTGACCATAAGTAATTCCAGGGTTACAAATGCAAAAAAAAAAAAAACGCAGACCTCACCGTCACACTCTTGAAACATTAAAACCAGGTGTTTCCACTCTCCACTCTGACCCGGGGAAGTCTCTAAAATCCCCGGGACAAGCGAGAGCACCGAACGTCGGCCACCAGCCGCAGAGTCACCGGCTCCACACCTCGCTTCAAACCAGATTTTCTACTCCCCGTGCCAAGGTGCTGCCATATCCCATTTCTCGTCGGGCCTTGACGGAGCTGTAATGTGGGAATCCATTATCACTCGTGTCCTCTTTGCGGCTCCGCTCTGTTCTTTCTTCGTTCCTGTCGACTGTCATAGGGCGACAGCGCATGCCTCCGGGGGTCCCCAGCACCCTGTCTCGCCTGCGCTGCCTCGGCCCGGGGGTCATCCTCCTCTTTAGTCCCGTTCACCCTTGTCAAAAGACATTCTCTTAGTGTCAGTGCGCAGAATGAGAGACAGTACATTCAATGTAATGGGCTGGAATCTAAAGAAAAGAAGTTTTGTTGGAGAGCCACACTTGATTTTTCAAGGCTTTCAATAGATGTGCTTGTGCTACAGTTACTTGACCTTTTTGTGCCAGAGTCTCGAAACAATCGCTCCTGTGTTTTGCAAATTGTCAAACTCAGATGATTCTTTTACTACAGTTAAGTTGTACGACTTTTCATAAATGTTCCCCCTGAGTAAATCTACGTATTCCCTTGTTTTCGTCACATACACACAAACACACACACAATCTCTTTCTCTCTGTGAACTCTTCACCCCAGCTGCCACCAGAAGGCTGTCAAGTTAAATTATACCCGTCTTGTTTTGCAGGCTCTTTTCTGTGATTGACAGACGAGGCGGTGAGATCAGAGAGATACAGATTAAGTGGCTGCTTATGTCTTTGAGCGTTTTTTTTTTTTTTTTTTTGTACACACTTGAAAATTAGATTACAGCTGTTCTGAAACTCCAGAACAAACTAAAAAACTGTAAATGTTTTTTTTTTTGTTTGATTTTTTTTTTTTTAACCTTGTTTTGGTTAATGATAGTTGGCAAAAGAACACGGCACCGCCAAAAAATGCATTATGACATATTTTCTGTTGCAGGGGTGGGAGCGTGAGCATAAACACAGCAGGAAGAAATTCCTGAAGAAGAAATATCAAGAACATACTTTGTTAGTTCAGGTTGGACCGTGATTCATGCTCCGGGGAGCTGCTTCTGTAGCGGCTGTTGATTTTGCTCATTTGCATCCGGGTAGCTTGAACTCATGAAAGCAGGTCAAATCAACATTTCAAACAAATGTGCTGAACAAGCTTAAAATCCAAAGAACAAACAAAAATAATAATATAAAAAGCATGATAATAAATAATAATAGAATAAAAGGCTGCGGCAGAATATAAAACAGTAATGAAATCAAGGTGTTTAAACTCTCAGTGAGAAGATCTGAGTCTTCAGCAGAGACTTAAAAGGTTTCAAGGGTCTGAGCAGTTCTTCAGCCAAACTATTCCAGAGGTTGAGTGCAGCTACTGCAAAAAGCTTGTTCTCCTGTAAATGAGCCTGGATCCCGGGAACATCCAGAAGCATCTCATTTAATGACCTCAGTACTTTAGCTGGAGTATGAGAATGTAAAAGTTCAGTTAAATAATGCGGCGCCAACCTTTTTAAAACAAGCAATAAAATCTTAAAATCAATCCTGGATGGGACAGGAAGCCAAAGGAGTGAGGCCAAACTTGGTGTTATGTGGTCACACTTCTCTTTTTTTTTCCAGTTAAAAGACAAGCTGCTGCATTTTGTAACAAGCTGGAGACGACTATTCAACACCCGCATACGACGAATTACAACAGTCCGACTGAAACGTGATGAAAGCATGAACGACATATTTGGGGAGAGAACTTTCCTAAAGGTCTGAAGTGGCAAAAGCTGTTTTTTTGATGACAGAACTAATCCGTTCGCTGTCAAAAACCATGTAGTTGAGACTGCAGCGTGTTCCCACCAAGGCCACTTCCTTTAAAGAGTCTTGGTGAAGTTGTTTTGTTCCACACCCAAGTTAGTTTTTAAGACCTTTTAGAAAACAAAGACACACGAGTGCAGGCGCACACTTTACAAGCCTTAAAGGCCCCATATAATGGAAGCGAGAGCATGAAACAAAATAACTGCGGTTTGAACCGTTACAAGAGGGATTTAAATCAAATATGCACTTTGATTGGACTGCAGGAATGTGGGCGGGGCTTAGAAATGCTGTAGTTATTTTTAAACAAACAAAGTTGATTGGACGTCACCCCCCCTTGAGTGAAAAAAATATCCCAAAATGAACATTTTATATGTAGGTTTAAACTGGGTAAACTCATTTTTCATTTCATCAGGCCTTTAAAGACACAACCACACATGCATGAATGTACAGTACTGCAGAAACTCTCACCTTTACACACACACATTGTAGAAAATGACATTGAGGTGGTGGTCAGAGTTTTTATCTACTTTTTGCTTCCAGCTGAGTGTTTAGAGAGTTTAAAAGGTGAAAACAGAGGCTTCTCAGAATAGTTTGACCTTTGACTGTGTTTGTTGGTCTAGACCCAGGCGTGAAGCCCCAGCCCCAGGGCATGCTGGGAGTTAAACCAGGGGTCCAAAGGTCAGCGAGATGGGCAGCAGAGCAGCAGCGAGGTGACAGAGGGGTTAAAGAGGGGTAACACAGCTCTTTTATTTGTCCCATGACACATTTTTTTTCTATTTAAAAGCTGTTCTGCATCACTGTTAGTCATTTAATATATTGAAATCGTCTTTTAGTCCTGTAAAGAGAGCGGGGTCGTGAATTTCACCTGACAGCATACTGCTGTATGGGCCTTTTCGTGCTGAATTCAGTTTCCACTGAAGCTGTAGATGAGTCAATACACAGTCTCAACAAGGTCCTCACATAACACACCCATAAATCCCCTTTGACAGATTAGAGAGAGCAATGGCTTTTCCACTCGTTTACCCATAAATACAGCAACACGCTCAGCTGGTTTATGCCTCTCTCTTCAAATGATGGAATGGGTGAGCTGATGTTTATAGCTGTCATAGGCCAGCAGTGAAAATGTCTCTTACTGGCCACCGTCCAGCTGAACTTCAAAGCGGGAAGAAAATAGAACCGCTGAGAGTAATAGAAAAGGAAAACAGCTGTGCGAGCTATGATTTAACTTTGTTCTTTTCCAGAATGTGTTTTGTTGTGAGAAAGAACAAACAAGAAAAATTTCGAGAGAAATCCCCCCGCTGTGCACTGGAGAGATAATATTTCCCACGGCAGTTTTGTTTTTTAAAGTTCATCTCACACATATTTTGGATTAGTAATAGCAGAGAGGAAATGAGTGCAAGAAAGAAAAAAAAAAGCTGCAGAAAGGGAGAAGAGAGGCTGTGTGAGACAGAGAACAGGTTAGAAAAAGGAGCCAGGCGAGCAGTCACATCTGATGTAGGCGTTTTTTTTTTTTTCCCTGACAGCTGTAATTCTCCAGCCTACAGAATTTCATCAACAGCAGTTGCATTTAAGCTGTGCCGCGGGGAAGCGGCTCTTTCAAGTCTCCTTCCTCTGACAGGTAGATTTATTAGTCCTGAAATTTGTACAGATCACACGTCACTCATGGCAAACTGTCAGCGTGTCAGAGAGGCCCTCAGGCTTTTCTTTAAGGTGGATCTGCATGGAAGAGGTTTACCCATCAGCCGCCTCCCCCAAAACTTCTCACTTCAAACCCACCCACTTTAAACAGGAGACACAAAATGGCAAGGAAGAGGCTGACTTTTGTCATCCGTCTGTTAAACTGATAAGTAACAGACATGGAGGATGTGGAAAAAAGGGTGTTGACCCGTGTTACGATATAGTTTTGAGTGTTAAAGGTGGTGTAGCACGTGCCTTTCCAGGTCAATATTTACATTCTGGGGCTCAGATGGAATGTCTTTGCATGATTTACACTTTAAAAAAAGCAACAACTTATTTTTCTTATCCTGGCTCTTGATGCAGGTGCTTTATTCAGCTTCTGTCTTTACTATACTAAATTAATAGTATAGGCTGGTTGCAGCAGTTTTTCTGCTATAGGTGGAAAAAATGCTGATTGGTTTAAAGAAATTTAAACAATCTAATTGTACAAAAATCTAACTTGTCTGAGCCCTAACAATAAAATGGCTAAATCCCTGCAAAAGAAAAAGGCACATAAACAGTAAAATACATACTTTAACTGTGATAAATGACCTTTACTAATTATAGAAAGACATATCTTACCATTTTCAGTGTGTAGGTTGTTCTTATTGTTTCACACAGCAATGGGCATTTTGGAAACAGTAACACTCTGTTCTGATTTGTTCAGAGCGTCTGGAAGCTGCGTCTCAGCAGACTTTATGTAGGCCACAAAATATAGAAACAGCAGCAGATACGATTCTACTTCTATTTCATTCCTTACTCAAAATGGACACTACTCAAATACACCATTACGTGTTCCATTCCGCTCGATTCCGATCCATAATATGTGAGCGGACGACCTGAGTGACAGTCTTAGCAACAGAGACTACAGAGCAGACAGCTGTTTGTGGTCATGTGTGACCAGTCTGATGTCATCAAGAGGAGAAAAGTGGAGGTAATATTGCAAATGACACATCCAGGATCCAGAGTCTGGTGTCGTTTCCCCTCACTGATGGATATTTCTTGTGGTTGGAAAGACATGATGAGACTACACAGGATTAATGACAATGTTCCAGATGACTCTAAAAGTTCCGACCTCCAGCTTATAAAGAATGATGGAGTAGCTCTTGAAGTCGTGAAATAAGAAAACAAACTTCACGCACCCCGACTTCACAGAGAAGCAGCTGCCCGGACGTCACTCAATATGGCAGAAAAACAAGTTTCGAATGGTGTTGAGTGAATCAGACTCTCAGAAGAATCAATCAGGATTGTTACTGGCACTTGATCAGCTGTTGTGAGTAATCTATGTGTATAATGGTGTATTCAAGTAACCTCTGCTCTGACATCTTTTCTACGACGATGAGTTTCTCACAATCAGCCATGCTGCTTGTTGGATTGAACACTTCAGACTCAGAATTTGTAATTTCAACTTGGATATTTCCCACCTCCTACTTCAAATAAACGCAACATTAGAATGCAAGCGCTATCTTCCTCTATAACTGAGTAGTTTCTCTGATATAAGTAGTGGGGAAAAAAGCTAATTGCACAGGCTACTGCAATTATACAAGTAGGCCAAAGGTGAAAGAAAAAAGAGTTCTTCCAGATCTAATAGATGTTTACTTGGCCAGATTTGCTTCATTTACACTCCTAACCAGCAAATAAGTGGCTGCAGTGAAGTATTGTATTGAAACTAGGGATTTATTTAAACTTTCTACGTTTCATTTGTGCAGCCCAGGCAGTGAAATACTGAATGTTTCTTCAAGGCGAAGATATGTATTTAGCTTCCAAAATCAAAACTACCAACGTTGCAGATTTGCTATTTCAGCCAGTACAACATTTACATTCACAAAAAAACAGGCTGTCATATTATCAGCAGAATTAATGGCTGAATGCAGAGACGGGACAGAGTGAAGAAGAAAAATCGCACAAGCAACAGTTAGAAACCTGAAAAAGCAAGATGGAGAGGAAGAGAAAGCACTCTGGGGTCCGTCTTTCAGTTCCACATCTGGCCCTGATATTTCAGAGTTAATTAGTCATGCAGGGGTTGTGTGTAGATAAATCTATCATCCCGCGGTGCACAAACCATTTGAGAAATGAAAGGAAGTGAGGAGATATACACAGCCCAGGCTCCTTCATAAATCACGGGTCCAGATTAAAAACAGACACTGCCGTGATGAGAGGGAGGGATCGGGACGAGGCTGGCCCTGCACTTTCTCACACAAAAGCGCACGTTCATGCACATACGGGATATTTACACACATTTTAATGCACAGACACACGGATCTGCCTTAAATGTGACTTTTCATTACCCTTTTTACATTCAGACTGAAATATAATACACACCTCTTAGAGCTCCTTTAATTAAATGTAATTCTGTTGATCTTGGCTTGAATTTTTAGGAGAGGTCTTTTAGCTTCCTACCCCTCCTGAACGAATGTTTGGTTACTTTAAATTCAGGTCTTATATTAGTGGAGTGTGTGTAAGAGTGTGTTTTTATGTGAATATTCGAGTTTGAGTTGATTTATTATTTGCCCCAAATGTGCCTTTGCACTGCAACAGGCAAAAAAACTACACAAATTTGTCTTTAAGTACATATAAAACCAAAAAATACAGAAAATGTCTACTTTATACCATCAATAGTTAGCTGAGCTGCTGATTTAAACTATTTTTTTTAAGTATATTCAGTAGAATAAAATCAGCACAAGTATACTTCACATAGGAAACAAGTGTAAAGGTTATTTATTCATGTTTATAAATATTAAATTATACAGACAAACAATTAAGCCTTACTCCCAAATTTATCTTTTACATTTAGTTTATTTATTACTTTATTATTACATTTCCCACCTTGGTGACACTAGTTTCAGTATATACTGAAAGAAAATAGCCTGGACGATTAATCAAAGCCACTTCTAAACTATTCTAGTTTGTCATTCTCAATGAGAATTGAAAAACCAGAGAACTGGCTTTTTAGAAATAGCCTGTGTTCACCATTTCCTGCATTTCTTTCATAAAGGAGGATGAAAGCTGAGCATTAATAATAAATAATAATAGTATAGGCAATCTTTCAGAAGGCTTGAAAATAAATTGAAAAATTGGGTCGACGAGGTAAACCACATACATTATTCTTCTATATAGAGCCTAAGTACTTCCCCTTCCACTGCACCACATGGGACCTTATTTTAGAAATATTATGTACAGTAGTCAATGGAGATAAATCATTCCCGCTATCCCATTTGAATTGTGCCAATGTGTTTCAGCGGCTTTGTGTTGATGTTGGTGGAGAAAGTTATGGTGCCATCACAGTCATACTTTCAACTTTCATGCAAACTTATCTATTAATTTGATGAACATCTGTGTGATTCATGGCCCAATTTAAACAGGATAAAGTTATTTGTCTCACTGTTGACTACCATAAATGTATTTTCCAATATTAGGCAGCCTCTACATGGAGTGGCTGTTTTACCAGCTACAATTACATTGTATTAAATAGATAATTTTGCTGCAATCGAACAGAAATACACTACCATTCAAAAGTTTGGGGTCACCCAGACAATTTTGTGTTTTCCATGAAAAGTCACACTTTAATTTCCTACCATGAGTTGTAACATGAATAGAATTTTTATTACATAAGCCTTCTGATGCAATGAGCAAACACATTGTACCATTAGAACATTGTAGTGATAGTTGCTGGAAATGGGCCTCTATACACCTATGTAGGTATTGCACCAAAAAACAGACGTTTGCAGCTAGAATAGTCATTTACCACATTAGAAATGTATAAAGTTAGTTATCTTGATTAAAATGACAGTGCTTTTACTCCGGCTTCCTCCCACAGTCCAAAAACATGCTGAGGTTAATTGGAGACTCTAAATTGCCCCTAGGTGTGAATGGTGTGTGTGCCCCACGATATGCTGGCGACCATCTGCCGTCTATCCCTGCCTCTGCCATAATGCACTGGGATAGGCTCCAGCAGACCCCAGCAGAAGAGGAGATTATTTCAAAATAAGAGCAGATTTTTTTTGCTCAGAATTATGATGAAATTAACTAATTTTGATTCAGAAAATCATCAGTCTCTAAACATCTGTAACACCAGCGTTATATTACTGTAGCTGCTAGTTCCCTGTTCATATCTCTGCATAACAATGAACAGCAGCGGGATCTTAGCACGAGCTTTGCTTGGACAATATGAATAGTTGTGCAACATTTAAACTGAAAGAGCAGCAAGAACCGCAAATGCATTTATGTAGTTTGTCTTTCATGAAACAACGTGTCTCTCGTGCAAAGTCCTAAAACAATCTGCGAGCCATTTTTGTTGGAATAGCTTTCCTCTTTGATGATCCATACTTTATACAAAATCCGAACACAGGAACGCACAGCTGAATATCTATAATCGTAAATGAAATAAAAAGCTCCCCCAGACAACCCATCTCATCCTCTTAGCTCAGGTGTCAAGTCTATAGCTGCCGCAACATTTAAGCCAGTCCCTTATTTGTATTCAGCATCTCAGAAGAGTTCCCAGTTTCTGTCACTATATTTATTAACATCTCCGCTCTGTGGCTCATTGTTTTTAAATGTTTGACATACAGTAACAGACATGAACCACTAATGGGGTTATTTGTCAGTTTATGGCGCTAAATCTGTGGCAGTGTTTGTAAAAACAGGACGTCTGATAAATCATACCAGAATTCAACCGCTCACTGAGAAGAATTAAAACAGAGTGTAATTGTTGTACACACTGATTCATTCTCTGCTGATTGGTAATAGGTAGAAGAATATTTAGCATTATTTTAAAGGTATAGTGCTTCATAAATTAATGCAAAATGGATACAGTCTTTTCAAAACCTGCACTTACCCTCTGCTGGGATTCGGGTGATATATTCGCCCTTGCAGTAAAAATGAAGTGTCTACATGAATTGAAATTAAGTCGTGCAACAGCTGGTTGCGCTGCCATGAAGCTTCACCAGCAGCAGTATGAGGGAAAGTATGTTACATATTTGGCATATGTCACAGCTGCCTTGCTGCTTCCCACGGGGATGTTCTGGAAGGCAGGTGTAGGCCTCTCAGGCTCCGGACTGGCAGAACCATCGGAGTTGCTGAGGACAACTGTTGCCTTAATGGGCTCATCTATGTTCTCCAGTCACAGGTTTATCTTTCACTTTGATCCCAAACGCTTTTCCCACCTTTCTTTCGCTTTTCTTGTGACACGCCGAAGACACGCTGCCGTCTTGAGGGCCGATGTCCTGGAAACCGTCGTAGGACGTCTTCGCACGAGGGAAAGGCCTCATCCCCCACGTGCTGCAGCACACGTGCTGCTGACGTTCGGGAGAGGAAGGACCTCTGGGATTATCCGGGCTGCCTGCCTGCAGCCTTTCCAAAAAAGAGGAGACAGCTGTGAGAGCAGCTCCATCACTGATCCTTCCACAGCCACTGACATCTACCACCTGTAGCCGGTACCTGGCGTCAACCACAAGTAGCAGCATGATGGAGAAGTGTAGTTATAGAACGTATTTGACGTCTATTACATCTCCACTGTTTGGGGAGGTTCCATCTCTGCTGGGAGTCACGAGCAATCAACCTTCGGTTATCTGTTTTTGGGAATGGGCACCTATTCCCACACCAATTGGTGTGTCGCTTCTGTGAAATCTCAGACAGAGTCGATGTTCGCGAAGTATCCGCTGGGAGCACAAAGATCATAGCCTTCATTAACAGGGTGACACAAGTTCAAGGTCAAGCTCAAGATTTAATTTGCTATTTAATCAGTTAATGGTGTTAAAGATCATTGGAGGTGTGCAGATCTCTCAGTCAAGTAAGGAAAACACAATAAAAGATAAAAAAATATAAACATGAGCACACAATTAAACACAATATTCAATATAATAGAATGTTGTGTGCAATAAGCAATGTAACAAGCTAATTAGAAATGTGAAACATGTCAACAAAGCCTACAAGTTCATTAAAAATTACAAATACTCCCTCTGATCTGCTTTTTATAATCATCTCATCTCATCTTCTATACCTGCTTATTCCTCATTAGGGTTGCAGGGGTCTGCTGGAGCCTATCCCAGCGCATTACATTGAGAGGCAGGGATACACCCCAGATGGTCACCAGCCAATCATGGGGCACACACACCATTCACTCACACATTCACACCTACGGGCAATTTAGAGTCGCCAATTAACCTCAGCATGTTTTTGAACTGTGGGAGGAAGCCGGAGTACCTGGTGAAAACCCACGCAGACATGATGCAGATGGGCCAGTGTTTGTCTGCAGAGATAAAATGGTTGAATCCAACATCCATCATCGCTGTCTGGTCTGAAAGGTGATTACCATGCAGGCTCTTCTTTTGAAATAACCTCGAAAAAATCAGACAGAAAACTTTCTGCCTCTGGAATTGATGAAACTGGCACCAATGCTCTTCTGAGCCCTCAGTAGTAGTTGCCTAGAAACATGTTGAAAGTCTACCCTGTTCACTTTTTGATGACAAACCTGCAGTGCGAACACACTTATCATCATCTATGAGGGGCTGCATTTGACTACAAATCACAAAGATATTCCAGTAGAGATCCAGAAAATAAATATGCACCTGGAAATGTACTTGATGTGTCATCTTTAAGAAGATTCTTCAAGAAAAAGACCTATCTTGCCATTTCACGATTTTTTTTTTTTTTTTGCTATCCACAATTCTTTTGTTGGAAGTTCTTTGGCCATCCATTTTTGACCAACATATTTGTTGTGAGCTTTTACAAGTGCTGTTTCAACCATTAACAATAAATTTACTCAGCAGCAGAGGCCCCATAAACGTATGGCGGCTCCACCATCTGCTCTGTGCTACTCCTACAGTATCTCACTCAGCAGAGGAAGGAGTGGGAGGAGAGGAGTGACAGGAGGGAAGGACAAGGAGCTGAAAGAATGACAAGGACATGTAAAAGAAGAAGAAAGAAAGAGCGTATATGAGGGGAAACGGGGAAGAAACGCTACCGTGACAGTGTTTATGTTAGTTTTTGAGAGACAGAAGCCTGGGGGCAAACTTGGGTCTCCTCTGATTCAGGGTTTCATTAAGAGCCGTTTCTATAGCCGCAGTACAAGGTGTGTCTGTGCTTATAAAGACAGAATATCCTGCAACATGAACACAGCTTCTCCATTTAAAACCACACTGAGATCAGAATCTTTATGAAAAGACCTTGGGCACCTTGAGGACATGAAGAGTGTGAATCCTGTTACACAAATGAAACGTTACACGGTTCTTTTTTCCCAGTTGATTAATGAGTATTGTCAATGTCAATTAAATACACACAAAAGAAGGAAAAAAAGAACTCCATCACACTGTCAATCACTAGCAAAGGAATACATTTAACTGAATGATGTTTGGCTTTCAGACCTTTATCAAGTAGTTACTACCTCTCTTACACACCTGTCTTCTGTCTAATGTGCACAACCTTCTCCTTTGAATTAAATAGACAAAACAAATCAAAAGAAAAGAAAAAAACTATCAATATATATCGTCAATATCTACAGCATCAGTACAATAAGAAAATAATTCAATATAATATTGATATATTCACTCAAGGTTTGCATTATAAAAAAAACAAAGCAATGCTGCTCCTCCTTGGCTCATAAACATCATATTTTCCTTGATAACAGAATCAAACAGCCAGTCATTTAACAGACAAAACACAAACCAACTTTAATATGAAGTATATACAGTTCATTCACCTTTTTATTTTCTGATCATTATCGATGATCAAAAATCATTGTTATCCACTGATATAAAATATTTTATATCAATATACAGTATATTCTACCTATATCACCTACCCCTACATTTAGATGTTAAAATAGGTCATTAAGTATAAAGTGACACTAAATATTTAAAAGAAATGCAATAACTAATAATATTTATCAATATTATAGCTTCTTATATATTGTCATTATAACGTCATATTTTGGGGATTTACAACATCTGGAAGGATACAATTTCATTACGAGTTAGGTTGAGGTCTCTACTTCATAGGAATAGGTTTTTAAAAGTTTGAGATCTATAGATATCCATTGTATTATATATTATATATATACTACCATTAAAAATTTGGAGTCACTTAGAAATTTCCTTATTTTTGAAAGAAAAACACTGTGTTTTTCAATGAAGATAACTTTAAACCAATCAGAAACACACTCTATACGTTGCTAATGTGGTAAACGACTATTGTAGCTGCAAATGTCTGTTTTTTGGTGCAATATCTACATAGGTGTATAGAGGCCCATTTCCAGCACCTATCACTTCAGTGTTTTTATGGTACAGTGTGTTTACTCATTGCATTAGAAGGCTAATGCAATAACATTTTTTATTAATTTTACAACTCATGGCCTGGAAATAAAAGCGTGACTTTTCATGGAAAATACTAATTTGTCCGGGTGACCCCAAACTTTTGAACCATAGTGTATTTATCTTGTGATACCACAGACTAATGGAAACCACCCAGAAGTCAAACACAGACAAATATCTCCAGGGAGAAAAGCAGATCCTGAAGAGTAAGAAAAAGGTCTAATCCACTGCTAGTATCATAAAATAACCAGAGGAGAAGAGAGAAGCCATAGACATCAAGATTAGAAAGATCCTCACCATGTATGTAAGACCAGGATCCTGGTGTTATTTTTACACACACACACACACACACACACACACACACACACACACACACACACACACACACACACACACACACACACACACACACACACACACACACACACACACACACATATATATATATAGTTATTCCTGATCATGTATTCATTCCCACTTGAGTGTTTACACTCTGATTACTGTCACTCATCTGACAGCTACAAAAAGAAACAAGAGTCCAACAATTATCTCTGAAAAAGCATGTCATGACATGACAGTCACATTTTACATATGTTCCACTCTGCTTAATGACAGATGTTACGGTCAATTAATTTGCATCTTAATTAAGTTTTTTTCCCCTGTCAAAATAAAACTGGGGGAAAAAAAAATAATCCTTGCAGCGTGAGTTGGATTAAAAGTGTATTATACAATGATCAGAGCAAAGTGGAAACTAGATGTTGACAGTTTTAATGGTCTGAACTCTAAATCACCTCAACCTTTAATTCAAGGTCGGTTTAGAATTTATAGGTTTAGAGAAATTCGCTTAGGTTAGGGCTGGGGTAAGAGGGTGAAGGTTAGAAGAGGGACAAGGTCAGAGGTTAAGTCAGGGAAAGTGCTGAGTGTTAACAGGAACCTTTGAGTGAGTGTGTGCTGGGGTGGGGGGGGGGTGAGGTCCCCAGAAAATACTTAAATATTGAGAAATGGGGAATATAACACGCAAGAGATGGAAACAAACTAAATAAATGATAGAAAAATATTACATTTTCTTTCAAGCTAAATGAGGCTATTTCCATTTATTTGTTTCAAAAGGTGAAATACATCATAAACCACGTGGTACATTATTCTATTCCTGTTTAGAGGTTTGTTTTATATAGAGTGAGAAACAAGAGAAGCAACACTTTTATACTATCACTGTTCACTTAACTGGAAGTGAACCGAACTAACCTAATGCAGCAAGTTTTATGACTCACAGCTGATGATTGAAACAGTCATATTAAATCAACTCATATCATTAAGGTCTTTTACTGACACAACAGAGTGGAACACTCATTAAAATTAATGTCCATAGTTTCTTATGTGCACAACATTTACTGTAAAGAGAGATTTTTAAGTGTTAATACTCTTATCAGCACTGGAATGGATGTGATATGCTGCTTTATGCAAATGTTGGAAATCCATTAACACAAAACAATGGCAAAGATCGTCAGAAACCCTCACAGGTACCATTTAGTTGTTAAAATATGCTCAAATCATAACTTATGGCAAACTTCTGCTCAACAGGCAACAGATGGGCACACTGGCAGCTGCATTTTCCATTACTTCAGCACTGAGATCTGGATCCTGGATCTCTCACTTTAAAAACTAAATCACACAATTTTGAATCTGGATCACACAGTAATATCAGTCCAAACTCACAGAGGGAAAATTAAGGCTCACAAAAATCCTCCTTGTTCTGTGGGATAAAAACAGGATGATATGAAATAAATAAAGAAATACATAAAAGGTGGTAGAATTGGCCAAACATGAATCCATTTAATTTTGGGATCGGTCCAACTTGTGAAATTTGTACAAGATTGTTTTAGTAGCCATTAGTGGCTCCTGCTGGGCAACAAAATGTGAATAGCTGAATGAGCAGTTGACAGAATTCTGCTGGTGATTCAGCCATATTTGATAATAAAGCTACATATTTATTGTGCTGCAGATTGATCACCAGTGTTGGGAGTGTTACAAAAGTGATGAATTACTGCATTGATTTTTTTTTCTGCAGTAATGTAAGGCATTACAGGAAAATAAAATAAAATATCTGTACAAACGTCAGTAACGTGCATGACAATGTGTTTTTAATCTGGATTGAAGTGGTTGTTTTTTTTGTTTTTCTTCACACAAATTCACTAAAATGACTGCGAGATCAGCAGCAGTGAAATGTCCATGCAAAAAAAACGTTTCACTTCCTTTTCCTTTTATCTTGTCAGATAGAAGATGGAGATCAATGAACCTGCAGGAACGTCAGAAAGGACATTCTCCAGAACGGCACACACTCTTCGCTTTACGTTTGTGAAACAAAAAAGGATTTGACGAACATTGTAGTCAAATGCACTTTGTGAGGAGAACTGTCCACTTCCTGAAATAGCAGCAGTAATTTAACATTTACAGAGGTGCCATAGTAACATGAAGTTAACAAGGAAACAAGCGGAGCATGAGAGTGGAGATAAAAACCAGAAAACAGACAAAATTAACATTCTTCATTCTTTAGCATCAAGAGGTTAGGAGACTTGTTGCTGAAGACATGAAAACCACTTTCAACAGTAGAATCACCAGCTTTTTGAAAACTTGTCAGTAAAATCCCTGTTGCAACTCGCAGCAATACTGACAAAGGTGAAGAGATTGATGAATCTATATTTCCAGCTGTTGGTGAGAGTAACTTAAAGTAATGCAATAGTAGTTTAATGCCCTACATTTTAAATACAGTAATATTGTAATATAAGGAATTACTTTGAAATGACAGTAACAAGTAATAAATAGTATAAATTGTTCTAGTTTTACCTCATTACCACTATTACTATTTAAAACGCTGCTATGCAAATTCCTCGTCATGGCCTGCAGCTCTCCTGTGTCACTAGTTTCCACGCAGCGTTCCGCAGGAACAGAGCGGACATGTAAGGCGGCCGATAGCCATCTGACCGGGAAACGCTAAATCACAGATGAAACAGCAGGGGGGGAAGCTGTAAATCACACATTACAAAGAGCCTGGCGAAAGCGCAGGAACATGACTTCGCCGTGACATCGTCCCTCGCAGCCTGCCTTCAAAGCCGGCTCGGGCAGGAAGCAGTCATCCCCATTTCCTGTCCGCGGCACCCGGGGGACGACAGCGCAACTGAGGTGTGAAGGAAAACTGCGTTTTTTTGTGTGTGCGTGTGTTTTTTCATGTTTAGATACATTCTTCCTCCCAAGGACGTGTGAATCCATTGTGATGTTGCTCTGCATCACGATTCTCTCGAGCCGATGAAAAGCGATTACAATGGCACAGTGAACTCTGACCATGATAAAGCTGTTGTCGTGGAAACACTGATGATGGGTTTGTTGGTGTCAGGGTTCTTTTGGTTAAAAGTTAAACAAAGGAAGATGAAGGACTTTTTCCAAACCATAAACACCTCCTGTCATCCGCGTGCCCTTGTTTGTGTGTGTAGACGTATATATATTGCGCAAATGTGTGTGTCATAATGATAATAAATCTGTTTTATAAGGCACTTTTCAGTGCAGTTAAAGAGGTTTTACAAGATAAGAACATAAAAAAATCAAGGGGAAATAATAAAAAATATATATAGTAAAACTGGGCTGGAACCCCACTTTTAGTTTTAGAGAGGCCAAAAGCCGGGAAAGCCCCCAGGTTCAGCCCTTAATTATGCGGATCTTATAGCATCACTGGACAGGCGGCAGCAAGAGATCAGTGAGGTGGAGAGGCGCTAAATTATTGAGGGCCTTGTAGTGAGGAAGATTTTATAGTTGGTTTTATAGTATAGGTCGCGGGGAACTGGAGAGATGTGGTCTCTGGAGCAGCAGAGTTTGGAATATCCTGCAGTTAATTGAGGACTTTGGTGACAGTAGAGGAGATGGTGAAGTATTCGAGTGCTTGTAATGAAAGTGTGAGCGTGTGTGTGTTTCTGCAGCCGTTAGTCACTCATAATACCATCTATAAGTAAAGGATTTCATTTTTCAAAGGATTAAAATGACTAGATCTATTTAAATATCCGTTGAGTTGTGTACTTTGATTATCCCGAATGTTGCCAAAAATCGTTTTAATATTATTTTCAATATAAACAAGCAACGCCTCTTAAAATCCCCAGTTTGAATGTGTCAGTGCTGAGGTTGTTGTCATAAATTGACTTTTCATCCAGTTTTAAGGCAAAGCAAGTTTATTTGTTTAGCACATTTCAACAAAAAGATATTTCAAAGTGCTTTACATAAAATATTAATAGCATCAAAATATAAGTTAAAAACAGTTGATTGAAAATGGAAAAATCTAAAATGTAAAAACAGGACATGTAAAATTAAAAAAATAAATTAAAATTAAATAAGATTAATATCAAAACATTTGATTAAAAGTTGATTAACAGTTGATTAAAAGTAGAGACAATCAAATATTAAAATTAAAACAACAAGAACAAAGTTACAGTGCAGCAAAAAATAATTAAGAAATGATATCAGCAAACACAAAAGTCTTCAGCTCTTACTTAAAAACAGTGAGAGCTGCAACAGAGCTGCAGTTCTCTGGGAGTTTGTCCCAGATGTGTGGGACATAGAAACTGAACGCTGCTTCTCCATGTCTAGTTCTGACTCTGGGAACAGAGAGCAGACCTGTCCCAGACCATCTAAGAGGTCTGGATGGTTCATAAGGGATCAGCAGATCAGAGATATACTTAGGCCCGAGACCATTCACTGCTTTACAAACCAGTAAAAGTGAGCCACATTTTATGACACATTTTCTTAGATCTTGGTCGTTTCTTATCTATCTTTAAATGGATGAAGGATTTCACACGCTAACAAGCTGTGCAAACACTAGCATTAGCTTCGGTAGCAGCATCATTTTTTAAATGTGAAACGGTTTTATTCAGTGATTTTATCTTTAATCAGTTTCTATTTTAGAGAGAAGGAAAAGACATTTGAAGATAACTGCAGTAAAATCTTTGTGAACCATGAACACTGAAGGAATCCCATGATCACTACATGAGGATATTAAGATCTTTTGTCATGGTTTTGATTAAGAGACCCCTAGTGGCAGAAAACGACATGTTTTTAATTTGCTGATCGTTTTCTTGATTAATCACTTTGTCTATAAAATGTCAGACGATGGTGAAAAATGGTCGTTATAATTACTCAGAGACTTCAGATGCTTTTATTCTGTCTAAACAAACAATTAAGCATTTCCAGTTCACTGTTATATATGACACAGAAACGCTTCAGATCCTCACTTCTGTGAAGCTGCAAACGGCTCATTTTTCAGCCTTCAGCTGCAGACTGTAGGTCTGCTGCAGCCATCGCACTGCCCAGACCACAGTGATGATGATCCTCATTTGGGTGCGTTTGATTTGTCACATTGCCGGGATGCAGTTAGTGAACGTGAACCCCATTAGCCCAGGATCACCAGACTTGTTAGCAGCAGCACCTTCTGCAATAATTTACAACCCTTTCATCTCAACAGAATGTGTTTCTTGTAGAGCATAATGGAAGCAATCCATTCTCCCCGTCAGCGCTGGAAACACTTTGTTTTCCGTACAAATTGTGTTTGGGTGGAAGATGCAGGTTGTGGTGGAGATGGAGGGGGGGTGTGCAGATGAGTTTTGCCATGGGTATGTCTCATACATTACAGGCAGGTTTTGAGGACAAGAGGGTTTCTATTTGTGTGCTCAGTGGATGTCTATACAGCGAGTCTGCTCTACATCCTGCACAAAGCCTGGGACGTCTGGGAATCTTATGAATTATTGAGAGGAAACACAGCATTTTAGTGGATTATTCAAAGAGGCACATCTGTCCATTAAAAACATCTGATTATTTTATAAAAAGGTGTAGTAGTAGATTAATGTACTCAACTATATTTAAATTAAAAACATTAATGAATCGCATGACAATATTGGCCCCAAAAGCCACATTTATTTTATGCAAATGAATTTAGTCACTATCTTAAGCACATTTTCTAAACCTTTACCTTCAACCACTGATGTTTGTCTACAGTTCTGGAAAATTTGTATGCGTTTCGGTCGACTTACTTATTTTCTTCCTGATGAAGGGTTTGAGCCGCTCGTTTGTACCCAGACCAGAACCAGAACCAGAACCAGGACCAGAACCGCCAACAGCTCCAGAGTTTCTGTGCTCACTGTGACATGTTTTGCATTTAAATGGTATCGTAATGTTGGTGCTACGAAAATTACCCTCAAAAAACATTACTTCATGTGCTTATTAGAATATTTGGGACAAAAACATTTGCCCAACATCCTTAGAACTTTATAGATATGTTAACAAATCTGGAAGGACTGTCGCTTTGTCGTTTTACTTCCAATACTCAAAGCTGCATTAGTTGGTATGTCATCACTTGTTATTTTCTGGACTCATTCAAATATATATTAATATATAAATATATATAAATATTTAAGTACATTTTACTTATAACACTATTAGATATTTTTACTCCAGTAAAGGTTTCAATGCTTCTAACTCCACTGAGTCATTCACATTATTATTATATTATTTTCTGGTGCAGTTAGTTATATCGCTGACTCTATTAAACTGCCCAGCGTATGAGTGTCTATTGATATATGTGAACATATCAATTTAGAACAAGCAATAACTATAATGCCGTTAATGTCCACCGCAGCCTCATCTTTCTAACTTTTTTTTTTTAATGTCTTTTTTCCATATTTATGAGCACATCTGCACTGTAAGAGTACAGACCAGGTTGGGTGTGTCAAGTAAATGATGCATTACCTCTTGGAAATTAAAGTGTTAGTAAAGGTTATATTTCAGCATAGGATCTGATTTATGACCTCACAATTAATATCTGTACACAAGAACAACAACCGTGATCCACAGACTTTGTGGCTACTGCTTATGTTTAAAGAGCATTTTCACCAAACTATATTTTCCAACTTTCAAACCAGAGCGCACCCCAAAAAACCACAAACCATCCTTCATCCTGTCCAGTATATCTGCTCACCCTCCTCCTCTTCCTCACATCCACACACTCCTTCATTCCTCTCCGACTGTATTTCCCTCTGCCCCCACAGTCCCCTCCATAAATCCTGGGACAGCGGCGCTTTAATGGATAATTAATTGATGCCGCTGCAGCACTGTAATAAGACAATAAATTACGACACAAGCCGGTGTGCTGTGTCAGTGTGTGTTGCTAATGGCCCTTCAGGGCTGGGGCAGGAGGCTAATAAATTAGACAGGTATTAACTGTTGTGTGCTAAGTAGCCCTCCACTGATAACCGCTACGAGAGGAACGACAAAGAACAAAGGAGAAGAAAAGGGATAGAAAAACAGAGAGAGGTGCGAGAAGAGAAATGATTACATTATGTTATGTTTTAAGGAACAGGTTGACATTTTGGTAAAATACACCTATTGTCTTATTGTTGAAGAATATATGAGAAAACTTTCATATTGGTATGTCAAATATGAGAATACAGCATGTTAACAATGAATAATAATACATTTTAATTATAAGCACTTTTCAAGGTAGTTAAAGACACTTTACAAAATATTTACATGAGAAATAATGGTGTGTATATATATATATATATATATATATATATATATACACACACCATATATATATATATATATATATATATATATATATATATATATATATATATATATATATATATATATATATATATATATATATATATATTCACTGTATAAACTGATTCCTGTGAATCACTAAAGTAAAATAGTTTTTATGACCCCAGTTTCCTAGAACTGCTTAACATCTGTGTTGCATGGAGTGCATCAGAATCATCATTTTTCATATCAGCCCAAGTTTTCAATGGGTTTAAGGTCTGGGGATGGGGTTAGCCACTTCAGAACTTTAATTTTGTTGGGTTGGAACCAAGATTTTGCTCATTTACTGGTGTATTTGGGATCGTTGTATTGTTGAAACTCACATTTCAAGGGCATTTCCTCTTCGTTATAAGGCAACAAGAACTCTTCAAACATTTTGATATAGGCAAAACTGATATATAATATATATTAAAAAGTATAATAATCATAATAATGATAATAATAATGAATAATGAAAAAATACAGCATTAAAGATTAAACATGACAATTTGTGTTGTTTTACAACCAGCACCATGACAGCTTTTTGACAGTTTCCTCTTTCTCACATGATGTGGCCTCGGTGTTTGATGCCAACCAGCTTCTCTGAAGTTAGCTAATTAACACCATATCTTATTAACCGGTTTCAATGCCAAGGAATAAACATGATTATTTCCAGTTTTATGTGGTTAAGGTGACAATTTCTTGTTGAGGGATTTCTAAAAAAAACAAACTCAAGGCATGGATTGCCGAAATTCTTAAGATATTTCATGTGGCAACAGACCTTCCAATAGTTAAGATTTATCAGATTGGACCAAAATGGCAAGAGTAAGGACCATAGACACCATCCATGTTTGTCCATGTTTTCACAAATATGTCCAAAAGCCGTTTTTATTCTCTTTTGGAAAAAAAATGCAAAATTACTGCCACTTTCCTCACACTAGAAGTGACTTTTGAGATATTGATTTGATGGTTTTATAGAACAGTGCCTACAGTCACCAGATTAAAATATGGTTTAAATGGAAAAAAAGAAAAAAAAGAACTGCTGTGGTGTCAACAGTCTAAAGCTTGAGAGATTCTGCCATATTACAAAAATCATAGCTTAGTAAACAAGGACAACATCTCCCACTTGGAGATCTGTAATTCTGGCAGATATGCTTTAATCCCATTTTAATGGTTGTTGATTATGAGGTGAGAAGGAGGATTACTGTGTAAGTGTGTGTGTTATGTTGTGCGCACACACACACACACACACACACGCTCAATAACACCCCACATATATGCATGTTTAGAAAAATGTTGGTGGAAAAGAAAACAAAATATGACTAATAATAGAGCCAACAAAGAGAAATTGTAGAGATTACAAGTGAGTAGAAGAAGAAAAATTGCTGCTTAGTTATGTGGTTCCAATTAAAAATGCTGCAAATCTCTCATCTCCTAATGTTGGGCCTAATGAGCAGGGCTTAATGGCAGTTATGTAGATAAAAAGTCTTTCTGATTGATTCCAATGGCCCATTGAAAATTGTTTCACTCCACTTTATTGATCACACCCCGCTGGTTGAAAACTGCTAATTAATAATGATAATAAAAGTGCCACAGCTCATTAAAATCAACCACACAGGGCTGAAGGACATCCAACACGTCACATGTAATAATATTAATCTTGCACTTGCTATTATACCTGCTATTGTCTTTACTAATTCACTCTGATGCTGTCAGACAAGTGTCCGCCCACACACACACAAGGCTTCATACATAATCCTATGCGTTTGCTATTTTCTGCCCACAATCATTCCACTAATGGCACGTTCATTTATTTTTTATCTCATTACATGTTTAGTTTTATTATGATTGTGATTTTTCACAGTTTCCCACCTACCGTATCTCTAGTTGTATCTAACCATTCAGATTGTTTTATTTGCCCAGATTTTCATATATATTCACCCCAGCAGCAATGTGTTTTTACCATGTCCTTAATTACAGAGGCAGAGACACCAGGGAACATAAAACAGAAAAAAAGAAATCTGCACGCTTATAATTTGGGTAAACTAACACTTACCCCAACAAGTCCTACAAATTAAAGTTACTACAAGGAGCTTTTAACTGAGGATAATTAGGATCCTGGTAAAAACCTCCTGAATGAGGAACACTGGAGGAATCTAACCAGGAGAAGAAAACTCCCATGATTCCACGCTACTTCATGATGATGTCAACTCCCTCTTTTGCTTTGATTGAGGGATTCCTATCTGTGTTAAAAGTGCATTTCTCTCACAACAAGGATCCATGCTAGCTCACTTTCCAGAATGTATATTGCAGCTAAGAAATTTGTATTTAAGCACATAAAGCCCCAATCGGCAGGATTGCCAGGGCCGTTTCAAGGAGAGAAGGGGGACCTGGGGCCCCTTGGTTAGCGCTTCAGGCATCGGAGCCAGCGTCTGCCCCGCTATTTATGCTAACGTCATGAGCTGCTTATGATGATGATGAGAGCTATGCCACCATCGTTGTAGCTAAGTCATGAACGTTATATATTTATACATATATTTATCTAAATTTGGATAAACACAATAAAAGTCGGGCGACACGGTGGAGCAGGGGTTAGCGCTGTTGCCTCACAGCAAGAAGGTCGCAGGTTCAAGACCGCCTTGCGTCCTGGGTCTGGGACCTTTCTGTGTGGAGTTTGCATGTTCTCCCCGTGTCTGCGTGGGTTTTCACCAGGTACTCCGGCTTCCTCCCACAGTCCAAAAACATGCTCAGGTTAATTGGTGACTCTAAATTGCCCGTAGGTGTGAGTGTGTGAGTGAATGGTGTGTGTGCCCCATGATTGGCTGGCAACCATCTGGGGTGTATCCCTGCCTCTCGCTGTAATGCGCTGGGATAGGCTCCAGCAGACCCCTGTGACCCTAATGAGGAATAAGCAGGTATAGAAAATGACTGACAATAAAAGTCAATCTTGGAGAATTTGGCATTCTGGGTCCTATTTATGTAGCACATATTATAATATGTAGCCAGTTCCTGCATGAAAATGTTTACATCAACTGTTATTGTTAGCATTGTAAGTATTCATGTATTCATGATTGTGAACTAAGGGTGTGAATCTTTGGGTGTCTCGATTGGATTCAGATTCTTAGGGTCACAGTTTGTTTTAAAATCAATTCTTGATTTTTTTGCAATTTTGATTTTGATTTTTTACCACCAGACCATGTATGTAAAATCCTTGTTTTCCAACCATGTAATTATTTTAACAGAAAAGTTTAGTGATAGGCTTATAACATGAGGCCTCACTGTAACCTAGACCTACATGTCCAGTTCTACACTTTAACACAGGAGCAATGATTATTTGGTGTTGCTATAGTTTAGACATACCCTTAAATGAATGTATGTTGCTTAGATACCAATTTTATTTTACTCAAGCAATTAGAGCTCTCTACCTCTAACGACATAAAACATTACACAATTAAACATTTTATGTCTGTATTTTCTTTCTTTTATTCGTAATGTTTTTGGCAGTTTATTGAGATGCACCTGTAAAAACATTTGTTTATTGACGAGAGGAGATTAGAAGTATAAAGGACACGTCAGCTTGTAGCTATGGTAACGGTAACAGCTGATTGTTACTCCAGGGCCAACATTGGTCCCCTAGATGGGGATTTCAGTAACAGTGTCATTGCACTTTTGAGCCTAGTTTGCCTACTTGGTTGCAACAAGCCTGAGTGTTACATCATTATTCAGTGTTATGCCAAGCAATTAAAAGTTACTGTTACAAAGCTAGTAAAGCTGTTTTTTTATCTGAGGTTGGATTAGGTTTATAGGTTGTCTATGGAGAAAGCGTTTCAACCCCATTTTTAGTCCATTCTATAGCTGATTCTGACTTAACAGATAGGCTTTTATTTCAATCTAGACAGCTGTTGGGCCACGTGTCGGTTTGCATTTCACCCATGCTTTTACACATGTGACTGGAAGCATAATTTTTACGCTACAATTCTATGACTGTGTGTGGAGAGTGACCTACAGAATGCTGCTGAATGCAGCCTGTGTACACAAACAAGACTTCGTTACAGTTCAGGAAAGATTGTGGTTAATTATACAGAGTCGTATACAACGTCGATTGACTCGTCAGACTAGCTGACGACCGCTATGCAGACTTTGTGGCTCTGAAACGTCACACTACTTCCTCCTTTGCTCAGAGATCAGTAGTCCAACATGCGGTCCGGGGGCCATAACCCGCCTGTCAAAGGGTCCAATCTGGCCAATGGATGATGGTACAAAATATGAGGAAAAAACGGACCAGTCCTTTTTCTTCTCAGAAAGGGCTCAAGGGATAAAGTATTGACAGATATGATTAAAAATGGTTTGCAAGGCATGAGATAAATTCACCTGCTGCTTAAAATAATAAATATGGAGTAAAGGGATAGTAAAGGTTTTGAGTTGAAATGCAACAGTAGACTGAATATGACACAATGGACAATTGCACTTTTTTCTGTCTTCTCTTCTGTTTTGTAAATTGAAAGTTAATTATGAATCGTAGATGTATTTCTTTCGATAAAGAGGAAGAAAAATGTGTAGCTGTTACATAAAATCTTACTGGTCTGACCCACCGGAAATCAAATTGCTCTGAATGTGGCTCATGAACTAAACTGAGTTTGGGATCTCTGGCTTAAATGAAGGGTTTTGCTGAAAATGCTGCCATTTTCTAATTGAGAACAGTCATCTTTAAACACCTCTGTGTCATTTTTCCCTCTGTCCAAAATGTCCGTTCGTACTGAAAAACCCCACAGAGTGTGATGCAGCAGGTGAAGGAGTGTGAAGGTGTCTGGGGTGAGCTGGTAGTGGCGGTGACTCTGGATGATGATGATGAAGCCGTTTGACTGTGTCACCGGCGGCCCTGCTGCTGCCCCGCTCCACAGCGAAGTGGAGCTCTTAATATATTATCAGTGGACGCGACTGACACCAGCGAAGACAGAGTGCCCGGTGCACCGCTCCCGCAGCCCGGGACCTGAACATTCCTCCATATTTTTTCGCCGACTGTCAGCCCGTCTAATAAAGCGGGGCAAAATGGAGGGACGGTGCAGGAGCTGAGGGTGGATGAAGTATCTCGCACTGATGTAATATGGCTTATAAATCTAATTTAATTACCCAGTGTGGGGACAGGCTGTAGAGGCCATGACTGGATTTATTGTGTCTTAACTTGGCGTCTTAACGACTTGGTGCTTTTAATATCATTACACGGTAATTTATTCTGTACCGAGCACACACACACACTGTGTATCCACAGTAGCACAACACCCACAGTGCAGTCATAATCTTTTTAAGCAGGCAGCTTTACAGATCACAGGACTCCTGAGCTGTGACAGCTATTGATCCATAACCCCCCGCTTTGACTCATTCCATGCTGCTGTCCCTACTGTATGTCATCAAGGTGATACCACTTATGCATTTCAAGGCTTACACTTACATTTCGTCACTGATTAGTTCAGCGGGGCTCACGTGCAGAGGGGCGGGATGATGTCTCTGTTACCAAAGTGAGTGGCTGCAGTGGGTGCAGGTATTCTCTCAGAGAGGAAAAGTTAGTTTCAGGGCATTTTCCAGTTTAATTGCTGTGGTCCAAATTAGAGGATGAATCGGTAAACTCGGTTCTTATCGGTTATTGGTCAGTTGCATCTGTGACAGGAGTATGTGAATACAAGGCGAAGGTCCAGAATGAAACATACTTTTTTTTTTTGCGTGACTTCTGAGCTGTAAAGTGCACCTGGCTGTTTGCAGAGTAAACGCAGCGGTTCAGTTGGATCACATTCCCACCACAATCTAACTACTCCAGACTGAGTCTAGGACCGGAACCCCTCCAAGTGTCTCGGTACACTTGTTTTGGTTCACGTTCAGACCTGCCTGAAGTAATCACACCACAGAGGAAAACAAACCAGCGTCAGATTCAACCAGACTAAACATCTGAAAATGCCTTTTAAAAGACTTGGACAAAAGCAGAGTTTCCTTCCAAATTCTTTTAGATTTGTTTTAATGTTTTTTGTATTATTTAAAGACCTATGAGCTCCATGGCTTTGATAAGCTGAAAGCAAAGTGCTTATCAGATCATCTAACAGCATCAGAAATCCCCGTTCTGACAAAACCACTTTGCACAGCAGTTGGCAAGTTCTATGAAAGTAGGCTTTTAAGTTCTCTTAGAGGCTTTTTTTTTAACTTTAACAATTACATCATCACCTTTTGTGTGTACAACCCAATGCAACAGCATGAATGACTTTGAGTTGAGACTTTCTGTACGTGCTCATGGGTAATTTGTCCATCAGGTTATGATGGCAGGTTTTCAAATGATCTCAATAGTACTTTTGCCTGGTCAAATAAAATATGCTGTGCTACAAATTCTGATGGTACCTTGTCAAAAACAACCTTAACAGGTACTTTGTTTTCATAAACTAGCAGAAACCACCTCTTCTATCTCTCTCTGTACTGATTGACGAAGAGATTAAAAATAATTTTTATGATCATTTCTTAGCATTTAGATATATATGGAAAAAGAAGCTAAACCATCCTATCCTAAAAACTAGGAGCATACACAGTGATGGGAGTGTTAACTAGGGTTGCAACTAACGACTGATAGTCAATTAATCTATTGATTATTGAAATGATTAGTTGTTTGGTTCATAACATGGTTTAGAATGATGGAAAGCTGAAGATTCAACCTAAAATGTTGGGGTTTTTTTTTGTCCAGACCAACAGTCCACAACCCAAAGATCGTCAGTTTACCATGAAAGAAGACTAAAGAAACCAGAAAATAATCAGATTTGAGAAGTTGGAACAAGAGAATTTAGACATTTTCTTCTTAAAAATGACTCATCAATTAATGGATTATCAACATAGTTTGATGGTGGGAGGATACACACAAACGTGGGGAGAACATGCAAAACTCCACAAACAAAATTGAGACAGAATCCTCATCCTTCTTGTTGCAAAGTCTGTGCTGCCCCATTTAATTTTACATATTTTTATTTCATTTCATATCTATTCAGTTGGTATAAGTTAGTCCTTATACAGACTAAAGGCAACTCCACTCCGGTTTCTACTCTTTCCCCCCCTCTTTCACTAAAGAGTCCCTATTTGTGTTTCTTTCATTGCAGCTCACCATGCTGCTTGTCTTTATCTCATTTCATCTGTCTGCTCTCTTCTCTCATATTTATTCCCCCACTTGCCATCCCACGCCCTCCAGTTCAGCCTGTCGGCTTAGATATAAAAGACAAAAGGCAGAAAAATAGACAAAAAGAATTAAGAAGTGATAGAAAATGAGGGATGGGAGAATGAAGGCGGCCTCGCTCCTCTGCTCTCTTCCCCCTCCGCCTCCCACCATGTCAAGCAAATAGTTTCCAGAGGCCCCTGTTCCACATTAGCTTAGCTTGCTATTCAGCTGAGCCATCGACTTAATGCAATCTCCTAAATGCCTGCTGTATGGCCTCACTGACAGTGACACATTTGTTTTGCAGCCTTCTGCAATGATGTCTGCCGCTGTACTAAAGATTTGATTAATGCCTCTGCTTTTGAGTCACGTAATTGGCCGCGACTATGTTGGCAAACAGTCACAAAGTCTTTCCTGCCTGCCATTGGCTGGCAAGGTGAAAACTAACAAATCAAAAAATTCAACTCAAATTGGCACCATTGCTGTTTAATAAACTGTTCTCTTAACTCCTTCCTAAGCAGTGACTTTTCCAGTTTTACTTTAACAACACTAGGCCCAGTAGGCCTGTTTTTTTAGCCTGTAAAGGACTTATGAATGCAATACCTTTTACTTATAACATAGTCATTAATGTTAAATTCATTTCTGAAAAGTCTGTGCCACTAGATGCAGCTGAATCATACAAACTGTACACATACAGCTTGTTTTAGCTCCTGCCTCTTTAATTATAAATTGAATGGACATTTATCATTTTGTGATCTAAACATTTTCAATAATTTGCTGTGGGTCAGGGGAGGGTCTGAATGTTTAAATAAGATTTATAATGGAAGGAAATGTTTGTCGATTTATTGAGCTGTTTTCCGTCTCTTCAAATAAAAAACACTAGATATTCTACCTGTTCTTTACATAGTTAGTAGCCTACATTGTGACTTATATTCACATTTAAAGAACTGGTAATCCAGATTTGTTAATCTTGAGGAGTTTGGATCTGGATCCACTGTAAAAAGTACACAAACTGCAAAAGTAATTACCTTCATTTTTGAAAATGTATTTATTCATTATGTACTATAGCTGATATAAGTCAACCCAGTGTCTTTCAGTGTCTTTGACCAAGGAGAAATAACATAAAAAAACTGAGGGATCTCAAAAAATGAAACACTAATGGTAATTACAAGCCCCAGCTCATTATTTTCCAAAATGGTGTTTACCCGTTTTTGCAAATTAGCTTCAGATGTTCTCTTGATTTCAGCTCTTTGTATTCCAGTGAACTCAGGATTTCTGCTGTTCACCCTAAAGTCACAAAGAGCTGGTCTGTACTTTTTGTTTTCATGCAACAGCCATTTTTCCAATTTAAGTTCCTGTTTGAATTCTAAATAAAGATCACACACTGTCACACTTTTGAGCTCACTTTGCCACTTCTGCTTGAACTCATCTTTCAGCCTCCGTTCAGCACTTAGTGTCAACCACTTGATGTTGTGACGCTCTTGTGTGAACCGGTTGATGTTGTGACACTTTGGTGAGATGCACCGCAGTCGTCCAGTATCTGTGGACCTGCAAAGACCCAAGACCACGCATTAACACATGAAATATCGGTTCGTTGAGCGAATAGTTCTATGAAGTTCAACAAAAATCAACAGCTGCTAGATCTGGTTTGTATGCCTCCGTCTTAAGTCTAGGAACCATTGTTTATCTTACGACAGATTCTGCACAAAAATTGTGCAAAAATCCAGCAACACAAGCATTTCTGTTATTCTCAAAAGAAAATTAATTGTTTTAAGAGTTTCGGCATTGAACTGCAGGGATTTAAAAAATATATATATTTTCAGAATCTTTCAGTTTTGTCCTTTAGTTTATCCATTATTCTGGAAAAAAAACAGGTTTCTATGGTGGTTGCTATGGAGTCTACTACACAAACTGCCCTTTATTTTCTGTATAAGATGCATCACTGTAAATTATGTCCATTAGAATTATATTTTATAATAAGACAGAGCTGTTTTTTAGGGTACATTTCGGTTTTGCCACAAAAAACAATTTGTTTGAGGGAAAGTTAACAGTTTGGGTTAAATGTAATAAAAATTTCTGACATGACAGTAAAAACAGCAATAAAATACTCAACTTGACAGAAAAAATGTGTGATTAGTCGTCTCAAACAGTGCTCACCTGTTGCTTGTGCAACTATTTTGCATTATTTATCTAACCACCACCACCACCACCAGAGAACACGTTGATAGACACTATGGATTCCATTCATTCATGGGCTTTATATAAATTGTGAAGGCATTACTTATAGGAATGGGTACAAACTGACCATTATCACTGTCGCCTGCACAGATGCCTGAATGGAAAGTCTCCCTCCTCTGTTACTCTTCCTAAACTTTCAGCAAATATACAACTTAAAGGAAGACAAAGAAAGGACAGAACATGAAAAAACAGGTAGAATAAAAAGGGCCGAAAACAAAGGAAAGGCTGCCATTATTCAACAGGAGCTCCATGTCCTCCTCGATCTTCCTCTTCCCATGTCAACCCTCTCTCGCTGCTTCTTGTCTCCATATGAGAGAAAGCTTCAAAGCTCAGGCTGATTACAGAGATGAGGGATCACAGCATCTGTCTTTGTCGTCCCCATGATTGAATCCTGGAGTGTAGAGAAAAGGGTGGAGGAGAAAAACAGGAGGAGGACGGGAAAGGAGAAGTTGGAAAAACTTGACTAATGAGATTTGACCCCCTGCTCTCCCACCACCCCTGACCTGACCCCTCCGGTTCACATATGGTCCACGGCAATGGAAGGGAGGTCAAGAAGGGAATCGTTGACCCATTTTAAAAGACAGAGAGGGAGGAAAGAGGAAGAAATAGAAAAAGAAGAAGCACGAAAAGGGGAAATCGAGTAACTGACAATAATGTGCGATCTCATATCCTCGTTTTTAAAGCTTTTTATGTGCTCCATATATCCACATAATGGCACATATATGTTCTGCGGTGCTTTTTAAAAATAGACACACGCATAGTTGAAGAGCAGAGATGGAGATCACATGCAACAATTTATGAGGTTCTATCTTAAGACGGAGGCTCAAATGGGATTTATACGTTGTGTGTGTACAATTATGTTGTTTGTTCTTTGGTCTCTTGAGATACTGTTTCTTTTAATCATAGGGATATATATATTTTACAGCTTTTTCTAACGTCCAGCTTTCAGTTGTGACCTTCATGTAACATATATCTAACACTGTACAGTGTCCTCTACTGTTTGCAGAATTGCAAATGTAAGTCACATTTATGCTCCTCGCTGCTGCTGTGTTAAATTTACACATGGCTCGGGTTTAGACTTGGGTCACACTAATGATATATATCCTGTGTTAGCTGTAAACACAATGAGTGAGAGCCGGCGTACTGCGCACACACACAGAGGCTGCCACCATTAAAACACCAGCTGCTGCACCGCCATCTGCATTCATTACACATAATAGGACGACTCTGTGCATATAGCACACGTCATGTACATCATCACTTCCCCTTTCTTTATATTTTCACACAAATCTTACTGTACATATTTATCAACCCTGTCTCCTACAAATTAGTCTCAGTACTACCAAATTCATTACCTTTTATTAATGATTGTATTTCAGAGCTGTGAGATACTGTGTAGATATACACATAATTTTAGGTTATTTTCAATGCAAGACATATTTTTTGGCCACTAGTGCAACAAGCTGTAAAACAAAAAAATAATGTTATCTAAGAAAGTTGATGAGGTGATAATGTTGGCAAACTGTGCCTTTGCCTTATTTACAGCATTAACATTCATTTGGAGTCATATTTAGATCATTTACTCTCCTTCTGGCTCTGGTTTGGTCTCCACCAACTCCTGAGTGAAATTTTTGGCTCTGTAGTTGATAAAAGTGTCATAAGTCATTATAGGTTTCACAAGATATTAATGGGAATTACGTACTTTAATGGTCTAGTGTGTAAGATTTAGCAGCATCTAGTGGAAATGTAAATTAGTATTCATAAGTATGTTTGATGTAGTATATAATTTAATCACGCTAGTAATTGTTGGGTTTTTATTACCTTAGATTGAGCTGTTTTGATCTACGTGGGGAGAGGGTCTCCATCCATGTAGCCGCCATGTTTCTACAGTGGCCCAGAACGGACAAACCAAATAATGACTCTAGAGATGGACTTTGAATCCAACACGTTTGAGGTACTTCGTTGCTTGCAATGTGCAACCTCATCACCAAAAGCTGGACACTGTACCTTTAAGGACAACCAAGTACACCTCTGTTCTTTCTGCAATGCTTGGATTAAATTAAAAAAAATACTTATTACAACTTGGATCTTATGTTCGTAGCTTAGTATGTTTGTTTGACTGGTTTCTTGCTCTGTCAAACATCTTTTTAGCAATATCACTGCACTCCCAAACCTCAGTGTTATTATTAGGGATAGGGATGATAGCCAAAACTCAGAATATTAAAACCAAGTTGTAATAAACTGGAATATCCCTTTACATGTTGTCACAAGACCATGAGCTCTCCTGTGGTGCACTAAATTGGGTAGAAAATACAAAGTTTTCATTGAAATTCTTTGAACCATCACGCATGTTTCATCTTTGAAAATGGGATAGACAGATTTTTCAAAGGTATTTTTTAGGATTATTTTCACTTCATTAAATCGTATCATCACTGACTTGAAGATCTCTAAAGAAACAGCTGTTTGCTCAGCACCAACGCTTACAATAGCACTAATCCCCCCCCCAAAAAAAAGTGTTTATTCTCTCCAGCTTTAAATCAAAGCTTGCATTCTATCCAAATACACAAGATAAATAAGAACATGAACACTTTCAGGTGTTTCAGATCGACTTGTAGACACGTTGATATACAACTACAGGGATATTATAGCTGTTTACATGATCATGTATGTGAATATTTATGTATGAATGTTGATATTTTTGCAGAAGTTTTAAACAAAAAGTGTGTCCAAAGTAAAGAGAGGAAAGAAGCATTTTTCACAACACAGAGACATTGCAGATAAATCTTTTGCTGTTTTAATGAGGTTAAGTTGCAAGTTGGATTCAGTACTTTAGTAATTTCATTTTTGGCAGGGTTGAAAAGCCTGAACCAGCAGTAAATGTCTGCATTAATATCCATGATACTCAAATAATTCAATGTGGAGTAGCAGCCCTTAAATGCAGGTTTTTCTGCAGCGTGTCACACATGAAGCTGTTGAGTGAATACTATCCTCGCCCCATTTAATTAATTGTTTCAGAAAGGTCTTTAACCTTATTATTCACTGAAACAACAATGAAAAAGAACATCCTCCAATGAAAACACGACCGCAGCCACTCCCCAACCCGCCCTGCGGCCGTGGTCAGCGTGTGGCCGACTGTCAAAACACGCCATGCATGTCAGCGCAGAGGTCAGGGCTGGGCGAAGGGGAACTGGCACTCCTCACCCGCTCTGGGCGGGGGAGGAAAGTGGGAGGTTTGTGACTGACAGAACCCACAGAGAGAGTCGATCAGTCACGGAGCGGGCGGCCTTGGAAGAGGGGAAGAACACCCTGGCCACACCACCGCCTGTTAAGTATTACTGGACTGTGAGCGGAAAATCCAAAGGTTAGAGGAATATTTGCTGCTTTTTCCCTTCACCACACACTCTTCCTTTCAACAACAGAAATAGAGCTACCACAGCAAAGGAGAGAGAATTAAGATCCTTTACTTGAGTAAGTAACCATTACAACAGTGAAAATTACAACAAAAAGCCCCTTGTTCAAAATTATTCCGCAGGAAAAGTATTATGAAGTCTAAAAAGTGGCAAATCTACCTCCATCTGGTCTATGAGTCTGCAATTAGAAATATTCATGTTTTGAGCTAAATGCTAACATTGGCAGGCTAACACACTCACAGTGATAACAGGATGTTGATGTTTACCATGTTCACCATCTTAGTTTAGCATGTTAACATTTGCTATTTAGCACAAAACTAGTACAGCTGAGGGCAATGGGTTAAATACTACTACTAGTAGTAGTTGATAAAATGTTGGTTTGGTCTCTGACTGATATATTATTCTACATGAATCATCACATTATTAATGTTGCTGCTGGAGGTGGAGCTCGGTACTTTATATTTACTTCATTTTTGAATGTGGAAGTAAATCTTTGGTCAACTTCTGTTTTTTTTTTAAGCAACACTTCCATGATTGCTAACTGAACTAGTGTCAGCTTAACTAACTAACTTTTATTTTATACCAGTTAGTATGGTAACCCCTACCTGTTAGCTGCGGTAAACCTGGTGTAGATGGACAATGACCGGAAATCTCACAGAAAAGTAAAACGTACAATGTCCCATATGTCCGTTGAAAACAAGGTGAAGACAGTTAGCTAGTTCAGTCCAGTGCTTCCAAACCGAGAGGTTGGGCCCCTCAAAGTGTCGGATAAATGTGAGGGTTTCTGAGATGATTAATGAGAGAACAAACAAGAACAAACAAGGTTCTGATTTACTAAACTATTTTCACTTGTTGGACATTTTCTCTAATCTTTGATTTTAGGTGAGATCATTTGAACATTTATTGAAATTAAACCATCTGTCAGAGGGAAAAATCGCAACTCAGACATGTGAAATGTGACTCATACTACACACTGCTTGTTAGACCAAAAACTTTGTAAAATGTGTCTCAGACTACACTGTTTTTGTTTGTAAGACTAAAAGGATGAAACCACTGGTTTCATCTTTAAATGTGTTGTACTTGTTATATTACCATTTGAGTCTAATCTGCATCTGAAAGGAACTAAAGCCGTCATAAATATAATGGAATAAAGTATAAAGTAGCATCAAATAAAATACACAAATAATGTACATTAAAATCTTACTTAGGTAATGTACTTGAGTAAATGTTCTTTCCACCACTGTGTGAGGTCGAGAGGTATTTCATCATAAAAGATATAAAAGGGATCATCAAAGTCATTAAGATTCATGATCTGGGAACCATTTTGTAAGAGATCAAAATAGGGAGATTAATCTTTAGCAATGGGTTATATTTTATAAATTGATCCAATATCTTATAAAGATTTCAATCAGAAAAGTAACTATTATCATACAAATACCTGAAATGCAGTATATAGAGTAGTAAAAAATGGAAATACTGTCATAAAAAACCTCAAAAATGTACCTTGGTACAGTACTATAGTAATTGCACTTATTTTCCACCACCGACTGTACCAAAGGAAAAAAAAGAAAAGGAGTTCTTGGGGTATGGGGTCAGACTTCCAGATGCCCAGGATGAATAAACGACAGACGCCTTGTTGAAATAAGCTGTAGGAGATGTGTGTTCTCTGTCCGCATGTGGATCTCTGCGCATGTGTGTGGCCGCGGACGTGTCTGTGCGACTGTGCCTAGCGTGCGTGTGTGTGTGTGTTGGTATGTGTGTGTGCTGCCAAGTGATTTATGGGGCCTGTCTTCCTCTGCCAGCAGTTTGTCTCTTCTAGCATGGAGGATGAATGGCCCACTGTCAGCCCTGCCTCAACCTCCTCTGCTGCTCTCTCTCTCAAATTACCTTTCTTCCTCTCTGTCCTCCCTTCTCTTTACATCTGTGCTATCTTATCTCCCCACACGCTCTTCCTCTGCATGCACCTTGTCATCCCCAGTCCCTTTTATCCTCGGCCCATCCTCTCGTCCGCTCACTTAGTTGATTTGATCCTTATTTCCCTTGTTTCATGAACCTGTCCTGCCACTGCTCCTCTCGATCTGTCACGGCAAAGAGCGTTCTCTGTGTGGGTCTGACGTGTGCTTTGACCATATCCTGACCTCTAATCTGATCGCTGATATCAGGGACACTTCATTCCAACGCGAGACTGGCTCCGTATCTGCTTTTCATATCCTGTCGAATGTCTCGCAGACGTCCGCCGCATGAAGGATGCTTCTTTTTTAACTTCGCGGTTAACGTAAAGATCGTTGATATTTCAACTTGACGGCCAAATAAATACACACCTCCCGTTGGTGCTTGTTGGGTGCTGCTTCAGGAGATCCACCGAGCACCGAGGCCCCTTGTTGCTGGTTGGCTGGGACAGTAGATCGATGTTATGTGGCTCAGTCCAAGCTGCTTTGTTTCCCATTTACAGTGCCAGAAATGTGTATGAACACCAGATTCTTTTCTTTCAGCACGAGCACAAATCAGACAGCTAGAGGACATATTCACTGAATTTACAAGTGTATTAGATTATAGTCATTGGCTTTAAGGTACATCAACCCTGCTTCCTGTTCTAAACTATTAGAATGCAACAACAATGTTTTGCAGAAAACGTAATACGTTTTAAAGTTTTCCTTCAACATAATGAGTTAATGTATATTACAAGTTGTGAAAATGTTGATATTGAACTTTCTGTCAAGTCCATGATTTAGTGCCATTTAGCAGCAGGCAATGGAACAGTACATTTGAATTAGGGCTGCAACTAACGACTATTTTGACAGTCGATTAATCTATCGATTATAGAAATGATTAATCGATTAGTTGTTTGGTTCGTAAAAATGATGTAAAATCACTGTTTTCCAAAGCTGATTCAACCTAAAATGTCTTTTGTTGTCAGATAATATTCAGATTTGAGAAGCTGGAACCAGAGAATTAGACCTCAAATCATTTAATTGATTATCTAAATTATTGGTGATTCATGTAAAAGTCGGTAAGTAATTGACTAATCATTGCAGCTCTAGTTTGATATATAATTATATGAAAAATAGGAATTGTGTTTTTATGACCAGATAAATTATTTTGAAGAAATGTTTTCTCTCATCATGTGAAAATGGTAATTAACATATTGGGCAGCTGTACAAATATTGAACTTTTACTTCAGTTTCTGTTGGTAGTAACAACATAACTATTTAACTTTGTATGTTTATGTTTCAGTGCAACACAACGTAACTGGGGCAGCAGTTAAGAGTATATTGAGGTCATTTGTATTTAAGGCGGGGTATCCTGTATAGTCAACAAAAACAACAATCTCACAACTTTCTGACTGTGTCTGTGTCACTCAACCACAAGCTTAAGATCTAATTTTAATCTTTCGATTTTTTTAAATAATTTTATTTTTAAATGATAAATGTTGCCTTTAGGAAATGTTACTTAAACTGGAATCGATTTCATTTGTTCATTCATTTGTTGAGGACTATTTTCAGCCGTGGATTAATATGCATGTTGTTCCCTAGTGTTTATTTGTGTCATTGTGGGAGTCTGTGGGTGTATCTAGGATGGACTCAGAATAAACTACAATGAGTGTGTTCATTCAGTGGAGAGCAATGCCACATTAATGTGGGTTTATATTTGTTGGCAAATAATGGAGCTCTATGGCACAGAAGAAGAAACTATCATGCTTTGGCTGACCAGGCAATACCTAAGAGGATCAACTCATTGTTGGTTTCTGTCTCTTCAAGGGATTTTTCACAATAAGGAAAATACAGAATTGCATCACCTTTGTAGGATTACTCCAACAATCCAGGAAATATGTGCTGGTTTGCCACATTAACCAGAGTCCGATAAGAAGATTAAAATCTGTGTCATCTCTGTGTGTCCGTTTCAGAGATAGGTCCAGGATGTGTGGAGCCGCGCTTTGCATAAAAGCTGGAATCAAGGGGAAACAGTTTCCCAAAAGACAAACTGTGGTTTAGGACAATCTCATATTTATTTTTCTTGCTCAAGCCATTGTTTCGATTGGTTATGATAACTTTGTATTGGCCAGAGTAATTGCTGAAATTCCTGACAACAAATCAAATTTCATCCATCATTTTCCTTTAAATGCTACTGATTCCGCTGATGCAAGTCCATTTTTTGTCCATAACTTGTCATGATGAATAAACTACAACAAAAGTTTCATAAGTATAATACCGCTAAGTAGTTTGGACCCTTTCTCATTCAATGACAATTTAATGTGTCCAAACCTTTTACTGGTATTGTATATACGTCCTGTCTGTCAATAGTATAGCGGCCGTTTTACCTTACTCCAAGTTCCTGCCACTTAATCTGCAAAGTATCTTTGTTTGGACTCATGTTCCACTGAATTAAATCCAATTTCCTTGTGGAACCCAATATTCTGCACTCACAAGTCTACAGGAGGCAAGGAAAATGTTGAATGAAAATTAATTTAAAGTTAAATAAAACCTGGTCCATACGGACTTGATGTATTTCTAAACAGTAACACATACTGCATGTTATCACCTGCTATCTCATGTACATGTTAAACATGTTTTAGGGCATTTTTACATACGTGTATTCCAGCACCCAAGAATAACAGCAAGCATATACATAACCCTCGCAAAGTCCACCTTTAATCCTCCTCAAAATATACTTGGACTGCACATTAACAATTGCATGGTTTAAACATACAGCGTTAAGATTTACTGGCATCTAGGAGAACAGACTGTGCAGAAATGGAATAAAATACACATAAGTATGTTTTGATTTGTGTATAATTTAATCAAATAAGAATTGAGTTTTTTTCTACATGGGGAGCAAGTCTCCCTCTGCCTCTGTTTCTACAATTAAAAAAACAAAAACAACAATACTAGATGCACCAGAATGTACACACTGTACATTTAAACAGTGTTAGAAGTGATATAACTAGATTACAACTGACATTTCACCAAATAGTTGCTCTTAGGCGGTGAATAGACTAGAAGATCGACATGAACCTTTCATTCAGGTCATATTTACAGGATAGTCTAAATAAAATGAAGACATTGTGAGTATTTGACTTGTCTATAAGCAGAAAACCTGACACAGGAAAGTCTATTTGACAAAGACGGGGTTATACAGCAGGTGCAGGAGGCATGAGAACATCTCTGCATGTTTGAAGGAGTACATAAAAGGGGTTTTAGGCACAAATACACACACAATTTATGGTTTTATAAATAATCACAGACTGGTGGAGTGATTCATGTTCACTTAGCTGCCTGTTCCCAGTTCTCTGAGCTGAGAAGCTGCAGATCTAGTTCAGAGATTCAGCTGAGAGAGCAGTTCTGACAGTTTCTCACTTCAGTTGCCCAACAACTGGTTTGGATTAATTTTGCTTTGACTCGCCATTTCCCCCTCAAGAAACTGAGCCGGTTTGAGGAGCACTGCAGGGCTCGCGTCTTAATCGACATTTAAATTATCGAAAAGAGAAGACTGATAGAAAGGTGAAGCATTTACTAGTGAAGAAAAGTTATACTATAATTGGCTCTGTTTGGTTGAGTAGAGGCTAAGCAGCCTGACAACTGGCATTGGATGAAGAACTTTTAGTTACAGCTGGGAAACACAAAGTTTAACAGGATGACTTAAAAAAGGAAAGGCTTCATTTCTAGGTTTTTCAACACATGAAAATTCAAATAGACACAGAAACATAGAGTGACTTCTTCTGAATGATTTACAAACACAGACAGTTCTAAATTTGTTATGTTTGTGTGTGTTTATATCTTGAAGTTCTGCAGTGTGAAATACTTGTTTTTGGCAGGACTGCAGCAGGCCAGCTCTATAAATGTGAAAGTGTGTCCCTGACACACTAAGTGACTGACTGAGTGATGAAGTTACACCGTTGGGTTGGCCGAGTGCCGCCACTTCCAATTCCAATATCCATTTCAAATTAAACACCCTTTTTAAAATTAAAAGCCCTCTGGCTTTTCAATGGACAGGATCACACACAGTTTAGCCGTATACTAGTGTTTTGACCTTAGTCTTGTTACTCTATGGGAACATTTTTGTGAATGAGCCAACGAACGGAGCGGAACCTATCACCTAATAGGGATAATTTAGGAGGTTCAGGTGACATCCATCAGGCTGAAAACGAGCGATTTACGACGGGTTGGGGCAGTTAAGGGTTTGTTGAAACCGAATTGGAACGTTCGTTCAAGCAAACCTCGCAGAGTTTTAGGATAAGTATAGAAACCTATTCCTGCAGGAGGCCAAACAGTTTTTTTTGTGTTTTTGTTTCCAATTCTAGATCCAGTTTTGTCCAAATACAGAGGGAACACAGCGCAGCATTGTACATCTTCAGTACCATTAGCAGCTGCGAGATGCCAAAAGCCTGAAGAATAATGTACCCTAATGTCATTAATTGTGCTGTCGTTATCATAATTTAACATCCTGCTCTCCCCTCTCCATCTTTATCACTGCCTTTGCTGTACTGCCATTAATCAGAAAAGGGAGGGAGCAGTGGCGGGGAGGCAGACAAATGAAATCAAAAAAGTGACCACTCTATCAATCCCGTTTCCAACACATTAGATAGGAAGCAGTTTTTCTTCCACTCCTTTCTCCCTCCTTTTAGCGCTGCCTTCCTGTGCTAATGGTAGATATACAGTGACGTGGTAATGATCTGGCCACGGCTGCAGAGCACGGGTTGTATTGATCAGCGGCTGATTTATTGCAGGTTACGGGCTGATTATTGGGCCATTAATCAGTCTAGGATTACCCTATCAATGAAACTGCTTAGGTTTGTTTGTAAAGTGCTTGCCAAGGCACGGGGAAGGGCAGCGCGTTGTTCAAGCCCCAGTGACACGCTGCTACCATTTCGGCTCAAAGATTAGCTATTCAAAGAAAGATATTCTGATATTTTGCCCTCTGAATGCTTATCCTGGCTGGAGGCGTCATGTTGTGAAATAAAAATGTGAATCTATCAACCGATACGGTTTTCTGTGGATTGTAAAGATGTAAAAATACTCAAAGAGAAAGAAATAAATTACAATCCATCAGTGTTGCAGCCTGTAAAAGGACAAAAACAAACAGCTCCTCCTATTTAGTCACCTTCTGTCTTTATCTAGCACAGCAGGGCCCAAAGATCACATGAGCATCATCTCTTTCTGTAAATGTCCAGTCATGTCTAAGTAAAGCCATTAAAGTAAACATCATGCGTGTCTGATTTAGAAAAAGACATTTAACAGACCGCAGTGGTTTTCCATGTCTATAAATGGCACTCAGGACACAGTTGGATGGGGGCTATAAAGCAAAATTCACACCTAAATTTGACTAAATTAAACTAAACAGTTCGTCAGTCATCATCTTCATAAATGACACAATGCTGTCTGACCTTACTTTACCAGCAATACAACACTGTTTGTTAAATTATCCTAAAAACAATTAATGCGAGTGAACGTGTTTTCTAGTCTAGTCTAGACAACTAATCTAATCAACTCTATTTGATTAACGTTAGGGAAGAAATTGTGGCCATGGTCAACGTAAACAACCATTTGATTTCTCCGCAAAAAGTTGAAATGCCTTGTTAGTAAATGTTGAATGTTCAACTGGGTGAGGGATATATGGGCGGCGTCATCATCTGTTGCCATGGGAACAGCAGAAACGGGAAGTTACATGAATTACCGGACATGACACGTCATGACAACATAATGAAGAAAGTGGACGCCTTAAATTTACCAACGAAAACTAACCGTAAAGGCTGTGGAATCCGTTTCCTAATGTTTTCCATGAACGTGGGACCAAACGTATTTTTACACATTAAACAACATATTTTAAACATTGTGGTTGAACTTACGCGGAAAATCACAATTTTTGCCAGTTCCAGCAATTTTCCAACAAAATAAATAAAATCCCATAATCCCACAAATTGCATCACAATTTCTGAGAAAAGCTGCTGCAAAATCAAACATTTTTAATCAAAACCACTCATAAAAAAAAAAAAAAGTTAACCTCTAACATCAGACTACTCCAGCTTTTGTTTCAGGCAGACAACAGTCTAGATTTGCACAGTCACAAAGACATTGAAGTTTTGTTGAAGCTGTTTTTCCAATAAAATCTACATTAAATGTTTTGACCCATTAACTATTAACAGAAATGGCACAATAACTATGCCCTGTAATGGGTTTATTATGGCTTTATGAATTGTTGATGAATCAGAAATCTGTTATTGTGGTAATAATGCAGTAAAAAAGTTGGTTGTCCATTAATAAATGAAGGTAAGTAGATTTAGGTCCAGATGTTAAATTGTCCTTCAGTCAGTTAGGAAGTTTCTTCACATCACAAAGGTTCTTCTCATCAATGTTTTAGAACTGATTTATAAAGCATAATCATTAGTACAGTAGTATTTATTAACTATTAATGAAGCAATTAGTTAAAACCTGTGTTAGAAAGAGGTACCGAAAGTATATATAAATACATTATGCATGGCTATTTAACCACAGATAAAGTTTCATTTAAATGAAAGTGAAAGCATCCAACGAGAACATTGGAAAAACATCAGGACTGTCACTACCAACAATTACAACAAAAAAAAACGCCACCGCCGTGAATGAAATTTACAACCTTAATCTCCTTCCTTAAATTAGCAGCCGGATAAAAAGATACTGCCGCTGTCGGCCTGCCAGCAGCTTAACAATGTGCCATAAAGCAGGCGGGTGTGTGGGGGGCGGAGGGGCCGGGGTTCTGCGGCGTTGCTTAACCTCCACCAGAACCCACATCCAGTACCTGGAACACAACTTTTACAACAGCTAGCAAATTGAGAATAGTGATTTTCCTATAAAAGCCCCCAAGAACAGGGGAGCCGGGATCCAGCGAGTTTAATGAGGAGGTTTGATGGCTGCCCCTGTCAAACAGACCTGCTTCCCTGCCAAACACTGTTCTCTCTTTTTTTTTTTTTTTTTTTATTTGCGAGTGTGTTCGAGTAACTGATTAAACATCCCCGAGCTTCTCGGAGGCGCTGCCAGCGGTCCCCGGGCTGCCTCCGAGTGCCACGGCCGTAAAACCTGACCTGCCAGTGGTCTCGTAAAGCAGACATAATGCTGCCGTAAACATGTCACGACACCTGTCGTCAAACATTAATGACTGTTTATGAATGAGGATGATGAATTGGAGTGCTCTGGCTTTTCTGGAAGGCTTTACCGCGCTGGTGAAACACAAAGCCGTGTTATGATCCGCACTTTGGCAAGCGGCTCAAAACAACTCTGTGCTTAGCAGGACGCCGTCCAACACGAAAAAGTCAAAGCAAAGTCATCAAGTTCAGAAAACCGAGCGCTTGTTACGGGATGTATATTTCAATTCATAATTGGTAATAATAAAGCTTATTCTCCCTAATCTCACAATCTCCCCTGTCACTAAATATTGACAAACCCGGTCGGAACATGTCAAACATTTCGTCGTCTTTTTTTTTTTTTCATGAGGTCACGTGACCAGCTGTTTCGCCGGGTCAAGCCATCTTCGCATAACAATGAGACAGGCAGCGTGTGTGTGGCTGATGGAAACATGTAACTGTGTAAAAAAAAAAAAGAAGAAGAAGAGAAAAAAAAGAATCACACGCTTGGCACTCAGCACGCCGCTGGAGGAACGGATAGCTGTAATCCCATTTTCCCACCAGGCGGTCCAACATGCCTGTCTGCGGCACTTAGAGATAAACATCGGCGTGCACGCTGCGTGACCCGGCACACACCTGCTGAGACGGGCTCTGTCATTATACACAAACACATAAACACACATGCAGGTGCAGAGACAGCTTTATGGGCTTTGTCAAAAAGTATGAATTGTGGTATCTGGCATGACAGTTTGGATTTTAAGTGATGTCAGCAGATCCAATAAGGCTCTGTGGAACAGATGCATGTGAGCCGTGCTGTCAGACTTCCCTAAGGGGACAGTCTAAGACAAATGTGTTGGTAATTTACAAGTGTGCTTAAATACCCATTATTCTTTCCTCTGCGAGCTCTCTCAGGATCTTCTGGGCTCATTTATCATCAGCTACACAGAGACACACACACACACAAACGCAGGAAGGAAAATGAGCAGCAGCGCCAGAGCCGTTGCATCATTGCGGCAGCATTAAAGGATAAACACAATTTATCATGACTTTTGTTCTTATTTTTGGAAGTTTACAGCCGTCATCGCTATCAGAAAGCATGAACTTAGCTCCAGTAACGTGGTGACTCTGCTACAAAAAGCTTGACGTGGCAGGAAACGTAAGTGGTCACACATCACGCAGGTTGTAAACAAGTCGAGCGAGATTATCTAAAACAGCCTTTAGGGTAAAATAGAAGGAGGGAGCGTTTGAAACGTTATAAATAATCCCTGTTTGCTTTGGTCTCAGAGGTGAGGAGGCACTGGGCCATTTCCTGTGTTGATATACATTCACACAAACAAATAAACACGCTGTCCCCAACTCCAACAGTCAGCACTTCAGACTCATGCATCAAATCCAGCAGGGAATATTTCTATATATTTCTCTTGTTACATATATTGTGTATATATTGGCCCACATGCTAAACTACATTACATTATTAATGTGTTTCTTCTATACAGACTCATATGAGAAATATTATTCACGTCTCTGCCCAGTTACACTGTAAAAAATAGATTTTAAAAAATCTATTTCATAGATCTGTTCCTGTATTGCAACAACACATGAAAATGTCAATAAAATCTGGATAATTAATTCATAATTAATTAATTATATTACAATAATTTTGAACTTAACACACAGAATACCCAATTTATTAAAATATTTTGACATTTTCAAAGATGCTAATCAACTATTATCTATGTCCATCTGCCCAGTTACAGTAAAATGCGCCACAAAAATATAGTTTCTAATTCATAGTTTTGTATTTCAAAAGCATATGAAGATGTCAATACAATTTGAATAATAATATATTATATTATTATTATTATTATATTATTATAATATATTGTGACATGTTTAATGTAAAATGTCTGATTCATATTACACTTAATGATCCTAAATTAAACAGCTTACCTCATCTCATCTTCTATACCCGCAAGCTAACAAGCTAATTAGAAATGTGAAACATGTCAACAAAGCCTATAAGTTCATTAAAAATTACAAATACTAAGATACACCCTCCGATCTGCTCTGATCATCTCATCTTCTATACCTGCTTATTCCTCATTAGGGTCACAGGGGTCTGCTGGAGCCAATCCCAGCGCACTACATTAGAGGCAGAGGCAGGGATACACCCCAGATGGTCGCCAGCCAATCGTGGGGCACACACACCATTCACTCAAACACTCACACCTATGGGCAATTTAGAGTCTCCAATTAACCTCAGCATGTTTTTGGACTGTGGGAGGAAGCTGGAGTACCCGGTGAAAACCAACAGTTTACCTGTTTTACTAAAATATTTTGATATTTAAGAGACATCAATTAAATGTTTCTAAGCACTGTATCATTTTATTTAAATTAATATATAAAATTCCATGTAAAATTATGTCAACTCAATTTATAACAGGATTATTTGTAGTATAGCAGTGATACGAAATATGTTTTGAGTTCTAAAATTGAAGATATTGTTAAAAGTTACTGTATTTTTATGAGATTTTGTTTAAAAATATTTTGCAATATTTTATTGGCGCTCCAGCTGATGTTTTATCTATAAATGTTAAAATGCTGTAGACAGTTGACACAGCAAAGACGATAATGATCATAGAGACACTGGTACATGTATGTTAGTTTAAACAACTTCACTGCATTTGACACCGGAGCTGAGAGCTGAGCTCAGAGCAGGAAACAGTTGCTCTTTTCTCCGTTTCCATCATGGCAACCTTATTTTAGGTCATTTAGACACAGGAAAATGTTAAATTTTATAGCTTGTCCTATTGTGGCCCTGCATTACCATGTGTCAAAAACAAAACCAACTATTCAATTGAAAGAAATCCATCAACTTTTAGGGAACAGCCACAAATAACATGATAAAACTGGTTCCTTCATAACGGTAGCATAAACCTATTGAAATACTACGCTATAAACTTAGCTTCCTTGCAAGAGAACTGACGCTTTTTAAAAAGAAAATTTACTTTCCAACATTACTACTTCTCTCTGACGATCAATTCTAGCATCTTTTAACGAGAATATGAACTTAAAATATATATTTTTTCTGTTTCTTGTAATGTCTGCAGTTTTCCTCTGTAAATAACCCCAAGGACCTTCAGAAATAAGCCATAACAACCTCTGTATTTCCTGAGAAGCAAAACCAAGATTTTTTAAACGTGAGGTGAGGACATGTCCACCTCACATTCCCATTGGAATTTACGCTTTAGCCACATAACTGGCCTGAAAACTGTTTGTGTTATATTTTTACTGCTTGCGTTTCTCTTCCAAATACACTTGGCTATGACCTAGAGGTTTGATCATCTGAGTGCTCATGTTTCTGCCTTATATTTCTAATTTTAATTGATGTTGTGATCTCAAGATCATAACTGCAACAGTGATTGTAATAAATCAGAATTTAGACAATAGCTAGTTATTGTTGATCGGCCTGTAACACTTCCCATGATCTCATGGCACATATACACCTTGTGTACGCTGTTTTATTGTTTGTTTTACTGTTTTATGGCCTTATTTTTAACTGTTTTACTCCCAGGAACTTTGTGGAGAGCTGCGTTACCCATTTACAAAAATAAGTAACAGAGCTCAGTATCCCAGAATGCATTTCACTCCAACCAACATGCAGCAATTGCAGAGATTTATCTATGTTGTAATGTCGCTTTTAATGTGTCACCTTGTAAAGTTTTAACACAGACTATGTGGTCAGTTTAATGAAATACAGTGTTTTTCTACCATTGACGCTTAGTTTACCATGTTACCTTCCGCAGAAATAATGATTATAGCTTTTTATGTGTTAATTTGTTTATCTATAACAGCTTTTCCAACTCTTGTAAAAATATGGTAATAATAAATGTCCAAAATAATGTGAAACTGTATATTTTGTTGTTGAAACGACATTTTTTTGGGGAAAGACTCTCAAACCACTGCAAAAATGACTAGTTGGAAGTTGGCTGGGTGAGACCAAATACAGATGATTAAACCTCCATGCAGCAACTAATCAATAGATTAGTCACCAACTATTAGATTAATCACCAACTATTTTGAGAACTATTTTAAGAAGTGGACTAATTATCTGGTTCCAGCTTCTCAAGTCTGATTATTTTCTAGTTTCTTTAGTCTTCTTTAATAGTAAACTGATGATCTTTGTGTTGTGGACTGTTGGTCTGGACAAAAAAAGACACTTTAGATTTAATCTTCAGCTTTTGGAAACAGCAATTGACATTTTACACCATTTAATGAAGCAAACAATTAATCGCTCCAAAATCAATAGATTAATTAACCACCAAACTCATTGATAGTTGAGCTCTATACCTGAAAGCACAGCTCTGCTGAATCAAGCTCTGCAATCCGTTTTTTATCCAGTAAGCCTTATGTCTCCATACCATTTTGGAATATGATATAAATTTCTCTAGGAGAATTAATTTTGGCCTCAGAGTTGAGGTTTACGCCACCAAATAGTTCAAACTTGGCGTACTTTGTATTGAAAAAGGCCAGGACAGAAATCCAAAGCTTGACAGGCCTGCTGTGCATAGTTACGGTTGCTAAGCTATGATTGGACAATCACTGGCCGATGGGAGGGGGGGTTTAGCAAATGGTTAATTGACCTTTAAATAAGACAGCGAGGCTTTTATTTCATCCAGTCGTCTTTCACGTCCCGCTCCGGTCATAAAAACTTTTATTCGATAATCTCCACCACTGCCAAGTAAACACTCCCCCATTGTACTCGGCGGCGTTGTCACCGCGCAGTAACCGAAGTGAAATGTATGATGGCGTGACAATGTGGAAAAACACAAAACACTCACTCGCACATCAATCAGCGCCGCATGTGGGGATGACGCCGTTTGTGGCAAGGTTACACTAAATCACGCGGTGACGGTTTAATCCCGAGGAGGATTTTACAGGAAGAGAGGGAATTCAATTTCCTAGCATGCCTGAGCAAAGGTATGCTAATAAAACACAGGCGAGGATGCACACAGAGAGGCTGCACAGACAGTGGGTGGGGGGGGGTCGTTTTCTCTGGGGTCTCGCACCTTTTCATGCTGTTCGGAGAGATTACGTTTCAAAAATGCCACAGACGAGACGGACAGGATAATCAATCACATGAGCGTGAAATGCGCGCAAACTCCTGCACGCTCATTGTGGAGCGTCTGCTGGCCATGTTCGCAGGAGTCATAAATCAATGCTGCGTTGTCAGAGGGGCTAACATGAGCTGCAGAGAGAAATAGAGCAGTGGTACAGTCTGCTGCACGCTCTGCTTCTCCCTGTATGGTTGCCAGGCCAAGTGACAGAGGACAGATAAAGCTAGGAGATATTTGTGTGTGTGTGTCCTTGTAGCCGGGCATGGTTTAGACAGCGACCTCATTAATGTAACAGTGGCGTTGGCTCATAGGTGACCTCATTATTCTCTCCCCTGCAATCTCACGGATAACGGTGTCGCCTGCGTTTGCCGCAATTGCCCTCTATCCCGAGCCTTTTTTTTTTCTCTACAGTCATGAATCAGTGTCGCCGACGACGTCACGCTGTTTTCATACTGGCGCTCTCCTGCCCAGCTCCGTAACAACGGCGCTCAGTCTTATATTGCTCCGGTAAGTCACTCATAAAAATTCCAGGGAACGAGCGTCACGGCTCCGGGAAAACACAGTGGAGATGGGTGTGAAAGAACATGAGGATTATTACCTTAATTCGGTTACCTCAACGCGTTCGTTTCTTCCAGGAAATCAGGATGCATCCTGGGAAAAAAAAAAAAAACATAAATTTTAAGAGTGGAATTAAAAACAGAACGTTCTCTATTTTCTTAATTAATGCTTATAACTAGACGTGCAGATTCTTCTGGTTTAATGGGCCTGCAGGCTTTGGGATGTTTCAGGAAACCGTGTCCCTTTGCCTGCAGAGATGTCATCGCCTTTCATACTCACCGCATTATTTCTTCAGAAGAAAGTAGATCCAGTCTTCGTCTGCTCCACAACGATACAAACTGGGGCTGCAACTAACAACTATTTTTGATCAATTAATCTTTTGATTATTGAAATGATAGTTGATGGTTTCATTAAATGGTGTAAAATCTCGATCACTGTTTTCTAAAGCTGGAGATTCAACCTAAAACGTCTTTTTTTGTCCAGACCAACAGTCCACAACCCAAAGATCATCAGTTTACTATGATAGACGACTAAAGAAACCAGAATAGATGGTTATTAATCTAATAGTTGACAACTAATCCGTTGATTCATCATTGCAACCCTATTCAGGTTTGATCATCGCATACGAATTTTGCTGAGCAGTTGGTCTCACCCAGCCATAGCTCCAAATATATGCAAAATAAAATAAATCAACACCTTTGGCTATAATCATTATTTCTGGGAAAACTATCGTGGTAAACATGTTTAAATGGTAGAAAAACCCTGTTTCCCTAAACTGACCACATATTCTGTGTTAAAACTTAACAAGGGTGACACATTAAAACTCAGATATAATATTACCTCATAAATTGACTCAATTAATGAATAATAAAAATGTATTAGTTGGCAGCTAATGGATTAATCAGATCTACTACAAACTAAAATAAAAAAGTTAGCATGGTGGCAATTAGCTATATTTATTATTATACATATTCTTTAGGTGGGTAATTGGTATAGGACAATTTCTATTTTTGATAGACTGAGCTCATATTCTTCAGACTCATTTTTATCATGTACTCATGCCTGTAAGTAAGTTCTAATATCCACTAATCTGTCAACTGTGGTGGAAAGTAACCAAGTACATTTACTACTTATATAAGTAGAATTTTAAGCTACTTTATTTGCTAGTATTTTTTTATGCTACTTTATACTTTGACTGATTTCAAGGGGAAATATTGTACTTTCCACTACATTTATTTTATAGCTTTAGGTAAGAGCTACTTTTTAGAATAAAATTGTTGTATAGTGACATAATAATGATCTTATAATTTACTCTGCATTGTTAAAGATTATATCGTGTCTTGTGGCCTCGCACAAGTCTATTATCAGTGTAGTTTTATCTCCTGGTCATGTTTCAGATGTCGGAGTTGTCAGCAGTTAAGACATTTCTCCTCTAAATATTCCCTCACATGGGGTCAAATAAATAATATTTGAAGCCCAAAGAAATAAAACTTCTCCACTAGTTCTCAAAAAATATTAAGATTAAAGAAACATATGACAAATGAGTCCAAATTTATGAAGCAGAACTATGCGTTTTGTTTTTTTTTTTCAATTCAATCTATCATCTCAGAGCTACTTAGATTTATCAGTTTAAACTGGCTCCACTTCCACAGCTACAATCGGTAAAATGCTGCATTAAAACAAACGCACTAGAACACAGTTTACTTATTTCAGTGAACTCATCTCACAAAACGTGATTTACCATGTGTCATCATCACCTCAACACTCACTGGGCGTCAAACAGAGCTGCTGCTTATATAGAAGCAGCAGTGACCCACACACGAGTCCTGATCATAGATATAAACACGTAGCTGCCCCCTGTGATGCTGCTCTCCATTGGAACGATGCGTCAACGCGGCCACCATCTTGGGCAGGTGTAAGCTGTGTCTACTTAATATTAATATCACTCTGAATTTTTAACTGATTTTCAAGCAATTTGGTTAATGTTGACATATATTTACGATACCATACATTGGATAAAATTAAAAATGTTTTTCATGCCAAAATACAACGTGAGACTGAACAACATTGAAAACGTGCTATTTATTTGTTTGCATATCAAAACTGAATTATATATAATAACAGTAATATTAACAACTAATATATTAAATATATTATATAATATATTACATTTATTCATAAGAATACATTATTATACACCTGGGTCTGGGACCTTTGCATGTTTGTATGTTTGCATGTTCTCCCCGTGTCTATGTGGGTTTTCACCAGGTTCTCTGGCTTCCTCCCACAGTCCAAAAACATGCTGAGGTTAATTGGAGACTCTAAATTGCCCGTAGGTGTGTGAGTGAATGGTGTGTGTGTCCCACGATTGGCTGGCGACCATCTGGGGTGTATCCCTGCCTCTCGCCGTAATGCTCTGGGATTGGCTCCAGCAGACCCCTGCGACCCTAATGAGGAATAAGCAGGTATAGAAAATGACTGACTCACATTATTATACAAGAATAAAAGTAAATAAAACAAGATATAGTTAAAGGTAGAGTATGTGGGAAGTAGCATTATATTCATGTATAACGCACTTCACATTTGAAGGACAAATTTTTAAATGCTAAATATGATAACAATAATAGGAAGAAGGAGAACCAAGACAGTGAACTGCTACTCATTTATTAATAACTGGCTTAAGTTAACAGTTAAGGTACATAACTTATGTCTTATAAGTCTTTTTTTCCTAAGATGGCATAGTCATAACCCATCCTAGAAGAGAACAAATCAACATTAATCGTCACTGAAAGTAATTGTAAATGAAAGTGAACTGGGACTTTTCAGAACTGATCTAGCTGTTAAAGACCAGTAAAAATCTAATATCTGTAAATGTGAGGCTTGTTGATTGTCTGGTTGTTCTATTTTTTACACATAATAAATACAAAGATGCATTTATTTTTTCCTTTTAACTTGCCCAACACTGATGAAGACGCTGTGTTGTATTCCTGTTGGTAATGGCTTTTACTGCTCTGAGCAGCACAAACAAAATCAGGGGAAGGAAACTGAGACCCTTTAAGAACATAAAGGGAAACAGGCAAATGCTGTTAAAGACATTGAAGTGCAGAGCTCTCTGGTATAAGTACATGTTTGGGCTGTCAGGGCTGTGATGTGGACAGCTGAGAACTGTTGTAAGAGGATCTGCTGCTGATGACGGTGATGATAGTGCGGCTTATTGGCCTGTAACTCTGCTGTCTGCTGTAATAGCAGCGCTGACAGATACAGACCACCCACTCTCCTCTGGCCAGAACACATTCATCATACCCTTAACTTCTTTTTTTTCCTCACTGTTCTGATGTCTCAGCTTGAGGCAAGAACAATATATACAGAACATGCAATCCGCACGTTCCACTCTCAAAGGGAAGGGATGTTATAGATTTGCAGGATGGCCGGAAAAATAGAGGATCATGATTTCATGTATCTGGTTCATATTGTGGAGTTGACCGCAGTGCAGCAGGCCAGAGTCGTGGTGTAAAAATGTGGGCAAGAGAAAGGCGGCAGCATCACGCGCAGTCCTTTGCCTTACTTTGCAAAACATGAAATAACACTGGGTTGCCAGGTTGTGGAAAACCCCTCTTTCGTTTAGCTGTAAGAGGCCTTTTTGTCCACTTAACTTGAAACCACTTCACTGAAAAGCTCAAAAGTCATTATTAACTTATTAACATTTATTACAGCAATCTCTGCAGATTAATATGAAGTAAGATACATGGGACCCTTTATTAATGACAATGGAGAGGTTTTCCTGCTGAACACAACTGCTAAGAAGATGATTGGTTTCCATACATTTTAACTGAATTTACATACATTTTGCAAAATAAAATTGTAATTACAGTGTGTTTCCAGTCGCCGCTGTTATGGGAATATTTGAAACTGAGTCATCAAGACAAACAGCTGGTGGTGCTAACTCTCCACCCAGAGGCCATTAAACCATTGCAGAAGAAGAACATCCAATAGGGTGATGTAATTAAAAGAGCTGTAGTCAAATTAAAAGGGAAAGAAATGTGAAAAGTGCGGAAACACAGATCTGATGTTTGTTCATCAGTTATTTTCTAAATCTGTACCTACTGCACTTTTTGCAATTATCTGCATTTCCACTCACGTGTTTTATACACAAGTAGAACATGTGAATAACATGTCCTTGGAAATACACCTCAAGAAAAGTTCACTGATGGAGGAGGATTTTGCACAACCTGGCAACCCCAAAAACCTCTTATTAAAGCTGGTGTAAATTATGCATCCTTGGAAAAAACGGCATGAAACACCAATGAAAGCAGGTCCACTACCCCCTTATTTCCGTGTAGCTTTGTCCCGCGCTACTGTTCTACCCCCCGTGCACGTGCCAGTTAGCAAGCCTTAACCACAGCTACAAGTCATGTTTACATAAACATAACAGTTAATACTAGGTTTATATCAACAGTCGGCACCACCATAAATTCCCATTTTAACGTTAAAGTTACAATTTAGTTAGAGATGACAGAAAAAAATGAAGTTAGAATCTCACCTGTCCTGGAAATAAACAGTTAGTTCCGAGTCCAACTTCAAGCCAAGGATGTTCTGCAGTTTTCTCCAAATGATGAAACAAGATGTCCGACTCTCTTAAATTCCCTTTTGGCTTCTTCCAACTCACTTTCTTTGCTTTCTTAGTATGTTGTTGTTGCCAAGGCTGGAATTTCTATTTTTAGCTATGAGCTTCCGCAATTGCCCAAACCACTGCGGCGCTGTGACGTGCACGCGCATCGCCGAAAAACATACCACGCCCCCAAGTACTGAAGTGAACTGCGATTGGCTGAGATCTTCCCGCACTTTCTAAACTACTACTCTGATGATCTGTTAGATCAGTTTAATTACAACATACTGAAAGGTTATTAGGATTTTTTTGTGCAGTCACACGAAAAAGAAATTGACTACTTCTGTTTATTTGCTATAAATAAATAATAATTTCTAAAGCATAGTATCATGTATATTTATAGTTTGTTTATGTGTAGGTGTTTCCATGCAACCATTTTCATTGACGTTTTTCAGTTGCATCCAGGAAATGCATTTTGCATTTTGCTATTTTTTTATTTTACATTTGTATTGCAAAATACTGCAAAAAGATGTGGAAAGGGGAGAAGTTAGTTTATTGCTAAAAGAAAAAATGTGATAAACTGCAGAATGGAAATAGATTTAGCAAATAAATCATGATATGACATGATTCTACCTGAAGCATTTCTCCAATGAAGAGACGAAAAAAGCATTAGACAAAAACATCAGATCTGTGTGATACCTATATATATGTAGATACCACTTTGCCAGCTGTTGTTCATTGGAGTAATGTGTCAACACAGCCACCATGTCAGTCAGGGGAAGGCACAATGCCTAATGCATGTATGTCTATCAAGGCAGGCGGCCAATCCATGATTAAAACCATCAAAACTTGCTGAATTTTCAAAAAAAAAAAAAGATTCAAGCAGTTTGGTATATTACAAATTCCAGACATACATGTATGATACAGGATAACTAATTCAAATTCAATAATATATTTTAAAACAAATTCCCATCTCTTCAGTCATTTTCTATTACTGGAACAGGTCAGAACCCCTGAGCAAGATGGCGGCGGCAGAGACGCATCTCACAAGAACAGATGAGGCATCTCTCTGTATATACTGTATATCTACTTATAAAACTCCTCACATTAATACAAGAGAGAAAGATAAATGCCATATTGCTTTAAGTCTTTAAACTGTTTGAAGTTTTGAGTTTTTTAATTACGTGATCTCGTGCCTGCTTCTTCTGAAATGGATTAATGGCCCTGACTGATATTCTGGAAATTCACTTAAGATTTGCGAAACACAGCTATTGTTGGGTTTAACTTTCCCACATGATTCATAACTCATTTGTCTTCATGTGATATCTGGAGCCTCTGGGAGCTGCCGGACTGGCAGTAATTCGATGCAGCATCCATATGTGTTTATCATCGGTCGCCCTGCTTCCCTCTTTCAGCAGAACCCTCCCGCTCCACTGACCCTTCAGTACTCGGTCCTGAGGAGGATGTGATGTCACAGCCTCGTATCAGCAACAAAGCGAAGGCCGCTGAATAGGTTGATTCATCTCATCTCTGGAGAGAGATTCCTGCCGTGTCTGCTGCGATCCGTCTCTCATGTGTCTTTCATCCTCCGTCTCGCTCTCTGCCGTGACAGTGATTAATGACCCTCAGCTGCCATGTGCTTCCTCACTGACACTCCCATCTTTCTTTTTTTCCTCCTCTTTGCGCTGTGTCTCACAAGGAGAAGGATTAATGTGGGAGAATCCAAGCCAAAAAAACAAACGATTGATGCCACATTTTCTCAGTGGGGAGAAAAACAAAAAGGTGGAAAAACTGATATTGGTTAACATGGAGAAAGAAGGAAATCCAGGTCATTCCCATGCTTATAAATAAGCATTCATACCTTCCTCCTGTGTCACTGCCAGGATAAGAAGAGGAATGTCTCAGGACTGTTTTAGGACTGTGTGAGGATCAACAGGTCGTCTTCAACACGCCCGATACTGTAAGTCACACTATCAGGAGACAGAGGGCATCAACCATACATCTACTACAATGTAAATCTATTAGAAAACATCATAGTTTCCATGTTTTACATGTAAACATTTAAAAGGAAATGTCTTTTAGTTTGAATTAGCTTTAAGATTTTATATTGGTTCATTGGAATTCTCATGTAGGATGTAAGTATGTTCAGAGTTTGTGAGTGAATATGAGACCCGGCGTTGCTATTTAAGATGTGAGCTTAAGCCCTAGTGACATGTCTTTGAAGTGAACGATGGAAGCCGGCTCACATCTGTCCCATCCATCTATCCATTCTTTTTTTTTTTAATTTTCTCTTTTGGAAAAGTACCTGCAGGTGCTGCGGGCGTTGGCTGTGCAACCAATCATGTGAGGGCAGACAAGGGTCATCCCACCAAGCAGGGAAGGGTGAGGGTATTATTTCTACTCTATAGCAAAACATTTTGGTTTTATTTTAACAAAGCAACTTTATTTGATTGCTGTATTTAATTTCTATTTTTTTTTTCAGGACTTGTTTTGTTAAGTGTCAATATGTCAATATCTGTCCTTTTTAATTTCTATGCTTAGGTTTCTATCTTCCTTGTGTATCAGGCTTAGAGAGTTACAAAGGAATTTACAATTGTAAATGCGATTGGCTACAGCAATTTATTGAAATTTAAATGATATATAGTACAGGCCAAAAGTTTGGACACACCTACTCATTCAATGTATTTTCTTTATTTTCATGACTATTTACATTGTAGAATATCACTGAAGGAATCAAAACTATGAAAGAACACATGTTTATGGTGTTATGTACTTAAAAAAAGGTAAAATAACTAATAATAATAATAACTATGTTTTATATTCTATTTTCTTCAAAACAGCCACCCTTTGCTCTGATTACTGCTTTGCACAGCTCTTTGCAGGCTCTTGATGAACTTCAAGAAGTAGTCACATGAAATGGTTTTCACTTGTGTTCCTAATTAGGGTTAATTTGTGGAATTTCTTGCTTTATCAATCAGAGCAAAGGGTAGCTATTTTGAAGAAACTAGTATATAAAACATGTTTTCAGTTGTTTCACCTTTTTTTGTTAAGTACATAACTCCACATGTGTTCATAGTTTTGATGCCTTCAGTGAGAATCTACAATGTAAATAGTCATGAAAATAAAGAAAACACATTGAATGAAAAGGTGTGTCCAAATTTTGGCCTGTACTATATGTGTTCAAATACAAATCACAAGTCAGAACAGCGCTAAATCTGGCTGAATGGAGAGTCATTTGGAAGCCGAAAGAGCCAAATGATCCGGCTCACTAAGAGAGATGAAATTCCCATCACTAATAATTGCATTTCACCTGTTCCCACCTTCAATATTCAACTCTTAAACAAGACGCTTCTCCCAAGATGTGGAAGAGAAACATCCCGAACCCTCCACCGCTTCCTGTTTCTCTGTCACTCGATTTCTTCACTCGTCCCGACATCTCTGCGTCCACCTGATCCTCACGTGTCAGGCGGCAGCGTCCATCCTCACCCTGCGTCCTGACAGCTGATGGACAGCAGGGGACGAAGGGCGGTGAGGATGGTACAGAGTGACACGGCTAATGTCTCCCTGTGTGTCTGCCTTTCCCTTCTTTCATCTAAAGTTTCTTTGTGCTCAAATGCTAATTACTGCAGATGTCAGATGGACAGAAAGGAGAGAGCAGAGGAAGCGGCTAAGACTGGACACAAGAAGTAATAAATAAATAAAAAGAGATAGCGAGCAGTGGGGTATCTGTGTTACTGCTGCAAAGAGTAAAAAAAGGTTTTTCTGTGTTTCTGTGGGATTACTGTTTGATTCTAGCTGCGTTTTGGTAGAATATTAAAAGAAGATATTCTCAAATGTGGTTTTAATTCGAAAAACATAAGAAAACTGCGGAAAACTGGTTAAATCCTTACAAGAGTCTGCAATCATTTTACTTAAACATTATACATTACCATTCAAAAGTTTGATTTACTGTTTTCCTTCAAAAGTCACAACTTTATTTACCACCATGATTTGTAAAATGAATAGAATTTTTTATTATATTGGCCATCTGATGCAATTAGCAAACACATTGTACCATTAGAACACTGGAGTGATAGTTGCTGTACACCTATGTAGATATTGCACCAACAACCAGACATTTGCAGCTACAATAGTCATTTACCACATTAGCAATGTATAGAGTGTATTTCTGATTAGTATAAAGTTATCTTCATTGAAAAAAACAGTGCTTTTCTTTCAAAAATAAGGAAATTTCTAAGTGACCCCACACTTTTGAATGGTAGTGTACATTTATATGCATTATGACAATATATATTATACAAGAAACATAACAGCTGGCTGAATTATGAGTAATGTCTCTGAATGTAAGCAGAGAAACTTAATTCACATGTTTGGCAAGTTTCAAAAATGTTGATACTGATTGATGGGTGAAGTGTTCTGAGAAAACAAACCTCTCTGTGCGTTTTGTACAACATCCATCTGTAGAAACTACAGCATCATTCAACTTTTTTCCGGTTATGTTAAGACACTGGCAGCGTTTCTCCTTAACGTTCCCTCGGCACCGAAACAGCGAGTTTTTCTTGAAACCGATGTTATTGTTATGTTTCCAGAAAAAAATGTTGAATAAAAACATTTACACAATATTCTGAGAACATTGTGGGTTATCAAAATATCCATCAACAGGGAACCTCAGTGGAACATTATTAATGTTCAATTAATGTTCATTTATGTTGTTATTAGAATGTTCTGGTAATATTATGTTTAAAAATATCAGTTCTACCAAATAGAAAGCCAGAAGAAATGTTCAGGGAACATCATGGGAACGTTGTGTTAGAGAAAGAAGGCTTTGGTTTAAAACAGAAAAAAAAAGTCTGCAATAATATTTAAGTGAATCAATCTTTTACAAACCTAAACCAAATTGCTTTTGTTGGCTAAAACCTCATAACACCTGAAGAAATTACAATGAGGATATTAACATTTTTATCAACTCACATCTCTTTTCATCTGGATTTTTGCTGGCGCAAAAGAACAGTGGTAAGAAAATCAACCTGGAACTGTAAAAGCGAATTTTTTTTTAGTTTGAATTTGGACGTGTTTGCACTGTTCCCAATGGAAATTACAAACTTGTCCAACACACAAAGAGAGAGACAAATCATGAATAAAGCATGGGGAGTGACGTCCGAAGCAGACGTGGGCTGTGACCTCGGGATTATTTCAGTTCAAAAGCTCCCAATCTGTGTGAACAAGCAGTTTTGGGAGAAAATGGGTCCAGAAGAGATTAACCTCTGTTCACCCCAGCGTGCCCATTGAGACAGTTGCCACTCAAAAGCCTTTTTTTCATAATACGGAGACAACAGCATTTAAGTAAACTCCTATGCTGCCTGTCAGGCGTTATTATAATGTCCCGACTATTATAAAGCCTCTCAGTTAGCCCTTCATCATCATCATCATCATATTCTTCTCAGTCTTTTACTTTCTCTCAGCTGTTCAAACATAGGTCTTCTATGCATTAGCCTGCAGAATATGTTTACTCAGGTCCATTGGAGCAATCCAGTGTAAAAGTCACGTGCTGCACTGCCTGCTAATGACAGATAATTGAGCTGCTGGCAGGTTTGTCTGCATGATTTTTTTTTTGTGGTGGTCCCCCGTCGCGTCATTGCTGAGACTCTAGGGTCACGTTTGTTTGCATAAGCACTGCTGATGAAGTAAACTATTTCTGTTGGCCGAAGTCATTATTTGACAGATTATTTTTTGTATCTAAAACCATATTAGATCCTCTCAGGGGCCTCTCCTCCTCTGAAAGGAGCGCGTGGTGAAGTCCACGTGGCAACAGAGTGGCCTCCCAACCCAGTATTTATGCTGATGTTAAGTAAACTCTGTGTTAAAATGGAAAGAAAGATAAGGAAAGAAAACGTTGAAGTGGGTTACATATCTGTCCAGGGACTCTGGCTGAAAATAGCAATGGTTCTAAAACCTGCTATATTACATATTTCTTTATTTTGTAAGGTTAATGTTCAAGGATATGTTCAAGAAATTCAACCAGCACAATAGAGGGTTAATGTTACCCAGAAAGACCCAGTTTTAGTGTTTTTTTTTCTGTTAAACTAAAGCATGTTATAATCTATCCACTCTTTTTAAACATACCTGTCAGGATTTATTATTGATTGTGTTATTGTTTTCACATTGTTCTCTATGAGCAACAATATTATATAACAGATTAGTACTTGGCAAAGTCTTATATTGGTGCCACCTTGACCCAAAACATTTGATTTTGACATCTTAATTTCAAAAGGCTATAATTTAAAAAATAATAAGAGATAGCGATTTTCTGTAAATAAAATAAATAAAAAAAGAAGAAGTAAATAAATAAAGAAATATTAAGGATGACCCAAATTTTATGTAGGGATTAAATTTACCCATCTAATTTGCATATTAGGACATCATGACTTGGATTAAAGAATATTCATGAAATGTCACATATGTTAACCCTCTATTAGATAGTGTTGCCATATGGAAACAATTACTTTATATTATTTTTTTCAACAAGCTGTGATATAAAATCTGTATTTTACAGTTAGGTGTGAAAAGGAGGCTTTTATTTCGAACAACATAAAATTTATGCGGTCACATGACCAGGATATCCTGTTTGCTCATGGACATTTGACATGTGACAAATTTTCACTAAATAAGAAATTAAACTTGAATTTAATATTTTTTTTCCATTTTTTCTTTCTAATATGCTAAAATAGATGTGTTGCCATATGGCAACAATATGCAAATATGTAAAATTCCTAGTGCATACAACCTAATGGAGTCCCATCATGGAAACTCTCTTGAGAACATGGATACAACATTTTCTATTTCCTAAAAGTATCTATTAGAAAATATTGCTCTGATAAAATGGTACATTTGACATCCTTTTTGACAAAATCAGCAGATTTATTCAGTGCTGCATCTTGTCGACTGAAGACGACAATGGCACCTAGAGGGTTACAATTCTAGTATGTTTGTAATGCAGCTGTTTACTGTAGTTATCTTGCTGATAACATAGTTTTATAAACAGCCACAGAGAAGGAATCAGCTGCAGGGTTCATCATATATGGAGATAAATTAGTCTCACAAATGGTGATATGATGGACAGATAAAGATTTACAAATGTGTGTGATGATTCGTGGAAAATGCGCATTTTTGTCAAATGGATCAGGTCAAGTCCAGACAAGCAGACTAAGCCATGCCAGGTCCAGGTGGTCAGTGGATCATCCGCTGCTCTGAGACAAGCACAGCAATGAGGTTTAATCAAAATGTGCATGATTTCATAAGATCCATATTTAACATTAATTATTCAATGCAAGACATATTTCTCTAAGTAAGTATCACAATCTTCTTAAGTGAGGATGTGAGACAAGGCGTGCTCATAAAAACAGACATAAAGCGATGACAATTGAGTTTTGCAATGTTCTAAAACTTTATATGGAAGCTATAAGAAAGTAACATCGATATAGACAAACAGCGAATAAAGGAACTGACCCATCTCTGTACAAGTTACAACCCAATTTCCTGCTCAGTTCCTATGAGACGAGAAAAATATAAATAATATTTTCTATGATGATAGAAAGTAACATCAACATAAAAATCACTTTATTTTGACCCATTTTCCAAATTGTGACTGTTTCCTAATCCGATTTGTTCACAGAGAAATTGATGCGTCTATGACTCAAATGTAATACACGAGAGGCACTAAACTGGGGCTTGTAGCTGTAGCTTTTTACATTTTCTGTAGCATTCAGTGTATCCTCAGCTTTCCACCTACACCGGCGAGGGCAGCAAAGGCCGATTTATGGTTCGTTTGTCTAATATATCCAGTGTATCTTAATTCATTGCCAGGAACCTGTGAACAAGTTTAATGGTGGTATAGGATGAAAAGAATTAGCGATACCAAAGGAGATTAGAAAGGCATTAGGATGTGAGAAGCCTGGCCGCGGTGCTCAATGACTCCTGTTCTGAACAAATCAGTTTTACTAAGCAAAGCTGCTCTCAGCAAAATTATAGCCACTGTTAGCAACTCTTTATTACCTGAGCCCCTTAACTGGGTCCTACCTGGAAGGAGAAATGGGAGGAATATCATCAATACAGGCTCCCGCCTAACAAGTTGTTCTCCTGCAATATTATATACGGAAAAAACGAATGTGTACAATATACAAACCGCACTGGACTATGAGCCACATGTGTCTCTCACTCACATTTCTGGCCTTCTGGATTTTTCCTGCTGGAGCCGTAAAAGGTGGGGGACGTGGGCCGGCCATAGAGATAGATTTAGAAGGTCCCTTAGTGGCCGTTAGCTGTAAAAATCCATATATTTGCTGCATCGTTGTATAGGCCTGAGGGTTCAAAGCGTGGGGTAAAAGTAGGGTCTTGTAATCCGGCACAGCCAACAGCATAATATCATAAAACATCACTCAACAACAAACCCAAAACAAAAACCTGCAGGTTAATATTAAGTGACATGCAGTAATTACCTCCTTCAGGTTTGATAGAGGCATGAATTGGATTTACTCCTAAATATGTCCTTTAAAACTACCTGAATTACATGTCAGCGTCAAAGAGGATAAAATTTGTTGCTATTGACATTTCATTCCGGCCTCGTTCCCTGTTACAGGTGCGGCAGCTCCGCCTGAAACGCTGACAGGAGCCCGGGCTGCAGACATCCAGACGTGGAGGAAATACAGTACGGAGAGGAGGAGGGTGGCGGCGAGGGAGGGGGAGTAGGAGGGGGGTGAGGGAGGGGCAGAGGGGAATGGTTGGTATTGATCATCCGCCAGGTGTGATGGATAGCGCAATAAGTGGCAGTGGCCAGCGGAGGAGAGGAGAGAGTGATTTCTGCTTCTCAAAGTCCTGATGAATGAGCGCGTCAGACGGAGGCCGGTGTCCAGAGCCCAGCACATGATGGACTGCTGTGTCAGACCGGAGAGGAATTGAAGGAGAAGAGAGAGGTGAGGGGATGGAGGGAAGACAGGAGCTTTTTTTCCTGGAGGAATCTGAAGGGAGGGAGCAGGGGAGGGAGAGGGAGGGGGGGTAAAGGACATCAAGGGAAATGTAATGAGGAAGGTAAATGAGATGGGGGATAAGATTTTAGGAAGGGGGTCAATAAAGTGCAAAGGGAAAAGGAGAGGGAGAGAGAGAGAGATGAGAGCAGCAGACACTGTTGAGATCATCTTTATTAATGGCCAAGGAGCAGAGAGGGAGTTATTAAAAAAAAAAAATAGATGAATGAAAGAATGAGTGGGTGGGGGGGGTGTCGAAGGGAGATATGCCCCCATCCCCGCTTTCTGAAATCCAATAATAACACTGAGGAATGGGCCAGCTGCTGGACTGAGGGAAGAGGAGGGAGGGAGGGGGAAGGACCATTTATAAGAATCTGCAGACCAGGCAGCGCTGAGAAATAACATGAAGTTATTTTCATTTGGCACCCTTCATTAAACCTGACAATACCCTGATATTTAAGCTGACACCTCATTATAACCAATCAGTGAGGGATATTTAAATGGGTAGATGATAAACAATTTTAACGTGTCTATGTACATTTCCAGATCCATGTTTGTATTCTGAGGCTCTAACAGGAATATTCTAACATGAGTACTGCACTTAAATACAGTTATGAGGTACTTTACTGGAGTATTTTCATATAATGCTACTTTATACTTCACTTTACTACATTTCAGAGGGAAAGGATAAGATTATATATATATATATATATATATATATATATATATATATATATATATATATATACTATAATAAAGTTAGATAATATGCAGTACAATTACTATTAATTTACCCATAGTATCTCAAATTATCTCTGCATTGATAAACTAAAACATTAAAATGCTATCAAATTTATTTAATGATTCAAAACAAGTAATATAATATCCTATAATTATATAATCGTCTGTATAACATATATATTTACTTGTGATACTTTAAATATATTTTGGTGATAATATTTCATTTAGTTAGTAATATTTTCAATTCAGGACTTTTACTTGTAAAGATTTTTTTAATGATGGTATTTCTACTTTTATTGATTATTGAGTACTTGATATTAACCCTTCATTCAGCCCCTCAGTTCAACCTCTGTCTGAAACAGGCTGCTTTGGCTCCTGTCTCTTTAAGGTCTGTTCTGATTGGCAGGCTTCAGGAAGTCATTACTAATTATAGAGGCTACAGAAACAAACAGTACTGGTTGGTTTTCACTTCTTTTACTTGTTCCTTAGTCAAAATGTAACTTCTCGAATACGTCGGTACATGTTCGAGCCCTTCAAGTTTCGTCATTTCAGAATTACATTGTCCCGACTCGATTTTGCCATTTTCCCACTCATGCCATTAGTTCCAATAAGAGGTCTATCTCAATCCTGGGACTTGATGATCGTACTCCTGACTAGTTGAATAAATTATTGCCAAAAAATCCACTTGGCATTTTGCATATGCATAAACAGTCAAAATAAGAAAATAATAATCCTGAATATGATGATGAAAATGTTCTTCATGATCAAGGCTTAAGTTGGAAGGAAAACAAAAAAAGAAAAGATTTAATTCATGCCTTTATCTAACATTTATTAATGTAAATGTGTCATATTTACTTAGGTACTCTTCTTTTAAGATGCAATGGATAAAGGGTTTTCGCCATCGTACGCCTGGATCTGAGCAACAAGCTGAGCAAATATTAGCATTAGCTCCAGTTAATGAGAAACTGCTTTATTCTGTGTTTTTACTGTTGCTTTTAGAGAGAAAGAACTGTGGATAATTCAGATTCCAGTAAAATCCTCATGAATCATGAACACTGAAGAAACATTCACCGGGAGAAGACAAAACCTCTCATGAACCCACGTTACTTCATGATGTCATCAACTTTTTTTTTTTTTTTTTTGATTGAGGGACCCCTAACGGCAGAAAACGACATATTGTGCATTTAACACAGACATCCACATTATACATTTTGACAGAAAATCACAAAAAGCATTTCATGCCCCCTTTAATTATAGCTTCTTATTGTGCACCACAGTTGCTTCTGGGGGAATTGTGCCAAACGTACTGTTACGCCTGAGCAGATTTTAATTTACACGTGATGGAACTTATCAAAGCATGTCTGAAGTGTAATTATTCAACACTCAAAATGCCAAACTGACTCAGCAGCATCTGCAGGCAATGACACACACTGTATGTACTGTAATATTTATTTGCAAAAGCACAGAAGGGATTTTTTCAGGAGTAGAAACATTAAGTGCATGAGCACCTGCTTTTTGCCTGAGTTGTATTATTTAATGTGACAAATGCATGTTTTTTGTGATGTTAAACAAGGTTAAACTTCTAAAACTTGAGGTGTAAAAGTGTTCCCTTAAAAGTCAAAAGTCAGCTTCAACCTGCTCAGAATGCGATGAAGTTTCTCTCCAGACGAGATGATGTCAGCTCATTGTGCTGCACATAAACGTCCATCTGTTCCGTAGTTTTTGTTGCTAAGGTTATTCCATGGCTTTTTTACTCGTATATGTGGGATTAGATTCCTACTCCAAGATGTATGGATGTATTTGAGTAGTTTCAATTTTGAGAAAAGAACAAGAAAAGAAGTAAAATTCTACTACTACTGTTTGCTTATGTAGCCACGGAGCTATCGGAACAAAGTGGGCTCATTGGGAGGAGGCATTAAAGAGACAGGAGCTAAAACAACAAGTTGAACTGTAAATCACACAAAGATATTCCAGCAGGGCCCCGGAATACAAATACAGACGTGGAAATGTGCGTGATAGGTCCTTTTTTAAGTAGACCAAAGCTCCGTACTGTTGAGGATGGGAAGTTTGGAGACATAAAAATGTCGAAGTTAAGCACAAGCGACAAGAAAAAATGACAAGTGCAGCAAATGCAGTAATAACAACATTCCTGCATCAAGCTACACTTGAAAAAAAATGACAGCTTGTCCTCAAAATTGCCAAGTACTGACAGTCCAATGTGATGAAACTCCTACTGGCACTTGAGGGAGTGCTTAATCTGGCAAGGTATTACTGCTGAAGAGAGATGGAGCTGTACATCACCAGAATATGTCTGAGCACAAAGCAAAAGAATGTTTTAAATTGTGAGGAGAAAAGAATCGAGGTGGCTCTCTGATGATGTGATCTCTGTGTTCAGTCTGGACTTGTTGGCCGTCTGATGTTCTTTTGTTTCTTTTTGGCTGACCTTCAGCAGCAGAGCCAGAACTACAAACCTGTTTAGCGTAGTGACACCATTAGTCAGACTGTTAATATAATACTAAAGGACAGATAACATGTCACTTTATTAAGTTTTCATATTTTTTCAAGTGAGACCCAATTAGACTCCCAATATGTGGTCAGTTTATCCAAATAACACCTGTTTGAGATGAAATTGCCTGTGTAACTGCTTACATATACTACCATTCAAAAGTCTGGGGTCAAAATAGCCAAAATCGCCTTATTTTTCAAAAGAAAAGCACAGATTTTTTCAATGGAGTTAATTTTAAATAATCAGGTGGTTTAGAGGCCCATTTCCAGCAACTATCACTCCAGTGTTCCAATAGTATAATGTGTTTTATTACATTAGCCTTCTGACACAATGAACAAACACATTGGGTCTGAAGGCTAATGTAATCAGATTTTCTATTCATTTTACAACTCATGGTGGTAAATAAAGGTCGCAGGTTCAAGACCTCCTTCTGGGACCTTTCTGTGTGGAGTTTTCATGTTCTCCCCATGTCTGCGTGGGTTTTCACCAGGTACTCCATCTTCCTCCCACAGTCCAAAAACATGCTGAGGTTAATTGGAGACTCTAAATTGCCCATAGGTGTAAATGTGTGAGTGAATGGTGTGTGTGCCCCCTGATAGGCTGGCGACCATCTGGGGTGTATCCCTGCCTCTTGTCGTAATGCACTGCAATTGGCTCCCTAATGAGGAATAAGCCGGTGTAGAAGATCACTGACTGACTGACACTAAATTGTCTGGGTTACCCCAAACTTATAAAAATATATAAACTTTTCTGTTCTATACATATATATAACAATATACTATATATATATATATATATATATCCTAACATGATGTATTGAAGTAGTAATTTGTAACATCTAGTCCTGGGAGTCTTGTCATAACTTTCTGTTTTTGTGAATTTTGGCTGTTTCCTGTTTTATTTTGAAACTCATATCTGGTCTCAATTCAGGTCCCTTCACTTCCTGCTCCTGCCTGTTTATTACCTGCACCTGCCCTAGTGTGTCACACCTGTGTCCAATTACCTCCCCTATTTAGTCTCTGTGTTCCCCTTTGTCTTTGCCAGTTCATCTGATCAGTCTCTGTGAGCAACAGTGAATCTAACTCTGTTTTTTTAAAGTCCTCATATTATTTTCTGGGTATCAATCAAATTTATTTCTAGAGCACATTCAAAAACAACTTGCAATTGATCAAAGTGCTTCACATGTACAAATAAAACAAAAGATATAGAAGAGGAATAAGATGCTGAGAACGTGTTAAAAATAAAATACAACATATAAAGGAGAGAGCAAATATTTAAAACTATAATATCAAAAAGCAGAGCTAGAACACAGTTATGTGATGTCAGGGCTAAAAACACAGGTGAGTGATATCATGGTGGTCCTAATGCTTTCAGGCCATCATGCATCCCCCCCCCCATCTAAAGTGTGGGGGCTAAAATTGCTGAGTTTTGCTGTTAAACGGCCCTGGTTGGCAGACTTAAGGGACGGGGGTGTAGGGGGTTAAAAGTCCAGTGAGGTAAGTGGGGACCAGTCCATTCAAGGATTTATAGGTGAAAAGAAGCAGGTTGAAGTGGATTCTGACTTTGATGGCTAGCCAGTAGAGAGAGACTAGGATGGGGGTGATGTGATCTCTTTTCTGGGTTCCTGTTAGAAGTCTGGCTGTGGGAAAAAAAAGCCTAAATCTTCATTATTCGTTCATACAACAGCACCATATCTCACCAAATCTTCACCCCAAATTCTGAAGACATATTTTAATATTTTATTTGTTTTGTATTTAAGGTACTTTACAAATAAATACTTTTAAACTTACATACAAGCAAATGTCTAAATTTTGTTTAGTGATATGTTTGTCTGTGTTTTATAGCTGAAAATGAACACAATACTATAAGAGAAGTGTGACTTGAACCAAATCAGTAAAGTTCTGGAGTCATAAAACCAAAAGAATGAGGTGAAAAAAGCTAAAAGGCTTCATAGAATTAAGGGAAACTCCAGAGTTGGATAATAATCATTTGTATGATATGAACTAGCAAAACTATTCACATTACAGATAATAAATTGCTCAAAAAATTGTTTCCTGAACTTATCCTGAACTTATTAGACACAGTTGTCACATTTGAGTTGTTTTCAATGGTGGAAATCTGCATCACTACTCTGACAGTTGTTTATTTATGACCACATCTGGGAAACTTAAAGGTCCCTGTGGAGTCTTTTTTTTACCTCTAGTGGCTGGTTAAAGCAGTTTTTAGAATGGTTCCCTGTTTTGTTTGTTTATCTGTGTTGTGCAGGTGACGTGGTACACATTTTTGTCAATGGTTTGACATATTCTAGTGATCCACAGGTGACGGTGAGACGCCAAGACACACAACGATGTGCCAAAATGAACATTTATCAACTTTGATGAGAATGATTTGTGAACAAGGAAGGAAATGGATTCAGCATGTTTTGTTAAACCTGAAGGATACACACAATTCGTTTTGGTGTGTAAATATTTATTTTAAACAATTTTTCTTCACAAGAAAACTAAAAGTGGTGGAAGGTGCTTTGTACATTACTATTACAACTGTGTGCTGTGCTGTTGCCATATGTACGTCATAAATTAATGATGCATCAAATATTCTGGCCGAATATTGCAAAAAAAAAAAAAATCAAAATCGACCGAGCATCTTACCGCAGATGTTTATATTAAAAGTGTCTAAAAATGTATTCTTGACTATTTATGCAATATTTAAAAAAAATAAATAAATTGAAAAACTTAACCACATTCGATCTTCATTATTTGGCCAAGCATTGAATTTTATTCGGCTTCGGCCATTTTAGTGCAAACCTGGTTTAAATATTGCATTGTATGTTTATTGATATCAACAACAATAATTGATAATATATTAAAATACTCATATAAAACATGTCTATATGTGTATTATATATAATATCTATGTTAAATTAAACACTTCCAAATGCTATGTTATATCTGCTTATTAATACATTATTAACCATGTGTTAAATGTGAATATAAATATTAGGAGAACTTAGTGTTACCAAGTTAAAATGTGTATAATTACAGCCATGTAGAAAACAGTATCTGCTCCGTTTTTTTAAGATGCAGTCGCTCTTTGATTAATGAGACAGACCACTGTTGATATATTTGGTAGCTGACAAATATTATCAAACTGTGCTCCAAAATGTCTCAACGTGACATTGCTTCATGAACATGTGTTGTAGTATTAAGGACGATAAATACCCCAATAAATATATAAATGGCTCCAGGAAAGCAATATCCATGTTTTAAATAGCATGTGAAATAGTGTGTAAGGACAAATTTTCCCCTTTAGACCAACTGCTCTGCAGCAAGAGAATTTGACATCCTGCTCTGCTGGTCTTTATTTATAAGTATCCACAGAACATTATCCATTATGGCTGTGTTTTTAGGCTTTGAGTGCCTCATATGTCTCATAAGTCACAGTTTGGAGCTCCTCCTGGCCTGAAATAAAAGCATAAAAGCAGCCAACATGGATAACTCCACAGTTAGTTTGAGTAGCCAGTAGGCCATATTTCCATTTCCACTAAAGTACTGCACTTTGAGTATGTATAATGTTTCATATTGCAATCCCAATATCTTTGAATGCTGTCAGAATAACTGCACTTTTCCACTGGATGTGAACCGATCAGTGTGTCTGGTTTGTCTCATCTTTGTGGTGACGCCATTGTTCTTCATGTTGACTTCTTCTTTGCACAGCTGCAAAGAGCAAACAGAATCTGTGACTGTGATGTCCTCACCAGAGCTTCAATCCACTAATATAAGAGGACATATCATGTCCGTTTCTGAGCTCATATTCATATTCTGGGCCTCTACTGAAATACTTTTGCATTTGCAGTTTAGAAATCTGCTTATTTATCTTATACTGGCTCTTTATGCAGATCCTCAGTTCAACCTCTGTATGAAACAGGCTGTTTTAGTTCCTGTTTCTTTAAGGCCCGTCTCCACAATAGCTCTCTGTGTTATGATTGGTCAGTTTCTGCAGACAACGGAGGCTACTTAAACAACATTTTCTTCTTATATTTTGAAGCCAAGATTTGCAAGTGGACAACACAGACAACCGGTGGAGCAACATTAGCAACAAAGGGTACAGGACACAATTAGCTGTGAAGAGAATTGTATTTTAAGTTATCAGAGAGCTGAGCTAATGGTAGCAGCAACTTCTATGATTCCAGACTACTTGTTTACACAAAACCTGAGCTTCAATACACAGGAAATGGTTATATCTGAAAACTACCTTTGCATGTAGACAAAAAGAAAATAGAGTTTCATGCTGCAGGATGTCACAGTGACAGAAAATGACTCAGTGTCAGGTGTTTGACCTTTATTTTTTTTTTACACTTTATTTGGCTACTGTGAACAAGATGGATGCTGTTAAATCACTGCTGTTTGTCCAAATACTTTTATCCAGTTAGCATTTGCAATCACAACAGCTCTATTGTGTGGTGGAGTTTTACATCAACCTTTCCACCCGTGCTGCTGCCGATTTTGGGAAAACTTTGAAAATGAAGTCGTTCTCCCGGAGGAATGTCGTGAGACCTTCAGGACGTCGCAGTCATCGCTTCTTAGCTGCTTAAATTCATGAGGTAGTCTTTTTGGTTTGTTTTGTTTCAGTCGTACTTAGAATTAAGTCATGGAATAAAATGATGTGGACGAATAGTCATAGTCCGAACAAAGGAAACCAAACACACACACACAGAATCACTCGTGTGGAGCTGCACTCGTTGATGAGGTGTTATGTTTGGGATCCTAAGGCCCATGCATCACACCTATTGTGGGACAAGTAAGGTGACTCCTGGCAGCCGAACAACAGTCGCTCCACATATATTTCTTAATACACTCACTCGAAGCTCCGCCGTCACTCTTTCTTTCTTCCATTTATCCTCCAACACACACACATGCACACACTGATCTGGCCTTCTTAAAACAGATTAGCTGCTCAAACACCATGGCAACTACTCATCTACCATCATTACCTAAGCAGGTTTTACTGCCACACATATTTACCGACCCTGCAGCAGCAGCAGCAGCAGCAGCGCTCCACCCTATCCCAGGCTATTACGACTGTTGTAATCTCCACCGGCGTTAAAGCACACTACTTGTGTCATTACCTAAATGAGTCGCACGTTGGGGAGAGCGAGGGCAGGCGAACCGCGCAGGAGATCGAAATAGTCAGCTTAACAAGGGATGAGAGGTGAGGAGGAAAAAGAGAGAATGAAAAAGGAAGAAGGAGGAGTTGAAGCCAGACAAGCTCATTAAGGCAAGGGCAGCGGTGTGACAAATGATGGAGCTGGCAGCATTGATCTCCCCTGTTCACAAGGGGACGTCTGAGCAGGGAGATGCATGGAAAAGTGTATGTGTGAGTTTCTGTGTGTGTGTGTGTGTGTGTGTGTGTGTGTGTGTGTGTGTGTGTGTGTGTGTGTGTGTGTGTGTGTGTGTGTGTGTGCCGCAGCAGGACTGAGAAATACTCAGGTGCCACTGCTCTAATGGAGAGGCCAGAGCTGCCAGCCTGTTGACAGATGACTTGTCAGCGGAGAGGAGGAGAAAGGGAGGAGAGGAGCAGGGAAAAAAGAGGAGAGGTAGTGATTAGATAGTTGTGCTAATGCTTGACCTCCTCTACCCCGGCGCCCGTCCTTCATCGAGCCGGAGGAGAAAGGGGTGGACAAGACGGGAGGGAAAGAACGAAGGAGGGAGACGATAGAGTGATTAAAAAAATGGGAGGAGAAATGCTGAGATGGATTTTTTTTTCTGCTTTTTCTGTATCAGCACAGTGTTCAGTGCGGCGAAGGCTCGAATAAAATGAATGTTTCAGGAACTGGTGAAGGTGACAGAAAATATGGGAATCTAGACTACTGCAGAAACTCTGAGATGTTCAATCATGCCGTGAACTTTGCACTTATATGGCCCATGAATGACTTCTGTATGATGTAATGACTTACAGTTTGTATGCTTTACTCATTGGAATACATTTTATATGCAATTCCATTTGCTTACATACAGCATTGATACTTCCTTTATATTCCAATATTATTTTTTAATTTTTGCTGCCAGATCATCCCACCCCCACGCCATTCCATCCCACACTCCCTTCTTTAAATTATTAAGGGAAAAATATAATATTTCTACCTTAATCTTTCAAATTAAAATCAACCCTTACCTTAATATTTTAGAATATGGATTTGAATCTAAAATGTAATAAAATGTATTTTAATATTTTAAATGTTGTAATAATAATAATAATAATAATACAATTTGAGAAAAAATCATAATAAAAAAGGAGTTTGTCTCAGGGAGTATTTTACAGTTTACTTGTATGTGCTGCATGTATTTTTATATATTTGTTTTCTATATTCTCTTCTGTCTCGCTTCAAACAGTTCAGCTATTCTTAATCCTGTGATTAGAGACTTTAAGTGGCTTATAGTGATGCCATGAGAATATTACTTCAGAGAAGCTGCGGAGCAAGGGTAATGTCTGTGTTATAAATGTATTCTCCAGATTAATGATATTAAATAACGGAGGTTTGGATGGAGCTACTGTAAATTCTGGGGCTGATGAGTTAATGTATTGGGTTGCATTATATTGAAAGGTACACCTAAAGTACAGCTAGAAAGTGTGTGGGGAGAAGCAGCAGGCGCTGTGCCACTGGGTGTGTGTTTGGCTGAAGGAAAGTAGCAGACTCACTGTTGGCAGCTTCAAGAACGCAGCTGCTGTGTGAGTAACATCCAATTTCTCTAGAATATCTGAATTTTGTCAAAAAAAAAAATCTGGTCAAACCTCCTTGAATAACTGTGTGTAATACAGAATAACAGCCCTGGAGCTCAGCGTGCACTTTAAAGCTCAGCGTGAAGTGCAGAGTGACAGAAGATATCTGGGAACATTATCTCATGTCTGCTTACAGCCTGAGAAAACACATAGACGGAACATAAAGATAGACGTCGTTTGGTTTGTGTTGGAGTCGGTATAAAGCTCTTTTCTGTTTGGAGCTCAGGATTTTAACGCTCCGGAAACACGCACCATACCGCCAACCTCAGCCGTAACATTACCGACTAGATAATTATGCTAACAAAGTGGCTAGCATAATAAAGTAGCATTAAATGTAGTGAAATACTGGGATAACAGCAGCAAGGAAACCAGCTGTCAATCACAGCTGTCAATCATCGCCCCAACAGCAGATGCCAAAGTCTTCAAATCTTATTAATGACACATTATTTTTGGCTAGCCGTCAACCAGCCGAGATCCTTACATTACCGTTCAAAAGTTTGGGGTCACTTCGAAATTTCCGTCTTTTTGAAAGAAAAGCACTGTTTTTTTTTTCAATGAAGATAACTTTAAACTAATCAGAAATAAACTCTATGCATTGCTAATGTGGTAAATGACTATTGTAGCTGCAAATGTCTGGTTTTTGGTGCAATATCTACATAGGTGTATAGAGGCGCATTTCCAGCAACTATCACTCCAGTGTTCTAATGGAACAATGTGTTTGCTCATTGCATCAGAAGGCTAATAGATGATTAGAAAACCCTTGTGCAAAAATGTTAGCACAGCTAAAAACAGTTTAGCTGGTTAGAGAATCTATACAACTGAACTTCCTTTGAGGAAATCAGAGTTTGAAGGAAAAAAATATTACTTCAAATGCAAATCATTATTTCTAACCTCCTCAATGTCTTATTATTATCTTATTTTCCGACTCATGGTGGTAAATAAAAGTGTGACTTTTCATGGAAAACACAACATTGTCTGGGTGACCCCAAACTTTTGAACTGTAATGTACAATAAACAAATATCAGACAACCTGAATTTAGCAAATTGCATCCACGATGACCTGTTAAAACACTGATCTGACACAACGTCTCTTTCTGCATTTTACTTAGCTTCTGTTGCCTTTACGTGACTCAGGCATTTATTCAGCCATTAGTTTCCAGGCGGTTGCTAGGTGGTTGTCAAGGTGTTTCGCATGTTTACTTCAACACCAGTCCGAGCCAGTCTGCTTTGATTTCACAGTGTTACTGGAAGACCATTCCCTCTATGAAACATGTTTAAATACACAGAGCTTTACAAAGAATAAAATATTCCTCAACAAATACCTCATAGTCGGCCTCTTCTTTAAAGGCAACAATAATTGCTTGTCAGCAGATAATGAATGCATTCACCAAGGAAGCTCTAATTTACCTAAATTCACTGACAACTTGCCATGTGCGAAACATAAGCGTTTAAAAGAGTTTGTCAATTTTATTATGGGTTATAGCGCTGGAATTTTGCAGGGAGACAGTTTTATGTATTTGTGTGTGTGTGCACGCAAAGACGCAAATGCCCCTCGTGCGTTATCGTGAGACGAATGCAGGGACAAAGTAAAAAAAAAAAAAAAAAAAACAGTGCGTGAGGGGAAGGAGGGAAGAAGAAAAAATGAGTGGGTTTGTTGCGATTCAGGCAGCCACACCGGGACGATCATTACCATACATCAGGACAATGAATGAGGCTTTCAGCAAGCGGTAATAAGAATTTGATAAATCATGAGCCGAGAATTAACTAGACGTCAAAACAATGAGAGCACCCTGATAGATGAAGAGAGGATGATGGCATAGATTAGTCAGAGCAGAGAGAGGGAGGGGGGGAAGAGAAGAGGGAGGGAAAAATAAAGAGTAGACGGAAGGTCAGGCGAGAGGCTACCGAAGGGTCGGCGGCAAAGAAAACTGTGGCGAAAACTAATGGAAGAAAAGGAAAAAAGAGATGGAGAGTGGAACCGAAGGGAAGCTGATTGAGGAGGTGATGGAGTGGAAAATAGGTAACTGAGTAAGGGTCAGGGAGCGATTGGGCGGACGCAGTGGAACAAAAACAGAGCTGGTTGGCCTTCAGAAGACGCCGGGAGGACGGTACAGGAACGCCAGCAGAATATATCCAACTCCCTATCCAGAGCCTGACCTGCAAAAAAAAACAAGCGACGGAAGAAAAAAAACAGCGCCGCAAGCTGTTTTGCAGGAAACGCCAACCTGGATTCTGCAACTTATTTGACTTTGATTGACACGTTTTTCATTAACATTCCACTTTATTGTCTGTCTCACTCAAACCTCGTCTCCCGTCACCCCCCCCCCTGCCTCGCTGACTCCTCCTCGCCGGGTGAGGGATGTGACAGGAGGATGTTTATTTAATGAGAGCAGTCTGGAGGGGGTAATGAAATCTACCCTAACACCATTAACAACCGGGCTTATCAGCTCCAGAGACACACGTCAGCATGCTGCGCTCTTTTGTTCTCTGGCTCGAGGCCGCTGCCGACCCACAGGACAGATAAAGGATTCTCCGAACGCCGCGGACACCTATCTTGTGAAATTAAAAACTGACCGCCGATCCCTGTTGTCAAAGTAACTCTATCAGTTTTCACTTCGCTCCTATATAGGTTCATGGAAGTGGGCAGGTGTCCTGACTCTGTCTGACAGGTCCCCGTAAGGCATCTGCAGTGTGTCTGTGTGTGTGTTCGAGTGTGGGAGAGGTTTGTTACCCGACCACACGATCAATCTCCCTCCATGTACGGGTAATTGATGCTGACGGATGGACTCGGACGTCTCTTTGTCTAAAACACACCTACGCACATGCACAGACGAACTCGGAGCCTACACATTAACTGGCTGTGTTCAGCAAGTGTACAAATGAACGGCTGCAGGTTCTCATTAAACTCAGCTGGGAAGCTTTTCTTTATGATTTCCTATGTCTAAATATAGATCTCTCCCGCCTGACTGGTTTGATTTCAGTATTTCATTCTGCCGAGAAGTGTTTTTAACATGCTATTTTTAAGATTTAGCAGCATCAAGTGGGAAAAAAATTGGCAGAAATGGAAGATAATATTATCAAACATGTTTTAATTAATATACACTACCGTTCAAAAGTTTGGGGTCACCCAGACAATTTTGTGTTTTCCATTAAAAGTCACACTTTTAATTACCACCATGAATTGGTGGTTCTAATGTGGTTAAGAAATAATGATTTGTATTTGAAATAATAAATACAAATACAAACATTTCTTTCACCAAAGGAAGGTCAGTTTTATAGCTTCTCTAAAAAGCTAAACTGTTTTCAGCTGTGCTAACATGATTGCACAAAGGTTTTCTAATCATCCATTAGCCTTCTGATGCAATGAGCAAACACATTGTACCATTAGAACACTGGACTGATAGTTGCTGGAAATGGGCCTCTATACACCTATGTAGATATTACACCAAAAACCAGATATTTGCAGCTAGAATAGTCATTTACGACAATAGCTATGTATAGATTGTATTTCTGATTAGTTTAAAGTTATCTTCATTGAAAAAAACAGTGCTTTTCTTTAATAAAATAAAGAAATTTCTGTGACCCCAACTTTTGCTTGACAGTGTAGTTTGTCAACTGTATTTTTATTACCTTAGATAGAGCTGATTTTATCTACATGGGGACCAGGTCCCACTCCACAAAGCCAACCATTTTTCTACAGTAGCCTTAAATGGACAAACCAAACAACGGCTACCGTAGGTTTTCCTACAGGCTTGAGGGGGTGGGCTCATTTGGTTGAAACCTGAAACCTTGTTATACCACCAGAAACTACAGACTGTACCTTTAAAACACAGTTTAAAACTCATCAAAAGACTGCGAAAGCTACAGAAATAATGATAATGTGAGAACTGTTGTAAATAACAGGCTGCTGAGCTTTAAAGCATTTGTACTGTGCTTATAGAGCCTGGTTTGTGCTAAACTGGATGTGTCATAACCAACATCAATGGTTCTCAACGTGGGGGTCGGGACCCCACAAGGGGTTGCAAGATGATAGGACAGGATTGGATAGAGAAAAAAATAGATTTCATTTTTTTCAATTTTTGATAGAATTTCTGCTTTATTTTTTGCAGACTACTGTTTCACCTCCTCAAGCTTCTAGAAGTTAGTCAAATTAAACAAAATAAATCCTCTTTGTAAAGATTTTATTTGTGGTTGATGATATTAAACTGAACATCTTTGTGTTTTGAAACGTTAGACACAACCAGACATTTAAAGATGTAACTGTGGACTGTGGGGAACCTGGTTAAAAGGTTAAAGTCCCACCAATTTTCACACACCAAGTGTCTGGAATTTGTTCTCAGCATTTGACCCGTCCCCTGAGGAGTGGTGAGCAGCAGTGGTGGAATCATACAGTGATCTAACCCCCCAACTTCAGCCCTTTGATGCTAAATGCCAAACAGCAGGCAGCAGGTCCCATTTTTAGACTCTTTGGTTTGACCCGACCAGGGTTTGATTCCATCCAACTACTATTATTTAAAATAAATCAAACTTTAAGGGGTCACAGTTCAAAAAGGTTGTGAACCACTGATCTATGCGCTCACATTACATGTATCCAGTTGTCATTGTACAGTTGGCACCTCACAGTCTGATAAAAATGACCTTGTATGTGAGAGAAACAACAACATCCCCATCATTCATATCATCTGTCGACCTCCACAATAACTAAACCTGCATATGTGCAGCAGTTCACGACTTTAGCGTCACTTATAAAACGTGAATGTAACCATTGGATCCAACTTATAGCTTCCAAAGTGATTTGAAACAGCAAAATGATCTAAAATGTCCACCTTCAACATTAAACCATTTATGGCAACATGTAAAGGGACAGTAAACCTGTTTTTCTGTGATTCTCCCTGTTTCATAACCATGTATCTGCCCATAAGTGCCGTCCTGGTACCGCTGTTCCACCCTCCAATCGTACAATATTCTTTGAAAGGCTCATTTGCTGAGCATTACATTAGAGCAGAGCTGCTGATGGCCACACAAAAGCCATGTAAATGAGCTGTGAGAGAGGCCCATCAGTCATCATGCCAGATGCGCACTCCCATTATTATTTATGGCCATAATTGGCCCGTGCTTCCTCAGGCAATGACTCTGCAATGATGGATCTGATGATGACTGCTCAGCTCAACAATCAGGAAGCAGTCAGAGATAATAAAGAAGGAGAGCGGCGAGGAAGTTTGCATGTACGGTGGAGCTGCAGGTATCAGAAACGCGGCATTTACATGAGGGGAAAAAAATGGTTTCTAATGCAAAGTGAATGGTAAAATCGAGCAGACTCGCTCAGAATGGAATCCGTCTGCACCAGGATTGTAGTTTAGATACGATATGAAGCAAAATCACTCCACAAATTCATCCATCATTCAGGGATGATTTAACCCTCCTGATATAAGTCAATACGGGCTGTTGTGCAGTCACTGGCAATCACACGAAACAGAGAAAGAATTGAGATGTGGATTGTCAGGGGATTGACATTGGACCAGGTTGGTTGACTCAAGGATTGACAGGCAGAGCTCAGAGGTCGTTGGGTAAGTGGTGTATCGGCTCCTTGTCTTGGATGTGAAGCTGACCTCCACTCTCTCTCTCTCCCTCTCTCTCTCTGCCTGATCCTCCCTCCGACAGGCGGGCCGGGGCCGAGTTCGTATGGAGGCTGGAGAAATGTTGCATGTCACGGTTTGTCGTCAGTCATCATGGATGTGTTGACAAGTCCTGTCAGTCCGGCTCTACCTCTTCCAGTTGGCAGATAGACTACTTGTTGGCAGGTCTATTTCCCCCTTGTCTTACAGCGAAGGGCACCGCATTAGACGAGTGCGTGTGTTGTTGCACGCAGGTGCAGTGAGCATGCATATCTAATACGTGTGACTCGGCCAGGGAGGCTCAGATAATGTGTTTTTCCTTGTTCGTTTGGCCCAGAAAACGCTGACCCCTGTAACTGATGAGCGTTGTTTCCTCAAATGTTTTTCCCCCTATTAATGCTTCTCTCTGTGCTGAAACACAAAGACACAGAGCAAGGGTTTATCGCGTGAGGGTTGTAGTCAACTTTCTGACCTTTTTTATACGGAATCTTAACATACGCATTTGACTCGGCTATTTACAGCAACCGTGTCTGAAAAAGCTGCTTTAATAATAACACAAGCTAGCACAGTGAAAACAGAGAATACATCTGTACTTATTAAGTTCTGCTGTCAACATTTATAAATCAATGCAACAAGCCAAAGTTCTACAAATGTGATTAAAATTACTTTTTTTTTAGATGGATTAGTGAATGAAGCACTGGGGAAATCTTGTGTGCAGATGTTTGCAGAGAATATTGATCACCGAATAGTCTTTGGAATAACTTGTTGGTCCCAGTTACGTAAACGAAAATTAAAAATTCAAACTTTTTTAATCTTAGTGTTTGTTATCTGGGGGAAAATAAATCACGCGACCGCAGTTACATTGCATCATCCCTTTAGTAGTGAGGGAATCGATGATCGAAGACAATGTCCTCATTCAGTAAATTTGTATATGGAAAACATTTGAAGGGATCGGTTGTTTTGCATGAGAATCCATTTCATTTGCAACACAGATGTGCTTCGAGGACGAGCAAACACTTGTAGCTTCTTCTGAATGACAACAGCTAATGTTTATACATCTTACTCATCTCGCTTTGGCCTTTGATCTAAACTAATTCACCTAAATATAAGAGATTAAGAGCTTTGAAATATAATATTGGCTGGTTATTATTTCTAGAGAGATGTAGGAGCCAATATCCTAGTCAAATCAAGTAGATATATTTCAACATCTTTTTTCTTCTTGTTGCTGTGTTTCCATCACATCTCAACAGGGAAACACTAGACATGATTCCATCAATATATTTTGACGCACATTTTGAACTTTTGCATTAGAAAAGGTTGACAGAAATGATTAAAGTCTACAATTTCCCCAAAACGTTTTTATGGTCTATTGAGGTGGAAAAGATTTAAAGGTACAGTCTGTAAAATTTAGCAGCATCTAGTGGAATGCCATTTATCAAGTATATTTAGTATATCATCAAAAAATAGGAGCTACAATCTACAACCTCAGCGATAGATGCCGCCGGAAGCTACACACTGTACTTTTTAATATGAAAAATGTGAGCTAGAAACAACTTTATTGGACAAATTTTGACTTAGCAAACTTTTAACATGAAATATAACATTGAAAGAAAAATACAACTTTGCCTAACAAATCCCTGAACATCTCCCTCCATTTTTCTTTATTAGAAGGCAGACATACATGTATCTATCCTTTAAAATGATGATATCAACCTCATGGTGGCGATGGAGGAGAAGTCAGGAGAGAAAAACCTTTAGTGTTCTTATTAGCACCCGACTGTTGTTTTATGATTTCAAAAATTGTGAATCTATCATTTAAGGTTCTTCCACATTAGCTTCAGCTTTGAGCCATGGCAGTTACCATATGTGATACATGCTTTAAAGCGACCCCTTTCACCTACTGAGCATTTGGTCCATTTATATGGAGATATTGATTAAAGCTGCTTCAGCACGTTCAGAAATTCATTTACTGACTGACACAGTCTAATAATCTTGTTGAATCCACCCTGTCTGTTTATTGTGATAAATATTAACTTAAACCAAAGTGACATTAGAGGATGATGAAAACAGTGGGCGATGTGAAAGTGTATTAATGAACATAAGCTCATGCTGATTAATGGGAGGTGATGCTGGGAGAGAGAGTGATCATGAGTGAAATAAAACATCTGTGATGGGTCCTTTCCAAATGATGTAACCTGCTCTCAACTCCAAAATATGCTGTTACAAAATAACTCAAAGCAAAAGGTAAAGCTAGATCCCGTCTTGCGTGTTGTAAATGTTGGATTCGGGGTGAACTTGGAGCACACTCTGTGTGCAGATAATGTGAAACGACAGAGCTGGAAGAGAGCTGTCGGTTCAGTGCGTGTGTGTTGCCGACTGTTGACAGACTAGCAGTCATACTCGGCAGTATCTTGGCTCCTTCCACTCATCAATCACATAATAAGAGAGACGGACAACCTTGGCAACGGACTTTGTCGCATTCCACTTCTTATATAGTCGCGGGAGTTGAATGGAAATTGTGTTGTTCAGGTATTTTTATTTCTTTCAGCCACGCTAGAAGTGTGTCGATTGACTGAAATATCTCAAAATGTTTTACATGGATTGGTGTGAAATTCGATACAGGCCCTCTTCGTCCCCGCAGGATGAATCCTACAGATGTTGGTGTTTTTTCTGACTTTTCCTTCATGGAGACCATGAGGTTTATTTCAATAGTCTTAAAGGTACAGACAGTTTCTTCGGTGACATCTAGTGGTGAGGATGCAGATTGCGACTAAGTGAGTACAGCAAACATGAAGGAGAAGATATGGTGACCACAAAAAGCAGGAAAGCTCATCTCTTGAACCGTTGTTTGGTTTGTCCTTTCTGGGCTACTGTAGAAACATGGCAGTCACTATACACTGCCATTCAAAGGTTCGGGGGGGTCACTTAGAAATTCCCTTATTTTTTTTTTTAAAACAAAAGCACTTTTTTCAATGAAGATAAGTTTAAACTAATCCGAAATATATTCTATACATTACTAATGTGGTAAATGACTATTCTAGCTGCAAATGTAGGGTTTTTGGTGCAATATCTACATCCAGCAATTATCACTCCAATGTTCTAATGGTACACTGTGTTTGCTCATTACGTCAGAAGGCTAATGTAATAAAATGTTCTATTCATTTTACAACTCATGGTGGTAAATAAAAGTGTGACTTTTCATGAAAAACACTAAATTGTCTGGGTGACCCCAAACATACGAATAATAGTATCGCTATTGTTTGGGCTCAACCTGTAACCTGTAAGTTCCAGAACATGAATTAACCAGGATCAACAAAGCACAATAATGAACTTTTCAGACATAACAAAAGCTTTTTTGTAATATATACTAATTAAATCTCCATAATTATTATGTTATTACTAATATTATACTAATATTATTTTATTGCTGCCAAGCCTCTTCTGCTCGGTGCTGCTAGAACTCTTAAATCTTACAGACTATAAATTTAAGACACGCCTGTCTTTGGGCGTCCAAATGAACAGCGAAGGAGTTTTTTTCTTCAGTGTAATGGCTCCTCCTGTTCATACTGGCTGTGAAAAGATCTCCTTCAAATGTGCTTTCAATGTAAGCGAGTGGAGGCCAAAACCCACAGTCATGTTGTGCACATATGAGGCTTCAGCAGTCTAAGTTAGTCATGTCGAGAGGATGTCTGCCACATTCACAGTATTTTTTAGCATCAAATTCCCTCTTTGCGTCAGATAAAATTTCAGATAACCTTTTAAACACATTTTTATAGATTTTGTCCTATAGTGTACATGGTAAACGCATTATGAAGGGATATTCTAATAGTGAGGAATGATAATGGCAGGAAGAAGTTATTTAAACCCATGAGCCTTTAAGTATGTGGATGTTTTTCTGCTCTTTTTTATAACCTTCATCTATTTTTATAGCTTTATTTATATATTTAGCATAGCATTTTTTATTTTCTTCTACCTAACTATCTACCTAAACACTATTAGTGTTAAAATTTTAACCCTTTAAGTGTTATATTAACTCATTGACACCTATGAGAATTTAAGTCAATGACTGTCATTTTATAAATTAAACAAATGGAAATGTTACTTTTACAGTTTTCCCCCCTAATGACATGATAGTAGACAACATAGACAAAATGTTTTAAGCAAAAAAATGATGTTTCCAAGTGCTTCCTGTCACATGACGTCATAAACTTCCTGCCCGTTCCTCCTGAGAACATGGGGAAAACAAACCCTCCCAGAAAGAGGTCAATTCGTTTAGATTATTATGATTTTCAACCCTGAAAATCATTTTAAATAAATAATTATATACATACCATTAAAATGCAATTTTCTGCAAAGAAAATAATACAAAATGGAACAAAAATAGATACATAAACTAGACTACATAACTACATAACTGTTAGTGACTCAACTGATATGATTAAATGCATGAAAAATCTGTGCTTAAATGCGTTAAGACAGACTTGAAAAATTTGAAACCTGCCCTTTTACTTTCGTTTTTGAACATTTATCCAAAGATTCTTACTCCTGAGCAACACCCCCCCCTCTCTCTTCTCATCTGAGGCCTTTTCTGTGTCTGTAGCACATCTCTGGGGTGACGAGGACTCCTCTCTGTCACGATGCGCCTGCTTCTCCTTCAAGGAGAGGATTGATGCTTCTCCCCTCTGTGTGACTGACAGGCTACATAAACAGCTAAATGTGTGGCTCAGAGCAGGTCTGGCAGCAGGGCCCCCCTGTGCGGGCAGAGGCTCCGCTGCTCACGCTGACGTCCTGGGGGCCTGTGAGGGAGGAAGGAGGCCGGGGGTGGGGGAGGGGGGAGGGGGTCTGGCACCGCTCTCATACGCCTACACCCCTGATGTAGACACACAGCGCGCAAGCTGCTATTCTGAGGACTGGATGTAATTTGGCGTGATGTTCTCTTGGTATTAACTTAGTAATCTTAATTAATTCATGAACATTTGGACACATTTCGGAAGCATGTGTGATGTTTCCAGCGATACATCTCGCGGCAAGTGTGTAATTACTGCTTTGTGATGCCCAGAAGGGGAGGAAAACGGATCCAAATTGTGAAATTCAGTTATATACTTAATTTTGTTCCACACTGGTGGATTTTAACGAGGCATTGGTGACATTTATTTGCTCAAAGTAAAGCGTTTTCGATAGTTCTTTTATATATTTCACAGTCTCTTACTTGTTTTTTTGCCTAAAAAGCTTCTCGGGTCAGGCCCTTGTTGGTCAAACAGCAAACTCATGCTGCCATCTCTTGGTCACATTTAGTACATCCTGTGGATCATGAAAGTTGGGGATGGAATGTTGATCACTTGCTTGTTTGACTTTCTTTGAAATGGAAAAATTCCATTTAATTCCATGTACTTTGTCTTTTTTTTCTGAGACACTATGTAATGACTACTCCGGAGATGTAATTCCTCGTCCAATAAACAGATCTTTGCGAATGATATGACAACTTCTGTCCACACCACAGTGATACATCCACGGATTATTCTGCAAAACATTATTCTGAAATGCAGCAACAACCATAACAAACATCTTCTTCTGTGGAACAGCTTCCAAGCAGACACATCTGACTTTTCTCAGTCATTTTATGTGCCAGAAATACGCTCCCTCACATTTTTTCTAATGATAAACAAAACTAAAAGTGAGAAAAGTCAAGAAAGCCCAAATAAAAGTCTGAAGAAAGTGGTGCATCAGGTTTTGCTGCAGGACATGAACATACAATCAGCTGTTATATTTAGTAGCATCACTCATATAAAAGTAAAAAGATAGAAAAAAAGATGCATGGGATGTTTTTACTCACTCAGTGAATGCTGTAGCTGGAAAAGGGAGATTATTTTTGTGAATAAATGTTTTCTCCTACATGCATCCACCCAGTTCCTGTTCAACAGCCCCACTGAAATACAAAATACAGCTATGCACAGCAACTATTTATATTTATTTTAGTGAGAAGGTTATTTATCTTTACCAATAAATAGACATTTTCATCCTTTATATGTGTTTTATTTCCTTTATGCCTACAGAGGAAAACATTCAGCACAAAAAGAGCTATTGGCATATAATGGTTTTTACACCTCAAGGAAAAGTTACAAAATTAGATTCTAAGAATGTTTTGATCGACAGATTTTAAAATTATTTTACTGGATGTGTGATCCGTGTTGTGTGAACATTTTATTATGTTGCAGCCTTATTCTAAAATTGCTTTACATTCTTCCCTTTTTTTATACCTCATGATGACGGAGAATATCACACATTTCTTTAGATTTATTTATAACGTTTGGAATAAGGCTGCAACATGAGAAAATGTGAAAACAAGGGGTCTGAATACACCACTCTGTATATTTTTATCCAAAAGATAGAGATAGTAATATAATTTACTCTTTTTTTCCCTTTGTGGGCTTGAATAACATGATGAAAACTGTCTACAAATGCAGTTGATCAATAATATACTGTATAATTCACACTGAAATTGATTATCTGTACCTTGGATCATATAAAATTGATATATGAGTAAGTCACATATGAGTCATATTAATTCAGATCCTGTTTGTTTGATGGAAAACTGTCCCAGAGAGGCAGATAAAACTGATTATTGCAGGTGTTAACACTGTGTGGTACTGAAGTAACTGAGCAGCTATTAGACGACCACCTGAAGGATTTCGACAGCTTTTGTGTTTTTGGTTTGGGTGGAGTCGGCCTTGTTGCGACCTCCCTTCTCTGACGCGTTCAGTTTCTCACAAAACTCCGGCTGACCGCTCTGCTGGTGGCCGAATTCGAAGCCGATCCTGAGCTCTCCCATCTGACAGCGGGGGAGAACGTCCGGGATCCACTCGATCACGAACGGACTCGCCTCCTTCTGATCTGCGGGTCCTGGCGGAGACACAAACGGGTCAATCAACAAAACCTGACAAAAGAGGAACGTTGCAGCTTCTTGGCGGCTAAAGAAAAACTCCACTCGCCAACTTTGAGGAAGGTGCGGAGCTCCATCGGTCGTATCGCTTGCGGTCGATCTGTTCTGTATCCCTCGGGGAGTTCGGGTTCAGGCGGAGGATCGGGGCAACGGAAACGTGAATAGGAGCCGTCGGCGTTCTTTACAAAACTCTGCGTGAGCTCCAGAGGCAGCTGGAGGATGGACAGAGGGATTGAGATAAAGACGTAAGAAGCACAGAAGGAGATTGATGGGAGAGACGGAGGGAGGTGGCGTTTACCTCTGGGGTGTCGAAGATACGTTTGACCTGCATGAGATTAGTGATGTGCCAGGTGTATTTGGAGAAAGAGCCCAGAGGAAGACCGTCATTTCTCACGAATGCTGAAACCCATGAAAAAGACGGAGAGAGCGAGAGAGTCCATGTTTGTTCCCATATTTGTGAATTGATTTTTACTTTGAATTTGTATTTTAAATGATCAATTGTACAGCAATTGGTCAGTTCAAGCTGCTCTAATAATAAAATTACTTGTGTTTTGTTTAGCGAGTGAAAAGGAAATACTCAGATCCTCTACTTAAGACAAAGTATTAACTACAACAATGTAAAAATACTTCTTTACAAGTAAAAGTACCTAAGTATTACCATTATTTAACTTTATGCCCCTGTGACTGATTTATGATTATATATTACATTACTATATTGAAACTTAAGACCTCTTTCAAAGGGTCACAAGATAAATGTGAGGCATTATCAGATGATTAATGGAAAAAGATGGAAAAATTAAGTTTTGCCACATGATTTTTTGCTGTTTTTGTGAAGTATTGGATCATTTTACATGTTCGGGCCTCAAAAAGTTGAAATAAAACTATTTAGTGGAGTAAGAAATACAATATAGGTGGAAATTTTGGACTATGTAATGCTGATGCAGTACAAACACTAGTAGTTGAGGTCATGTTGTCCTACCTGTGGTGAAGTTGGGCAGCCTCCTCTTCTTGGAGCCGAGCGACAGACGATGCTGCAGAGCATTGAAGAACTCCTGAGGAATGTGATACACCAGAGGCTCTGGTTTCCCTGAAGGAAAAACATCAACTTTTTACTTTTTCTTTTTTTCCATGTATAAACTTTTCACTTGTTGACCGTAAGATAAGAAAACATCCTTTAATCCTTGAACTTGTACGCTACCATTCAAAAGCTTGGGGTCACCCAGACAATTTAGTGTTTTCCATGAAAAGTCACACTTCTATTTACCACCATGAGTTATAGAACATATAATCAAGAAATTGACAAGATTAGAAATAATTATTTGTATTTGAAATCATTTTTCCCTTCAAACTTTTCTTTCGAAGGTCAGTTTTATAGCTTCTCTAAACTGTTTTCAGCTGTGCTAACATCATAGTATCAAGGGTTTTCTAATCATCCATTAACCTTCTTGCACAATGAGCAAACACATTGCACCATTAGAACACTGGAGTGATAGTTGCTGGAAATGGGCCTCTATACACCTATGTAGATATTGCACCAAAAACCAGACATTTGCAGCTACAATAGTCATTTACCATATTAGCAATGTATAGAGTGTATTTCTGAATATTTTAAAGTTATCTTCATTGATTTTCTTTTAAAAATAAGGACATTTCCAAATGACCCCAAACTTTTGAACGGTAGTGTATAAAAAAATATACAAAATGTGTTTCACATTTACCTTCAAACTGGTAGTGCATCATCTGGTGGATCCTCTCTGTGACGCCTGCTAACCACTGATGGAATCCCAACGTCACCGTGTGCTCGTCCACTACCTGAGAACTTCCTGACACGTACACACACACACAGATTAGAAGACGGAACAGCACAAAACACACTCATCATTGCTTCATTGTTTTTCTAATCGTAACAACCAGATATTTAGTCTCTGAAGGGGACAGAAAATGCACAATTAAAGCAGCTGTAGATTTGGTAAATACATTTTTCTACTTCAATAGATTAAACTGTATTATCCTACATAGGTCTCTGTTTGTTCTGTGCCCAGAACAAACTAATCAAAGAGATGGCCTTTTGCATTTTAGTGGCCATCGTAGGCTGCAATGTGCATCCTTACCACTAGATGCCGCCAGACACTAAACACGGTACCTTTAATGATCTGACATGAGGAGGTAGATAATACACTACTGTTCAAAAGTTTAGGGCCATTTGAAATTTTCCTTATTTTTGAAAGAAAATCACTGTTTCTTCAATAAATATAATGTTAAACTAATCAGAAATACACTCAATACATTGCTAATGTGGTAAATGACTATTCTAGTTGCAAATGTCTGGTTTTTGGTGCAATATCTACATAGGTGTATAGAGGCCCATTTCCAGAAACTATCACTCCAGTGTTTTAATGGTACAATGTGTTTGCTCTTTGCATTATAAGGTTAATGGATGATTAGAAATCCCTTGATGCTATCATGTTAGCACAGCTGAAAACAGGTTAGCTGGTTAGAGAAGCTATAAAACTGAAAGCACAATTTGAAGGAAAAAAATATTATTTCAAATACAAATCATTATTTCTAAACTTGTCAATGTCTTGACTATATTTTCTATTCATTTTACAACTCATGGTGGTAAAAAAAGTGTGATTTTGATGGTAAACACCAACTTGTCTGGGTGACCCCAAACTTTTGAATGGTAGTGTATATTCAGAACAGAACTGGGTTTTGACTTGGAGGTGTTATTATTATTATTATTTTACATATTTTCACTTCAAGTTTTATAACTTTATTTCGCCTAAGATCAGATTAGATAGCCATCCAACATTATAACAGTATAAAATAACAGAAAATCACAAAAAAGCACATTTAACCCCTCTAAAAGGCCTGAGAATTATATATATATTTGTTGTTGTTTTTGGATTAGACAGAGGACAATAAAGACAGAGACAGATGTCTAAGACTATGGAAGGATCTCCAACACACAGACAGGTTAATAAGTAGTAGAAATATAAAAGGTGGGGGAGGGGCTCAGTAGAGAGACAGACAGGCAGCACCTGGAGCCTTCAGCCCACCTGCACCAGGGGCTTTCCTCTGGCTGCTTCTCCTCAGGCCGGAGGCCGAAACGCCCTCCTTCCCCACCCCAGCAGGAGAAGCCACTGAGGCGGCTGCACAGAGGCAGGAAATTAAAGGAATAAGACAGGTTGGTAAAGATCAGACAGAAAGAGAAGGGACAGTGGAAGATTCAGACAAACATGCTCTGCATCAATGAGCGACACACGCTTTGAAGTAAATGTTTCATAATGACGAGCATCATGAGGAAAACCACCGGAAAGAGAGTCATCCAGGCGAAGTTTCTTGGTTTTGTGGTGAGCGGCGACGGGTTCGGCCTGTTGCTGCAGCGGCTTCTCACAGGGACTAATTATCCTACAGGTGGCAGGCTGCTGAACACCTGAAAGGTGAAGCGGACACTTCAGTGAAAGGGTTTTATGAACAAAAATATATAGTAAAGGGGCACGTCACTTATTTTAAAGGGGTTTGGTGTGCGTAAATATTTCATTCTCTGGTGTTTCTGCTACTACACAGTGAAATAACACCCGCCCCTTGCTGAAACCTGGTTGAAGACGAGCCATTTAAAAATCGCTCTTCTTGTGATGTCACAACAGGAGCAATTTCCTACTCAGAGTGATTGTGTGAGAAGGCAGACTGTATGGCTGATACAGGTCTAACAAGGTGCTCTTGAACCATAAAAGTTGCTAATTTTTTTTTATAAGCAGACCACAAAAACCCTAACCCTAAATATTAAATTTCAAAAACTAAATAAAAATAGGGCCTCTTTAAACATCAATGTAGCACTCCAAATAGAGCTGCAACATTAAGTCTATTAATCAATTAGTTGCCAACTAATTGCCATTTTTGAGAAGAAAATGACCAAACTCTTTGGTTCCAGCTTCTGGTTTCTGTTTTTTTCTGGTTTCTTTGGTCTTCTACAATATTAAACTGATGATCTTTGGGTTGTGGACTGTTGGTCTGGACAAAATCAACATTTTAGGTTGAATCTTCAACTTTGACAGTGATTGACCTATCAATTAATTGACCTACTCCAGAGATTAAGCTCCTTAAACACAAAAAGACAATTCTACCGTTGGGCGTGTAGTTGATAAAAGCTGCGAACTCTGACGCCAGCTTCTCGTCGCTGGCGAAGGCGCAGACACAGGCGTAGAAGTGGAGGCAGGGCTGTGCCGCCGCCCCGCTGGGGGCAGGATGAGCCTGGTTGGCCCCGTCGCCGCCGGTTTTACCTCGCCTGCCGCTGGCCTGGCAGGCGCAGTGGAACACCGAATGCTGCTGCTGCTCTCGGCCCTTCCTCTCGCTCTTCGGACCCTCAGACATCCCGCCAGCACCGACGGTGAGGTGCAGCAGGCCCAGGGGATGCTGGGAGTCCGTGTGGCACTTCACCACCAGCGTGTCTTTGGAGACGCGCTGCACCAGCGGGCCCGGCGACTCTGTTGCCAGCCTCCACAGCTCCTTCCTGGCCTGGACGGAGGCCTGCAGCCCGTCCACGGTGGAGACCTTCAGGGTCAGCGGCGTGGCGCAGCTCTGGCACTCAATGGCCTGTTTGATGTGGACGCAGAGGCTGTCGGACGACTGCTTGGACGTCGCCTCCGACGGCTCCGGCTCACCCTGGTGCGACCTCTGGTTGTGCCTGCAGGACGGCAGGAAGCAGCGGCCCAGGTTGATGCGGGTCAGCAGGGTGGCGCCGTCGTTGGTGGCTATCGCCGTGTCGGTGGGGACGAGCTCCACGAAGCCCAGCTGCGTGGCCGTGGCGCCCCTCCCCCGGTGGCACACTGAGAACACGTGCACGCCACCGGTCAGGATGCCGCCTCCCTCCCGCTCTTTCCCGCCCCGCTCCTCACTGTCAATGATCACCTTCACCACCTCCACCGCCCCCTTCTTGCCGCCCCTCCCCCCGCCGGCCGAAGCATCCCTGAGGGAGATCCCGCACGCCTTGTTTTTGCAGCTGAGGCCGCGTGTGCCGTTGTAGACGCCGCACTGGGGGCACTTGCGGATCCCCCGCAGCGTGGCCCTGCCCAGGTTGGACAGGAAGGCCGGAGTGGTGGACGTGGACTTTCGGGCGTCTCGCTGTTTCGCTGCTAAACTGGCCTGAGCGGTGGTCGTCTGCACCGTGCAGGGCGACACCACGTTCGACGAGGACGTCACTGTCACTTCAGCTTCCATTTTGGGGTCAAAAGTTGCCCAAACCTGTTCGGAGAGGTCAAAGTAAATAAAAAAATATGGAGAAATTAGATTAATAATACAAATAAAAGTAAAATGAATCTGAGTCTATTAGTTATTTAACAAAACCATAAATCACATTATTCAACTTTAATTTATTAATTTAGTTATGCCACCATTATAACAGTTTCAATGATTTTGTAACTGCATCCTGCTTCTAATGTGTCATGCATCTTTTGGATAAAATGCTGTAAGCGCACACACCAGAATCGCACGTGATGTTGCTGTGTGTTGTTGTTGCTGTTTTAAGCGAAAATGTTTAAACTACCTGAGTTCAGCTTCTGTTTGGTCAAATTCAGCTTTACCCTGGCCTCCAAAACCGTCTCGACCGTCGCCATTCCTCCTTACATCCTCACCACCGCATTGCGCCTGTAACGACACTCCGCATTGGTCCGAGCGGATCACGTGGGCGAAATGGAGGCGGCTCTTTAACCGCCGCGCTGCATCATAGAACCTGTAGTTTATATCTGGAACCTCGTGGTTACAGTTAAGGGGATGTACGGTGTACCGTGCTTACGTGCCGACGTCCCTCAACGGCGGCCATATTGGGACGGTCCAGCTCCGGCTGTGGTCTGGTTTTCTACCCGTAATAAAGTAAGAGTTTTACACAGATAAAATACTCATAACTCGCTGAAATTCTGATATTTTCCACACGTTTCATTTAACTGACATTGCAATTTAATTAATTCTAATAAAGCACGTTCACTTTATGGTATTTTTGCTTTTGCTTATGTGAAGGTTCGTCTATTATGATCGTTGTTTGTGTGTGTGTATAAATATTACTATTACTATCTGCAATAACGCTACTTTTTTATGAAAGTTCATAATTGTAATTATTCGTAATTATAAATATGTAGTGTCACAGTTGCATTAATGACGTTTATAACAAACCAAGTAATTTGAGAATCGGTTGAAAATTGAGTTATGTTTATTTTAATAGTTTATCCACCATCGACTTAATGCTCTAAACGAGCGAACGGACCGACACAAGATGGCGGTCGTGTGTGGACGCGGCTCATCGGGCAGCAGCGTTGGGTGAATCATCTACTTTTCTATAGATGTCTATAGTCACTAACTACTAACGAACTAACTATATAAACACAAAAACTATATTATGAATGCAAATTCAAGTCATTGAAGAAGATTTAATATCTGTACATTGCGGGACTTTTGTATAAAACCCTTTGGATGCGACTATTTTTTAATAATTAATTACAAAACCTGTAATTAATTATATAATTTTGTTAATAAAGTCCCACCCCTCATTTATTTTATTTAATATAACTTCCCTTTAGTTTTTTAATTTATTTATATAGATCTGATCAACTATATATATATCATAAATGTATCACTTGTGTTGTAAAGTAAACACAAAATGCAGTTTTTAAATGAACTGAAATAACTTTGGTGACCTCTAGTGGGAGTAGGGGGCTCCAGGTTGGCAACCACTGCTTTAAATGGTTTAAGCTTATATTTTAGGTGTTTTCTTGTTGGCTTTAACAAAGGTGGCAACCGTTTAAAATAAACATTTAAAAAAAAGACAAATTGTAACCTTTCAACTTCCACTTTGATATTGGATTTTGATATTGAAATTGGACCTTTTACGAGACGGGGCCTTGTCTGAAGGCCCCTTATTTTATATTGGAACAAAAATAAATTTAAATTACCACAAACTATTTGACACTGATATATCATGAGGCTTCTGGCCTACTGCAGAGAAGTTACATATGAAAAGAAAAATGTAATTTATCATCTATAAAATGTAAGAAAATAGTTATGACATCTTCAGAATACCTCTTGTCCAACCAGTAGTCAAAAAGACAAAATAATCATAATCAAAATTTAAATGAGCCGAATGTGCCCTCAGGAGCAGCTTCAGCATCACAATTAATGATCCAGGTGTTTTCTTGTCCAGATGTTGCCTAGTTAAATATGCATTGTTATAAATCAGAGCTGAAGAGATTAGTTGAATAAGTGATTGTCAGAAGCCAAATCCAAAACTCCTATTAACGCCTATCTATTAATTATTGATATTTTGTTGAGCTTCTTAAATTTGGGGATTTGTTGCTTTCCTTTGTTATAGGATAGTAAATTTGATTTGATTTTGGTCTGTTGGTTAGTGAAAAATCAGGACTTCACCTGAAATTAAAGTGTGACGCAAATAAATTTGATGAAAACATATGCACTGTACACCTCTAATTACTGTTACTAAGATAGTAGGAACGGGACAGAAAAACGGAGACATGTCCGCTGCCTACAGTGACATTAAAGTCAATCAGTAAGTGATATTTGTCAAAGCCTGCATTCACTGCATGTTCCACCTGATTTTGACGATGCAAACAGTGTAAATTTGAGTCGTTTGAAGCATCAGCATTTTAATAGGACAAAGCAAAAACACAAACCATGTTACTGAAGCATCGACAGAACTTCCCTTGCCAAAAACATAGGTTGAACACATTCTTAGGCACCGCCTACTCTTTGATGATTTTTTTTTTGGTTAAATAAGAAAAATAACTCGCTGATAAGGCAACACAATGGGTTGTTCAACTCTATTAAAACGATGGTGGCCACAGTGCAGAAAAAGGTTTCTTTATCAGTTAAAACGGAATAACTTAAAATTATGAATTACTCGTGGATCTTAATCCTTTTGCATTGCATAGCAACGCTGCTTCTGGAAGAATAAAATGCTGCACTGTATCTACTGTACATGGATCAGCACTGGACAGGGATGCTACTGTCAAACAGCTGTTTCTTGAATCATTTTCCCCCATCCAGAGGCAAACACGCTTCCTTAATTAACATGTCTTTATACAGATTCAGTACAATTGAACAGACCGTTTGATTATTTACATAAAACAGAGATCCAAATGAAATTACAAAAGAAAGTGGAATGCAAAAACATAAAAAAAAAACAGTATTTCAAATTTTTGTGAAAAGATAAGTAATTGTGCAATATTTGTCTGCCTGTAAGTAAGATAAGAGTGGCAGTAATCCCTGCAATTGGTTTATTTGAGATATTGAAAATCTAATTTAAAAAATAAAGTTGACAGTTGACAGCCACTTAATGTTTTATAAACAAACATAAGAGATCTCACACGTCACATGATTCTATGGTGTCACTGCAACATTTCTTTATAAGACAGTCCTGAAATGAAACACAAAAAAAGGCAAAAAGCTCTTTATACAATGTCAGCATTTTAAAGTCGCTCACAACAAAATGAAAGAAAACGACACTGTCTATTTTTAATTTGTAGCAAAAAAAACAAAACAAAAAAAACAAAACATTGGCGTAGTCCTTTTCTGTTTAAGGGGAAGATGATCTGGACAGTCTTGTGTGTAAAAGCATCAGTTCATGCACACACACATAAGCACACACATTTCTTTTCACAGACTTGTTCTCCGTCTGTTCAGTCCGTTCCGTGAGATTAGCGAAGGAGCGCTGAAATGTATTTGTTATATGTGGTTTCCACTTTCCCTCAACCTGCCTACCTGCACTCAGTGATTTCCTACATTTCACAGAATGACTTGACAACACCCTGAGAACTTTCTTGGACTTTAAGATTTCACTTTAGCGATCGGCGGACAGAATAATTCAGAGAAAATCAAAAATTGGGCGCCCCTTCCTCCAATTACACGTCTCGTGGTTGCACTGCATGACTATGAGGCAAAGGTGGGAGCCGCCTCTTCTTCCTGTATGATGGTTGAATATCGGTATAAAAGTCGGCCCTTGCTCTTTGGCTCTGAGGGGCTGAAAACAAAACCCAGGGTTTTTATATATATTCAATTCGCTGACCATTACTTCCTTTTAAATCAGCTGTGCTAGAAATATCTTAACATGTCATAATTTACATTTGGCCAGTTATCTGCAAGCTTTAGAAAAATACACCAAATAAAAATTTGCCCAGGAATGAAAGGTGCATTAAGCAGTAGCTGTTCTAACAGTGTTTAAGTGTTCTGTAGTGGACTGGCTTCTTTACACTTGCAGATTTGGGCAGTGGGTGAGGTTACGGGCTGGTAAGGTTGATAAAATGGCGAACCAGCCTCGCTAACAAGAGTATAATTTCATGTGTTGACAGAGTGCGTCTAAAGCACTCCTCCTCCAGCAGAGTGTCATCCTCGTGGCCTCGGAGAAGGCTCCTGTGTGGCCAGTGATCAGTGGGTGTGGTAGCCGGCAGTCCCCATGCCGGCCTGGTTGGTGAGCACAGTCCCGTTGACGCCCTGCCCGGGCTCCACCATGCCGCCGTTGCTCACGGCGCCGACGCCTGTCCATCCAGCACCGGCGTGTAGATGACTACAAACAGCAGGAAGAAGCCATAGTTACACAAGAGGAATTACGTTTACAGACAGAGCAGAAACCAGCATTTACAAGTATAAATGCTCATAAACAGCACTGAGCAGATCTGGAGGCTCTATTGTAGATTACACCATGAATCAGCTGTAGTGTCTGATGCTCTGTAACTGCATTACAACTACATATTTTATATTGTATTATGCTGTAGTTTATAGTGTATTTATTATTATTTTATTATTCTTGTTGTATATTGGTATTCATTGTGGGTAGCAAAGTAAGAATGTTTATGTGCATAGGTCTGAGCGATATTAACAGAAAACCTATCAGTAAAATTGGTGAGATTCTTTTCCATATTTTATGCTTAATAACTTGTGGTTTTCATTGTTATGCCACTGTGGTGTTTTATTTAGCTTCTTCTTGCACCACAAACAACTGAAACTGGGTGAATTGTTGTGGATTTGAAGCTAATCAATATTGAACAACCATTACACCGCAGAAAAGAGGTCAGAGGAGATCTGTGTACGATCACTGAACCGAGTGAAGGTGAACTTTCTGTGCTTGTCCAGGCGATCAGCTCCTCTCGTGCTACACTAACCCTACCCTGTAGGTACGGTGTCAATTCACAGCGTGAATTAACCTTTACACGACTTGGACAGTGATCAGATTTTTTTTAAAGACACTTTTAACCACCTCCAGGATGTACTGGAGACTGATTAAAACCCAATTGTTAATGCTACACCTGGAGATTTAAGACATACAAGCAAGGTGATGATCGATGTAACTGCTTCAACACCTCAGCTCTTGACGTTTTAATAATTTGTAGATTGTTTACACAATTTCTTACTTAATTTAAAATGTTCAAAAAATAATTCTTTCTCATTGTACTTACACCTGATCAGTTTCATAAGAATTCGTACCACACTTCTTGAGTCACTGTCCAACACATTATATTTTTGCCTCATGTGCAAGTTTGCCTGGATAAAAGCATCTGCCAAGTGACCGTCTCGAGACGAATCTGTCCCATGTGATAACAGCAGCTGCAGTTGATCCCTCCTTATTAAAGTGACAGGAAATTGCAGCTTAGGCATCCTGCGCTGTAGAAACCTTTATCTGATCATCACTAAATGATTGGTGTGGGAAAGGGAGCGACATGAAAGAGTCCACGAAGACCATATCAGTTTTGTTTAGTTCGGAGTTCGAGAATATCTGTGTTTGAGAAATGAACCAACCAAGCAAACCAAAATCTGCTGCGTCAGGTTCACACTCACTTGTAGCCCTGCTGATCCCAGGTCTGCCCGTAGACTCCATAGCTCGGCATCTGCCATCCATTGGGCACGTACTGTCCAATCTGCTGCGTGTTACTGTACCACTGACCCCACTGACTGTAGGGCTGCGCTGCGAAGCTCACCGTGTTCTGCTGACACACACGCTCATATTTTAGGAGGCAGAATATCACATTGCGCCTGATCAAGATCTCACAGTCAAATGAAGGAACGCTGCAGCTGTTCAGCAGCCGTGAAAGTGGCAGGATGACCCTGGTACATACCTGTGGCATCTGTACCTGCTGGATGGGGCTGACCATGTCGGTCGTTTCTTTGCCCCAGTAACACTTAACAACGTAGCCCTCTATGGACGTCCCGTTGACAGAAACTATAGCATGAGCTGCTGCCTCATGGGAGTTGAACCTAAAGACAGAACAAACATACTTAATAATGAACAATAAAGCCTTTACAGCTTCCTTCCTGGGCCACATACAGACCAGTTTGCTTTCATGTGGCCTAGATGAGTAAAACTGATCCTTAATAACCTTCTATATAAATAACACCTTCAAATGTCTCCTTTTCTTTTCATGTAAAGTGGTAAAACTGAGATCTGAAAACTTTCACATGGACCAAGAGTTACTAAACAGGTGATGAACAGCCTAGGTTATTAAAGAAATGGTCAATTTCAATCATCTTACCTCACAAATGAGTAGCCTTTGTCTGGGAAGACACGGATTTCCATTATTTGGCCGAAAGGCGAGAAGGTTTGTCTCATAATTTGCTCTGTGAACAACAGAAACAGCATTAATATTTGGATAATGTGGGAGTTGTGCTTCTATAAGTGCAGCTTCACCTCGTGGACGGACGATGACTCACCTGTGAGACCTGCTGTGACGCCTCCGCAGTAGACGGTGCAGTTGCTGGGGCTGGACTGGTTCACCACCTCGTCAAAGGAAAGCTGCTTGGTATTGGTTGCTGAAATAAAAAGACAAAGCAGATTTTATTTAGTTTGGTGCCTTTCGTCTTGTGATATTTGCCGGCCTTGACCAGGCGCAATTGGGGAGGAAAACTAGAAGAGACACTGGTAAACAAGAATGTATGTAAGGGTGGGAGAAAAAAACATTGATTCATGTAAGAATTGTTATTCTCTAGGATTCTGGATCGATTCATATTTTCAAAAATCAACTTTTATTGACGTTTCCTCTGTCTCAATTAGTGATGGGAACACCCTGTTTTCCACTGGATCCACGCTGTGGTCACCAGAGCTGATCGCATTGTTATTGTCGCTGTCGGCCCTGGAGTTGAGGCAGATGCACACTAACAGCTGTTACCGTTACCATAGCGATGAGCCGATTCGTCCTTTTTACTTTAATCTCCTCTCCTTTTGTCAACAGATGTTTTTACAGGTGCATCTCAGTAAACTGCCAAAAACATTACAAATTAAAAAAAGGAAATACAGGCATGAAAGGTTTCATTCTATGTGTATTATTTCACTTTTTGAATTACTGACATATCAAAACCTTTCTCTGATATTCTAATTTATTGAGATCCACCTGTAAAGGTAGGCATAGAACTCTAATTGCTTGAGTGAAGTAAAAATTCATATTTAATCAACATATATTCATTTAAAGGTACGTCTATAAATTGTAGCAACACAAATAACCAGAATCCCGTGTTAACGTATAAAATGTAGGTCTAGTTTACAATAAGCCCTTGTGTTATAGGCCTATCGCTATTTTTTTTCTGTTAAAATAATTAAATCAAAAAAAATAATTGTCTGGTGTTTAAAAAAAAAAAAATCAGTAATTGATTTTATGCATGACTCAGAATGAATTCTGAATGAATCAGTTCACAATCTTATATATTTGTGCTACCAAGTGTTTAGTTTGCAGGGTAATAGCAGGTTGACTACTAGCAGTAGACAATGCTAACAATAACTGTTGATATAACGTAAACATTTTGATGCACAAACTGGCTACATATTCTAATATCAGCTCTATAAATATGACCCAGAATGCCAAATTCTCCCAGCTTGACTTTTATTGTTTTTATCCAATTTAAATAAATGTCTGAATAAGGTTTATAACTTAGTTTCACTGATGGTGGCATAGCTTTCATCATCAGACACGGCCTCTGATGTCTGAATCACTAACCAGGGGTCCCTGGGTCTCCCTTTTGCCTAAGGCCCCCAAATACCTTGAAACGGCCCTGATCTTGACTATATGTATTATCGGGTGTAGGGACACATCAATAGATTTACGTCTAAGAATAGAACACACTGCATTGTGAGATTGTTGTTAGCTGTGCTTTTTTTCTTGTCTCTTCAATCGATTGCAGGAATTCTTTAAGGAATTATATAGACCCCAAATTTCACTTTTCATCTTCTCCATAGTAAATAAGGTCACACAGACAGTCAGGGACACTGCGCCTATGCTGTTCTTATTAATTTTACCTTCCTCTGTATCCTGTTATAAAGTCAAACATATGTAGTGGAAAGAGGCCTGATATGTTTGTAAATATAAAGTGTAGCTAGTTAAAATATAATTAGATGTTTGTGATTAATTCTAATACCACAAGTTTGTTGTGTGATTTTTATTCTTGATTTAAATCCAATAAATATTTACTTTCCTACCGTTTGTGAAATGGCTGAACCCTAGAAATCCTGATACTAAAAAAGTCTTACTTGCTTTCCGATTTTTATGAAGTACACACAAATGATACATGACACATGCTGTGTATATAATGGGGCAACACTTCAAAGGAAACTAAACAGCAGTTTGAGATTTTAATAAAACATCTCCATAGATTAACTATAACAAATGTAGTTGTAAACAAGCTAAGATACATCGATCAATGTTTAATTAAATTGCTGTGAACTTACTTTCATTCGTAGTTTTCGGAGCAGGCTTCCTCGTGGCCCAGTTGGTCCTGATCTGCCTCCCGCCCAGCCACTGTCCTCCCATCTGCTGGATGGCGTTTTCTGCATCCTGATCACACACAGGAAACAACAACACTGAGTCATCGAATACAAACATCTTATACTGTAAAAAAACAACAAAAAATAATTTCAATAAGTCAATCAGAACCTGCTCATGATTTTCTTAGTCCTGTCACATGTGCGCAACAGACACACTTACCCATTTGTTGAAGAAGGAGACAAAGCCATAGCCTTTAGATTTACCTGTGGCCATGTCTTTCACCACTCGACAATCACTGTAGACAGGAAATGCACATTAGTTATATAATTAAACAGGAACCTCAATGTTTCATTTAAATCAAGTTTTAAAGATCTGACTCCATTTACTTAATAATCTATATTTCTCTATGTATATCCTGTCTCCAAGCCTGATAAATATCCTATAGATAGATATAGATAGATATCCTATTTGTGTGTCATATGCCTCCATTACGCTGCTGCTCTGGGTGACATGTTCCTTCATTATGTGACGTGTGGACGCTGGTTTATTTTGAGTAAATGCAGCATACAGTAAATTGTTCATGCTGCACCAAACTAGAGAACAGAATGTGGATTCATCCGCAGATGATAATAGCCCAATAAGTATATATTTAATATTATTTTAATAATGTTTGCTAAAAACCGCAGTGTAGAATTAATTGGCTATAATAAGTTTATGCTCCAAAATAAATATTGAAAGATGGACAAGCTATGCTTTTTTGGCATTTAAAAGGAATTTGTTGACAGTAATGAAAAAAAAAATCTGTAATTGCATGGTTCAAATATCTTGATACACTTACGATATTTTCCCAAATGGAGCAAAAGCTGCTTTTATGTCATCTGTGGTAATTTCAGGACTTAGATCCCCAACAAAGACATGGAAGTGACCTAAAAAAAGATAATTCATGTTATAATTCAATCAATCTAACATTATTAAAAAAACATTCTTAGCATAATGATAGATATGACATAAGTATGAGTCTTATTAATGTAAAAAAAAACTGTAAATAAGTTGCATTTTTAATACATGCGTTTCTTCCATCTAATGAGGTATGACACATACAGCAGTATAAAATGCAGCGAGGGGTTAGATATAGCTTTATTTGACCCAGAATACGGTGAAATAGGCTAAAATAGAGCTTGTGTTCATGTCATTGCTGGATGTGTGGGTGAACATTAGCTTTATTTAGCTTCAATGATCTAACAACAGTGGACTTGGACTGCAATCCAGAGTGTTCCAAACCTGTTACAAGGTGCTTTGTATCATATAATACAGGTTTATTTACTAGGAGTGGAGGTTAGATGTGACATTATCTCTGGTAGCCGTTGTGGAGTCCACGTAATTTTTCTTAAACTATACAGAACAGATGGCTGAAACACTTAGACTTGCTTCTTAATTTTTATACCGTCTGCACTTCACGTTCACCTCTAACCAGATTACTCTTGGTCGGTGTCACTTTTAAATCCTTCCCCAGAACAACAAACTAGAAACAATGTTTCAGGCATGTTTACAAATGAATAGCTATAGGAAACCATTTGTTTTATATAATGGTAAAAATTCCAAACATTTTCACATGTCACATTTTCCACAAAAATATCTAAACATGTAGCCCTGTGGTATTTCTTTTTAGCACTTACTGCTTGTGTCTTTCTTTTGGCTGGTGGGTGTAGTGGCCCAGTTGACCTTGACCTCCTGCAAGAGACAGATGTAGAGAGCGAGGAAGAGAAAAAAGGTGAGGAGGTGAAGAACACTCACAAAAAGGAGGAAGGTGCTTTTTCTTTGATTAGAGGTCTTGTCACACACCAGTTTCATTTTAGTCTATCGTCACATTTTGTGATTGAGAACTTTTTTTTTTTTTTAATAAGGTGGTCTCTGTATGCCACATTTGGATTATTTAAAACCAGAACTACAAATCGATTTATCCATTTAATACACAGTAAAATACAGTGGAGAATATAAAAAAAGGGATATCAAGATTTCACCTTCACAATCAGGAACATTTCAGTCTCAGTCTAGTAAAAATTTGGAGTAAAACTGTAGGAAGTAAGGTCCAAATAACAAGGGACTTACAAACAAGTGATTTTTACGAACTTGTTATACTCCTCAAATGGTCCTTCAATACCTGTTGAGGATAAAATATTTTCAACTGAATGTATTTTTCTGGAAGTTGATCTTATGTGGATTCTATGTGGAAATAACTTTACAAAAGAACACAGCAGTAAAGACGGAGGGGGACAGAAGAGCATTAATTAAAGTAGATCAAAGAACGTTACATGTAGCATGATCACACAGCAGGGCCACGGTAAATTAATTCATACACAGATGGGAACTAACTATTAGGAAATTATTCATTAGAAACAGACAGCATGGAGCATGAAATGACAAAATAACAACAGCACTTTATTTATACCTGGAAAATCACACAGATTTGTCAGTTTATAATTTGTTATACCTGAAATGTAATAAAAAAAAAATCATACATGTAGAGTTTAGTTCAGTGTTTGTTTAAATGTGCATTTTGAAAATGACACCTGGCAGGTGGAAAGTCTAATAATTAAGGCTTTTTAAAATATTTTCAAAACCTGATTGGTAAAACATTTAATTCAGTTGAATAATAGGTCAACCAAAAATTAACCTGCAACTATTTTGATTCTCAGCTAATAAATCAAATCTTTGATTAAGTACAAATGGCAAAAATTCTCTGGTTTCAGCTCCTTCAATGTTGGGCTTTGCTGATTTTCTTAATGAATATTTGGGGCTTTTCGACTGTTGGTTGGACAAAATATCACCTAAATATTTATGTATTTATCTAACTTTTTCCACTATTGGAAATAGACATTGATTAACGAGGAAAATAATAATGAAAATGGTTGCAAACCTACGGAACTCTGATGGCTTGAGTTTATTTTATTTTTCATTTAAAAAAGGTCCCACATTATACACTTTCCCTGGCTTTTATTTGAAGTTTTAATATACCCGTTAAGTTGTGAAATTACAAATTTTATATATATATATATATATATATATATATATATATATATATATATATATATATATATATATATATATATATATATATATATATATATATATATATATATATATATATATATATATACACACACACACACATACATACACACACACACACACACACAACACCTAGACCTTTCATAATAAGATATTAAAATCTCACTTTCTACAATATGGGACTTTTAAAAATAGAGATTAGAGAAATGAATGTGTGATAAAACACTAGCACACAAATTCCTTCAATATTGTAAAACTATAACGATATTACAACAATCAATACTTTTTGACACTTTTATATTTTAGACTGACTTGCCAAACTGAAGCACTGGTCTAAATTAAAAATCATATATTAAGTTTAAGGAGTCCAACACTTTAATTCCCCTTCAGAGTAATATGAACAAGCTAAAATACATTTTTACAATCTTAAATGTAACAGTTAATGGGAAAAACATCAAGGGGCAGAATATGCAAATCTATTAATTTATTGACTATTACTTTATAATGTTTTAACTACAGCGTTTGGTCGTCAATATACCGACTTGTGTTAATACCACAGAAGGAAATCACAAACAATCACAAACTATCACCTAAAACTTAAATTAACATTTAGTTTTTAATATTCTTATATTACCCAGCAGTAATATTTTACAAAGTATCGGTGTCTGGCGTTCCCACCCGGTCATTTCAAACTGTGCACGGAAGAGAAACGTGCCCACAGGAATAAATCAAATTAAGTGAAGTGGAGCAGGAGCAGGAAAGGGCAGTAAGATAATGTTTAACAAGATTCAAAGTTTTTTCCAGCTGCTTCATTTCGACACTGCCCACCCAGCTTTGCCCTAGTTGACTCACCCCGGAGATATGATAGCTTACCTTACCCAGTATTTTCCGACCATTCATGGCTGCAATTGTGGCAGTGGCATGTCTATGCTCATAGAACTCCACAAAGCAGTACGGGTCATGCCCTGCTGTCTGAAGTGGACAAACACACACACGTTAAGTCAAATTGCCTTTTAAAAGTTTCTGCTCCCAGGCCTTGGTCAATATAAACATGTCATCATTAATCAAACAGGAGACCAACAAACTACTGGACAACATTAGTTGTGGATCAACAGGATGGACATCAGAGCAAATGACGAGACCTGGACTGGGTTGCACCAGCTGTTTGTAAAAATTCATCACTTTGTGCATTAAGACCTTTAAGAGCTACACCTATTAGTCAACTAATCAATTAGTTGATCAAATCAACTATTTTAATAATCAATTATACAGAATCGCCAAATATTTGATGACTGTAAAAAAATGAGGTCTCAAGATCATACAGGTAGAAGTTGCAGTATAACTTCCAAAAATAACAGTTTAGGCAGCAAAATATAAAATAAACTTAAGTGTTAATCTTTGGTAGATATGAGTTTTTTAATAATGTGAAAACATATGCAAACATTTAGCAATCTCTCCGTCTAAAGAAGAGCTAGTTTCCGCCATGCAACCAGGTTTTAATTTAGCGATGTGTGAATCCAGACTTAACACTTCAGATTTAATTAGGCCAAGTTTAAACTTATAAACAGCTGATGCAACCAGCTGATGCCAAGAGGGGGAAGTAAAGTGTTGATCTATGAATCCTCAGCAGGAAAACGGTAGTTGTTGCACAATAGTTGATTACATTTAACTGTTAAGAGGCGACACGGAGTGGGAAAAAAAAAAAACGACTTTGAACTCACATCTACTATCATTTTACAGCTCTTGCAGGGTCCAATCTGGCCAAACAACTCCAGGATGAGGGCTTCTGTCACGTCCCGGGACAGATTCCCCACATACCTACACACACACACAGATAAACAAGCAGAACCAATTACTGTTTTGTTATGTAGCCGATTTGTTTCTCGAGGTGCCACAGGGTGACTTGATATATTTGTGTGCAAGAGTCCACATAAGATACCTCTCCATCTACTAAACAGCAAATGGACTGTATTTGTAAAGCACCTTTCTAGTCATCACAATACATTTAGTTGAGTATTTTCATGTGATGCTACAATATTTCAGAGGGAAATATTCTACTTTCTCCTCCACTACATTTATCTGATGGCTTTAGATACTTCTCAGACAAAGATTTAACACAATGGATTGTATAACAAGCTTTTAAAATAAAACATGATCTTTTAGTCTTTGTCATCTTACAAAAAGCAGAGTGTAGTTGGCTCACATTTCACATGTCTATGATTGTTAACAGCTCCAACAAATAGAGATTTTGCCTTCTAAGCTTCACAGTGAAGCAGATTAGTAAAACAGAACTTAGTTTGTTGTTCTCTCCTCTCCCACTAATCATCTCAGGACCCCTCATAATTATCTGCTGACCCTTTGGGTCAACCTTTAGGTTGGTCAAGATGAGACTAAACTAGTTAACTGTATATACAGTAGTTAAACTAGCTCCAACTTCAGCAGCTCCAACAATAACATGCCATATATAATAGAGACAATGTCATATATAACAGATTTACTCAATGAGTATTTTACTTGTAATAGAGTATTTCCACATTGCTATATTGGTAATTTAAGTTAAGGATCTGAATACTTCTACCATAAAATACCCAGGATATTTGAACCAGACAACATGCAGATTTCATGCATCAGAAGTGGTCAGGATTTGATATGAATCCAGTAGATTCACCTTTAGAAACGTCTCAAGACAGTATAATCTGATGGCTGTTAATGCAAAGTGATCCCCTAGTCGCCTACATGTATTGTGCAGCTCTTCAGCCAAAACATAAAGAGTGTAGACATGGGTTAGGAAACATTATTGAAATCTCTCAGCTATTGACCTTGTCTTACCTTACTGGTGGCTTTAAATAGCATCCAGCTAAGCTTGCACGGGAAATAAAGAGCCTAATCTCGATATGAAGCAGTAAAGTTTGCTTTACGATGTGTTAATATTTAGGTGCTAATTTTACTAGTAATAAAACTTTAAGACATCTGCTAAATCTGTATATACACACGGGTCTAACGATTTATCTGTTCCCAAAATACTAGCCTCATATGACTCAAGGCTAAGCACTCTGGGGAGTCTCAGTTTCATCTGAATGTGGGGAACGCACGCATTACATTTCCCCCTATCGCTTCCTACATGCACTAATCATTAAACACCAATGACTACCATAAAGCCAATATTATTATCCAAGGCAACGGTGTGTTCGTTTTATTCGATATTATGTCATTTTCCAATAAAAAGTAGGTTTCATATCGCGTGTTCAATTTCTTTTAAAATCCTGCTCCGGCTATTGAGTTTCATCTGCTCCACAGCGCCCCCACCTCTGGTTCAGTATAGAGCAGGTAAAACCCGGAATTACACATCCGAAGCAGGTTTTTGTGACGAATTGATGTACACGCGAGAAGAATCTCCCTTTTATTTGACGAATACAAAATATTGAAGAAAAAGAACACACCGATGGATCGGATAAGGATCTTGGCTTTAAGGTAATCACTGTTTTTGATGATAGGTACAATGTGGGGAAACGTTGGGGCGAAATCTAAGGCGCGCGTTCCCCAAATTCGTGGGATGTAACCGAGACTCTCTAGAGTGCGTAGCCTGGAGTCTCGTGAGGCTACCAAAATACATGCTTTCCTACGGAGGTAATGGCACACCAAATTCCATTGAAAGAACACTGATTAGATTTATATCCCGTTTTCCCTCCTGTTCCCCATCACGCACATTGATGGAAATACAAACTGCTGATACAATACATTTCTCTTTCTCATCCGGCATAAACAAAACGCACAATGAACTATTTATTTTAGCAATATTGCGGGAAAACGACGCGTAGGTTTGGGGATTTTTCTCGAATTAGCTTGCTAGCGCCGCTCGGTTAATTTCCCAGTAAATTAGATAGTTAGGACTCATAACCTATCTACTCGTATCCAGGTGGTGTTGGTTCACGTGAAGCCTGCGTAAACGCGCAACGTAAACTGTGTTTTTCTTGCACCGTTTGTGTATCTATCTTCACATCAGAGAAAGATTAATTGCTAATTGAAGTACGGAGCCGCAGCTACGTGACGAAACCCAAGCTAACAGCGACGCAGACAAAACACTCACAGGGTTTTGGGCTGGTCATCGTCCATTCTGCTTAACTTGCTGGCCGAGAACAAGTCGCAACCCTGGGAGCAAATCCACGACTGTCGCGGGCTGCTGCCGGTGACACTGTCAAATTATTTTATTGCGCAGTATAAACTGATTTGCCACCGCTGTTAGCTCCAGAATGAACAATGGGCAGCCGACAAAGATGGCGGAGCGACCGGAGCCGACACGAAACACGCATGCGCAATAGTTCAGTTGAAGGCAACTTCTGGACAGCTGGAAATTACAATACATCAGTCACATACAGGGGTGGAAAGTAACTAAGTACATTTACTCGAGTACTGTGCTTAAGTATAATTTAAAGTTTTTGTAATTTACTTGAGTAATTCCATTGGATCTTACTTACTAATTCCGTTTGATCTTACTTTATACTATACAGTTTTAGTTGGTTTTCAGGTGTAGATTTGACATATTGGATAATATCACAAGCTTTTACAATACAACATAGTTAAAGATGAAACAAATGGTTTCAAATTCTAGTCTGTCGTTTTATAAACATCAGTTAAGTCGGCTCACATTTCACATCTATGATTGTTAAAAGCTACAACAAATGATTTTTGCCCTAAATTTCTCACATGGTTTCATTTCAATATTCAAAAGGACCAACATTTCACCAAAGAACTACAAATATTTAAAATATCCAAAAAGTGAAAACAGATTAGTGAATCATACATTTTTCTTCTTCTTTCCTCAAAAATCCAATACATCCCTGTTATAATCTAACTACATTTTGCTACTAATAGTTTAACTTTTAAGCTGTTTTTTTCATGCAGGATTATTTATTTCTAATAAAGTATTTTTATAATACTCTATTATTACTTTTACTAAAGGATCAGAGTACTTCTTTCACCACTGTATATACAGTACATTTACAAGTATTATAAATATTCCATCTTATTTATAGCCAATATTGAAAAGTGCTTATTTTTATTAAGTGCTTAAGAAAAATATATACACAGTACAATAATAAAATAAACTACAATGATGCATTTTTCCTGCTGTGTTTCTTGTAGTTTTATTCAAAATCACTTGGGTCTTAGTCTCGTATTGTTTCAAATATTTTATTTTCCGTAATTGATCTGAATATTTTTGCTTATTCCAGTTTCAGTTGTGAACTGCTGTAGGCAAACAGTATAAAGTCAATAGCAACAGAACTGTCAGTGTTTATAAAGTGCAAAAAGGAATTCTGAAGTCTTTTAAAACAGTGAAAGTCAGAAACCTGATTTATTGTCACACTATGACACTTTCACTACATCTTTCGTTGTCATTGCATTTCCTTTTAAATTAATGACAAATGCATAAATAACATTAACTAACATACACCAATGATTAAAAAAAAAAAAAAAAAGACAAAATCCCCAAAAGTCCAGTGGTTTCCATGCCTGTACCCTGATGCTGTTCCATGCTGCTGCTGATCCAGTTCTCTGCAGCACAGGCAGCTGTGCGTTCAGAGATGATTCCGGCCGCTTTTCTCCGCTCGATCGCGTCCTCATCTCGGGCAGACGTTGTGGTCGGTGACGAGTTTCTCCATCCTCTTTATCTTGCGTTTGTTCTTGGGCATGGGTTTGTCATACATGCCGTTCTTGAGGAGATGCTCCTTGCTGTGATGGATCTGAGCGCCGTGCTGCAGCTGGAAGGAGCAAAGGGCCTTAAGAGGCCTCAACAGAACCTGGACGAGTGGAAAAGAGATGGAAAGTGATGAAAATCATTTCTGTTGCAAAGTTAACCAGCATATTCAGTTACACTGAATATATGATGAGTGACTTGTAATCCACTCTATATGCAAATTTATATTCATTACACAATCAGTTCAGTTATAGTATCAGGCATAAAAAGCTGAGAGCATGAGCCCCTAGTTTAAGGCTGGATCTTTGCAGCTTGTCACTCCCCTACTTTCTTCCCCCCTTTCCTGTTTCTCTACTGTCCTATATAAATAATAAAAGATGATTATTAACAAGCCAGAATTACACATAATTCTGAAGATGCCTAATTCTGTTGTGTAATAGTGGTTACATAAACAGCCAGAAACACTAATTTTGTAATAAATCTTGTGCAACAGGGCTTTGTGGAGTCCGCCCATGCACTTTCAAATTTTCTGCAATAGGAGCATCACTCACAATTTAGAAAGTGAGAGATTTGCATCAGCACTCACATTTTAGCATCAAATACTTGCACTTTAATAATAAGCACTTTATCCCTTTAATATCCAAGCACATGCACTTTAACTCCTCGGGCTTGTCGTAAACATGTTTTTTATTTTATGTGATCCTGTCTCAAAAATATCTAATGTGTGACCCCGTCCCAGTTTTTTATTGCTGTTTGTGTTTTGTGCTCTGTTTTATTGTTACCATCAACCTGCCAAGGGACCAAAGATGGAAATTAGCCACTAGCGGCTAAAATCTTGTATATTTCCATTCATTAATATACAAGGTCCCTGTTGGTAAATAAACTGAAATTGAAATATTTTAACTTTATTCTCAAAATCCAAAGACATGTCTGGCACTACTTTATTCTTGAAATGCAAAATAGTTAAATAAAAATGTTCCCCTCATTTTTTTTTTTTTAATGCCTGGCCCTAATACCCTTTCATACGCAGCAGATGCGCTCTCATGATCCCAGATATTTCCCCACGTCACCTCTTGGATGTCGTCATTCCTCTCCAGGATGGACAGAGCGACAGCGGCACACTCCAGCGTGGACAGACAGATGTTGGAGGGTTGTGTGCGGATCACGTACTGACTGGACAGAGTCCGGCTGAGCTGCACCTGGTCCATGAAATCACAAGGTGATCAATGAGCATGTGCTGTATTTTCTCTTGCATTTTACAGTGCATTTTTATGATTAAAGTTTTAATCCTTAAAATCTTCATCTAATCAAAACCTGCTGTTTGATACTGAATTATCTTTCTAATTAGAATTTTTTAACCCATTTAAGTTTTCATGCATATAATATCAGTTGAGTCACCAACAATCATGTTATGCATCTATTTATTTCCATTTTGTACTCTATTCTTTGCAAAAAAAATGGTATTTTAATGGATGCCACTTGAACAAATATAAATAAAAACATATTTATCTCATGTACAAATTCTTTTTGGGGGATTATTCTAGAGACTTGAATGATTAAATAGATATATACACATCAGAGTTGAAAATCATAATAATCTAAATAAAATTATTTCTTTCTTGGAGGTTTTTCCTCAGGAGAAAGGGGTGGATGATGTCATGTGACAGGAAGTGCATGGAAACTTTTGGACTTTTGGAAAAATGTTTTGCTTAAAACCTTCTGTCTAAGTTGTCTACTACTGCACTGTACCTTCACACACAGGGAATTCATAGGAAATATTGCATTCATGTAATCCATGTTTACTATTTTTAATATAATGTTAATGATATCAAACTCACTGGTTACTGTTCACTATCCCACACCTAGAGGTTAAGTTACAAACATATCCTACTGCTAGTAGTTCATATTACAAGTGCTTTTATTGTGAAGTAATTTTTATAAGTATCACCAAGGTTAGTTCTGACTGCAATTATTCATCAAATATACATAAAACCAACCAGCAGATAGTGTCATTTTTTGCCACTGGTCAGCTTTTTTTTTTAGCAGATTGTCTCAAATCAACCTGAGTTTGTCTGATTTCTGTGTAAAAAATCATTTATTTTATTTCTAACAAAAGTCACTGCTCAACAACTGTTTGCAACCCACAGCTACAGTATTTGCTCTTTCTTTGTCAGTTTTAGTCTGTTTTCTGAATTTGTGATTATGATATCTGGTCTATACATCCCTTTGGAGTTATGTTTAAATGTGCTTTATGAATAAATATGATATGATGAAAACAACATTGCTCATTTTTTTTCCAATCCAGCATGAAAGTCCACAGTGTTCACCTGCCGACATTTAAGAGACATTTTTACTCTTTTCCTCTTCCGTTTTAATCAGTCATTTCATGTGGGCGAAGCAGCTTTTCTAAGTGTGGGTGTAGGGTTAGGGTTAGATTTTTGTTGTCTCAGGTAAACGCGGCGCTATATATTCCAGCAGGATTTTGTGATTTCTGCTGATAAACACATATAATCCTAATATAGGAAAGTATTAATTGTTCTGTGTGACACAACGGAGGATAAAAATTATTAAACTGAAAACCGGAACTTCCCATTTTCACACTGAACTTCATCCTCTTTTAATGTGACAGCGCTGTTATACGCACCTGTTTAGGGAGGTGAAACAGGCTGTTTTTGAGGAACATATTTTTGGCCTGGCTCCAGGTGCCATCTATAATGATGACATTATGCTTCACAGTGCCCACATCTTGGTATTGCACTAATTCTTCCAGGTTCTGGGATTTGGGACCTGGATACAAGATAAGCGTTCTGCTGTCCCGGCACACCGCAGCCAGCTCCGGGTGCCTGAGTGACAGAAGAAAAGAGACAAATCTAAATATATTCCAGGCTTAAATTACAGTGTTATTGCGATACTGTGGAATCACTGCGCTGTGGAGAAATACTGCTTACTTTTCCTCATTAAACCTCCTTCCAACTATGACGTTACATTTTCCTTGTGGCAAACAAGCAGCAAGAAGAGGCACTGTGCGAAGTACTCGGCTCTCCTGAAAGTAGCAGAGGTTAGAACGCTGATGCCAGGATACTCTCAGAAAAGTAATCAGAATACAGGTTCACATGCACAGTAATAACCTGGTTACTGTAAATCCATGGTCAGTAATCAGATTACTCAGATGCAACAATTGGTAATCAAAGTTTATGCTCGTAAAACTACAACTTAATCGTTGTAGTATTATGTTATTCTTATAATAGCTTTATTCTTGCAGTATTATTACTTTATTTTCATAATATTACATCTGTATTATTGTATTACAATTTTATTCTCATAATATTATAACTTTATTCTCATACAATTATGATTTTATTCTCATAATATTACAACCTCATTTTCATAATATTATGACTATTTGCAGAATACCTTTATTCTCATAATAGTTACACTTTATTCTTATAATATTATAATTTTATTCTCATCATTTTGAACCTTATTCTCATAATAGCAAGTTTATTCTCATATTATTTTCATAAAATGTTGATTCTACTCATAATATTACAACTTTATTTTATTTATTATGATTCTATTCTCATAATATTTCAACATTATAATCATAATGCTATGATTTTATTCTTTGAATATTATGGCTTTATTCACACATCACAAGTTTATTCTCATAAAATTATATTTTTATTGTCAACTTCATGTTACAGTTACAACTTCATTCTCATATTATGACTAATGTCAACTTTATTCTCATAATATTACAAGGTAATTGTCATACCATTTATTCTAATTGTACTACAACTTTATTCTAGTGAAATTACGATTTTATTCTAACTTAACTGTAATAACATTAGCTCTTGATTTCCATTATACTACAACTTTATTCTAAGGATCTCTCCGTCGTACAGTGCAGCCCTCCAGGTTGGTTTATAATCTTATTTAATTGTAGTGAGTTACTCACCTCTGCAGGATGCTGCACTATGAAGAGACACGTGGAGACGTCCAGGGGTTGTGACGGGAGAAAAGGACAGAGACACACCTTCTGAGGGCGACTATGGGAGGAAAGTTGCAGACGTGAAGCTGTGACAGTAACTTCATCATCTTATCCCTCAGCTGGTCTCATTTATCTGTTCCCCCATTAAAACATGCCAGTAACTCGGAGGGGAGAAGAGGAGGAAGAAGAGGAGGGGATGAGGTGGTCGAACTCGGCTAATCCTAGCATTAGCTTCACTTTTTAATTCAGCTCACCGGCACCGTAAACACGTCGGTCTTCTCTCGCCGAGCTCCACCGGGAGGGCAGCCAGGTCCCCGAAAGCGTCGACTAGCCCATCTTCTGTCGAGGAGGAGCTGTCACCGGTTTCCGGTTCGTCTTCTTCGGGAGAGACAGACGAGCAAAGACCGGGGACATTGTCCATTTCGGAGTTAGCACGAAGCTAACCGACTAGCCAAACAAGCAGAGCGCCGAGGAGGAAGATTTTAGCATAGAACTAGATCAAGTAGAGCGAAGCAGGGACTGTAAATATTAAAGCACTGGACTTAGGATATATACAGCAGGGGTTCTAAAAGTGAGGTCCGGGGACCCCCAGGGGTCCTTGAGGAGGTTCCAGGGGGTCCCCAGAAAAAAATAGAATAATTTATTTTCACTATAAATCCACATTGACAGAATGTAGGACCAGTTGTATAGAAGACTGCCATAGTTTAAAATAAATACATTTATTTAATTTAGTAGTAATAATTTCCCATTTTGTGTCAAAAAGGCTCATTGACGTGAAAATGGTTGAGAACCACTGATATATAGGACTTATGTCATACCTTTTGCCCCACTGAGAAAAGCTCCAATAAAGAAATATTATCTATTAATGCATGATTATATTTATGGTTAAACAGTTATTATGTTTCTGAAATTTGACTTTTTGTAATTTGAACTTGATTTCAAAATAAGAGAAAAAAGTGTCAGATTAGTTTAAGTGTCAGATTAAATAAATAATGTAATGCAATTGTCATTAAAAAACACACAAATATCACAATATCACACCAGGGGAAATTATTAGTAGTATACTAATATGGGCAATATATTGATATTATATAAATACTGATGAGACTCGATATTGTTATAGATGTGAATCATAAAATCTCATCAATGTTTTGTCATTGCTACAATATTGATAGTAAGGTCAGTCATTTCACTAGGGTCATCTAGAGCCAATCCCAGCGTACTTAAGGTGAGAGACAGGGATACACTCCAGCCTATCATGGGGCGCACACAACATTCACTCATACACTCACACCTACAGGCAATTTAGAGTCTCCTATTAACCTCAGCATGCCTTTGGACTGTGGGAGGAAGCTGCAGAACAACCTGCAACATGCAAACTCCACATAGAAAGGTCCCAGCTCAAGTCCTTGAACCTGTGACCTTCTTGCTGTAATCAAAATAAGCAAAATTATTTGTATAGCACGTTTCAACGACAAGGCAATTAAAAACAGGCATCCGGTGAAAACGTAGAAGGCAACATTAAACACGTTTTTTTTATTATTATTTTTTTTTAAATATGGTCAAATAGAATAAAATTGGTTTGAGGAGGAGAGTTCAAGTTACAGTACAATGTAAAATATGAATTAAAAGCCTCAATAATAACATATAAAGTATGCCCTTTACAGCATTTTTCCACTATTTTTTCATAATCCATATTGTTTGATTCATCAAGAAAACAATATGCAGAGTCACTGAAAATGAAAATAATAGTTGAAGCCCTACTTTTTATGTCATATTTTGGTGGAGGAATTGTTTATAAAAATGATTAGTAGCGATGTGAATCACCCTCTAACTAGTCTAATTCTATGAGCGTGACTCTTATTTTGGTAAACTGATCGTAAACCATCAACTCATAGCTGCCACCTGTCGATGTGGGGGTGAAAAGGGGAGATTTAAACAGAGAAAGAGGACATGGACGTTTGAAACGCTGGATGTCACCAAAGTCCATTTAAACTGGTAAAAAAAAATAACCCCTTAAATACATGTGTCAGAAGACTTAAACATTGGCTTTAATCTTCAAAATGAAACACTAATCTTTACTAAACATCCACTTCTCTTTGTACCTTATTCATACTTTGTTCATGTCTGTTTCTGTGTTTTCAGACTCCTCTCCAGCAGCACAGGATCACTACTGAACTCCAACTGGGGCCTTAATAATGCTTGATATAAAGCTGCATGTTGGGTAAATACAGCTCTGTCCTCTCTGTTGCTTTGTTGATTGAAAAGCTGCTCTTCCAAGTTATAAAACAGAGTTTTTCCTGATATTTGATGTGGATTTTATAGCAACAGGTACACACAGATGACATATTTGCTTTAATTTTCCATGTCGGTCTGGAGAAGAATTGAAAATTCCCTCAAGAGAGGTTTTAAGATATTAAGAAAATACTCGTCTTTGTTTGTGTTTAACTATCAATCAGTTTAGCTACTAGACACAAGATTTCTCCTCCATCATTGTAGACTAAAGTCCATTCTCAGTGTATGAGGTTTCAGGTTTCCACATCACGTCAGCTGCATACTAGACCAGGATCGACTTCCAAACTAGTTGTGATAAAACAGATCAGAACAGCTTTGACACAGATTTAAACTCTGAGAATCTTTCGACTTTCAGCACACGAAACATCAAAGTGCCGAACTGCATGTACGCCATTCTGCACAGTGAAGTAATAATAAGCAAAACACATTTTGGAGCAAAGGACTTTAACAGTTAAAAACAAAGAATTACAATCTCAAAATCATCTGTCAGAAAATAAAAGTGCACGTTTTTACAGGGGGCGCACGGTACACATACTCCTAGAAGATATAAGGTGTCAGTTTAAAAGCCAGGGAGGCTTATTTATAGCTAAAGACACAAACACCGACAACATGCTCTTAAGCCTTTTACTCATGACTCAAACCTCATGCTATGATTCATGCATTACTGCTGCAGGGGAGAGACTAAGGATGTTTGATCAATGTAATGGTGACTTTGAGTTTTGAATTTATGAAGCATGAATACAGCAAGATAAGAATATTAGTTATATGTTAAAGGGCAGGTTCACAATTTTTCGAGCCCAAATGAACATTGAAGCAAGCAACTCTCTGTTCTTTTAAATCAAGGCTGAAGATCTTTCTGTTCGCTGCCTTTTGTTAAATCAAATAATGTCGAATAATGACTTTTGTTCTTGTATTTTTCTTGTCCTTCTTTTTGGATTGATTTAATTTTTTACTGAATTATCTTCAATGATCATTGTTAATTGTATATATATTTTATTTTATGTTTTTATTTATGTCATATTTTACACTCTGTTCTGATGCTTTTCATGTTTTGTGACGCACGTTGAATTCCCTTGTGCTGAAATGTGCTATATAAATAAACCTGCCTTGCCTTGATATCACTAACTCAGACCGCTGAAGCCTCATAGCTTCAAATCAACTTTTAAATGCATTTTCAACAGAACATGTGAGCAGCAGATGAACAGGAGGAATGATTACAGCATTTGAAAACTCAGTGTTCATATGGGCACCTGTCAGACTTGAAAAATTGTGAAACCATCCTTTAAATATTCACCTATTAAGTTTTAAAATTTTACCTCAATCCAGAAAATATTGAATAACTCTACTGTGATATTAAGACCTTGAATAATGACGTATTAGCAACAGACCTTGGAAAAAAAGGTATTAATAATACTAAAGTATTACACAGTGTCCTTTAGCTGGTTCAGTTGGTAAAGCAGGAGAACTTTCTCCTTGATTCTCAGCATTATCCTCTGTTTTAGCTGATTCTGATGACTTAATACCAACGTCTTCTGCTTCAGTTTGTTGTGTAGCAGCTTCACCTTTTCCCACTTCTTCTACTGTGTGAGTGTCTTTCTCCTCAGCTAAAGCTGGTTTTGTGTCCCTGACGGTTATTTCATCGCTGTCTTTTACACTTTCAGTCTGTGGTGGTGCGTTTAATGTATTTTCAGATGGAGAACCATCAGCCGCTTTCACCTCCTCTCCCTCCTCGTCTCCCTCATCAGCAGTTTCTGCTGGTGATGCCGTCTCTTTCTCTTCTTCCCTCTGCTCTTTCCCACAAGACTCTTCCTTTTCCTGCATGATTAAATCAACTGGAGTCAAAGGTGTAAGGTCCAGACATTCCTTAGGAGAGGACGGAGTTTTTCTTCTCGGAGGAGGGACCGGCTTTTCTAAGTCTTGTCTCCACAATTCCTGATTCAGATCCACATTGACATCTTTGTCCTTCGGGGCTGCAGGATGATCACCTAAAGTTTCCCAGTCAGGCTCCTCTGACAACAACTCAAAGTTAGACTCGCTGGGATCTACTGCAGTTTGAGCAACTTTTGGTACTGTTACGGAGACACTTTTCTTTCTCTTCGCTTTACTCTTTGTATCTGCTTCATCCTCCTCTAGCGATCGAGGGAAAGGTTCCATATCGCATGGAGAAGAATTGCCGCTGGACCTGAGGAAGTCCGTGATTTCCTCCTCTGAGTTTGGCATGTCATCTTTTTCGGGCCTGGAAAGAAAATCATACAAATCTTGGGTCAGTATCCGAGGTCCGTCCTTCTGGCGTTTTTCTTCATGAGTTGGTTCTGCTTGTCCTGCAGGAGTCTCATCAATAAGGACGAATTTCTCCAGGTAGCCCCTGGCCTCCCGGTCCGAGTGCCTGCTGTGGAAGGACTTCTCAGAGGTCAGGCTTTCTGTATCCTCCTCTTTTTGCCAACTGCCCACCGCTTCCTCATACAGGTCGGTGTAAAGAAAGGCCATGGCTTTGGGCTCCTCTAGCAAAATGGGGTCGATAATCTTTGGCGGCCCATCGGGTAGAAAGATCGGAGTGAGGATGTCCTCGTGGCTTCCAAACAAAGACGAACCACTTGGTTTTGAAGGGAGCCTGCAGGGTGCACCCTTAGCTCCTTTGTCCTCTTTAACTATTTTGGTGTGGTAGTCGTCTGTACCTCCGTAGAAAACTTCGTCCAAATGCTCGCTGGTGATTTCCTCCAAACTGATGGTGTCTGACCTTTCCTTATTCGCTGTTAATTTTGCTGTGGTCATGTTGTCTTTGGGCTGTTCTGGTTTCTTTGCGTCCAGGCTCTCATCGGTGTCCTCTAACGCTGCTTTCTCCTGTTCGATCATAGCAGGACTTCCTGGCGCCTGCTCATCGATCATCGTGAAAGCCTCGAAGTAGTCCATATTGCCAGGAGCCCTTTTGAATCCTGGTCTGGCCACTGGAGCCCCTGGAGGATCCATTATATTTAGACCCCGGGCAGGTAAAGGCTGGTTAGGTCCTACTGCACCTGATCCTGTTGGAGCCTGGATTGAATTTGGCATGTAGTTCAGGTTGCACCCATTGTCATGCATCTCTTCACTGGCTTTAGGAACGTGGCTCTCCTCCAGATAAGACAGGTTGTCCATCAATACCCCGCTCTCCTCTTCATCCACAGTCGCCAGTTTTGGAGGGACAACAATGTTGAGGATTTCAAAACCCTCAGACACCAAGCTGAACAACTGCTGCTCTTTATCTACCGGAGGATCAATCGCTTCTTCTTCAGCTCCTTCTTCTTCGGTTTTCACATTTGGCTGAGAGAATCCGACTAATTCCGGCCTTCCTGAGATGTTGTCAGAACTTCCCACGAGGATTTCTCTCTCCACTTTGCTCTTCTGACTGCCTAACCTCTCTTTGGTTTTCTTCCGCCTTGACATCAGCTCCTCATCCATGAAGAAGATAATTTTTCCTGCTGGATGAGATCCAGGTGTTGCAGAGCGTATCGCAACCGGAGAGCCGACGTCCATCGTGGAAGTTCCTGCTTCAGACGCCCACGGTGTGTTGCAGCGACTAGGGGTCGTCTCCCACTCAATTCCACTGTCCTCATCTTGCATAGTTACCATGGAGAAGGAAGAGTCCATCATCAGGCACTGCATCTTAGGCCGGACATTCTCATCATGGACAGCTTCACGTAAACTGAAGAGCAAAGTAACACACAAACAATGAGATGGTGAGATAAAACTGCATAAACTATATCCAAATGTTTCTGGATTAATGTGTAAAGCAACTAGTTTAAAGGTTTCCAGGCTTTTATTTTGAGTTTTGATATCACTAGCAAGATATAGTTGTAGTTTTAAGTATCAAAATCATCTCAATAAAGTTTTACAGGCACTAAACGAACTGATCTTGACCTGCAGAGAGAAGCTTGATAAAGAAAAAACAATTTTGGGAATTATACTTAAAACCACAAATATATCTTGCTACAGATATCATAACTTCAAATAAAACCCAGGAAAAATGGACAATATTGGTATGGTATGTATAATGTTTTTCACCAAGCCTGCTAATTGAATATCAAGAGCAAGCTTGGGTAACAGTCTTTGGCTTTGTTACTGATAAAATGAGTCTTTACTGAATAATTGTTTGCTGTAGACAAAGCAAACTCATTTGCTCATTGAAGTCGAAATAAGATAATCAAGGAGCTATCATGGATAACTACTTATAATGAAAACATTTACTGAGCATTTCAAGAAATGTGATTAGAAAATATCTTATTGTTTGAAATTGAGTATTTAAAACATGTAAAATTACAAAAAAGAAATATAATTTATTTAGCTGATTATTATACCAATTCTCTCGCATGCAAAGTCTCAAATATCCAGCCAAACACACTCATGTCAGAGGCACTAATGGATTTTCATTTCACTACATGAATTCACTATTTCATGAGAATTTAAACAGTTTATTACTATAAACTAAACTATTTTCTCAAAGCTTCTTAATACATTGATTGTTTCAGGTTTTGAAATCTTTTGAAAATTAAAAAAAAAAATGAATTTTTACTATGAAAACATACTTCCTTTTCAAAGAAAACTTTAATTATGAGCGGTTTTGAGTAAGGTATCCAGAATACATTATTGATTACTTTCCATGAGTTAAATATAAATAGACTAATTTGTACCTGTTTCGCAGGTTCTCCACATCATCACTGACTTCATGGTTCTGTTCCGTGATATCTTCGCGTGTCAGCACTGTCATCTCAGTGTCAACATCTGATTGTGCAAAATCTTCCGTTAAATTATCCATTGTTGCAATATCTTGATGAAGTCGCTGCAGCTTCTCAGCACAAGTCAGCGCTGCTCTGTTGACCACATTCTCAGCAAGTGTCCTAGAGTTGGGTTTTCATGCTCAGCGTAATCTTGAAATAGAAGACCAGTCTTCCCGTGTTTCATCTGAAGCATTTACAACATGCAGGGGAGGCTAATTTGTCATCAGTTCACACGGAGTGACCCCTGCCATTTGGCAATCACAATATAATGGGTTAATCAGGGTTAATCAGTTTCAGCCTATGACTAATATCTACTGTCAAATAAATACAGCTCTGCAATGTCTCTGCAATTTTATTTTTCTTGCCAGGTCTAAATATAATTTGTGCTGCTAGACTGTATCCGATGTCATGAGTGTCTGTAAGTCTGTCAAGAATGCTGAAAGTGGGTGCAGTTTGATCTCAAGATGTGCCCAGCTTATAGGACATTAAACATGTCCCTTTATTACACTGATTATCATGAGTGAACTGGTGAGTAAAACAAAACAATGAATGCAATAGCAAGCTTGAGCACGTCCACTTCTATTTCTAATCACCCTTTCCCCCTCAATAACACTTGTTTATGGGTTAATGTGCCACTTCAATTTTCAAAAAAACTCTGCATTAAAACTAGCTTTTGTTTACTCTTGAGCCATGCTTCTTGAAAATGTCAAACCTCGCACCTGTTAACGTCTGTCTTGCAGCGGGACAGAGACATGGGAAGTCTGCAGGAGTTGGAGGGTTGCTTATACTCAACAGGTTTTATCTAAACTAGTGGCATGAAGTCGGAACATCATATTCTTCCTTATCCTTGTGAGAAAAACCCGGATTACCTAGCTGTTCTACATATACATACATCACTGATTATACTGACTACTGAATTTCATCTATTCTTTATTCTCTTTTTTCTTATGTTTTTCTGTAACAAATAACACTCCATAAGCTGTTGCTGACAGTGACAAACCTACTGCAGTGGTCTAGTTGTTTTGCATGTGTGTCCATCTGTCAGGCAGCTTTCATTTCTATTCATTTTACTACACTTTACAATGTCAACTTTTACAACTCAGCTTTTGATAGGTGATCATTAAAAGTGACTACAACAGTTGACAACTCATTCAATGCCATATTTATATTATTTATACTATATACAGAGTTCAGTTGAACTAAGCAGAACCAAAAGTAATTCCAACACAGAATGCTTCACATGCACATACATATATACTGGTAGCACTTGTTTTATCTTGTCAGTGAACCCAGTTCAGTGACAAAATAGGCTTACTTAATACAAGTAAAAGTCTTTCTTTTTAAAGAATGGTCAATGGATTGTAAAGTCCTTTGGGGTACATTTATAAAGAGAATTTACCAAACTTGATGATATTGATTTAATCCTATAATCAGATATTGATTATTTATGGTTGGCTCTGGTAACATAATCTGACACTTTTTGTGCTTAGTTCTCACACATTTACAGAATTCTAGGCCTCTACCGTCAATCTTTTGTGCAAATTAAAATAACTAAACTTTAATTTAGAGATGTTCACTTTTTTTTTTACCATTTTGCTTCTCTTTGAAAAAACAAGTAATATCAGTCATTGTCCAGCAGATGGCAATCATCAGTTGCACAAAATCTGTTCTTGAGTGTCCTGTCACTGCATTTACATCTCTAGTCATATACTTAAATATTAATGACATAATTCTTGTACATGACAGCAAAGAAGTCGTGGCTCAGGATGAATGTTACACTACAGACCACTGCTTCTGCTGTATCACATTTTAGTGTATTGTATTCTGCAAAATAGACATTTTTATTATGGCGCCCATTTTATTGACGCTTACATTTTTTCTTATTAATGTCAATCAATGAAACCAGCAGTAATAATAATGATACAATGAACTCATATAAGCACTTTTTCTAAATACCCAAACACACTTTACTTGGAGGCAGAACAATCAAAACAAAACACACACACAAAAAGAAGCTAACAATGACATGAAATATGAATTTAAAATTAAAAACACACAATAACAATAATTTACACAATACATGGTGATCGCAGGATTATAAAGAGAAAATAAGCTTCTGAGAGGAAATAGAAATATATTAATAATAAATAATAATATTTAATATATATTTAATATAAAACTATTATAAGATTAATGTTGGTGCTTTAAACCACACATATATCTTGTCAAGAATATCACAACTTCAAACAAAACCCAGGAAAGGTGAACAATATGAGGCCTTTGATATATATAAAAAAAATCACTGCCGGAAGTAAGGACACGCTTTATTGCCAATTACGTCAAAATATCAGCGGATGACGTGATGACGTCGCCTGCTTTAATGCTGCCAGTCGCGCTGAGCAGCGGAGGATGGAGCTGAGCAAATGAATGAGATGAAGGCAGCAGCGAATATTCACACCGTTAAAAACCTGAGATATAAGCAGAAAAATAGCAGGAAATCTACTTGTTTCGCCGTGACTTTACAGACATTATTATTAATATCATTTTTGGTTTCTATCGACGTCGCCGATGTGAAGCTGATGTGTGTGTGATCTCCGGTCGGAGGAAGACGTGATGATAAAACCTCGGAGGCGTCTGTCTTTCCTCCACACACACACCGCGGAGATGAAGCTGCCTCTTCTCGAAAGATGTCGGTCACCAGCGGGCAGCAGTAAAGCAGATTTCCGCAGCACCGGCTCTCTCTAACGTTACACAAGGGTGACGGAATTTAACGGCGAAGCGGACAGCGGCGACTGGAAGTGGGATTTATGCACAGTGTGTCGGCTACAAACCCGTTCAGTTTATCTCTTTCGACATTTATTTGCTTTTTTGTTTAATTATTTAAGCAAATGAAGTCACTAAATCGAGTTTTATTTGACTAGAAATACCACTTTCCCCGCCTCTCCTGGCTGGAGTTTAGCTCAGTTAATCCTCGTAACGTTAACGCACGAGCGTATGTAGCTAACGGCTGCAGCGCTGCCGTGTGTGTGTGTGTGTGTGTGTGTGTGTGTGTGTGTGTGTGTGTGTGTGTGTGTGTGTATGTGTGTGTGTGTGTGAGAGAGAGGGAGGGAGTGTGTGTGTGTGTGTTTGTCGATCATGCATGCACCGACACGTTTGCTGCTCGGGTGAAACCAACACCCAACCACTATGAACCCAGTGACACAACAACAACAACAACAACAACGAGGGGACGTCAGTGTAAACTACCACCGCGGCACCGTGAAGTCACAGCGACCACAGCCGCTTTGAGCGCGAGGGAGAGCGGATAAACTGCTGGAGCTAGTCCGCTCACTCACCGCCGCCCTCCTGAGAGAGAAACACACACCACAAAGGATCATTTGGACTCAACTTAGAAGCCAAAAACAGCAAAATGGGGTATGTAACTTATAGTTGTGACACTAGTGTCACCCTCACGTGTTCTGGGTTTGTGTTTTATCTGTTATGTGTGTGTGTATGTGTTTTTAAAGCTTCCTGCAGCAGGTTCCAATCGCAGCTAGCAAACCACCCGTGGCTAACTGTATGAAGTAAGCATTTTAAAGGATGAGTGCACATTTTTCAGGTCTTGTCTTGAAACAACAGTTAACTTTCAGTTCAATCACACAAAAATCAATTCAAATATAAGTGCAATTAAAACAGGTTAGTGTGAAATGGGGCAGCAACTATTAAAAGATTTGATTAAAAGATTTGAGTCGTTTTTAAGAAGAAAAAGGTCCAAATTCTCTGGTTCCACCTTCTCAAATATGATTTTCTGGTTTCTTTAGTCTTGTATAATAGTAAAGTAATTATCTTTGGGTTTTGGACTGTTGGTCTGGACAAAAAAGACATTTTAGGTTGAACCCTCATCTTTGGGAAGCAGTGATTGATATTTTACTTTATTTAATGAGCCAAACAACTACCTGATTTATTGTTTCAAATATAAATAGATTAATTAACTGTCTAAATATTCAGGAGTGGGCAGTCCTGGTCCTAGGCTCCTAGAGAGCCGCTGCGGGTGCAGCTTTTTGTTCCAACCAAGCAATTACGCATCTGATTCTACTAATCAACCACTAAAGCCCTCGCTAAGGACCTTGATTAGTAGAATCAGGTCAGAATCAAATATATAGCATAGGTGGAGCTGCAACGATTAGTCAAATAATCGATCAGTTGCCAACTATAGCTAAGCATTTTGATAAGCGATTAAAAAATTTGAGTTGTTTTTAAGGAGAAAAAGGTCCAAATTCTCTGGTTCCAGCTTCACAAATCTGATTATTATTATCTGGCGTCTTCAATAATAGTCTTCTATAATAGTAAACTGATCATCTTTGGGTTGTGGACTGTTGGTCTAGACAAAAAAGACATTTTAGGTTGAATCCTCATCTTTGGGAAACAGTGATTGATATTTTACTTAATTTAATGAGCCAAACAATTAACTGATTAATCATTTCAATAATCAATAGATTAATTGACTATCTAAAGAGGAGGGATGTGCAATCCTGGTCCTAGAGAGCCATTGTGGGTGCAGGCTTTTGTTCCAACCAAGCAGTTACACATCTGATTCTACTAATCAGCCACTAAAGCCCTTGCTAAGGACCTTGATTAGTAGAATCAGGTCAGAATCAAGTCTGCATCTACACCGGCCCTCCAGGACCAGGATTGGACACCCCTGATCAAAATAGTCATTAGCTGCAGCCCTCGTGTGAAATGGGACATGTGATAGGCCTCGGGCCCAGACTATAAACACATTTTTCAAATAAATGTTAGCTGACATGTTGACATACTGATCAGTGTTGTGTGCGGAGTACAATGATATTTATAGGCCAAAAACTATCCAAGACTTTCACTCAGGAGCCAAAATGAACACAGACACAGTTGCTGTAATTTTTCCTCCTGTTCATACCAGATATTAGATGATGGCTCTTACGAAGTAATTAGATGTGATGAGGGGAAAAACAAATCCACAGGTCATATGCTCTACAAAGGTAATATGAAGCTTCAGCAGTCCAAAGGAGTTGAATTGAGTAGATATCTTTCAACTTTGGTCTTTTTACTTTCTTATACTTCCACTTCAGATCCAGAGAGAATCATTGAGAAAGAACTCGATTATATATATTCTGTAAATGTGGCATCTGAAGCTCCATATCAACATTTAAATACAATTTGTTTTTGCACAAAATGACTGGATTTTATCCTCAATCACAGGAGGATAAAGAACTATATTACTTATTTATCACAAAGGGAAATTAAAATGCCACAACAGCCACTTGACATGAATCCAATCAAAAAGGAGGAGAAACGCTCTGTGTTTGTGTACACCTGATTAAAGATGTTCTATAAATCACAAAATTGTGAATCTATCCTCTCACTACAGACGCCATAGAAAAGTGCACCAGAGCTACAACGCTAAAACCTACCACTGATCGCATTAGCTGTCATTGAATCCTCTCACAGCCTGCAGTCCACACACTGACACTTTTGATTAGAGAAGCCAACAGATTAGGCTGTAATGAAGTAGTTTACCGTTTTAATTTAATGACAGAGGAGGCAACAGTCAGAGCTCTCCACTGTGTGTGTATGTGTGTGTGTGTAGTAAGACATATGCAAAAGTGCAATATTATTTTTCTGTTCAATAAGAAGAGGAGTATTTATTCTGTGATTTTACTATTAAAGGGAACGCAGCCTCCTTAAATCACCACCAGGCTAAAACGATCCCTCCTGCATTGGCTGGTGTTAATGCATGGAGCTGAACCTGCAGATGTATGGTGATTCTCCTGATCAACAGCGACCTAGTTCTTACTCCAGATGAAAGCAGATGATGTAGCATGATTGGTTTGTTGTCATATTGTGGTTGAGGGGAGGGAGAGGGAAGGGGGGGGGTGAACTGCTTACCTCCTCATGCAAAGCACATCCTCTGTAATTCTCAAGGCCAAATGCTTATAATCCAGGCAACAATCCATCCCTCAGAAACAGATCCAGAGCTCTGTCCTATGTGTGCACTTACTCCTTAATTAGCGAGCGTGTGTGACTGTTCCAACACGTACTGGAGCTTCTGTTCGTGTGTAATAGATGGTTGTAAACTAGCTGTCCTCTTGAAAATTGGCACTTGGAATAAAAGAGTGTCCAGGATTAAACACTGGCGGATTTTCTGCTTTCGTTGTCGGGCGGGCAGGTGCAGACTTCCACTCGCCACCAGCATGTTGTCACTGGAAACAAAAAAAAAATGTTTTGGCATCACTGTTGTACTGGTGTTACAGGAATTCAAGCATGAGGAGGGAGGAATTATTAATTAATCGCACTGCAGTTGATGATAGTGTTCATTATAAATTAATCTGCTGAACAATTGATTTATTTGTTCATAAAATATCAGGAAAAGGAGATCAATTTCTCACATTTTGTCAAATGTTTCGTTTTAGTTGCCCAACAGTCCAAAACCCAAAGATATTTAATTTTTATAAAACAAAGAAAGGCAAATCCTTAGGAGAAGATGTAACCAAGGAACTTTTATTGATATTTTTGGTATTAAAAAAAAGACTTAAACAAAGAATTTATGATTAAAACCGTTGCCAATTAATTGCCCGACTCTGTTAGTGAGCACATAATGGTGGAATAACAGCCTTCTATCTACTGTATGGTTTACTTTATTTCCGACAGGATAAAATATAACTGCTGATTTACAGAAGACTTTATGTGTCAGTCAGACTCTATTTCTGATTTATTTCAGATCCTCACTGCGTTTTTATCTTAAGAGTGTAGTTTAATTTAGTGTTTTTTTTTACCACTGCTTTTTTGTGATGTCTTTCATTTCCTTTATTGGTCTTATGACATAAGGACATAATTCACTGACTTTTTACATCCTGACAAAGTGAGGACAGTTACTTTCTTTGAGAAATTGTGTGAAAGTAGACCGAAAAGTGTCGCTGAGACCCAATAAATATCAGTGCTGAGCCGTTTGTGACGCTGAGGTTTTTTTAAACAGGAGCTTGTTGCTGCCTCCCTCAGCGAGTGGGTTAACCCACAGGGACGCGCTGGGAATGGGATCGGGCACGAGAGCATGTGGGAAGGAGAGGGAGAGATGGAGTTGGAGGATGTTCGCAGCTCATGACCGGCCCTGAGTCACATGGCTGTTGCCATGACGACGCAGCAGCGAAGTTAGTAATGCAGGGTTATTTTTCCTGCGCCGAGCGAGCACAGACTGCAGCCGTCAGGGCTCTGACACAGTGGGGTGTTAGTAGTCCTATTACTTTAATTTTTACTATTTATGATTGTAACATGAATTAATACAGCTTTTAATTCTTAATGGAATTAAGAATTAATTCTTGATGGAAAATAGTGAATGACTTGTAACACAGGTCCCCCCGGTTGAGAGTTGAACCCTGGATTCTGTGAAACTGATGTGTCAACGCAGTGAATAAATACATATTTACTGCTTTTAGGGGTATTCTAACGTCTTTAGTTACAGACGTATCATAGATTAATTGTTTTGGACTATGCTGCAATAGCATGATAGAATCGTAATCATGGGCCAAATAACATGATGGTAGGTTGTAAAGAGAGTAGACTCCTTTAGTTTAATAACCACAGCGTAGAGCCAATTGAATTCTAGTGGTATATTTGTGTTATTTAGGACAGAAAATTAACTATTTGATAATATTCTACTCATTAGAGCTTTATAAATGTGAATTTGTTTATATGCTGTGATATATAACCACATATCTTTCGGTTTTGGTCTTGGACAGACACAAAAAACAACACTTAGTGAATTTTTTTTATCTCCTAATATTTTATGGACCAACGTGTAAAGCCCTGTTTTAAATGAACCGTTACAAAAAACAATTCCTATCAATCCCCCGAAATTCTACATCAATGAGTCCGAGTCCAAGTTCGTCTGAGGATAAACGTGGCATTCATCAACAAAACTCAATGTCCTGCTTGTCTGAGTTACAAAGCTAGCGTGTCCTGATGAAGAACATACTGTGTGGAGTTAGAAGCAAACTTGAATAATTTACCTTCCAGCCACAGACAGACCGTGCCTTTGTGTGACTGTATGCAAACACCGTAGTGTGTGTGTCTTCTGTGTTCATGAGTGTTTCTGCTGGGTGTGAGTGGGGAACTGCTGATTTGATAACATCTGCGGTCAGATTCCTCTGTCAAAGCCCTTGTCATTGAGACTTGAATGCCACAGTATGTTTCATTGTGAAAAGGGATTATGGGCTAACAATCACCACACAGTCTCATAGAGACACACGCTCCAGCGGGGCATATTTTGATCTAGGCCATGCGGTCAGGATCACAACACCCTGAAACATCAAGTGACCTGCAAAATGTGCTCGAGGCGCCCACTTCATCCTCCTCACAAGGCACAGGTAACAGAAATCTCGTTGAACCCGTTGAACAGAGTCGAAGACAGTCAAATTAAAGTTGTTAAAGGAAATCTGTCAGCGACTGATGGGTGGGAGCATAAGAAACTTGTTAATATTTTAGCAGACGGTGCATTTAAGGGCTCAACGCTGATGGTTTTACATGACAGCTTATCCTGATCATGTCCTGATAGATAAAGGTGTAGAGCTGCTCCATGCAAATTAAATCAGAGGAAGTGAAATGTCTTCATGATGATCACCTGCTCACACGAAAGCTCCACAGCAAACAAGAAACTAGTCGGTGCATGGTATCCATTTATTCACTAAAGCAAGACAACTTTATTTATAGAAAACATTTCAACATACCAGGGCTGCAACTAATGACAGGAAAACTGAAAAATAGGCCTGGGCTTAAGTGGTTAATAGTTGATTAATCTATTGATTATTGAAAGGATTAATCGATTAGTTGTTTTGTTCTTAAAATGGTGTAAAATGTTGATCACTGTTTTGAATCTAAAATGTTTTGGGTTTTTTTTTTGTACACACCAAAAGTCCACAACCCAAAAATCATCAGTTTACTATTATGGAAGACTAAAAAAAACAGAAATAATCAGAGAAAAGAAGCTGGAACCATCTACTAATCGCACATAAACACAATTAGCAATGAAGAATTAAGAGATGATTAAGACCCATTTAATAAAAGAAGGAAAAAAGTACATAGAATGTGCAGAAAAAAATAAAGTAGAATATAATATTTCTCTTTGAATTCTCACTTAAAGACAACACACTTTTTACAAAAAGAAAACACTAATATAACGCTGCGTACCAGAGTCCAACAGTTTAATTTCCCTGGGCACCGTTCTATATAATTGACATATTTAACATACTGCACATGTAAATATATATATTTCATGCCGTATATTCACACCATCTCCACTGTTGACCTACCAGCCTCACACACCCTCACATTACCACCATCTCCCTTGAATAACTCTGTCTCTGTCTTTAAATAACATCTGCAGAGTCTCAGCTCTGCCGACTTAATTAACACACTGAAGACATGACGAGAGCTTCCCACGGAGGGGAACAGTCAGTCTGTCCCGAAGGAGACCCAGGACACTCCCCAACCAGCCGGGCAATCTAAAAAAAATCCCTGGAAGCCTTGAGATAGACATCTTAGAACCAAATTTACGTTAAATGAGCCCAGCGTCAAGATAAAGCGCTTGTTTTAGCACAGGGAGAATGGACCCAGGTTGTGAGAACCTCCGATTTGATGTCATACCGCCCATTTAAAGCACGTTTTTCTGCTGTTTATTTAACCAAATCCAACCAGGAGATTACATTGATGGCTAAAGATTTAAGAGCCGTAATAAAATGTTGTTTTTCTGCCTGTCGTGGCTTAAACGCAGCGTGGCCGGAGCCGCCTGGCCTCTCAGGATCAGGCGTTGACCCTCGTGTTTATTCTCATCTGCTGCTCCAGAGTGGCGATGGGCTATGAAAGAGGATCTCAGTTCCCCGCGAAGCAATGAAACAGTAGCTGGACGTGATTCCGCTTTGCATTTTGGATTAGCCATTTTGCATTTGATCCCCGTCTCAGATATGGGTATCATCAGGTAACCAAAACACGTTCAGACGTCACGATCTGCATGACTTGGTTTTATTTTAGCCACGCTGTTGGAGCGGCTCCAGGGATCGCAGGGTTTGTCTGCTGGTTTACCTTTTTGGATTCGGCAAAAATATCCCAACAATTTATTTGGTTTGATTTGCGTTTAATTTGTACATTCATGGTCCCCAGATGATGAATCTTATTGACTCTGATGATCCAGACTTTTCTTACGACAGCACCATTTTGAAAAATCTCAACATTTGACTTTTTTTTTTTTTTTTCCTTCTTTTCTTTGTCCAAGTTTTGAGTTAAAATGTATCTACTATTATGTGGATTGAAATTCGGCATTCATGTACCACGCAGGATGAATTGTAATATTTTGTGATCCCTTACGGCTCCCTTGTTTTATATTTACCCTGCATTTCCTATGAAGTTTTAATCCCCCTGACAAGATATATTTGTTGTTTTAAGAACCAAACATTATCTGGATTATTTCCTTGGAGGTCTGGAACTCTAGAAAGAAAAATGGATCAGTGTTTGTACATGTGTTTGAACATGTAAACCTTGTTATCTTCACAGAAAATATTAAAATCTCACTTTATGGACCTTTTTAACTTTCCGTGTAACATCATCATCAGGTCAACATTTGTCCAGTACTTTGGTTTATGACCAACTTCCTACAGAACTAGTGACGTTCCCAATAATCCAGCTGTACTTTGAGTTTAGCACTAATTAGCAACTGCATATATATATATATATATATATATATATATATATATATATATATATATATATATATATATACACACACACACAAAGAACAATCTCTCTATGCACATAATTATTATATTCCATTTCAGTTCTGTTCAACTAAATGCAGCTAAATCGTTCACACTCTAGCTCTTAGACCATGATCTAACTCCATATATAGGCTGTATCCTGTATATATGCTTTGTCATGCACGTTGCTGACGGCTGGCAGCATGAAGACGGTCATTTAGAGTCCAAGCTGTGACAACCTCCGCACCTCTGCTGCCAGCCTACTCAGGCTTCAGGCTGTCTATCACTGTCTCTGTGACAGTTAGCTGTTAGCCCAGCCACTGAGGCTTTCTGCTGCATCGTTCAGCCCTGTTATTTAAAAAAAAAAGTACTTGCAAATTGGCATATCTGCCCTTTCGCTTGCTGCTTAAAAAAAAAAAAAAAAAAGGATAAATCCTGCCTGATTTCATCTTAACCGCCCACACAGGAGACAGCGCGCCTCCATCTCCCCGACTGTCTCTTCCATTTCCTGCTTCCAGGTCACTTTCTGCATCAGAGTTTCCAACTTTTTCCAGCATTTATGTTCAATTTCTGCACCAACGTAAGCGTTGGCATTCGTCAGCATTTAGATGGAGGTAGTTTTTGTGACATTATTTTGTCAAGCTGTATTTTGAACACATCGTTTCTGTTGATGCCGCCTCCGTAAAGGTTCATTAACTCCAAATAACGATGCAATCAAGGAATTATGCTTTATTTGTGTTTTGGGACATTGCAGAATGAATATTATGAAGCCAAATTTTGTATTTATTTGATTTTGCAATAGCTTTTATTCCTCCTCAAGTTGTTTTTCAGGGTTTGTAAAGAGAATTTATTCTGGTTTTCTGTGCCACTTTACAGCAGGACACACGAAGGGAGGGTTTGTGCATGTGAATTAAACACTTGTATGTGTTAACACACTTTTCCCAGCTGTTTTTTTTCCCCTGGTCCACACTGCAGCTACACAGCAGGCTGGTGAATAATGGATGTGCTGGGATCTGTGAAATTGTGTTTCTCACCTTCCTCTAAATCATCACGTTCCTCAACACTTCCGCTTCCTTCCCATATTGTTGCTGCTATTTAATGTGGAGCTTTATCCTCACACTCTTTTTGATCCCTCTATTTCAACAAATTCCTGTCTATTTAATAAGATCTTTGGCTGAAATGTCTGTGGTGGCGACAGTTGTGACTAAAGTGTTTGACATGGCACTGTAACAATTAAATGATGAATAACAATAAACAGAACTCGGCAACTATTTTTGAAAGTTGAAAATTGTCTACCGGTAGTTCCAACTTCTTAAGTATGAATATTTATTGATTTAGTTAGTCCTCTGTGATGCGTTGTGGCCATTTTACGTTGCATCTTGGACTCTTGAAGGCTTTATTTAATCAGGTCACTGAGATTAAATTCTCCTGTTAGAAAAAGAGACCTGAGAATGAGAAAGAATCACAATCAGACAAAATAAAATCCAAATAAGTAAATGCAATGAATTGTAAGACAATAAACCATATTTTGACACTTTAAAGACATTGAGTTGATTTTCTCCTTTTGTGGGATTGTCCAGAACTGTCTTTCAGTAGACTATTTCTATGCACATTGTACATTAGTAAAGTTCATCTTTCACCACTGACACACACAACAACTGTCTGTTGTTTAATCTATTTTGGTGAAACCAAAACCAAACCCTGTTTTTCTTGCTCACAAGCTGCTGTTTAGTTCCAAACGGCATATTTGAGGCAGCGTAACCTCCAGACTCGAGGCCTTTAACCGTCTCTCCTTCCTGCCCTGTCTCTCTCTCCCTCTCTTTCTCTTTCCCTGTGCAGGGAGCAGCCCATCTTCAGCACGCGGGCCCACGTCTTCCAGATCGACCCCAACACCAAGAAGAACTGGGTTCCTACAAGTAAACACGCTGTCACAGTCTCCTACTTCTACGACAGCACCAGGAATGTATATCGAATCATCAGTCTGGATGGATCCAAGGTGTGTATAAGGTGGTGCTCAGTACACTGTGTGTGCGTGTGTGTTCACGGTTGTTCTTCATGTTTACAGACAACACTGTCATGGATTATATAACACAACATATCACACTCTGTCAGAAATGGAACCCTGAAGTCCTGGATTTATTTCTGTCGTTGCCACAGTCTGTCAAACATTTAACAAGATGGGCAAAGTTGTTTAATTCTGACAGGAATGTTACAAAATAAGCACTAAAGATTGACTAAACTGCATCCTAAGAACAATTGGTCAATAAAATAGTTTCAGAAAGTTCCCCAGGTAATTAATGTTATGTGGCTCACAGTTTGAGCTCCTGGTTAAATCATCATTACAAAAGATGAACCACTCTATTAGAAAGTATCTGGTTCTTTGATACAAAGACAAAGGCAAAAAAACTCTGTAGATAAACATTTTTGAGGTAGAAGTTAAATGCAGCTCCCATCACCGAGCTCAATAATCTGTTGAGGAACTGAAACAATGGCCCAATGGCCTAAACTGATGCCATAACTAACCCTATTGGACACATTACAATATATCCATGTTTAGTAACATTGAGGATATTGTTTAGAAATCCTCCTGGACGTATTTTAGGACATCTCTAGGTTGGACTAATGAAATGCACAGGAAATCTTTTTTTTTCTGTAAAAATGTCCAGGTAGCATATTAAAAATCTGTAAAATGTTGTCTCCTCCTATGCCATAAACCCTAGAATCTATAAATATGCCAATATGCTTAATTTCAAAAGGTAAGATGCTGTATAAAAGCTTCTCCTACTTCAGTGAAAAGTCCAATCTTGGCTTTTGTGAACTGGAGTTTTCAAGTTTCCGTATCATATCTCGACTGGCTGCAAACTAGCTTTGATGCCACAAATCGCACTAAACGATTTATTTGGTGAGCAGAGAGTAACTTTCCGTCTTCAGCAGGTGAATGTGAAAACCTCTTGTAGTTTCACACACCTCATTCTGCAACAGCAACTGAAGGAACAGGACGAAAACATTCTTAGAAAGAAGGGGGGATTTTATAGAATTAGGGAATGAATAAATCGCTAACAATCATCAGACTGACTGGTTCTGGCTCAGCCCGGGCTGTGAGCTGCGGCAGTGAAGGGGCGGTCGGTCCTGTCGTATCTATGTGGCAGTGATTATTTTAGTCTTGAGAGAGAGATGCAGGGGTGGAGTTAGCAGACTTATGTAAGAGCCTCTCTGGGCGACTGCTGCTGTTGTCAAAGCTGCAAGTTTAGCTGTGTTTTGCTGGAAATAGCAGAGATGGGGTGGGTTGGTGCTCGAGGACATTTATTATCCAGACAACAGAGGAAGAAAGAAAACACACACAATGACAGATGTCAAACAGGGCCGAGTCTGTCTGGTTGTGTTGTTTTCACAACACCAACCGGAAGGCAACTTCTGAAAATGTTTTGTATTAAAGTTTGTTCTATGACCATAAAATATCTCCATGAGAAAAAAGTCTTTTCAACAACTACATGACATTTATGTTGCAGGTGTTTGTGTTTGTTGAAAATAAGAAGCGTATTTATGAAACATGTCCAGTATTTAGACTTTCTACACAGGTCTGGAAAAGCATTTTAAGTGAATTTGATCATTTCCATCTTGAATAATATAGAAAGTTGGAAGAATATATGGAAGATGTTGTTGTTCGGTCAGATACACACATACTTCGAGACAGATTTTATGACAATTTGAGTCCGTAGTTTATATTGATGTGAAGAATAGAGGGATCAAATAGAGGTATATCAAATATCCAACAATATCTAATCAGTCAACAACACAAGGTCTTGGAAAAATCTTGAATTTGAATCTCATCTCACATATTCTAATATTTGTGATTGAGGAAAAACGATCCTTATCTATACAGTGATGTAAAATCATATTAAAAAACAGAAAATATACAAAAAACAAATCAATCTTTGGAAAATGTTTGGAATGTTTTATTTGAAAATGTGTAGGAACCCTGAGTGTTTTCAATATCTGTCAGTCAACAGCTTTTAGTCCAGATTAAATTTCTTGAATTGTTGGCAGGGTTGCCATGTGAAGTTTGGTGTAGAGACAAACAAATTCACTTCAGAAAGTGACTTTATACTTTAATATTCTATTTTACTCTAAGTTCTACTTTCTTACCCTGAGCACATAAGTTGAGTTCAGAAAAGGACTTTTTTTTTAGATTGAAAGTTCATTATGTGCAAATTTTCAGTTTCCTTTCAGCTGTTTTTGACTTGCTGCGTTATACTGTGCGAAAGCTTTATCTGTCTACTAACATGTTACAACTATTTTAAGATATTTAATGAAGCTCAAAGTTAATTTTCAGCTGTTTTCAGCATCTGTTTTCAAGGCTAAGAATGAACTATCGCCCTCAACTTTTTAGTAGACGTGGATGAGAAGTTCTAGAGGTTCTTAGAAACATGAAGGACCGAACATCTATAGTTTCAACTGTGAACTGTTTGATACAGTGAAAAGTGAGTTAGACCTTTTGAAGCTGTTCTGCCGCTTCCAGAATAAAGACGATGCTGTTCTAAAGACTCCTTAAAGCAAAGCCGAGAGACTCCAGCAGCAGTCGATTCTTTTTAAAAACCATAAACCCTTCAGCCTCCCACCACCCGCACTCGCTGCTGAAGCTGCGAGACTCTGATCAATAACATGAGTCAGTCCCACACACCTCACCTCTCCTCATTGACTGCTTCCTGTTTACCAAACAATGGGAAAATAAACCCCGGTTTATATAAGACAAACACTCGCATCCCCTGCTCTCAGCAGGTAACCAGCATCCAGCTGGGACCTTTCCCTCAATCAGCTGCACTTTCACAATAAAGCTTTAGAAATAACCAACTTTGTTCTTTTTATTTGTAATATATATTTTTTTTATATTTTATCTAATTTCATTAAAATTTTTCTTTTTAAAGTTTTTTAATTTAACATTTTTGATTTCAGTCAACTGTTTTCACATTGTATCTCAATGCTCTTAATGTTTTATGCAAAGCAATTGGAATCACCTTGTTGAAATAAGGCTGTGCAGCTGAATTGGATTTTAATCGAGATTTCTACTTGTGTGTCCAAATCATATAATGGAGTTTAAACGATATTTGACATTTTTCATTACACACTTTCTGAAAAAGATAGTGTGCGAGCATCAGTATGAGTGCAAGTGCATGAGCGTGAATATCTCTCTCTCTCTCATCATCTCAAACATCTCTAACAAAAGCAGGGTTACTTAATATATATATAATCATAATTTCAATATTGACAAAAATATTTATGATAATTATTTTTTCCATAATCAAGCAGCTCTAAGCTGCTCTGTATAGATGGCAGAAACATGCCATCTATACAAATCATGTTCTATTTTCCCACCAGGCCATTATCAACAGCACCATCACCCCCAACATGTCCTTCACCAAGACGTCGCAGAAGTTCGGCCAGTGGGCCGACAGCCGGGCCAACACCGTGTACGGGCTGGGCTTCTCCTCTGAGAGCCAGCTGGCCAAGGTGAGGACACACACACATACACACACCGGGCAGAGTCGTAGTCACCATGAGTCAACAGGTTCCACTTATTCAGAATTTGCTGCTCTTTTAGTTCGCGGACAAGTTTGCTGAGTTCAAGGAGGCGGCGCGGTTAGCCAAGGAGAAGAGTCAGGAGAAGATGGAGCTGACCAGCACTCCCTCTCAGGTAACATCTCTACCTATTAGAGATAGGTGGGAAATTCATATTATACACCAACGTTACAGGCTTTAAAGCTGTTATGTTTGACTCTGCATCATCCCCGCATCACACTGTGTGGCTTCTTCTGCCTCCCTAACGTTTCCTCCTCAGGTCGCCGCTGTAAAACGGAACGTGTTGCCAGTCACCAGAGCTGGTAAAAAGAAGGTAAAAAAAAGCAACCGGAAGGAATCGTTTTCCCCCCAGTCTTACCCCAATTAATGATGAACTTTTCCTCAGGTGTCTCCCTACACTCTAGTTTTGTTCTCTAAACAGTGAGAACACAACGCTGGATTTGACCTGATATTTTAACAGCACTTATTGTCATTGTTTTGGTAGAATAAGTAAGTCCTTCTTCCTGTCAGTCTGTAACAACCTCCTCTATCATCCTGATGTCAGACTAACACCAGAGGAAACTCGTCTCCCACACAAACCTCCCGCCAACGACCCTCCAGCTCCTTTCATGCTCTCAAAAAGTGACAGTCAGCTGCAATTAGGGAAGTTTGAGCAGTTGCCAATCAAGAGCAGCAACAGTTATTGGTAAAGTAAAATCCTTGGGTACAAAAAGTGTCTTCAAAAGGTTTTTATAGTCAGACAAAACAACAAAAAGAAGTCTAATAAGCACAGTTTCATGAAGTAATTGTGTATAATCATAATTTGATTGGGAATTTCTGTTTAGTTGCGTAGTAATCATTCATAATTCAGAGCATTTCTACATACGCTCTAACGACATTTCAGCAGAAAATCCTGCTCATTTTTGAGAGCATAGAATCGTTTACGTTTAACAAACACGTCTTTTTGGTTCTGATAATATTTTTCTGTTTCAGGAGTCGGCCACAGGTGACCTGCTGTCACCTTTGACCTCAGAGAGCATCAACGGAACGGACGACGAGAGAGTCACACCCGACACGCCTCAGCACACCGAAGCGAGGGCAGAGCCTTCCCAGAATGCACTGCCCTTCTCACACAGGTCAGAGGTCAAAGCGTCGACAGAAACAAGAAGCAAAGTGTCAAATATCATGAGATCTTATCAACGCTTACTTTATCAGATCCTATTAGCTTCCTTTTTAAAGAGGATTTGTTTCATGTGTGTAATCTCAGGTGACTGTAACAGGACTTTAATGTGAAGGAATGCGGAGCGTTTCTGCTGCCGCCACAAACAACACCAACATCCATCCACAGATAAACACACCCTAGATACATTTGCTCTGCAGCTGATGCAACCAAGCACACACACACACACACACACACAAAATACATCTGCAGTAATGAGCAACTATATTAATTAACTGTTTTATTCTAGCTGACATGGGTGTTACTGTGGAATTGTCATTATTATATGTTAACTGATATTATATAATTAATATTATTATTAATATACATAAGTATTACATTAATATTGTTATTGGTACTAATATTGTAATTATGAAAATTACTAATGAAAATTACCTTTCTATTATTGGTATATTGATATGAGTGATGGAGGAGTAGGATTTATTAAATGTACACTTCTTCCTACTCATTACACAACGTGTAAATTGATGGGTTTTTTTTTTTACCTTTATTTTCTCTTCATTTTAAATTTTTTTTACATGTTCAAAACAAATAAACTAAAAACACACAGCTAATAAACAATATTTTCTGAACAAAAAAGCAGAAAACAAGCAGAGTGATAGTACAACATTTATCACTTTGTTTTTCCAATGATGGTAAAGTGTGTGTGTGCGTGTGTGTATGTGTTTTAACGTGGAAAACGTCAGTTGTTGTAAATATACTTGAGCTGCAACTTAAGTAAAAGTCCCCACAAGTAAAATTTCTTAAAGTTTCAAAGGTCTCCCCTGAAATCTTTCTGTTAACACGTCCTGATGGTGTAATTATCAAATTGAGATGTCTAGCTGCTTCTTGTGTGAGGCTTTAAGTTGGTGCAGCAGCACAGCACGAAGCCCCAGGCTTCATTCATCCATGATTCATGCGGTCCCCAGGCCTCCGGACAGCATTAAGGCATTAACATTAAAACACTACACAAGCTTCCTATTAATTATGAACCACTGAACGAGTGGAGAAAGTTTTGTGCGTCACGTTGTCTGATCACTCCGAGGTTTCAGCTGGGATTTTGGGATCTGATGCAGTAATGACTCATATTCAGCAATTTCAGAAAAACAATTCTTCCTTTCAGTTATTATTCACTTTTTTTCTGCTGTCACTGGGAGCAGAATATGTTCATGTTAAACATTTATATAACCATGTGTTGTAAATCCTGTTGAAGTCATAAACCTCCTGTGATCAGGATTGTAGCTTAAAAAGTCACAAATAGACGCACAAATAAAACTAAGAAAAAACTATGAAACTTTTATTCTAAAGTCGTCATCAGACATTCACGTCTCCGACAAAATGAATATCTGATATTTGACTTTTCATCCAGCACCATCATCAGGTCATAATTTCTGTAGAAACTGTATAGACCAAACAATTAATAGAGTAAATAATTAATGATGAAAATAATGGAAAGTTGCAGCCTAACAGTTGTCTTCTCCCCTTTCTCTCATTTTTCTCTCCTCCCTCCAGTTCATCCAACATCAATAAGCACTGGGAGGCGGAGCTGGCGGCGCTGAAGGGGAACAACGCCAAGCTAACGGCGGCGCTACTCGAGTCCACGGCCAACGTCAAACAGTGGAAACAGCAGCTGGCGGCGTATCAGGAGGAAGCCGAGAGGCTACACAAACGGGTAGCGGATCAGGTTCAGTCAAAGAAGGAAAGCTGCAGTCGTGGTTGGTTCTCCGTCTGAAGGTTTGTGTTTGTCTCATGGTCCAGGTGACGGAGCTGGAGTGCGTCAGCGGCCAAACCACAGTCATCAAGACTCAAAAGACGGAGCTCAACCAAACAATAGAAGAGCTGGAGTTTGCTCTGAAAGCTAAAGAGGAAGTAAGTTCTGAACCAGCTGCAGCCAATATTTATTTCCTGTTATTAGCTCATAACAGTATTGTTTTTTCTATGAAATATCAGAAAATGCTGAAAACTATTGTTTTTCAAAGGTCAAAGTGATGTTCCTCAACTTAAAGATTTTCATTTTACTATCATAGCATTCCTGTGAATCACTAAAGTAATATTTAGTTGTATAACCATGGAGTCGACCAACTTCTGGCTCCTATTGACAGGTATTTCACCTTCATAATTCTTCTGAATTGCTTGGTTAGGCCTCAGAAACTCAGAAACAGCATTTCTGATGTCAGCCCACATGTTTTTAATGAGATTAAGGTTTAGGGATTGGATTGGCCACTCCAGAACTTTAATTTTGTTGCTCTGGAACCAAGATGCTGCTGGTTTACTGGTGTGTTTGGGGTTATTATCTTCTTGAAACTCATGTTTTAAGGGCATTTCACTTCAGTATAAGGCAACATGACCTCTTCAAGTATTCTGATATAGGCAAATATAAAATGCAGTGTCCCCAATGCATCGAAATACAAATTATTGGATTTTGGCTTTATTCACGTTTTTAAACACTATTATATTGAACTGTATAAACATTTGAGAAGCTGGTAACAAAGAATTGGATTCAAAATGATACATTGATTATCAAATTTGGCAGATTAATTTAATGGTTGTCAACTAGTTGACTAATCATTACAGCTCTATTTCCCTGTGAGCTCTTAGCTGCTGATGTGTTCCTGATATTTGCTGTTTGTGTAACTGCTTCCAGGAGCTGGAGCAGCTGAAGGCGGAGGTGGAAAGTGCCAACGAGTTCCAGTCTCAGAAAGACTCGCTCACACAGAAACTGCAGGTGAGTCACACTATAGACGACGCGTTACCATGTCCTGTGATGTCTGTGCAGATTTTCACCTTCGTCTGCTGAAGGGGGGAAAGTTTCTCTGAGCTCAGCTTTAATCTGAGTTTAGGGCATCTATCTACAACCAGGATTTGTGACATCACATCCACCATTGGCTCCACATTGTGGATGTGCATGGTGGAGCTTCATGTTGATGTGAAAGCCCGAGTTCTTCAGTGCATGTTTGACTTTTTAATTTGACGAAATCCTCTTGAGATGCACAGTTTCATTTAAATGTCTCATATCTGTACTTTTCTGGGTTTTATTATTATATTTATTAAGTTTTGAGCCCCCTAGGAAGTACAAACAAAGCAAAGTTTCCAGATTCAGGCATTGCGTGTCTGTTTTTCTGAGTTTGACACATGGGACATCAAACTCATGTAGAGTAAAAGAAACTTGAAAGTGGCTTTTTGCAAGGTATGGGACCTTTTTAAATATTTAGTTAAAAATATATGCAAATCAGTACAGACAATGTAGTCATATAACATTACATAAACTAAATGAATCACATTAATGCGTTAATATAAATAAAATATTAATGCAGTTTACATGCCAAACAACCCAGGACACTTTTACTGATGCTACAACAATGAAAGTGCTCTGCTGGAGCTGGAGTTTCTGAGGGTGTTTTTAACATCATTTGCAGTCAAGACTGAGGCGTTGAAGAAAAAAAAAAAGGTGGTCGCATTCAGACTGTATTTGAGTGTATGTGGCATGGGGCGGTCGCGATGCATGCGCCACCTGACGCTCATCCTGCTTACTGTCCCCGCAGAAAAATGTATTTATTATTATAAAATATTTTGTCTAGTTGCAGTGTGGGGGAGGCGTGGCCCTGTGTCTGCAGAGAACATGATCAACACGTATGAAGAGTCTAGTATGTTAACATGTAGTTATGTTAAACGAACAGGGACATAAACCGTACTTGCCACACACACACACACACACACACACAGCTTTTGGTCTGAAGGCACATGTGCAGCATCAGTGGTCAGGTCTTTATCCTTGATTTTTTTTTTTTGTAATAAATTAGACTGCGTTTATTTGGAACCTGCATTTTTTTTGTCAAAAATATTCACTACCGTTCAAAAGTTTGGGGCCACTTAGAAATGTCCCTATTTTTGAAAGAAAAGCATGTTTTTTTCAATGAAGTTAACTATAAACTAATAAGAAATACCCTCTATACATTGATAATGTGGTAAATGACTATTCTAGCTGCAAATGTCTGGTTTTTGGTGCATCAATATCTACATAGGTGTATAGAGGCCCATTTCCAGCAACTATCACTCCAGTGTTCTAATGGAACAATGTGTTTTCTCATTGAATCAGAAGGATAATGTAATAAAAAACATTTTCGATTCATTTTATAAATCGTGCACCCTGAGTTTAAAGAGGAGCCTGGTGGTTACTTGGAACCCTGCTTTTATTTGGTATTTTATGGTCAACATTGGAAACACTGATGAATTTCCCAAGACTGTAGACTACTATCAGTGGTTGAAGATGAGGTTTAAAATGAGTTACAGATAGTGACTAAACTTCATTTACTGAAAATAATTATTGTTTTGAGGGCAAACATTGTTATGCAATTAATCGCAATGAATTACTTTAATGAAGTTGCAAATCGATCACTATAATTAAAACAACTTTTCAGTAAAGTCGGAGACATCCTGGTTCTTGGATCTTCTGTAACAAACTTTAAAATCCCGTGTTTTGTGTGCGTCAGGACACGGAGTCCAGGAACCAGACTCTGGAGCAGCAGCTGAGTGAGCTGGAGCAGCGGGTGGAGAGCAGCCAGCAGGAACGCGAGTCATTCCGCAGCAGCCTGCGCTCGCTGCTGGAGCTGCTGGACGGGAAGATCTTCGAGCTGACGGAGCTGCGGGACACACTGTCCAAGCTCATCGAGGGCAGCTAGAGAGGAGGGAAAAAATAAAGACCACCCCACTTTGCACGCCACGAGCCTCTTTCACTGCCGCCATCGTCACCATCTTCATCCTCATCGCCAGGCGTCGGCGACGCAGCCGGCGCTTCACTCACTGCATGTCAGCACTCACTTTAACTTGAAGGCGTCTTTCTCTCTCGACACGTGTACAAAACCGTGTGTTCACACACAACTTGATGCATTGACACTACACACACACACACACACACTTTGCTACGTCCATGTTCTCATATTCTCATCAGACACGTTTACAAACAGCCAGGTGACGCTTCACTCTGGATTATTCTTGACTTCTTGATTTTTTTGTTAAATTGGTCTCTATCTTCATTCCGTCAGACGGGGATTTAGCTTTTCCTTTTTTCGCTCCTTCAATCATAAACTTTGAAGAAAACGAGCTTCGCTTCGGTGCATTTTGACAGTCGCCCGACGCCGGTGATTGTTCGTCCTCCCTCCTCTCATCTTCTTTTTCTCTTCCTCACTTCTTCCGCCAACACATCATCGTCAGCCAAATGAACTGAGGAGTCACATGAGGAGGACGTTTCCTACACTTCTGATTCTTCGTCTTTTTTTGTTTTGAACTGTGGAGGGTGATTGCGGGTCGAACATGATGGAAGAAAGACATTTTCCCCGTGTGATATAATCCACTGAGGAGCTGCCAAAACCGGCCGGAGAGGACGACTATTCTATTCTTCTACATATATCTATATATGAGCAATACAAAAAGGGAGCATCAGAGGGTAAAAACACTTTCCACTCTCACTTTCAGGTAATTTACTCCTTACTCGGATAAGTTTAGACCACGAGCGTGGCGGGATTTTAATCAACAGTCTTTCTTTCTATACACTTTTTTTAAAGAATACTACTAGTGCACTTGTAAAAATGGAGTTTGTGTGTGTGGGTGAATCAGATTATCTCGTTTTATTCTTTTCCCTCTTCCTGTTTCTGTTGCGACTTTTGAAGTGCAATGAGTGAACCCTTTTTTTTGTTTGTTAATTTATTACTAACTGTTACTGGAGGTGATTATCATGAAAGTTGTACAAAGCAAATATCTTTATTTACATCTTAATCTGTTTGTTTTTTTCTCCGTCTGGTACATGGGTGTTGTTTTTTTTTTGTTATAATTTTGAAAAACTGGCAATATTTTTGAACTATTTATCAAACGTAAATGAAAGTATAGCAGGTTGGGTTTGCAGAGAATCTTTTTTTTTTTTCCTTTTGCCAAATAAGTTTTCCTGTACAGATTAGAATTTTGCTGACGTTGCCTTTGGTACAGAGATGCATCACTGGTAGCTTAACCGCGGTACGTACTTTGTGGGATTTACTATTGCCAAAAATTCAGCGAAGTCGGAGGAACACGAGACGGTTCATACACCTGAAGAACACTTTCTAAAGGGCTTGTTGTTGGTTCGGGTACGTTTTGGGAGACTTGAATGACTTTATCACGTCGGAAAAAAAACTGATGAATGACGATGACCAGCTTGAAAGGGAATAACATTTGAATAAGAAATTTTAAATGTTGATTATACCACATATGCTTAAAAAACACAAATTGTAATTTTGAGTTTATAGTAAAACAAAACCAAATGGAAACCCTGCAGTCGTGTCGTTCTTTCATCATCACATTTATCTGACAATTTTAGTTACTGAATTAGTTCAGATGTAGATTTGACTCAATAGAAAATACAGCAAACTTTTAAAATAGAATTTACTTTGCTAATCTCCTATTAATCATGTCAGGACCCCTCATATTTATCTGCTGACCCTTTGGAGGGGCCTGACCCCTAGGTTGGGAAACACTGGTCTAAACTAGTTGACTGTATATAAAGTAGTTAAAGCAGCTCCATCTGCAGCAGCTACAACAGTAACATGCTGCTAAACACTGATGCTGCATATTAGTAATAATCTAATGAATAAAATCAGATCTGTCGACCTTTTAATAAGTTTGAGGACTTAATAATTAATGCATCTGTGCATGCATGAACATTTTTAAGGTCTATGCTGTTAAAGTAAACATGCTCACTTTGTACTTCATAAAAGACAACAATTTTCAAACCTGTCTGAATATTCTCATTCTTCTTGGTTAAGTTCTTGTAAGGGGGGAGGTTCAAAACACCATTGAACCACGTAATGTTAATTAAGTTCAACGCAGGTGTCAGTGATTGTGACCAATCGTAAAAACCCACGCAGACACGGGGAGAACATGCAAACTCCACACAGAAAGGTCCCAGACTCAGGACCAAGGAGGTCTTGAACCTGCGACCTTCTTGCTGTGAGGCAACAGCGCTAACCCCTGCGCCACAGTGTCAGCACAACTGCCCTAAAAAAAAGTTTAGTAAATTAAATTAAATATTGTAATGCTTATTTTGCATCATAATTGTAAACCAATAATTAACTGCAATACTTTAACTACTTTAAGCCCATTATGTGCTTTTACCTACATAAAGTAAAGGATTTAAGTGTTTCTCACCACTGGACTTGACACCTTCATCAGCCAAGAAGCAATCAAAAGCGAAAACTTTTGGTGCTTACTTTTATTTTGAAAGGGAAAATATATATAATTGGGATATAGAAAGCAGAAAGGAATGTCATGATAGGAAACAAAATGCAACAAAAAGGGAAAAAAAAAGAACATTAAAAGTACATTTACATTTGTATGCTTTAAAAATTCTTTAAAATATGAAGTTTCAATAAATACTTCAATACATTTAGGCATGCGGCTATATTTTCATGATTTACATTTCAGTACAGTATAATTCATAATGACTTTTTCATCGCAATTATTGCACTTACGTGTGTGATGGGTTCGTCCTCAAACCAGTCACATGCATAAGGTCACACAAGTCAAAGGTTACAGGTTGAACACGGCCTTGTGTCCAAGGTAGAAGAAAACCTACATTTCAGAATTTGGACTCTACAACAAAAGGTTTAAAAAGGAAAAAAAAAAAGCACGATGGTTTAATGAGCCCAGATATAAAAACGGGAGCAGAGTGAGGAGCCGATGTCGCCCGAAACTCAATATCTGCTGCTTTAGGCTTTTAGTTACAGTACATGATGTTAAAAAGTGTCAGCGCTAAAAAATCTGTACATTAATGATGAGCAATACAGTCACATGATGACAAACACTGAGCAGCAGGTTATTTGAATGGCAGCTGTAACTCTGGATGTTTTCAGGAATAGTTTGACACTTCGGGAAAAAGGCTTCATTTATTTTCTTGTTTCAGAATCAGAAGATTGTTTTTTTGCCCAGTGATTAAAGAATGTCTCTAATCTCCAATAATTAACATGTTATATCTTTTTAATATCTGAAGCCATAGAACATACCCAAGTGCAGGTTTATAAGATGTGGTTATTGTGTTTTAAACCTGCTGGAACTGGTTTTAAAGATGATATGATAGGAGACTGTTGTTTATCAGCACATCCAGCTGATATAAAACAACATTAACGTTCAGTTTGGGTCCATCTGAACAATTCAGATTTTAACAGTTAAAGATCAACATGTCGTCCACTAAAGAAAATCTTAGTTGACTAACAGACATTCGACTTATCTACTATTTGACTCATTTTCGATTAACTGATGTTGATTTGATCCACAAATCTGTAAAGTGTGAGTTCACATGCGGTAATGCAGACTCACCTTTTTATATCTGGAGTTTACCAGAGATTTTCATCATAAATGTGACTATAGGGATCCTGCTGTCTACAGATATGTTGATCTTTATCTGTTTGAAGGTATGTGTCAGCTGCTTAAATACTTTTCTGGATATGTGGGTTAAGTTTTGCCTTAATTCTTGTTTTCATACTGGGCAAGAAACAGAGAGAACACAAATTTTGAGGCTGTGAATCTAAAATGAGTGTCTTTTCCAAAACGTCGGAACCATTCCTTTAAAATTAGCCATCGCACTCGGAGAATAATCTTTTAAATTCAGGTGAGAGAGGTTAGTTTTTTTTTTTTAGTTAAAAGACAATTTTGACACAATCCATAGACGATAAGAAGAGACTGGTATAAAAATCACACACACCTCAAACTCAAACAACTTGTGGAATTCAGTAAGCTCGCAGAAAACAAGGCAGTGGATAGAGAGACTCGGGTAAGAAAAAAAAAAAAGTTCTGCAAAATAAATAGTAACATCTCATAATGACCCAAATGTGTGTGTAGAGGAGCTGGAGCAGCATCTGGTGGCCAGCAGAGGGCGATGACTCCTCAGACTTCAGCTCCACTCGTCCCTACAGAGCATTTAAACCGCTCCACATGTGGACTTGGTTTTATACATGTGTGTGTTTAATGCATTTTAAAGAGGGGGGAAGTTGTTTTTGACAGGAAGCCATCTTAAACAGAAAAGTTCCCCACATTATATTTAAAGACCCCGTGAACAACTTAATCAGAACTGGGGCTGCAACGATCATCAATGAATCCATAAAAAGTGTCTTCAAATGTTTTGTTTAAACAATCCAACCCCCCCCCCCAAAAACAAAAGCAAACATTCAGTTTACAAAGATATAAAAACTGACACATTGGAGAAGTTGCAGCCAGAATTATAATTGAGAATTTCTGCTTGGAAAAAATGATTTAAACCATTAACCTGTCATTGAAAATATTCATCAGAACAGAGCTGAATCATTTTAGAGCTTCGTAAAATTGATTCACGTCGTCCTCTGGGTCCTTTCTAACAGGCGTGAAGCTCCAACTGTTGCACATCACAGGGCGACTATGAGTAATTAAACTGCAGGGAAGGATAACGCAGAACAATTACAATCCTCTAGGGGGAATCTTATCCATATATATTAAAATATTACACTATATCCTTCCAACTACCATCAAAGCTAGACTCAAGTAATCATTTATACTTCAATAGGCGCTGGAATATAAATGTAAATCTATAGAAAACATGTCACAATACTGACCTGGTTGTTAACAGCATCCATGGAAGAGGAAAAGTAGAGGATGCAAAACTGATATTTATTCATGAATCATCTTCAAATTGCAGCGGTTTATAGTATTTCCAGTGGAAATTTCATGAATCTCTGGAAAATCTCTCTGGCTATATCTCGAAGCTGCTTCTTCTTATGGTTAACGTTGCATTATGTGTAAACTTAAAGCTGTGTGGACGCTTCTTTCAAGTTTTCATAAAGCTCGATGGATCTCAGAAAAAAAAAATACTCAGCAAACATAGAAGTTTACAGAGTCTGATAATGTGCAGAGCTGCAGGTAAACATGTTATTTGTAATCCTAACATGAGCATTTCCCATGTTTTTTTATATATAAACTGTGTGTGTATATAATATATGCTGCAGTTCTATCAGCTCAGCTGGTTAAACAAGACACAGAGCCTATTTTAAATGTCGTAAATGACTTTTTGTCTGTAAATCCACTGATTTTTAATATAGGAAAATATCTGCATACAGTAAGACCTAGAAATCACACTAACATCTAAACATGTTCAGATTTAACTGACCTATGGCTCAAAGGACTGTGTCTCTCCTTTGTCTCACAGTTTGAAAACCTCTGAAATAGATGGAGATTTAAATTTTAGTTTTATCTTCAAAATCTGTTCCTCTTGTTATATCATACTTTAACTTTTAAATATATTTTCTACTGTATATCGTCTGAAAATTAAAAATGATTTTAAAAAAGTCTAAACTCTTTTGTTCTACCAATTTGATGAAAATGACTAGAAAAGCATGAATTTGGTGACAGCTATTCATGAGGGAATCCTCCCGCTCTGTTACATGTTGAGGCGTTTTGAAGCTGGAATTTACAGCACGAGTAATGTCAAAGTACAGCAAACGTATTCAGTGAAGAGTTAAGTGAGAGGAATGTAAAATTAAAAAATAAAATAAAATAAAAACACTCACTTCCTAAAACCCATCACAGCAAACTACAGTACAACTCCTGCAGACGCATGGACCAGTGGTTCCCAAACGTCCTCTGCTGAGAATCCTCCTCCACGCACAGGATTCATTTAGTTTGGGAACCACTGATGTCGACTGACATAATGAGAGGTTAGAGGTTGTTTCCTCGCCAAAAATGCCACAGCAACAACATAAAAAACAGATTAGTGGTCCGTCGTTACAAACAACACACAAGTATGAAAAACAAACCTCTCAGCAGTTTCTGATATAAAAAACGAAGGCTTTTGTTCAAATTGCACCGAGGTTTCTTCAGGGGGTTCGGCCCTGGGTTTTCCTGCTTCACTTGGGTCACTTCCTCTTTGTTTTGGCTCCACTTATCCATGACAGATGAGAAATCGCTAAGCACTCGTCCACGGAGCCCGACTAGTTCTCCCAGTCTGTGCAGGGGAGGCCTTCATCCTCGGACTCTGACTCCGGCGACGCCTCCTTGATCCTCCTCAGGGCTTCGTGGATGCTGCGGGTCAAGGCGTCGGCCGAGTGGTGGAAGCTCTTGGCGTGGCGCTGCCCCTCCGGCCGGGTCCGGACTTTCCTGAGCCGGACGCCCTGCCTGATCTGAGCCAGGATGTTGTTGCTGTCGTCGTCCGGGTCCGGGGCCAGGACCCGCAGCTCGGCCTTCCTCAGGTGGAAACAGCCCCGCTTCAGAGAGGCCAGAACTTCATCCATCGGGGAACTCGCTGCAGACACAGAATCAGTTAGAATCAGTTAGAATCAGTTCGAATCGCACACAACCGTCACTAATGTGTCGTCATCCTTTAAAGTTTTGAATGATTTAACATCTCTGCCTTAGATCATCAAACTCTACCAGAATAAGTCGACTAACAAAAAGAAGAAAACTAAAACAGAATAGAGACTCTACAGACTCTACTCTACAGATTTGATGAACAATTTGATATGAAGCGCTTTAAGCTGCATCTCTTTGATAACAGAGACGTATGAAGTTACAGCTCATGCTAAACTAACATTTCCTGCTGCCAGTTCATAATAATCCACTTAAAAAGGTAAAAAAAAACACTTTTATTGTGAAGGAGTCACAGGAAAATAGATTTTGACACTGAGGTTAGTGCTGTTTAAGTTTGATTTTATTGACAACGGCTGGATATTTCGTTCTACTTGTTATGAATTGTATTGAGTTGTATAGAATGTGGATATTTATGTATATGTATATTGTATTAGCTTGTAAGTCAAAAAACTGTAGGAATAAACAAGTGTTTACCTTCAACCTGCTCCTTTTTATACATGTAGTATTCAATTTTTTTTCATTTGATTAATTTTTTTACAATAAAAAAGTTAATTTCATTTAAAGCTGTTCATCAAAAAAGCATCTGAAACACTTGTGTCAACAGATCTGTTTTTTAGTGAGTGGTGGAATAAGAAGGAGCCACATTGATTTGTGAGCTGAGTCTGTTACTGAGTAAAAAGACGTGGTTGTGTGGAAAACTGTTTCTCCAACGGAGCAGCATGAAATCTGATCGAAACAGCTCACAGCTTGATGGAAAAAAGCCAAATATTGACTGATTCTTGATAAAAACTGTGAGTTTGTTTGTCTGCAGCGTGTTTAGATCCTCCAGCTGCTTTTCTGTTATATTTCTCATAAAGAATCAGATTCTGGTTTGGGTTACCAGCAGTAAATCTTAATGTTGAATGGGAGTTTCCTCCTCACCTCTCCTCCACTGTGAAGAGTCTAGAGACGCCGTCTTTTTCAGCTTCTTCCTGGCCGTCAGCAGCTGGCTGCTGTCAAAGAATCGAGGGGAGAACGGAGCCAGGGGCAGGGAGGAGGATTCAGAATCGCATTTAAGCTGCAGTGGGCCGTCTGTGGGATTACTGTCCCTCCCATCGCCCTGCTGGTCTTCAGAGGGCGGCGGCGGCGGAGGGGGCGGGGGAGGAGGCGGCGGAGGAGGAGGAGGAGGGGGAGGACCCAGGGAGAGAATAGATGGGGAGGCTGAGAGAGGAGGCAGAGACAGGAAGGGAGAGGAAGGGTCGAGATTATCCAGTTCAACCGTGGGTAAAGAGACGCTGTCGCAGACGAAGGCGTCCGTCGGGGGAGGGGCGGAGAGCTGCGGCAGGTCCGAGATGCAGTCCGTCTGGACGCTGGCCGCCTGGGTGCTGGGCTGCTGGCCCGGTCGCCTCCGGGGATGATGAGTCTGATGGCTTAGACGCAAACGGCTGGACTTCAGAGTCACCTGACCAGGATAACGCTGCAGGGAGAGACAACGAGTCAACACCGACGCAGGAACACCAGGATTCACTCAGAGCTTCTGGAAGAGAAAGTTCTACAGGTAGGAAAATTCGACTAGCTATTCCGGTGTTGCTAGATGGAAGCTGCCGTCATTCTGGGAACATGACCGAAAGAAGAGGACTGTTTTTTTAATGAAGATAAAACTAATTAGTTAGAAATACAATCTATACATTGCTAATGTGGTAAATGACTATTCTAGCTGCAAATGTCTGGTTTTTAGTGCAATATCTACATAGGTGTAAAGAGGCCCATTTCCAGCAACTATTACTACTCACAATTATGTTAGCAGAGCAACAGGTTAGCTGCTGAGAGAAGCTAGAAAACTGAAAGCACAATTCAAAGTAAAAAAATATTTCAAATACGCAAACGGCTGGACTTCATTATTTCTAACCTTGTCAATGTCTTCACTATATTTTCTATTCATTTTACAACTCATGGTGGTAAATAAAAGTGTGACTTTTCATGGAAAACACTAAATTTTGAATGGTAGTGTATTGAAGTAATAGATTCAGCTCTGTGACTAATTTATGGACTGAAACTCCTTCTGTGGAGATCAATAAAGCTACTGTACAGTCTGAAGAAGGTGGTTTAGACCAGGAAAGTCAAACACAATTCAGGCTATAGATGTATTTGATCTCAAGTGGGCTGGCCCAATAAAAATTGATGTATAAATATCACAGACAAATTTCATCTCCTTTTTATATAAAGAATTACATGATACATATTTAAATATTATAATTTACAAAACAGGAGAGATGACATCAGAAAAAAATTCCAATTTCTCATTTATTCCATATTCAACCAGTCTACTGTTGCATTTCAATTCAAAACATTTACTCACTCATCATTTACTTTTTTTAAGCAGCAGGTGAAGTTATCTCCTGTGTTACAAACCACTTTAAAGCTCTGAAAGATTCTTAATCACTTCATATTTCTGTGAAGTAACAGGAATTGGTCCTTTTTTTATACAGTCATCCAGCGGCTAGATCAGATCCTTCAGTTCTGTCCCCCAGGCCACATGTTTGACACTGCTGGTTTAGACTATTTATTAGTATTTATATTTTGTTTTTCTTTACATACAGTTAAATACATGGTGAAAGTCCGAGCTCTGACCTGTTTGAGGCTGCGAAGTCTGTCCAGAGTTCTCTGCCTGTCCTGACTCACTCTGACATTCTGCCTGGTTTGATCATCTTCTGCATCACCTTCTCCCTCCTTTACAGGAAAGAACAGATGTTTTTATGCAATAATAACTTTTTTTGATATAGCACTATTTAAAAATTATTCCAAAGAGCTTCAGATAAAAGAAAAAAAACATACATAAACATACATACATAAACCAAAAGCATTCACACACATGCAGACAAATTAGATGAATAAGGTTATGAAAAATAAAGCTTACATAATAATTGCATTTTCAAAAACAACATAAAAAAAGGAAATCTTAAAAGAAAGTTTGTTTTTTTAAAGCTGTATTATAAAAATAGGTTTCAAAGGTTTGTTGAGCAGGTTGCTCCAGAGCTGTGATGCTCAACCAGGGCTCAGTAAATCAGATCTAATCTGGAGCCGGAGAAGCTGATTTTATATTAAACTGATAGCCAATGAAAAGAGAAGACGACCATGATCTCTCCTGTTATAAAACACAGCGAGGGTAAATCTGGGAGACGTACCAGCTGCAGCTGCAGGGAGCTGCTGTCAGCTTGGCTACCTTGATGCTGCTGTATCTTCTGGTTGTGGTTTACAACACAAATTTCCTATCAAAGAAAAAACAGCACATGGATCAAACAGTGACTAGACGGGTGACAACCGCCGTCAGCAGCCGCCTCGTTAATCTCTTACCTTCTTGTTCTTGAGGTAGACTTTCTTGGCAGTGATGCGGCCCCGGCGGGCCTCCAGTTGCCGCGTCCTCTGCTGCAGGGCGCTGAGCTCTTCGTCTCTGAGGGGGGATGGCGGGGTCGCGGGGTCTTCTTCGCCCTTCATGGCATCAGGGCTCTCAAAGGCATCGTAGTACACCACCTCATCCTGTCGCTCTAAGAACATCACAGCGATTATTAAAGCTGCATGTTCAGCAGCTGACAAGAGGGAAAATCTGTTCATTTACCTGTTAATGAACTAGATGAAGATGCTGATTGTGTTCATGTGTTTATTTGCTATTATTTGCTATGATTAATTAAAAATACTGTTTGTTTGAATTTTTTCCCCATTTCTGATGAAATGTTTTGCTACAAACCTCTTCATAAAATGAATAAAACATTTGAAGGAGCAATACTTGAGATTATAAACGACTGATTAATAAAGTTTCTGAGATCTCAGTAAGTACATTAATGTTTTTATGCAGCCTGATGAAAATGGTGTTGATACATGGGGGGGAAAGGTGTTAATATTAGAGCTGCCTATGACTTCATTATTGATTAATCTGCTGATAATGTTCTCAGAAAACTTGTTTGTCCCAAAACAAAAACAATCGGTTAAAATAGGAAATTGAACACTGCTTCAAAGTTGCTGTTTAGAGGTTTTGACGGTTTGAGGATCCAATGGTGTTACAAAAAACTACTACAATTTTCCCCTTGTGATCAACTGTTTTTAAATTGTATCTTCATGCTTTTTTAATTTTTTAAAATTTATTTTATGTAAAGCACTTTGAGTTACCTTGTTGTTGAAATGTGCTATACCATTAACCTCCCTTGCATTGCCGTACAAGATTTAGTCATAAGCTCATTCTATTAAGTTAATTATTTGTAAAACCCACTAACTGATGTAAAGATTCACTGATACAGTTGATTTATGAAAAGAAAATTTCATTTGTATATGGGTCAGTGATGTTTGGCCTATAATGTTTGGCAAGAGGAGAAAGTCAAAAGCTTTTTAAAACACAGTTTTAAGAAGCATTTATTTAAAAGTCATGTCAACTTTTTTGACAGAATGTCAAATGGTGCAACCAAAAAAGTGACATTTTAAATATATAATCCACCTAGAATATACAAATTGTTGATAGCATGTGTTTTTAACTTTTTTAAATCATTTTTAAGAGTTAAACTATCTGATAGGTTAGATAGGTGGGTACACCACATGGCACTTTCCCTGACAACATCACTGACGCTTCGATATTTCTACTGGACAGTAACAATATGAGATCAAAAAGACAGAAAGGCTTTTAAACACACACAATAGTTAGTTTAGCATGGTAAATAGATCAGCCCATTGTTGGTTTGAATCCAAACATGAGATTAGTTGATCTGAGCTTTACTGTACAGTCTATGAGCTAGCTGCATATATATTTGGGGGTTTTGCTCACCTGTCATCTGCCTGCGTAGACTCTGCAGCTGAGCGGTGAGCAGCAGCTCCTCACAGCGCAGCACCTCAGCCTGGATGTCATAGAGCTGCAGCTGCAGCTCATAGTACAGCGCCTCCAGCTGGTCCAGACGCAGCATGGCATCCTCTCCACCCTGCAGACTCTGCATCTACAACAGCAGCAGGCACACAACTGCATTACTCCAACGCAAGCTGACTGACTTGTGTAGTATCACCTCATAGCTCTACCTGTTAAACCAGTGGAAATTCAACTGCAGGCAGTTTCCTGTTCTCTCACGGAGCAGGTACACTTCATTTCTAATCTAGTTTCACCAGTAAAGTAAACATTTGACCCCAAAAGTCATTCTCGGTGAGTCATTTCCACTGTTGTACACCAGGATGTTATTCTCTCCATTTCAGGATGTCTGAGCCATGAGGTCATGAGTTTGACAGCCATTACCTTGCTTTTTTCCCTTCTCTCAAGTGTTCTATATCCTACAGTAAGTGTTTGTTGCCCTCAGACTTGTTAAAACATGAGAATCTAACACACAGACGTGCACACATACACAGTTGTCTACATCAGTGATGCATGTTCTTGTGTTGTAGCGGTTTCTACCTCCTCCTTCAAGCCATGTTTCCTCTGTTCCAAGCAGATTTCCTTGGCCCTCATCAGCTGCAGAGTTTCTTTGGAGACGGCGTACTGCAGTCTCTCCATGCGCTCCACTGCCGCTGCCCAAGCCGACTTGCCAAACTTCCTCTGGTCCATACGCATCCGCTCGTATAGAGCTGCAATGCATACGTATGTGTGTAAAGCAGTGATTTTAGAAAAGTGCCACAGCTCACAGCTCTAACAAATGCAGACCAATTGAGGTCTAAACATGTATCAGTTGGCCTGTTTCCTCATAGCTTGAGGATACAATTGCTTTTGGCTGATGGGAAAGCAGGTGAGAGGTTTAGAGAAGTGACTTGATCTCTGCACTTTGTCATCGGGTAAACATTCAAAAACAAAGGTTCCAAGTTCACAGGAAAGACGATGCTCTGCGCTGTTTCATCAAAAAGAGGAAATGCCTCCTCTCGGGAGTGTTTACCTTTCTGTGCTCGATTGGTGGTTTCAAAGAACTTGACAGTCAGGTCCTGTATGGAGAGGACGGCGGCGTGGGCCTTCTTCTGCCACTCCTCATCCTCTTTCCTCAGGCTGTCCACACGGCGGGGCCCCAGGCGCTCCGTCTCCAGTGAGATCTGACGGGGTCAAAAGGGTCGTTAAAGAGGTAACAGTCGAGTGAATAGACATGATTCAGCCTCAGTGCTCGGGACAGTAATACCAGCAGATTACAGCAGATGGTGGTAACACTGAGCAGAGAGAAATACCTGTGCATGTTTGCAGTGACACTAACCCAGTGTCCTACTGGGCTGCTGGAACAATAAATAAAGGCCGAAATCACGGAACGAATGTCTGATAACAAAATCTGGGGGAAAGAATGTAAATTTGCGTCCGTATGTCAATTCATTTCTCTTACAGTTCACCGGCTGGTGTCAGGCCAAGTGAAAAGAGTGAGAAAGAGGGAAAATGCGGCGCCACGTGGAGTCCCGGTCCGTCCCGGGTTCTGACTGAGAGCTACACCCACCCCCCACCCCCTAAAGAAGAGAGTGAACAAAATGTACAAACAGATTAACTCCATGTGAGGGCCTTGTGCATTTGTACAGTGAGTCCTATATTAATATCTCAATGTAAAACAGATGTGTAAAGGTGCACTAAAATAAACAGGACCGTAGTCACTCATCACCAGAAAACCACAAATGGCCTTGATATATGTTAACCATGCTTTGTATTGTGTGTGTGTGTGTGTGTGTCTGCACGTGAGGCACAAGAACAGGGAGTGGTTTTTAGGGTGAAATGTGGAGCGAGTGGGGGAGGAGAGATTACGTCACAGACCAGAAAGAGAGAAACTTGACAGAAAGAGAAAAAAAAATAACTTCGGGAAAGACAGAGGAGTCAAAAAAGAAAGAAAGGTTTATATTAAAGCAAAAAAAAAGAGAGAGAAAGTTGCTTTTTGCCATGATCTCATTGTTCAAACATCCTTCGCCAGAAAGGAAACTGTATGGAATTAGTCACAGAGCCGCATATATCTGAAGACAAGATCAGGAGGTCAGAATTTATCGCCCACAGAGCAGCAAATGGCATCAAAAGCAGATCAATCAGACCCAAGGACATGTCTCGCTGCCCGCTGTGACTCTAAACACAACATTTAAACATTTGTTGTTGTAGTTCACTCTGTTTCCACTGACCTGCTATTACTGCCCTTTGATTGTCAGTCTGTTCAACTGGCTTCATAGCAGCTCTTTCCCAGTAACTAAAACTTGCTGCCACATAGCATAAATAATCATTTATCAAATCAAGCTTCTTTACACCTTATACACATTCATTTCTGTGACAAATTACACAAAAATAATTATAAAACTTTAAATAAGCATAGATTTGAATTTAATTAGAAAATAATGTACATCTTGGCATTAGATACTGGCCGATATTGAGCGATTGCCTTTTGTTTGTTTTTTTAAATTCTTATATGAAAATTTGTTTGTGTAGTTTTTCTCTCTTTTTTTTAAACAAGATTAGTTGTGAGAATTGTGAAATTCAGAAAAATGTATCTGACAAATATCACTTTCCAGGCCCAAACCGCACAATAAAGACCACAGATACAGTGGAATATCACACAGAGAATCATCTGCTCTGTTGCATATTTCTTGCTCAACTGTTGACTAACAGTGTCACTTAACTCTTGATCTGATGCCTGCATCATGAATAAGTCACCACCACACTACAGCAGACAGTGTGATACACAATTCATTCATCGCTCCTCATAAATCGTACAGTGGGAGACAGACTGAGCAGATTTAAGGGGACATAAAGTATCACCAAAGATAACTTGAGATCAGAGGATCGGGTGTCTGTAAATACCTGTGAACACACAGTTCTACACCTCTTCACTGACCTTTTTCACATCAGCCACCAACCTCTTTTTTTTTTAGTTTCTTCCTGAGGCAGCGGGGCAGAGATGTAATTGACTTGTGTGACTCCTGGTTACCAGCTGTCAGTGACAAAACACAGACGTGACAGGTGAAAATAGATGTGACGCTGGTTCTCGCGGTGAAGTTCTGGCATTACAGCATCGACACAGTCATGGTGGCCCCTTATCTCATTCAGTTAAAATAGCATGTGAAGGCCTTTTTGTGAGTGACATGGTCTATATCAGGCTGCGGTGGAGGATACCGCTGCTTAGTTTCACTAGGCTGCTGATTTAAAGGTTAGAAGATTAGGATTAAAGCTGCAACTGCAATTATTGTTGATAAAATGTCAAAAAATAAATAACTGCTCAAACTTGTTAGAATTACCCATTATGATGTCTTCAAATGTTTGGGTCGAGGTAGGTTTACTACCTTCACTGTAAAGTGCTTTTGGTATCAAGATAAAACACTATATATAAATGGAATCCCTTATTATTATTGTAAAAGGTTCAAAACCAACAATGAATACACCCTACCAGCCGGTATTTGAGTGTGTGCATCTAAAACCAGTTATCTATTAGTGCCAGAAATAAACACTGGAGAAGCTAATGTGTTTTTATCTAACTCTGAAAATAGTCCCCTACACATGGACCATTTACTTCTGTTTAGTTAGCAACTGATAAACACTACAGATCCCACCTGTTTTAGGGAATTACAGAGACTTTAACAGTAGATTCAGAACCTGTTTTTAAAGATTTCAGTATGAAACAATGCTCAGGGCCTAGAGTCAGGGAGAATAGTGAAAATATTAACAGACAAACTGCAGAAATGTAGAAAAGCACCACTTTATCACTTCAGATACAAGACAGCTGTGAATTCCTATTTATAAATCGGTATACTTAAGACAAGTGATAAGTTATCAGCTCGGTGGATCATGGTAAACATCTTTCACATTTGAAACCAGATAAAGACTCCACTTTATTTCTATTCACAAATAACATCTGTGACTTATCGCCATTAAATGTAGATTACACTTTAAATTGACTGCTGAATTCAGATCTATCTTTTCCACAGACCTGTTTGGATGATAATGTTTATTTAATTAAAGACTTGATTACTTAGTACATTTTAGGGCCAGTGTTCTCTGTAATAATAACCTAAACACATAACTGTGATGGAAACTGAGGACACTGACTCTGTTTCCTGCTCCAATTCTGACACGCTCACCTCTGATATTAAATGCAAGTCAATTAAACCAGTTCTGAACCAGACACTATCATCCGGTGTCATTGCTATTTGTGGAAATCTGACATTTTCGCATCAGAAGATGAACAGCAGCAGCAATAAAAAAATTTACAGGTAAATGGCTTCTCGTAAAAGTGTTTTCTGTGAGTTTGTATCTGATAAGAAAAGCTAATGGGAACATGTATATATGCACCCATCCTACAATTAAAATAATTACAATAAAAAACAATCAGATTATTTACATCCAACCAGATCATGGGATTGTACCTAATTTGCATGTTATGTTCTGTGGTTTTTCATAATTTGTGTAAAATTTGCTTAACCGCTGGTGTTCAAAGCTCTGCTGCGACATGTACCAATGCAGCTGGTGTGTAACAGTAACTGGTAACAATCACGTGGCAGTGACGCCACATTTCTAATTCATGGGTGACCTCTGACCCCCCCCAGGCAACAGGACACCAGCCCGATATGCAATAGGTCCGTCCCTCAATGCACCATTCACCAAACACTTGACACCCATTGTTGTCGATTGGTTGGAGCTGATCATTTGTTCACATGTTCATCTGTTCCTCTCCTTCACTCATCAAGTAAATCTTGTGTCTTTAATTTAAAAAGATCAAATTTGCAGAAAATGATAAACTCTAAAATCATTTAGATATTTTTCTGTACAACATTTCCCTTATACTGTCAGAATCCTCAGGTCAACAAGTCACTGTTCACAACAAGGTTTTATACTTTGAGGTATTGTGGTGGCTTCACAACAGCAAAACACAAAACCTCACACGTGTCATGTGTATTCACGCTTGCAGATGAGGTCAGACGGGGGGTTGTAATTCTAGCTCTCCCGTCTTCTTCACCTCACCTTATTGTGACATCAACATCAAGTAGGATGCAAATTCTATGTAAACGACAGCATTGTGTGTCCTGAATTCATCCCGAGTCGCTCTATTTCCCTCCTTCACACGTCAGAGTCTCTCCACGAGCCCCCTGACTCACCAGTTTAGGGAGAAACAAACTGCCTCTGCCTGCATCGAGGTTGCATTTGCATACAGCTTTGTTTTTAGCCGTTGGAATAACCCTGCGGGGAGCAGGTGGCCGAGCTGGAAAATTTGGCATCATAGTTCAGATTCTCAGCAACCATGAACAATGTAAGACAGGAAGCGATTTGTTTGGGGGGTTCTGCACTTGACCTGAACCGTCCAAGCATTTCTTCTCTAAATGTGTCGTCCTTTTAACACCACGTTTGAAATCTGATTTAACATTATTCCACATGTTCACACAAAAAGCAAAAAAGTGTTAGTTCATCTCTCACGACTTTCCCACTTCCCGGCCTGTCACTCTCTGTACTGAGCAGTTTCATTCTTACTGTTAAAAAATGTTAAAACAGGGTCATGAATACACGCTTTAATAAATAAATAAATAAAATAATTCCCTAAAACAGCTGGGCTCTGTAAAGAGACTCTAGTAAAGAGCGGATTAATTTATAGTTTGTGCTCTAAGTGAGTTTTTCCGACAGCAGGACTCCGTATGTGGGTCTGAATGAAATTAAACAACAGTTTATTGTAATAAAATAACATGTCATACACTATGATACGGCTCAGTTTTTATTAGGCATGCACGAATGTGGCATTGACTCGGATATTGCATAAAATTCTAGAGCATCCATTGGGGGAGCTGGCAACGATGTGGAGCAAAGTAAAGAATCACCCATTTGAAGATATTTCACACTAAGTAACTCAACAAGTTTGACAGCTGCTGCAATATCTGACAGGTGAATGATCCGAGGGGTGAATACGCTCAAACTAATAACAGAACTAACTTGATCTTCTCCAAAGATATCATGACGAGTGTATCACATTGAAATAAAAACATGTGATGTTAATAAAGCAGTTGGGTTTGGCAACTATAAAGGAAAGAGAAGAAGAGTGAAAAAATCCACACCTGATAGTGTGAAACTAGAAAAAAATCGCTGAAAAGATGGTGGATTTCATTGTTTTGGATGGTAAAGCCCTGTCAGCCACTGGAGACAAGAGCTTCAGATCTAACCACCAGAAACCACGGTATAATGTGCCATCACAGAAATATTTATCTGACACGCCTCTACCCGCATTGTACCAGAAAGTGTGCGAACGCATCTGAATTTAACTGCCTGGGTGGTGCTGGATCTACCACCAAAGTAAAGTCTATTTATGGGTAACACTGATGTGGGCTTATTTATGATCGTTGCACTAATTCACAACTATTTAATAAATTATTACAAAATAATAATTATTACAAAGTTAGTAAAGAAGTTTAGAGTCAAGTATGATGTTGCACAAAAGAATAATGCCAGTCTTTTCACACTTTTTTTTTTTTTTAAATCGGTACAGTATCAGCCAATACGGGACCCCATGTTTCAGGATTGTAAATATAAAAAGGTGAGTCCTGCATCCCTAATGTTTATTTGCTGTTGGACAAAAATGGTACTTACAAAATACGCTGCTGTGGCGATTTAGAGACATTTCTTAAGTATCCCGCCCAAAGAGGCAAATACCAACCTTACACACACACACCCATAAACACACACCCACACACAGTCACTGTCTGGTGCTGGTTAGTGACACACTGCTGGATCAGCATGCTGCGTGAGAAACTGTAGTTCAGAGAAGGGAGAATACTCACACTACACAACAATGACCTGAGAGTCTATGAGACAGAAGGAAAGATACAGATACAGCATGTGAAGAGTTAAAAAACACCAAACATATCTTATATATTATGTTACACACACACGCACACACACACGCACGCACGCACACACACACACACACACACACAGGAGAAACAAGTTGCAAAGTTCAGTCAGACGTGATAAGAATTCTCAGACTGCTCAGGCTAACAAGATACAGATTTTGGCCAAAATTCTGCCTGTGCTGCTATTTCTTCCTGCTGGATGGATAAGCTTGTTATTTCTGCCTCTCCTCTCGCTGCCTCTGGCTCACTTTCTTCTCTGTTGTGGGTTTTTCCCGACCAGCTGGATCTGACTCCACCTTAGACTCAGACACGGATCTGGCAACACAAAGCTATGTGGAATGGACACACCTGTACTCTCACTTTTGTTTTGATTCTTTTTTTGTACTGGACATGTTTTATTGAATTTTATCTTGTTACCACCTTCATATTTTATCATCCTTGTGTTTCTACTGCATTTTTGCATCTTTTATCTTTTTTAACTGTCTTACTTTCTGTTGTTTTATTGCCTTTTGAGAATCTTGCTTTTGTTCTGTCTATCAAAGCACTTTGTAAATGCTGTTTATAAAAGGTCCTTTATAAAAATATAGTCATTACATTTACCGTTCACCATTGTTTATATATGCTTATTTATGCAAAAAAGTAAAAAAAAAACAAAAAAAAAAACTGATGAGTCCTATCTTACAGATGCAGAACTTCAAATTGTGCAACACTCAGAAATACTGGTTCTTTAATGGAAGCAAATCTTTTCTCTTACAGCAAATTACAGCATAGTGTGACATTGTGTCAGCAATTTACATCCGATCTAATTTGAGTAAAAGCTTTTTATGGACACCTACGACGAAGCAGTGAGACTGCAGGTGAACGAAGACAGAAGCCAACATCCTTCATCAAGTCTAGATAATGTTATAACGTTCATAAATGTTACAACATTAATTCATTTCCAGTCATTTTGATGTTTTAAAAATCTCCATTCAATCTATTCTGCTACTGCATTTGAGTAATACATAAATAACTTAAAAGTATGTCAACTGCACCAACAGCATGCAGAGGTCTGACCTATTGACGCATCATCAACACTGAATCAGCTACAGAAGAGACAGTAGAGATTAGTGTATGGATTTTTTTCCCCTTTTCAAGCCTCTAATGAAGAAAAACAACAAAGATGAAGTGGAGCAGAGTGTGGAAACAGAAGACTGTGCTGAGGCTGCAGAATTATTGAGTGGTTTAGTGGCTGCTGTAATAATACTTATGCTGGTTGTTAAGCCGCTCTGACTGGGCGGGGGGGGGGAGCTGATCCTCTGCCCTCCACAGCCCCCAGATGCAAAGCTACAGGGCAGCATAGACCAGCTACTATACCACCACCATCATCATCTCCACACGTAGCCTCAGCAACTAATGCTAATGTCATTACAGTGGGGCTTAGGAGGGGGAGGCTCAAAGGAGGACATTACCATGCAGTGGTTAAGGGATAGTATCCCAGCACTAACACTGGCTATTAAAAACCACCAAAACCACAAAAACAATGCTGTAACTGGTGAAGTACAGTCACAGCAGAGAGGCCGACTGACAAGTCACAGGACGTTTCAGGAGAGACCAGTTAGTCGGCTGTGATGAGGTTTGCTTATTAAATCCTTACAACAGATGGTATTTGTATGTGTGTGTGTGTGTGTTACCTTAATCTGCTGTCTGCGCAGCATTGCCAGCTCCCTCATGTCCCTGAACGGCTGCAGCAGGTAGTGGTAGAGCTGAGTCGTGGCCTCCAGCAGCTCTGCGTACGCCTCGTCCTCCTCGGGGTACACCTGCAGCAGCTCCACCATGCTGTCCATGGCTTTGTGTTTGTCCAACACCTGCAGCAACACAGCACAGACAAAGATGAAGCTGGGAAATACTGGTGGATGTATCTGCCGAGGGGCAACTTATTCAACTTCGATGCTGAAGTCTGGTGTTATTCAGTATTTTTCTTATCATCAAAAAATCCCTTTAATTGTTTAAAAATAACATGTTAGTCCAAAGCACTGGCTCCTATTGAAGAGGTATTTTTCAAAACTTGTTTAAACCCGAGTTTAAGTTGAGTATGTATAATAATATTGATGTATTATTGATATATTATTAGGGATGCAACTAATGACTGGTTTGATAGTCGATTAATCTATCAATTATTGAAAGGATTAGTTGTTTAGTTCATGCAATGGTGGGAAATGTTGATCACTGTTTCCCAAAGCGGAAGATTCATCCTAAAATGTCTTATTTTGTCCAGACCAACAGTTCACAACCCAAAGATCCTCAGTTTACTATTAAATACGACTAAAGAAACTAGAAAATATTCAGATTTGTGAAGCTGGAATGAGAGAATTTGGACATTATCTTCTTAAAAATGACTCAAATCAATAACCGTTATCAAAATAGATGCCAATTAAGGTAATAGTTGACAGTTGTTTAATCGGTGAAACTCTATATAGTATAATTAAAAATGCAAAAGATTTGATTGTTTGATGTTTTTGTTAATTGAAGGAAAAGCTGCCAACAAAAACATAGAATATGTTTAGAGTCTAGTGGTGCACTAGTACTGACTAATCTGTGATTACAAGGAGCTCTAAACAAAAGCTCTTTCAACGCTAAAGGAAAAAGCCTAATTAAAAGCGAGAGAGTGAAGAGTGTGAGGAAGTCGCTGAATGCACGTGTGAGTGCCGGCACACAGTGGGCGTGTGTGGTCAAGAACGGCACCATAAAAGTCATTGTTTGAGCGTAGTACAATAGGAATAAATTGGCCCCAACTGTTGCTGATTCATACCGTGCGTCCTTCCATCCACAGACGGAGCTTTGTTCCTGAGATAGCTATGAAAACAGCTTTTGTACACACTAATACAATTAATCTCACAGCTCTCAGAAACCAGTAGCTCCAATTCACACAGGACAATACTTCTCCTTCACTTTGGCCTCATAATATTGAAACGTGCCACCTCCCAATCTTCGTCCTGGGCAGTGAATAAAAGTGCTCTTTTCTCTGGAAAAGGGCTATAGATATGAATAGAGACTCTTATATTAATTCCAGGCTGGTTTTCCGAAGCCTGTCCACTTCGGGGGACTGGGATAGACACTGCACGATTCAGCTCGAACACTGCTCCTACTGTCTACCTTGGGTCTGTGTCTCCGTGGTAACCACCGGCCAACCGTAAACCGACTCCCTGCCCCGTGCAGTCGCTGCTAGCCAGAAAAACCCCTGGGCTAAAAGATCACTCTCCTGACTGAACGTGAGCTTGACTCGAGCTTTTTTAACTTAGAAACACCAAGATTAGATGTTTCTTTTACAATTATGAGATCTGTAGAATTCACTCATTCTTAGGAATGAAATACCAACACTGGAATGAAACCATCTTCCTTTTACAAATTCCTTTGAAGGCAGGCTTTTCTTTCTTTCTTAGTTCCCACTGTAATTTGTATTTCCATAATCAAATCTATTCATGGATGACAGCCTATGAGGTGCAAGAAGCCAGATAGTCTGTGACTGCTCGGTGTGTGAGCTGCTGAGCCTGCACTTCAAAAGCAGGCAGCAGGATTACTCGTCTTAATTAAAGCCCAAAACGATTAGTCAATGAATCACAAGCAAAAATTCCAAACATTCCGCAATTCCAGCTTCTCAACTATGAGAACTGAGTAATAGTGAACGGAAGATCTTAATAAAATAATAATAAGAAGAAAACATTTTAAGAACAATGTGGTCTTCAGGAAATGGTGATGAGAACTGTTGAAAATAAATGGTCAGAAAATCAAAGTCAGAAAAAACAATGACATTTTTGTAGTTGCAGCTATAGGTTTAACTTGTTGATAATTTTCTTTTTGTATGGTTTATAAAACATGAGAAAAAAAATGGACATAGGGCACAAACATCTTCATCTTCAAATGTCTCATTTTCTCCAAACTAAAGATTATTTAAGCATTGTAACATAAGAATTCTAACATTTAACAACCTGGAGCCAATATATTTTTTTTAATTAACCATTATTCAATTGACTAATCTTTGTGACTCTATTATCAACTGTTCGATAAATTGTTTCATGTTTATTGCTTTTACTAGAGCTACATTTACTAAAAGCAGCAAATGCGATGTCATGTCTGTATTTCTTTCACATTGTGTTTTCTGTTTTCCAAACAAAAGTATCATTTGTCGTGAAAACATTTGAAAACAATGGCAGACAACATTTCTCACTCCTCTAACCTGACATGAACAATGTCACAGACACAAAAAACAATCATGGGCTTAATTTAACCGTCAAGTGTACAGAAAGCCATCCGAGGAGACGTAATTACAGTACATTCCTAGTGATATGCCTACAGTACAGTACAGCCGCGCCAGCCCTACAATCAGGACCAACTCTTCCAGTTTGTCTGTGCTAAATCTGCTCTGCCTCGCTGGACAGCCCTCTCTATCTCACAGGATGAACACGCCTCGACTGAGAGCTGAGCAGACATTCTGTTCAAAAGCTAATTTCACACTGAAGGCTGTTTATGAGCTGTAAAATGCTGAATGAGGTTAAAAAGGATTCACACAAACAGAGGTGTCATCACCTGAATATCAACAGGACTGAGACTGACTGCAAGAAATCCGTTTAAATTCATTCACAATCTCTACTTTATCTGCTTTATAGATGCATTAAATCATGTTTGGTTTTATTTGTTGTGTTATAAACATCACATGTAGTAGGGCTGCAGCTTACGACTATTCTGATAATTAATAAATTATCGATTATTGAAATGATTAATTGATTATTTGTTTGGTTCATGAAATCGTATAAAATTTCAATCACTGTTTTCTAAAGCTGAAGATCCAACCTAAAATGTCTTTTTGGTCCAGACCAACAGTTCACAACCCAAAGATCATCAGTTTGCTATTATAGAAGAAAGAAAGAAATCAGAAAATAATCAGATTTGAGCTGGAACCAGAGAATTTGACATTTTTCTTCTTAAAAATCACTCATATCCATTATTGAAATAGTTGGTGATTAGGATCACAAGCAAAACAAATTTGGAACCACTGATACACAAAATTGCAGGAAAATTAATCAGCAACTACTTTGTTAATCAGTTAATAATAATGTTTTATTTGTAATGCACTTTATATTTGAGGCAAATCTCAACAAGTTATAGTGTTACAAGTAGATAATAATCAGATTGGAGAAGCTGGAACCAGAGAATTTGGACATTTTATTCTTAAAAATGAAGTCGGCTCTAACATGTAGAGATGAAATCAAGGAGCCAGCAGAGGAAATCTCTCCACAGACACAATATTACACAAGGACATGAGTGGTTGGCGACGTGTTGTAGTTTAGATAAATTCTGCTAGTGAGTCACACAGAATGAAACGGATACTTGAGATTGTGAATTATATAATGAAAACAAACAAAGCTGAAAATTAAGCTACAGTACAGAAACACTAATCCTACAGCTGCAGCTCGCGATGACGAAACGCAAACTGTGCCACAAAACACGGAGAGTCGGCTCGTCCTTATGAACACACAACAAAGCAGGAAGCCGAGGAAGTCCCTCAGAGAGGAGGGAAATTTAATCCTGTTACACACTCATGCCAGACTCGATTATCTGTGAGTGACTCAGTCTTGCAGTTTTACTGAAACACTGTCCATGACAGAAAACACTGTCTACTACCACAGATTAGTCTGCTGATTATTTTATTCATTAATTAACTTTAGTTGACAAAAAGAAGTGAAAGATCTCTGCCACAGTTTTTTTCCTGAGCACTGAGCAAAATCCCTAAAATTGCTGCCTTTATCTGAGCAACAGTTAAAAGCCAAAAATATTTCATATATAATTGACAACATGCATTAAATCATATCTGGAACAAATATCTGTTCAGCATTCCTGCTTTGAAAAAAAGACTGAAATGATGAATCACTTGTCATCGTTGCTGCCAGTTTAGTTTTCTCATCGTTGCAGCTCTGATGATTAAAAACATGAAGCATCTTCATTGATTTTTTTTTTGCTCAAACATTTCTAAGTCAGGTACCAGTACCAGTGTAAAGCTGCTGTACAATAACTTCCCTGTGTATTTTAACTATAGAAACATACAACCACTGTGTATTTATCATGTGATGTGCGTTACCAACAGGACTGACACCTGCTACAGAGCAACATGACACTAACTTTCTGTATTATATATAAAAAAACAAAATCACAGATGACTTCCTTCTCCATTCTAAAACCTCAATAAGAGATAAAAAAAAAGCCTGTAAGATATGAATGTGGATTAGTGTTGAAAAATTAATTGATTCATTTATAAAGTGTCAATAACCAGCAACAATTTAGAAAATTGCTTCATCATTAAGGCCAAGTCCTTTCTTGAAGCAACAATGGCTGGTTTTATTCGTCTGTGTTTGTGTCAACTGGAGTTCAAAGATCTTGCATGTGAATATTTATTTTATTTTACTTGTTTATTCGATGGGGACAAATGCTTGACACATTACAAAGTACAAGGTACAAAGAGAATGCAGGTTTTTAGCCAATGGCTAATTTGCACTCATGTCCCTGGTTAGATAAGTTCAAACAGAATAGAAAAAAACATTGAGTCCTAAAAGTAGAACTATTAAATACATTCAATATGTAAATGGTGTGCATGTGTGTGTTTAGATGCTCACACACACATTGTGCACATGTGTATGTATATATGCGTATGTCTGTTGAAGGATAATGGCCGACTGTTCTCAATAAATTCCACTGTGCAAAACAAATCTGATTAATTGTATAAATGTAATAGATAAACAAAGCAGTTGTCATAGTTGCAGGCTCACTGTGTACCAGCAGATTCAATCTGCCAGGATTGTGTTTTACAACATGTTCTGTGTTATATCAACCCTGCTGTTTAAAGGGACTGATCCGCAATTATTTTAAAACACCAGATGAACTGTGAAAGAGTTTTTCCTCTGTAAATGTCTCCTGTTCTAACGGGCTATTAAAAGATTCCATTCAAATGCAATTTCAATGTAAGCAATGAAAGCCAAATACCCACAGTGTTTGTAAAAAAATGTTTTTTAAAGTTCATCTAAAGCAACAGCAATCTATATCAGTCAAATCAAGTGGATATAGTACAAGTGTATTTGTCTTTAATCGAATTTTTCATCTTTAAATGATCTCTAGAGCTGTAACAATTCAGCTGGTTTTCTTCTTCTTTTCTCTCTTCTATGACGGATTTAAACTGTTTTGCACATTTAAACGTGTCAACCTGAGGTCAAGAACTTGTATTGAACTTGTGATGACGTAAATAACCAGCTGATTCATAGATGAAAATAATTGTCGCCATCTTAATGTGCACTTATAGGCGAGGTTTATGTTTACAGCATGTTCAAGTCTTAATGTTTCATCAGTTTTCCTAAGAATTACATTATCATTACCTACGAACAACTATAAAGAGCTCAGAGAAGGCATCCTGGTGTAATTATTAGCCTGCACCGTGTAAGGTTTACTGTGGCCAAGCTGTTGTTTAACAATAAGCCACAGATAAGGAAAAAATGCAAGTCTCTGGTCAATGTTTGACAGACAGATGTCCTAAATCTGCAGAGTGTTCACAACCAGGCAACGCGTCTGCATATTAGGCCGAGTTATTATCATGCACAGCGTTGAGATTTGGGGCTGCATAGTTGTGATAAGCAGTTGATTTCCAGTCTCCAGCTGCTCCATAAACACCCCACAACCACACCAGATGTCTGAAAAACACCATCAGCAGTAAACAGGGAGAACTAAACGTTATTTTATTATCAGTTAAGACTTGAATCTATAAAATATATGAAAATTAACTTTAAAAAGCCTTTTTATGTCTTGTATTGTCCAACAGACATAAAAAAAAAAACCCTAGGATAATAAGTTTACTGTTGAGTATGACCCCCCCTGACTGATTATCCAATAATTAAAATAGTTAATTTTCTGTTAATTAACTAATCATTGCAGCTCTGCTCATTCTCCTGCGATGTCCTGAGCAACTTCCAGTAACCTCCTTCCACTTTCTACTAATCAGATAATATCTTAATCCCCGTCTGTTACTCTCCTCTTCCCTTTAGCAGCAGTTATGAATGAGATGATTGAGGCCCATTAGAGTAAACAATGTTACTGTCTCAAAGTTCAAATATGGTCAAACTCTTTTTTTTTTCAAAGAAAAGTGAAAGATGTGGCCTCCTCTTTCTTCCTCTCTCTCCACAGGCTGTTAAATCTAGACCACGAGCCTCCTGATTATCGGGACCAGGTCAGCACTCTGCTTATTATATTACCGCCAGTCACGTGTGATCCAATCAAACTGTCCTGTACAGTGATGTTTGAGGCTGTAGATTTTGGGAGGTTGAGTTCTATCGTATTATATTGTGATGTGTTTCTAATTTTGTGTCCTTTCATATATGTAAATATGTTGGGCAACATTAGAAACACATTTCACAAACAACTGCCAGTTCTGAAGATATGAACATATATTTTGTTTCTGCTCCTGTCAAGGGCTGCAACTGATGATTGTTTTCGTTATGGATTTGTTTGTTTTTTCATGATTAAGCAGCAAATCATTTAGTCTGAATGTAAAAACAACTTACCAGATCAAAGACGATGTCTTTATGCTTCTCAAATTTTAGAAACTATGGTTGAAAACTCAAAGATTTATTTTACATGGATAAAAAAAAAAAAAGAGTTACTGTAAGCAGAGAATTGACGTTTTTTGCTTAGATCAGATTTTAGCACTTTAGGATTTGCCTAAAATATAAAGCTCATTACAAATAAAACACAATTATTACTCTTAACAGATTACCAAAGTAGTTGCTAATTAATTTCTCACAATTTTATGTATCAGACTTTTTTGCTTGAGATCCTTCACTAGTATTTACATGTCTCTACCATAAATGTAATGATTAGTCGATTAATTGTTAGGTTACCAACTTTTACATTAATCACCAACTATTATGACAAACAATTAATTTGAGTCATTTCTAAGAGGAAAATGTCCAAAATCTTCCAGCTTTTCAGATCTGATTAATTTATGGTTTCTTTAGTTATTACCATTGTAAACTGATGTTTTGGGGTTGTGGAAGATTACACAACTATTGAAATAGTCATTAGTTGAAGTCCTACCATCCATGTATATAATGATGGATGCAGCAAGCTGTGACATCACCCATTGGTTTAAATTGGAGCCACTTTGGCATTGGTATAATTCACTTTAAGGCATAGAAAGTGGATTTTCACCTCTATTTCAAAAGGTAAAGCTCCTGTATTTTGCAAGAAAAGTCAGATGAAAGACATACTTTCACATATCACAATTTCACTTTTCGTTTGTATTTCCTACATGTGCAATCATCTCATGACTCATTGTAGGGGTCCATAGCCGCAAGTTAGTCTAATCAAAAAATAGTTTCAGCTCGGCTGCCATCTATAATTTGGGCCATTTTTAGCACCATTGTACCCTCCCTTACACGCAGACAGACCCGTGACTTCAACCGTTACCACCCTTGTGTTTTCTTTTTTTAGCAGCTACACAGATTATTTACCACTCAGTACTTCAAGAATGTTTATATCCACTAGGTCTTGTGTATTAGATTAGGCTGAAACTATCTTTTTTAAACCGAGTGCTCTAAATCACCATTCACATATTAAACAAGTGAGTCATTCTTCCTAAATTGAATAATTTCTTCCTGGTTGGGCCGAGCCCAGATGTTTGTGCCGCGTGTGTCAATGTGTTGAACAAAACAACAGATGAGGTGAAGGATTTCACCTGAGGCTTTGTCTGAAACTCACAGGGTGACTATGACTGTGATCTTCTCTGGAAGCTGCAGCGACTTGTTCTAGTCGGGATTTTCTCTTAAAAAAAACAAGATAAAACACTTCACACGTGAATGAAAACACGCTGAAGCTTTTCATGTTGAGCTAAATATAAAGTCTTCAGCTGTCTCGTTGGAAAACGCTGAAACAATCTCAACAGCTGTGGTGACACATCATATCTGTGACTCCACCTCTTAATTGTTCTGCCGCTGTGTTTCTATGCGACTCCCTTCAACTGCTCGGCCAACTGGAGTGCAGTGTCTGGCCAGACCGGATCGGATTTCAGGCCTGTGAACGTGCAGCAACAGATGGTAGATCACAGTAGGGGGACAAAGGAAGAGGAGGCGAGCAAGCCGACCATGAGGCACAATTATGTTCCCCAAAACTACATGTTGTATGGAATTTCATCAGTCTGTGGTTGTGTCCTGTCCCACTTTTAAAAAAAAATGACTTCCTGTGTAATACAAGGCTGAGATTAACAGAGTTTTACGATTACTGCACAGACGACATGGATCTTAAAACAGCATTCAGGTGCCCATATCAACACTGAATGAGGATTTCCTTGCTGGAATCATACTGGCTGTTAAAAATAGCCTTCATATGTTGTCAATGTAAGGGATGGAGGAAGAATCCATACGGTCAAATAAAAGTGAAGTGGATTTCTGCCATAATTACAGTATTTTTTAGCATCGAATCAACTATTGTGTTTCCTTGTTGGAAAGACATTCACTTGATTTGACTCACTTGGGTGGATGAAGCTTCATGTTACCTTCAGATAAACTTTTTAATACATTTTTGCACAGACTTATGGATATTGGCCCCTGTCACATGCATTGTGAGATAAAGACAACTTATATAGTCAATATGAACAGGAAGAATCATTATGGCAAGAAAAAAAAGCCAGTGTCAGGGGTTACTTGGGTTCATGGCTGCTGTTTTTTAGAATGGAAAAACTGAACTTGTCCTCTTTAAGGATATATGGTATACACACGTGTTTGTGTGTGTTCTTATAGTATATTCATTTGGCTTTAGATTGGCCTTCATATTACTTCCTATATTATTTAGTTTTTATTACTTTGTTGAGTTTACTGAGGCTTTTTCTGTGGATACTGTTGCTTAGATCCTTATTTTTTTTCCTCTTGTAGCATTTTGTCATCTTTGTATTATATATAAATAAAGTTTTGCATCACGATTCACCTCTTGCATGCGTCTCTTGGCTCTCTCCAGCGCGTCTTCGTAGCCTTTTTGCCGCAGCTCGCTCAGGCTCTCGTAGTATTCGTCCGTGTCGTCTCCCTCGGAGAACAGCACCTGTGAGAGGATCTTCCAGCCGCAGGTGTCCAGCGCGTGGCCCAGGTACACCTGCAGCTGGTAGCACAGGGCGTCCGTCTCCCGCTGGGACACCCGGGCGTCACCGAACAGCACCGACCACACGCCGCCGGCCTGCTCCTCCGGGAACGACGGCAAACACGGCTCCAGGTCGGAGTTGACGGCGCAGAGCTGCAGGTGAGCCGCCCGGAGGTCCTGGAAGGAGAAGAGCCCGGCCCAGCTGAAGTCCTCCCGGACGCTGCCCTCCCCGTCCCCGGCGTCTGTATCGTCGCAAACATCCAGGACATCCACCACCCTGGGTGCCACTACGTCCCAGGAGCCGTCCGGTATCTTCCCTTTGGCTGCACAGTTCGCTCGAACTTTATTCGCTCCGTCCGTCTTCGTCGTGACGGGACGTTTCGCGGGCTGTTTGTCCGCCGCGGCGGCGCCGACGGCCGGGCTGCAGTCGAGCAGCGGGTCCAGGAAAGTGCTCCGTCTCTGCACGGTCCGGTTGTGGCAGGTTATGGCGAACTTTCCCTCGACGTCGTTCCAGGCCACGATGAAAACGAATTTGTGCCTCTCTTTTTCATCGAAGACTTTCGGCCGCACGGACACCCAGCCGGACTCCAAGTTATCCTCCATGGCGAATGACGCCTCATCCATTGGAAAAGTGACGAAAATGTGGCGTAGCCGAGCGGATTAGCCGTAATAAAAAAAAGAAACAAAGGCTTTTTTCCAGCTTTGTTTATCCGCTGCCAGCTGCGTGCGAGCGGCCGAAAAACGCAGCTAACGTCGTCCTGCCGTCGAACGTTCGGCGGGATTCGGACATGAAGACGAAGTTGAAGCGAACTGCGATATAAACGTCTTCTTCATAACGACGGTTGTCATGACACCTGCCCCGCGCCGCTCACCTCTATGGCGGCGTCGCTCTTTGTCCGCCACGAGACAATGCGGGACGGACGCTCGAGCTCTCTCTGGTGTCACGTGTGAGCTTCTGTTTACAAGCAGTCAACGTGCGCGTTGTCGAATCCGGGGAGGGATTTAAATGTTGCGTTCAGGCTCTGTGATGAAAATCGGACAATTGTGTGATTTTTGTGAATGTACCGTTCAAACTAAACGGTTACAAAGTGTTGCACGAAATTATGCGACACATCAGATTTTATGACTTAATCATATTATACATTACTGGAAGTACAAATTTAGTTCAATGACACAAATCTTGATTTATGTTTCTAAATGTCTCTAAACTTTTGTAAATTTTTTCCATTTCGTAATCCTATAAATTATTCCATAAAACATATCTGAAAGTAACTACAGCTGTCAATAAGTAGAGTATTTCCCCTTTGAATTTAGTAGAGTACAAGTATGAAGTGAACTGTAAAGTATCTAAACATTGTGCTTTTGTACAGTAATTGGATAAATGTGCAAAGTTACAGTCCACTAAGAATGTTAAGTTGCAGTGGCACAGTGGATTACACTTTGGGTTGCATGTTCTCTCCATGTTTCCTCCTTTACTGACTGACTGACTGACCAAAGGCTGAAGTTGGTCCCCAGGCGCCGCACTGTGGCTGCTCTTATAGCATGAGTCAGGACACATTTAATTGTAATGTGAATGCTGAGAATTGACAATAAAACGTGTACTCTTATTTCACAGCAGGTATTTGCAGAAGAAATACTCAGATATTATAGAAAAAAGCAACAACAAAAAATCCAATACAGCAATATAAAAATATTTAATTACATGTACAAATCCTAAATGAAAAGTCATCTTCTTTATCAACCTTTGGATCTATGCAATAATAGTATGAACATTAAAATGCTCATAATAATAGAATGTAGTGTCAATATACGGTTTTTACCAGGCGACCTGAAGGCATCATAATAATAGCTTTAATAAGAGGTTCATTTATCCAAACTACATATATGAATTAACATTAATTTATTTTGTCATCTAATAAATTAATGTTATTAATCTACATATTTGTCATTATACCGCCTCCCTTTGTTTTTTTTAGTCGTCTCGCCTACAGACGTGCACGCGGAGCATAAACATCTGCACGTGGGAAAATCCATGACGTAAGCACGCAGAGAACGTGACGATGACCAGATGCTTTATGGCAAGTCAACTGGGACAAAAGGCAAAATCCGGTTTCCACCTATATTCTTCATCTGTATCCTATGGTCTATCGATGCGATCATAAAAAAAGCAATTCCTACTTTTTTCATTGTTGTAGTTTAGAAGACAAGTTAAACATTTATAAAAAAATCATTTTGACATTATCCCAAAATGTAATATGTGTAAAATGTGATTTCTGCCGTCTGACTAAAAGAGATGTTGAAAGACAACATGGAAAACTTAGTTAAGTGATACCACATCCTCACATTTCCACGGCACACAATAAATCAATAAACACAGGAAATTAAAATCCACAGTGAACAACACACACATTGAAGTAAATCACAGCTTTGAAAATCGTTCTGTGGTACAGAAATAATAATAAGCTCGGAGATAAACACATCTTCAACCAGAGGAGTTAATCTGGAAAAAAATCACCCATTGAATTATTATCAAAACCATCACACTCTTCATTAAACACAATTATTTCAAAAGATAAATCTTTGTCTATAAGGCAGCAGTGCCTTTGTTTGTTCCCTGAGATGAAATGGTGCTTTCATTTCATTTTGTAGATTTACACCATGCTATGTATTTTACTTTATGATATGATAACCTATTAAAGGGAAACCTCACTGACTTCATACATTAAAGTGTGTTTACAGGTCTTAAGGGAGGAAGTTTGAAAAACTTTATTGATATAGGACCTTTTTGATATGAGTTGCAAAGTGCTTAACATCATAAAAGGAAAACACAAAGCATATCTTTAAAATACATGCAGACCTCATACCCTTAAAAATAGTAGCCAGTCACTACCTAGACCTTAATGCCCAGTACTTTATTGAATGCAATCCTGCAAATGTGAGTTTCTAAATTCTTTTCAGAACAGTCAGACTCTGAACTAATTGGAGGAGGAAAACTGTTCCAGACTCTGGGTGTTAAGGTGGTTTTTATTTTAGTGGTTGTTCCGTGATTTAATCACCCAAGATGCAAAACGTGGGCTGGAACTTGGGCTGGGGTGAAGCCATTAAGGACACTGATGAGGATTTATAAGAAGGTCTGTTTTACTCCAACATTTCACTGTATAGTATTAGTTACAAAGTCATGCTGCTGTGTCACATTATCTCATTCAGTGGTTTTCACCTTACTTTTTTTCCCAAAAATTCTTAAATACTTCTGTTTGCGGGCGACACGGTGGAGCAGGGGTTAGCGCTGTTGCCTCACAGCAAGAAGGTCACAGGTTCAAGACCTCCTGGGTCTGGGACCTATCTGGGTGGAGTTTGCATGTTCTCCCCATGTCTGTGTGGGTTTTCACCGGGTACTCCGGCTTCCTCCCACAGTCCAAAAACATTCTGAGGTTAATTGGCGACTCTAAATTTCTCATAGGTGTGAGTGAAGGCTATGTGTGCCCCACGATTGGCTGGTGACCATCTGGGGTGTATCCCTGCCTCTCACCGTAACGCACTGGGATAGGCTCCAGCAGACCCCTGCGACCCTAATGAGGAATAAGCAGGTATAGAAAATGACTGACTGACTTCTGTTTGCTTGAATGCTGGACAAATAATGAGAGATCATAAAATACCTTTTTATCCACTAAAACTTATTTGTTATCTCTTGAAAGGCAGTTCACATGCTGAGTAAATTATTCTCTGTATGAACTGTAATGCGTTATTTATTACTTGTTACTGTCATTTCAAGATAATTCATTACCAGTGTTGGTAGTAACATTTTATAAAAGTAATACATTACTGTAATCTTTTGATTTTTGCTTTAATGCAGTAATGTAAGGCATAGCAGGAAAAATGGTAATCTTTTACTCTGTACAAATGTCAGTAACGCATTACCATGCCTGTAATGTCTTACATTTTAAATACAAGAATATTGTAATGAATTACTTTGAAATGACAGTAACAAATAATAAATAACACATTACGGGCCTAAATCACTAACATGTAAAATGAAAGCTCAAGGTTTTAGGGGTCACCATATCTAATGTGCCCTGGTTCAAGGTAAAGATTAGCTATTATCACAATGTATTACATGACTATCTATCAATAACTATCTTTGGGCTGCAAAGAAATGACTTCACATACACAAATTCACTTTCTTTCTTTAGAATTATTATTTCAATGTCACTTCTGAAGTAGAAATTCCGTGGGTCTTTCCTTCCTCCTATGAGATTCTATGCATCTTATATTATATTGTAATATAATTTATTTGTTTTTATATAGTGTGTGCAATCGTTACTTTTTCTTGTATGTCAATTGCTGTTAATCTACTGCTGTTGCTAATGCAATTTCCCCACTGTGGGACAAATAAAGGATTATCTTACTCTTATCTTATCTTTTTTCACTTCACAATGTGACAACTGTTTCTTCAATAAATAATAATACAAAGTCTGGTCAGAAAGATAAATATAGCGACAGCTCTAAATTTTGTCTGGTTGTGCACAACCCCCTGTACCTCTGAACTCAGTCAGTATTTAATTGTAATCTCTGTCGCTCCCAGCAGCACTGAAGAAACCAAGGTGGAGTCCCGACTTGAGTCTGAAGTCCAATCATGGATGTGTAATGTAATACATTTTAAAATACAGTACATCCATGATTCTTCACACCTCAGCAGACTGGCTGCAGATTACCGCTCCTCCACTGGTGGCTGCACTGCAGTCATAACACACAGCACGCTATTTCACAAGAATAAATGTTTAGACATGTCCTTTTACCATCCCAAGGTTTTAAAGTACTTTTTCTGTCTTTTTCCCTAGGGGGCTTAGCTGTAGCTACTCCCGTCTTTTTGCAGCTGGCATAGAAAGAAAAATAATTAACATCTCCATCTCCATCATCTCCTAACAGTAAAATCAGTTAACATTACAGATATGGGTCTGTTCTACAACATATGTTCCAAACTTGGTAACAATCTGATTAGCACAAGCTAGTGGTTACACAAGTTAGCTATAACAAAACAGAGAAAAAGTTCTTTAAAACCTGGGGACAGTAAAAAGACCCATCTAGACAATTATTCATGTGAAATACAGTGCATCCGGAAAGTATTCACAGCACTTCACGTTTTCCACATTTTGTTATGTTACAGCCATATTCCAAAATGGATTCATATTTTTTTTCATGATTTCTTTTTCTTTTTTTTTTAGATTTTTGCAAATTGATAACAAATACAAAACTAAGAAATCACATGTACATAAGTATTCACAAAAGTTGTAGTTTAGTGTCAGACTGTACTTTTCAGTGTAACCCTCTCTCCAGGTTATTATAACTGATAGCTAATTTGAAGAGCTATGAATAAAAGTTGGACCAATATCAAAAGTTCTAGGTACGAAAGGTTAGCAAAGAACACAACACAAAACAGGTAAGTTTGAGAAATATATTATACAAAAATAAAAGACATTACGCACATTCCTTGCCTATCTAAAGCCAGCTTCCTAAATGCACAGCCGCATATTAAAAGGGCCCAAAAAGAAATAATTTCAAACAAAAAGTGTTTTAATGAAATTACTTCAATAGAGTTAAAAGAAAGTTGCTTCCTTTGGAGTTCATGAAAGTGTTTGGTGTATGTGTGTGTCTTGAAATAAGTATGTTTTCTTTTTCGTGTGATCTTATCTGTATTTCAAATGAAGAAGTAGAATGATGATGGTTCCAAAGATGGTTCCACAGCTGGCTACACCAGGCTCTTGATCCGTTCAGAGGGTGAGGTTCAGAGGGCTCTCTCCCCCTCTCTAAAAAAACAATCTATGCATACAGCACAGAATGTATTATCTACTATTGTCTCACCTCTATTTAAATCTGATCAAATATATACATTCAATATCAGTTCAATTATACCCAATTGTAAAGGATATAAACACTCTAATCATTATGTAAATTAATAGGTACACGTCACACCACGTAAGATAGGTCAGTTCCAATCATGTACTGTACCCTTTTTAAATCTATTTATGCATCTTAACATTTTAAACATTATATTTTAACCACACATTTTATATATTAATTATTTTAACAGTTAAGATAAACTTGTGTTTCTCATATTCATATAAAACATGTATATGAGCAATTAAATAAACCAAATCACCCCTAATGATAAACAACGAGGATAAATACTCCCTCATTTAACTGACTTCTAATGGTGGATAGCTTAGCTGAGCAGCAGAGCTAAAAGCAAACCAAGTTCACATTCAAATGCTAGCAATTAGCATGTTGCTAACACAATTTGCGATCTTTTATAAACATCTTTAAGAACAGTTAAGACAGTCTGAATCTGGGTCTATATGTTATTAACAGCAAGAATTAGGGTCACAACTCCGATTGGTTTTAAACAGCGGTATCTCACGACACAATAGCGTTTACACGGTTAGCATAAGACTCGCATTAGCGTTAGCATCCTTACCGTAGTTATCCTGAGGAGCTCGCAGTCACGCGGCAAATTTGCATTAAGGCAAAGTAACCGCTGCTAATAGAAATATAAGAACTACAATTGTTCCCCGGTGAAATACTGTGGCGCAGAAAGTGGTGGGAAATGGACATTTTTCAGTCAGAAGTTACCTCAAAATTGTAGTGTCAGATTAGCTGGATGACCTGATGCTTTGAGACATTAGGACATTATGTAAAAGTGTTAAATATTAAACTTAGTTTAATATATAAGTGTTTGATATAAACTTAGTTTAATATCAAACACTTAAGAAGTAACCAAACTGACACCATGGTGCTTCAACATCTGTTCCTTGGCTAATGTGAACAAGCTGCAGGAATTGCGCACAATTCAAGTAGGCGGCACCCAGTACCTACAACCTACCGACCAATCCGAACAGTCCTACTGATCACCATAGGCACCAGTTCGGGGACAAATCGGGACGAGATGTCTTGTCCAGGGACATGTCCACGCCTGGAGTCGAACCGCCGACCGGTTCATTGAAGGGCAAGGACGTTGCCGCTACGCCACGCGTGTCCCCATAGCTACTGTATAGTCATAAGATATATTTAAATATGTCACAAGTGACGTAATAGGGAATGAATTGGTCCCTTGGCAACCAAGGGACGCGTACGATCTCAATCACAACCTTTAGTGGGCGGGTCGCTGCTTCGACTACACGTGTGGACAAGACACGTGACCCCCCATCTGTCCCCGAACTGGTTCCTATGATCATCAGCAGACTTGAGTTGGTCCATATTAATGAACTCCAGTTCTGTTGATGCACCATGGTGCCAGTTCAGACGTTTTTTTTCATTTAAGTAGACTTATAAGAAGGGCGGCTGCTTTAAACATTTCACTGTATTGCATTAGTTACATTAGATCTCGATTGATCTTGGAGATTAGAATAAATAACAAATTAACGCCGCTGTGCCACGAAGCCCTCTAAAAGAGTGATTTTTATTAATTTTGGATAGTAATTATTTCCAGCGGCCACTAGAGTAGGGGGAAACAGAGTAAATCCTATTGGAGTAATATGAAGGACACGCCCACAAATGTCTTAGGTTTCGTTTCTGCCGCCATTTTCTATCCCAGCATTGGTAGGTTGAGTTGAACGGCAGCGGTGGACAGTGGAAAGCCAGGTAAGTGAGCAAAGTACTAAAATCGATTTTATTTAAGATAAAATGGCAGCAGAATTTTTGTTGGCTTGCTTGAAAAGTAATGCATGTGAGTAACAGCAGCTGGCGAGTTTGTGGGTCTCAGACGCTGCATAACTGCCAATGTCAATGCTAACGTTATCTTCAGTACAAGCTATGTTGGATATAAATTAAACCGAGCCTTGTTAGCTTAATTTACCACGTGTGTGTTTTTATTGAGAATTTTATCGAAGAAGTTGCTCTGAATTGAGTTGTGCCCTCGGTTAGCAGTGTGTTAATTTATTTTTTATGGACCAGTGATATGTGTGGACTGTCTTCCCTGCTGTTCGGTTAGCAAGCACGTGTATTTCACTCCGAATTGAGGTATTTACATGGACCGTTTAATTGCTCTTCGGTTGGCAAGTGTTTTTTTTCTGTGTATGTAAGACAAGTGGAGATACTGGCAGCTAGAAACACTCGAATCCGTTGTGGATTTTCCCACGTAGCAATGAGTGGAATGGAGTTATGCAGGTTTGTTGTGGTGTATGCTGGCGTGGCAGCACCATAATGTTGGGTTTGTTTGTGCACATATGCACATTCGAAACGCCCTACGAAATATTTTTTTTAATAGGTTAAGTATATAAAATCGTTTTCGACACAGATGTTTGACCTTAAATAAAAATAAGATTAATTGCACAGCAGAATATCAATCTTGGAAAATTTTGTTTTGTCTTCAGTTTCCAAGAAATTTGAAATTCCTACTGTGAACTTAAAAGTCTATGATTTGAGCACCAAAGTTGACAAGGATGCGTTTTCTTGTAGTGAAACTGGGTGTGCTTGAGGTCTGTTTACCCAGGGGCTCTGATTTTGAGGGTGAGTCACTTGTTAACTTGGTCTTATAATCATGCAGTCCTGGCTAACCTTGTAATGCAACATAATAAAGAGAGACTCATCCCCATTGCATGACATTTGGAAAAATTGTGCCTCTTCACACATTTAAGAATCTGAGCAATAACTAGCTTGGTGTGTGGATCCATCTTAATCTAACATGATCTTTTACATTACTCTTATCACAGATGATCCCCTCTTGCTAATGTCATGTTGTTATAATCACACCTGTTATGTCAACATGCTAGATTCAGTGAGCCCCTCTACAAGCCACTCCATTGCCAGCAGCCACAGCTCCTTTCTCAGCTCTGGTGCAGAAAATGAACGGGTCTTGCTCAGGTAAGCTTTACAGATGGAGAGATCAAGATGGTGATTCTGATCAAAGACGTAAGGGGGGGTGGCGGCCTAGTAAATTTGCAAAGAAATATGTGACATGGTTTACATTTTTGCGACTCTAAATGTAACTGGCCACCAAATCCCTGTGTCCCTCCCCTCTTTTTTCCCCTCAAACTTAGATCATTGAAAACATTCTGAGGGATAAACCTGGAGGAGAGAGGATCCTTACAGAGAGTATGCTTGGAAAAAAAGACGTGACATGGTGAAGATATTGGTTGCACATATGGCGAGTGAACATGGGTATGTTGTCATGTAATTAACATCCAACTCTAACATTTATGGTTTTATTTGGTGCAGACCAAGTGCAGAAGGTATCGGCATAGCAGTAATTTGTTTGGATCGTGTGTGTGTGTGTGTGTGTGTGTGTGTGGCACTTTGGCCTATGTAAGTACATAAAACAAGGCTAACCTCTTTACTCAGTACTTCTAATACTGATCAAAAAACTGAGTGAGATCTTAACTAAATATTAACATTTCTGTATGCTGACCCTTTCTCCTAACCTCAACAAGTTGAACACAGCAGATGTCAGACTGGTTGACCTTGATTTTAGCAATTTTCCAGACAAGGAGAGAAAAATAAAATACAGGAGGAAAAATAAAACACTTTCTTGGTTTTTAGGAGCAGTATTACAATCCAGTAGATGGAAGTGGATTTCTTGCACGGAGAGTGAAAACACTTCAAAAAGAAGCCTCAGAGGGATGTTGTGCCCACAAAGGTGATAAACATCTTCAGCCAGCTGCCTGGCTGAGCCTGGAACTTGTGACCCTTCCCCCAACAGGAAACCCTGTTTCACACCTTCAGGGAATGTCACCAGAGATATAAAGGCACTGGCCTTTTGCTCACTTAGTCACTCTCCCGCTCTCACTCCAGACTCTCTTCAACTCGCATGCTCTCTCTTCAAGACTCTTCTCCAACTCCACACTCACTCCCAGGCTCCTGCTCATCAGCAGAGCACCGCTCTAGCAGAAGCTGCAGGACAGAAGCCTTCAACAGCTTCTCTGCTCTAAAAGGGATTCTCCAGCTGCCTTCAGCATCTCACGGACCTGCAAGTGACCAAGGACTCAACGACGTCCAGCCAACACCACTTCTTGACATCACAGGAATTGTATGTCACTCTTGAACTGCCTTGCTTAGAAATCAAGCTGAAATGAAAATTGACTTTAAACAGATCGCATACCCGGTGCACCTATTAACAATGTGTGCCATGTTTTCTGTATTCCATCTTGTCTGCAGATAGAGCAGGATTTCAGTCTGATATTTGGTGATGACAAAGTTCCTGGAGAGGTGGCCTACTCACTACAGGCAGAGAGTCCCTGAACAAAGCCGTGACCTCACCCAGACAAGCGACCTTGAGGATCTCCTCCATAATGCTGAATCCACAACAGAACTGGAAGATGGTATACTTGAATTAAAGAAATAATACTAATGAAAGAGGGAAAATATAAACATTTTAGTAAAAATGTTTTTCTGAATGTTCTTGTATTTTCAGGATGGGACAGTGAGATGTCCTCCATCTTGTTCCTTATTCACCTCATGCCGCAACAAGAGACCAGGACAAGCCATTGACCACCTTGTGAAATTTATCAAGGTAATGTTACAGTTTAGTTTAAGAAGGCTCACTGTTTTCACCGTAATATTAGACCTTAAAACTATACTCTTGTGAAATCATGTGATGACCATGCTCATCTGTAATTAGCGAGAGTCCTGTGATATTTATCTGATTTGGCTCCACACAGATCTATCACCATCAGCCTCACATACGCTGATATGAATAATTTTATTTCTTTTACATTTAGCAGAATAAAAACAGCTAATGTTGCAGTTTATGGTAATAAGTGATTCTGGTGGTGATGATTGGGTCCTAAACTACAACAGATTCATTTTAATATCAAGACTAATTAAGTTTTCTTGTCACAGATTGGGACCAATGTTGAGGGCCATCTGGACAGCATCACAGAGAGCAGTCAACCCTATCTACTGGCTGTGGGGACCCAGAGGAACGCCATACACAAATTTCATTGTGATTGACAAACATGCAATCCCATGTCAGTCACCATATTCTCTTGCCTCTTTTTGATGAGCTTTTTAAAGCTCATTTCGTCTCTGCTACCTTGTACAACAGGGATCTGGCCAATGTCTACCACTTCTTGAGGCCAGCGTTCTGAGGCCATTTTAACTTTTCATGTATTATACAATGCTTTCAAATTACAGAGGCCAACATGTATATTATGGGTGCTCAGTGTATGTTTTTTAAGAAAAATACAAGTGCATTGTTGTGTTTTCTGGTCTCTTTTATTTGAAAACTTTTAATCCATAGGAATTATTACAATCAATATTGACTAAAATACAACTCTTTATTAAGTGAAATAGAACTCTATTCGTAGTGGAATAAAACTTCTATTATGAGGCAGTTACAGTATTACTCTGCAAAGGGTAAAATACAACTGTATTGAGTGAATTGGTGTTGGAGTTCTCACTTTATCCTAAATTGAGTATTTTTTGTCTTGTGTGGTAAAATATGAACTCTAGATAGAGTAGAAATAACTAAAATTGAACTCTGACGAGAGTAAATTTTACTCTTTTTGGACTGGGGCCAAATACTGTCTTTATGGGAATAAAATTTTCAAATATATCAAACACCTAAAAAGTAACCAAACTGACACCAGGGTGCTTCAACATCTGTTCATTTGGCTAATGTGAACAAGCTGCAGGACCTGTACACAACTCAAGTAGGCGGCACCCAGTACCTATAACCAACCGACCAATCAGAACAGTCCTGCTGATCACCATAGGCAGCAGTTCGGGGACAAATCGGGACGAGATGTCTTGTCCAGGGACATGTCCACACGTGGAGTCGAACCGCCGACCTGCCCATTGAAGGTCATGATCATTGACCGCTACGCTACGCGTGTCCCCTGGTTGCTAAGGGATCAAATATAGCCTTTTATGATGCAGCATTCTGTGCTCAAACATGACGTCACCTGTGACATATTCAAATATATCTCATAGACTAACACAGGAGGCGGGGACACGCGTAGAGTAGCGGCAACGTCCTTGCCCTTCAATGAACTGGTCGGCGGTTCGACTCCACGCGTGGACATGTCCCTGGACAAGACATCTCGTCCCGATTTGTCCCCAAACTGGTGCCAACATTCCATCAGTAGTCTAATGTTAGTCCGTATGCTATCAGAGTGTTGGTTAAAGTCTCTGATCAATAGTATATGAGATTTGTTGAACTTAATCCTGCAGCTTGTTCAGCATTAACTAACCAAAGCTCTGTTGATGGTTGATACATCCCGGTAACAGTTTGGACATAATTTTATTTTAACATCATTCATCAGTTTTAATGTTAAACTCATTTTTTCACTATATAATTTCATAATGTCCGCGCTCTCAAAGGATCATATAATACAGCTAATCTAAGAAATATAGGACTCCTGAAGTTGTATCGCTAATTTATTGATTACATTTAACGGGGAAGCGAAGCTGAACGCGCGGCTTGTGAGGACACTGATCAAGAATAATAGAAAGACAAGACCAAGGAGCCACTTGGTTTTTTGGACATTAGCAAACAACTTCATGTATGCCATACACATATATGGTTTAACGTTAGCGTAAGTTATTTTCAAGTGATTAAGAGACATGTTTTGATGTATAGGGCCAATATACTGAACAATGGCATTTGTAGTGTGTTTAGGACAGAAGAAGAGGCAGCTCGCGAGGCTCAGTGACTCTTCATCTTTTGTAAGCTAGCAATGCTATTCCTGCTAATTTCTGGGCTATTCGTTCAGAACAGCTTCTCTTTTTATATCGTACACCAGACAAAAGTTTTTGGATATCCATTTATAAAAATTGGACTGTCTTGACAACGACCTTCGACCCATTCCCGGCCTCAGCAGAATTCCCGTTGCTACACAGGCGACTCGGCCGGCCGGAAGTGCTCACAGGCGGCGTCGAGACCTAAACAAAGGCGGGATAGGCGCTAAGCTAAAGCTAACACCACACCGGCTTCCGCTACTCCGCATTTTCCTCGCTATATGCGGTCATTGGCGAACAAAATTGATGAGCTACGTGCCTGGATCACCCACAGCAATATACTTATGGACTGCAATGTCATTTTTACGAAGACATGGCTACATAGTGTAGTACCTGTCAATGCTATCAAGCTAGCTGGACGTTACACTCAACGGGCGGATTCAACAGCAGCTGAGTCCGGTAAAACAAAGGGTGGAGGGTTGTGTATTTGCATAAACAAGGTTTGGTGTACGAACATTCTCCCCGACGCGGATGCTAAGTCTGCTATGATAGAACTACATGAAGCTATTAGCAAACAGCGAACTGTACACCCAGAGGCTGCATTTATTGTGGCGCGCAGGGGTGGAAAGTAACGAAATACATTTACTCACGTTAGAGTAATTGAGTTGTTTTTATGGGTACTTTGTAATTTTTTAAGTAATAGGTAATAGAAATAGGTAATTTTACTTTTACTCCAGCACATTTTAAGGCAAGCATTTTACTTCGTTACAATGAAAGCCACCCACGTTACTGAGTAAAATAATATTGATGGTGTAAAAAAAAAAAAAAAATCAGCCGGAACTGAACTAAAAAATGTAATGGCGGTCTGGAGTGTTTTTAATAAAGCTTTTTCAAAGTGGAATTTTCCGAAAGAATAAAGACGTCCAAATAAACGTTTTATTTGTCATATTAAATGGATATTCAACATCCCGCTATACGACTTCTCTCTGTTTAGACATGCTGGTTTAACACTTTTTATTTTTTTGGTGCGTAGTTATTCCTGCATCAGGCGACACGCGGAAGTCGAGTCCAGTCACTGGAGTCGCGCTCATATAGTAAATAAAACTATAGTACTACTACAGTAAAACTGAAGGTTTTATAATACTCATATACCGTATTTTCCGGACTATAAGTCGCTCCGGAGTACAAGTCGCACCAGCCATAAAATGCATAATAAAGAAGGAAAACATATATAACTCGCACTGGAGTATAAGTCGCATTTTGGGGGGGAATTTATGTTGTGTAGCAGAGATAATTAGGTGGCAATTGATTGTTTATCCAGTGGGTGCCGCTGTGTGATCATTGTGGCCGGCAAGGTTTACTGAAGAAGAGTGAAGTGTCCGCGCATGTGCGAGTTGTCCTCCCCAGGACTGGAAGGAATGTATTGTTTTTGTCTCTCGATAAAAAGTGCAACTTAACATGTGCCTTTGTGGTCCTTTGCTTTGACAAGTTACCACAATTTATTTGATAAAATCTAACACCAAGAACAGACATTTAAAATTTAAATGACGAACAATTTAAAATAAAAATAGAGGCAACAACAGGCTGAACGGCATGTTTACGTTACATAACACAACTGAGAACGTGCCTGGTATGTTAACATAACATATTAAGAGTTATTCCGATAACTATAGCATAAACAACATGCTAAGAAGTTTACCAAAACCATCCGTGTCTCTAAAATCCAATGATATCTTCATCCTCAGTTTCACTTTTCAATATGCACTTGATACAGCTAAAGGTTGATTAAAACAACTCGTGCTGGATTTGGTTTATGACTCATCCTTTTTTTTTTTACATCAAATAATTGAAAGTAACTAACTTGTACTCAAAGTAAATTTGAAATTAAGTAATTTTTTACTTTTACTCAAAGTAAATTTGAAATTAAGTATTTTTTTACTTTTACTCAAGTACATTTTCAGACAGGTACTTTTACTTGAGTAGGATTTAAGCAAAGTAAAGATACTTTTACTTAATTACATTTTTTCAGTACTTTTTCCACCTCTGGTGGCGGGGGACTTCAATCACTTTAACCTCAGGACAGTGCTTCCCAAATTCTATCAACATGTCTCCTGCAATACCAGAGGAGATAAATCTTTGGATCAGGTCTACACAAATATTACTGGAGCCTACACAGCGACCCCCCTTCCCCACCCGTGACACCCCCAAATACACACCACTCATCAACCTTGTGAAGCCATGCGTTAAAACCATCAAAGTGTGGCCAGTGTGGGTAGACTTGGTACTCCATGGCAGGTTTAAAGACTCTGACTGGAGCAGGCCTCTCAGGCTACCTGTGGCTCCCACACAAACACTAACACTTACGCTCAGCCAGTATTGAAATAATTGGAGGTGGGGGAACACTTTGCCAAGTCAGACGCATATGGCAAGACTAAACGCCTTGCCACATGCGTCTGAGGTAGGATTTGGACTGGACTTAAAATCACCCATTTTAAGTCCAGCAATTCCATACCAACAGTCATGTATATGTCCTTCCTCAACAAGCTAAATGATTTCTATACCCATTTCGACAAGGCCAACTTGGAAAAGGCCACTAAAGCTGTACACTCTGCTGATCACCAGATCCTGACACTCACACCCACAGCCGCTTAAACGCAATGAGCCAAATCAACCCACGTAAGACTCCTGGACCTGATGGTACTCCTGGTCGTGTGCTCAGAGCATGTGCTGAGCAGCTGGCTGGGGTCTTTATGGATATCTTCAACCTGTCACTGACCCATGCAACAGTACCAGCTTGCTTCAAGATCACCTCCATAGTGCCAGTGCTGAAACACTCCTCTCTGATGTGCTTGAATGACTAGAGCCCTGTAGCACTTGCACCCATTATTTTGAAGTCTGGTTTGATATATCATTGTCAATGTTCTGCATATAAAGGTGTAATTAATTTAAATAGGGATGATATATATTTTCAAAGAGCGCCTTCAGCTGCTCCTGGGACGTGGCCTCCTGCTGCTGCATCAGGTCTGCGCAGACTTTGGTGACCCCCCAGCCATCAGGCTTGGCCATGGAGGCGCAGAAGGGACGACCGGACGCAGGCTTCAGCTTCTCCCAGTAGTCACAACGGGCCCTGAAACAGCAAAATAGAAGTTCAAACCAAACATGCTTGACGGGCGTAGTTCTGCATGTCCCATCTGGTCAGGATCCTCGGCTCCAGGCCTGTTTGGAAAAAAAGTCAATTTACACATGACTTTGTGTTATAATCTCCCTTCTCTGCCACAGTTAGCATTCAGACTGTGTGTGTGTTTGTACACGTACTGAAGGGGAACTCTGGCAGGTCGATGAATCCCTGACGGTTGGAGTCGGTAGTGAGCCTTCAGCCCGGCCTTCTCCACGCCCTGCTTCATCAGCTTCACAGTATCCACACACATCTGGGGGTCAAAGTGGCAGTTGACGCCCACAATTTGAGCTCCTACAGAGAGGGAAAGACATGAAACCGGATAAGGAACCACATGTATGAACGGGTTCATTGTTAAGAGGGACACGTGAATCCAGACAATTTGTAGCATTCACTGATTTTCTTACTTGGTATGAGCAAAATTGACAAGTGGTCAAGAACTGTCATACAAGTCACATGTGACGTCGAAGTTCTAATTTGAATGGATTTTGAGTTAAAGATGATATTCAAATAAACTAAAACATCACTTCACTTTGTTTGCTTTCAAATCTGTCACTTACCAAGTACAATCTCTATAATATTAAAATAGTCCTTTATAAGTATAAGTCCTACATGGAAAATCCTACTTAAGTAAAAGTACATAAATGAGTAGATGTAGTCAAAGTTTTGCAGTATTATGAGTTGATGTAGCAAAGTATTGCAGTGAAATGTTGGTTTGGGGTCTGATTGATATATTATTCTATATGAATCATTGGATTATTAATATGCAGCATCAGTGTTCAGCCATATCGCTGTGCACCTTCATGCTTTGCACATTGATGATTCTAACATCTAACTTCTAATAGGGTTATACACTTGACACTGACATATCACTGTTTAATGGGGCCACACCAGGTCTGATCTGTTGCCAGTCCCTTCTATTTAACAGCTAAATACTTGGAAACTTTAACTGTGTTTTCAGGTTCTGAAGCTGCTGGACTCCCAGTGCTGAAAGGTTTTACTCCAACTGCATACTATTGATGATCCTGACATGAATCAGGATCATCTGTTCAGCGTTCTAATTTGTTTGTTAGGCCATGTTCTAGCCTTATTTAATGCTTGTGTTCAGTTGTTCTACTAATATTGAAAGCATATATATCCCATTGTTTAGGTTAAGTACAAAGCTACGGGTTGCATGTGTGCTTGTGTTGTTGCTATGCTTTAAGGGTTTGGTATTTGAATGAGTTACTGAGTAAATAAGACTATCTTGTAGATGTAGAGCAAAAGTGCAATTTCTCATCATTTGCATTAAAATAACATCTTACCTTTATACATGAAGTTTTATATTAGCCATGCAAGGTAGATGTATCAAATACCATAGCCCTAATGTTATTGAGTGCATGTGTTCTGGATTTGCATGATGGCATTACCTATGAACACATTTACCAGAGCACTGCGCATCAGTGGATGTAGACTGTAGACTTTTCTGCTTAAACCAGCTGGTGAAACTGCCCTCACCAGCAGAGAATCTGGATGAAAGTAGAGATGGAGACCTTAGCACTGTTCCTCAATTTTTGCCTCCTAAAATCCAAGTCCTCGTCCATGTTGTAGGAGGTGGGAACAGAAATTTGTAGGTATAATGATCGTGAATGTTCTGGATAACAGGGCTCTGGTATGGACAGTGTTGTGTGTGCCAGATCATGACAGGCCCAAGTTAACTGTATGTTGTAAGATGCTTTTATATCTTGCGTCATTTTGGATAATGCAATATAAAAATCCACATCCCCAGAACCAGTTTCTGCAGCCGGGGGTCAGACCACCAGGGTCCCTGCCTCCGACTGCCGCCCAACTCTCTCCGCATCCTCCCCATGGGGAGGGGGGCATATGTCACCACTTCGGGCTAAGCCCGGCCGGGCCCCGTGGGCAGAGGCCTGGCCACTAGGCACTCGCACCCGAGCCCCTCCCCCAGGCCTGGCTCCAGAGGGGGGCCCTGGTAACCCACACCCGGGCAGGGTTAACGCTGACCCAATTTTCTTCTTCTTCATCAGGAGGTTTTGAGCTGCACTTCGTCTCGTCCCTCACCCAGGACCTGATTGCCATGGGTGACCCTACCAGGGGCATAAGCCCCGGACAACATAGCTCCTGGGATCATTCGAACATGCAAACCCCTCCACCGCGATAAGGTGGCAGCTCCAGGAGGAGCAGGTGGAACTGCCCTCACCAGCAGAGAAAAATCTGGGAAGAATCATGGATTGTCCATAACGAACACCATGTTCAGGCATACGGGTGTCCATATGTGCACTTGGCACCAGGACGCCCTTGGCTGCAGTTCGATGATCGACTTTGTTGTCGTGTCGTCGGACTTGCGGCCTCATGTCCTGGATACTCGGGTGAAGAGAGGGGCGGAGCTGTCAACTGATTACCACCTGGTAGTGAGTTGGCTCCAATGGTGGGGGAAGAGGCCGGTCAGACCTGGCAGACCCAAACGTTCTGTGAGGGTTTGCTGGAAACATCTGGACAAATCTCCTGTCAGAAGGAGCTTCAACTCGAACCTCCGGGAGAGCTTCATTCACGTCCCGGGGGAGGTGGGGGACATTGAGCCCGAGGGGACCTTGTTCCGCGCCTCTATTGTTGAGGCGGCTGATCGGAGCTGTGGCCGTAAGGTCGTCGGTGCCTGTCGTGGCGGCAGTCCCCGACCCCGCTGGTGGACACCGCTGGTAAGGGATGCCATCAAGCTGAAGGAGGAGTCCTACAGAACCTTCTTGGCCTGTGGGTCTCCTGAAGCAGCTGTCGGGTATCGGCTTGCTAAGCGGAACGCAGCCTCGGTGGTTGCCGAGGCAAAAACTCTGGCGTGGGAGGAGTTCGGTGAGGCCAAGGAGAAAGACTTTCAAACGGCTTTGAGGAAGTTCTGGACCACCACCCGGCGTCGCAGGAGGGGAAAGCGGCACACCGTTGACACTGTGTTCAGCTGCTGACCTCGCCTTCGGACGTCCTGGATCGCTGGGGGGAATACTTCGAAGACCTCCTCAATCCCACCAGCACGTCTTCTGTTGAAGAGGCAGAGTCTGGGGGACCAGTGGTGGACTCACCTATCTCTGGGGCTGAGATTGCTGAGGTAGTCAAAAAGCTCCTCGGCGGCAAGGCCCCAGGGGTGGATGAGATTCGCCCTGAGTTCCTCAAGGCTCTGGTTGTTGTAGGGCTGTCTTGGTTGACACGTCTCTGCAACATTGCGTGGACATCGGGGCAGTGCCTCTGGACTGGCAGACCGGGGTGGTGGTTCCCCTCTATAAAAAGGGGGACCAGAGGGTGTGTTCCAACTATAGAGGGATCACACTCCTCAGCCTCCCTGGGAAAGTCTATGGGGGGTACTGGAGAGGAGGGTCCATAAGATAGTTGAACCTCGGATTCAGGAGGAGCAGTCCGGTCCCTGTACGCTCGATGCCAGAGCTTGGTCTGCATTGCCGGTAATAAGAAGACCGCATTGCCGCCTAGACAGAATTGGTGGCCTCAGGATTGGGTCGCTGCTATTTGTGGACGATCTGGTCCTGTTGGCTTCATCGAGCCGTGACCTTCAGCTCTCACTGGAGCGGTTCACAGCCGAGTGTGAAGCGGCCGGGATGAAAATCAGCACCTCCAAATCCGAGGCCATGGTTCTTGACCGGAAAAGGGTGGAGTGTCGACTCCAGGTCGGGGATAAGATCCTGCCTCAAGTGGAGGAGTTCAAGTATCTCGGGGTCTTGTTCATGAGTGGGGGGAGGATAGAGCGGGACATTGACTGATGGATCGGTGCAGCGTCTGCAATGATGCGGGCCCTGCATCGGTCCGTCGTGGTGAAGAAGGAGCTGAGCCGAAAGGCGAAGCTCTTGATTTACCAGTCGATCTATGTTCCTACCCTCACCTATTGTCACGAGCTTTGGGTAGTGACCGAAAGAACGAGATCGCAAATACAAGCGGCCGAAATGAGTTTCCTTCGCAGGGTGGCTGGGCTCTCCCTTATAGGAGATAGGGTGAGAAGCTCGGTCATCCACGAGGAGCTCAGAGTAGGACCGCTGCTCCTCCACATCGAGAGGAGCCAGTTGAGGTGGCTCGGGCATCTAGTGAGGATGCCTCCTGGACGCCTCCCTGGTGCGGTGTTCTGGGCATGTCCCTCCGGCCAGCGGTCCCGGAGAAGACCCAGAGCACGCTGGAGAGACTATATCTTTCGGCTGATCTGGGAACGCCTTGGGGTCCCCCCGGAAGAGCTGGAGGAAGTAGCCGGGGAGAGGGAAGTCTGGGCTTCCCTGCTGAAGCTGCTGCCCCCGCGACCTGACAACGGATAAAGCGGAAGAAGATGAAGACGCAATATAAAATCATGTTGGTTTTCTTGGAAGAAATATTAATATAAATCTGAAATTGTATTAGTGCTATGACACATGACAAAAGAAGAAACACATGCCAAAGACTGTTTTTGCTATTGATCTTATTCACAGTGAAATATTAGTAATAGCTATTGATGCTATTTGCTTTTGCACACCAAAGAATGCTTTTGCTGTTAATTAGGATATTCATTTGTCCTACTCGCAAAAGTAGGCTTTATGCAGTATCAACTTTAGAATGTCAACAACAATATTTTCATCCAATTCGGCTGTCATATACTCTCAACTTACATCTTTCAATACTCTCCTAGACCGGAGGAACGAGTTCCTTGTTGATTCAAAGTTGACTACTCCGTCAGCTCTGAACATCTCTGAAAGTTATGGAGTCTTGCAACATATAGCTGTGTGTATGTATGTATATATGTATGTACATACTCTATATTCTATATACTCTATATTATGTACATTATGTTCCAAGACTTTATTGAATCAGAAAATATACAACATGACCATCATCCATGCACACAATGAAAACTATAATAAAAAAATAATTTAAAAAAATAGGTTTCTGTGGCATTTTTGTCTGCTTGTTGAATAAATAAATGTATTGAGGTGTCTTCTTTAAAAGGAAACCTGAATGAGAAATCATATATATCAGAGGTAAGATAAATACTGTTAACGCATTCTGTATAACACATACTGTGTGGTAATACAAATATCCTTTACAATTACAATTTACATACACAAATAAATACAATTTTTACATAAAAATTATAGCCTTCTTGTATATCTTATTACTTGTTTGTTAAAGCAGCATTCTGCACTATAACACTTACTGCAACTGCAATGCATTCCTACAGAAGGCCAGTGAAATCTTTCTGAATGGTAAAAATGCATTTATAATGCATTTTATTTATTGATGTTTAAATATTTATTATAACATAATTTTACTATATCACTAATAAAATGTAAATCGGTAAACAAAAGTTTAGAGTTACGTTAAAAGCTTAGGAAATTTCGCCTCAGCCTGGATTCGAACCGAGAATTCAGAGGGGAAATAATGCTAATGAAGACGGAGCGCTCCCTGGGAGAGCTCTCTCCTCTGATTGGCTGGTCACTGCTCTACAGCTATGGGCGACTGGCCTGATCATGCCCACCGAATCACACATGCTTTACCATTACCAGAGAGTCTTGAGTTGGGATGGGATTTGAGAACCGGTTCCTGTAGAGAACCGGTTCCGTGTGTTTCAATTCCATGGAATCGTATGGCAGTTTATCTAACGATTCTCTTATCGATTCCAATCAGCACAAATCTACGTCACGCAAGTTATGCACACTAAAAAAGGGCCCAAAAATAAATAATTTCAAACAAAAAGTGTCTTAATAAAATTTCTGAGTTAAATGAAAGTTGCTTCCTTTGGAGTCCATGAAAGTGTTTGATGTATGTATCTTGAAATAAGTATTTTTTCTTTTTCGTGTGATCTTATCTGTATTTCAAATGAAGAAGTAGAATGATGATGGTTCCAAAGATGGTTCCACAGCTGGCCACACCAGGCTCTTGATCCGTTCTATCGAGTTCAGAGGGTGAGGTTCAGATGATCTCTCTCCCCCTCTCTAAAAAAACAATCTATGCATACAGCACAGAATGTATTATCTACTATTGTCTCACCTCTATTTAAATCTGATCAAATATCTCCATTCAATATCAGTTCAATTATACCCAATTGTAAAGGATATAAACACCCTAATCATTATGTAAATTAATAGGTACACGTCACACCACATAAGCTAGGTCAGTTCCAATCATGTACTCTACCTTTTTATAACCCTTTTTAAATCTATTTATACATCTTAACATTTTAAACGTTACATTTTGTCTACACATTTGATATATTAATTATTTCAACAGCTAAAGATAGATAGACTTGTTTCTCATATTCATATCAAACATGTATATGAGCAATTAAATAACCTAAATCACCCTTAAGTTACATATGATAAACAACGGGGATAAATACTCCCTCATTTAACTGACTTCTAATGGTGGATAGCTTAGCTAAGCTAGCAGCAGAGCTAAAAGCAAAACAAGTTCACATTCAAATGCTAGCAATTAGCATGTGGCTAACACAATTAGCGATCTTTTATTAAGAACATAAGACAATCTAAATCTGGGTCTATATGGTATCAACGGCAAGAATTGGGGTCACAACTCCGATTGGTTTTAAACAGCGGTATCTCACGACACAATAGAGTTTACAGTTATAAGACTCGCATTAGCGTTAGCATCCTTACCGGAGTTATCATGAGGAGCTCGCAGAGTCACGCGGCTCGACTCTCTCTCTCTCACATCTTTCAAACTAATAGACACACGATATTTCAATATTTGGTATGAGTCTTTATGAATTTCTATCCCTCTGGTATGGATTATACCAGTCATGCCTCGGGCAACGTCTCCGCCGGATGAAAGGAAGACGAGTGTTTTTTCTGAAATGTTTCCTGTCGTTCATTCATGCGCCACCTTCTGGCGAAGTAGAGGGATTACACTTTAGTAACCTGGTACGGGTTGATAACTGTTACAGTTAGTTTAATATCAAACACTGAAAAGGTAACCAAACTGGAACCATTGTGCTTCAACATGTGTTTTATTGGCTAATGTGAACAAGCTGAAGAACTTAAGGACCCAGTACCTGAAACCAACCGACCAATCAGAACAGTCCTGTCCACACGTGGAGTCGAACCAGCGACCCGCCCATTGAAGGTCACGATCGTTGACCACTACGCTACGCGCGTCATCGGGTTGCCGAGGACTTGAATAAGGCGTTTTATGATGCAGCATTTTATGCCCAGAAATTACGTCACCTGTGACATATTCAAATATATCTCATAGACTAACACAGGAGGCGGGGACACGCGTAGAGTAGCGGCAACGTCCTTGCCCTTCAATGAACTGGTCGGCGGTTCGACTCCACGCGTGGACATGTCCCTGGACAAGACATCTCGTCCCGGTTTGTCCCCAAACTGGTGCCAACATTCCATCAGTAGACTAATGTTAGTCCGTATGCTATCAGAGTGTTGGTTAAAGTCTCTGATCAATAGTATATGAGATTTGTTGAACTTAATCCTGCAGCTTGTTCAGCATTAACTAACCAAAGCTCTGTTGATGGTTGATACATCCCGGTAACAGTTTGGACATAATTTTATTTTAACCTCATTCATCAGTTTTAATGTTAAACTCATTTTTTTCACTATATAATTTCATAATGTCCGCGCTCTCAAAGGATCATATAATACAGCAAATCTAAGAAATACAGGACTCCTGAAGTTGTATCGCTAATTTATTGATTACATTAAACGGGGAAGCGAAGCTGAACGCGCGGTTTAAGGACACTGATCGGGATTTATAAGAAAGACCAAGGAGCCACTTGGTTTATTAGACATTAGCCAACAACTTTTCGTATGTCATACACATATATGGTTTAACGCTTTAAGTTATTTTCAAGTGATTAAAAGACATGTTTTGATGTATAGGGCCAATATACTGAACAATGGTATTTGTAGTGTTTTTAGGACAGAAGAGCAGCTCGCGAGGCTCAGTGTCTTCATCTTTTGTAAGCTAGCAATGCTATTCCTGCTCATTTCTAGGCTGTTCGTTCCGATCAGCTTCTCTTTTTATATTGTACACCAGATAAAAGCGTTTGGATAGCCATTTATAAAACTTTGACTGTATTAACAACCTTCGACTCATCCCCGGCCTCAGCAGAACTCCCGTTGCTACACAGGCGACTCGGCCGACCGGAAGTGCTCACAGGCGGCGTCGAGACCTAAACAAAGGCGGGATATGAGCTAAGCTAAAGCTAACACCACACCGGCTTCCACTACTCCGCATTTTCCTCGCTATATGCGGTCATTGGCGAACAAAATTGATGAACTACGTGCCTGGATCACCCACAGCAATATACTTATGGACTGCAATGTCATGATTTTTACGAAGACATGGCTACATAGTGGAGTACCTGTCAATGCTATCAAGCTAGCTGGACGTTACACTCAACGGGCGGATTCAACAGCAGCTGAGTCCGGTAAGACAAAGGGTGGAGGGTTGTGTATTTACATAAACGAGGTTTGGTGTACGAACATTCTCCCCGACGCAGATGCTAAGTCTGCTATGATAGAACTACATGAAGCTATTAGCAACCAGCGAACTGTCCACCCAGAGGCTGCATTTGTTGTGGCGGGGGACTTCAATCACTTTAACCTCAAGACAGTGCTTCCCAAATTCTACCAGCATGTCTCCTGCAATACCAGAGGAGATAAAACTTTGGATCAGGTCTACACAAACATTGCTGGAGCCTACACAGCAACCCCCCTTCCCCACCTGTGACACCCCCAAATACACACCACTCATCAACCTTGTGAAGCCATCAAAGTGTGGCCAGTGTGGGCAGACTTGGTACTTCAGGGCAGGTTCAAAGACTCGGACTGGAGCAGGTTTGCCTCTCAGGCCACCTGTGGCTCCCACACAAACACTGACACTTGTGCTCAGCCAGTATTGGAATAGCTGAAGGTGGGGGAACACTTTGCCAAGTCCTACCTCCAACAGTCATGAATATGTCCTTCCTCAATGAGCTAAATGACTTCTACACCCACTTCGACAAGGACAACTTGGGAAAAAAATAATACCACAATGCAAGTACACAAAACTGTTGAAAATCAAGAAGAACCAAAACAACTGTCCATCATTGAGTCAAACAGTTTTATAGAAGTGTAATGTTTTAAAAAAAAAGGACACAACGACCTTTTCTATCTGTTCAGTTGGAAATTTATTGCTACACATTTAATTGTTTAGGAATTGTTTGTTTAAGACAGTTGCAGCATTCGGAGTGTTAAGTTGCTTTACAGTAATTTCAGAAGGCTCAAAGATGTGATGTTCTGACTGAAATAGGCACTCGTGGTTCTTCGTTTAAGGCTAGAAACATACATTGTCAGCATATGAGATCAGACGTCAACACAGTTAAAGATACTAAAAAGGACAGAAAGCATCTCGATCTTTTTGGTATGTAAACTTTAACGGAATGTGTGAGTTTTCTTCTCACACGGCACCTGTCGGCACCTCGGAGCAGAGCTCATTGGCTGTGTTTGGCTTTCTCAAAGAGCGCCTTCAGCTGCTCCTGGGACGTAGCCTCCTGCTGCTGCATCAGGTCTGCGTGGCCTTTGGTGACCCCCCAGCCATCAGGCTTGGCCATGGAGGCGCAGAAGGGACGACCGGACGCAGGCTTCAGCTTCTCCCAGTAGTCACGACGGGCCCTGAAACAGCAGAATAGAAGTTCAAACCAAACCTTATGAGGCCTTTTGAGAAAATAGCGAGGAGGAGGAGAAAAGAATCGTCACCTGGCTCTGACCCAAGGCTTCGTGTGCATCTCCAGGCCACTTCCCCAGCAGCCGTGCTTTTCGGAGCCAACAGGCAGGAAACCCCTCTCAGGTGCCAGCTCCTCAGCCAGGGCTCGGATGTGATAAGGTTCAAATCCGCAGCAGCCGCCGATGTAACGGATGCCAGCGTCGTACGCTTGACGGGCGTAGTTCTGCATGTCCCATCTGGTCAGGATCCTCGGCTCCAGACCTGTTTGGGAAAAAAGTCAAATTTACACATGACTTTGTGTTATAATCTCCCTTCTCTGCCACAGTTAGCATTCGGACTGTGTGTGTGTTTGTACACGTACTGAAGGGGAACTCCGGCAGGTCGATGAATCCCTGACGGCTGCAGTCAGGCGTGTGGTAGGCCAGCGGCTGGCTCATGTAGTGAGCCTTCAGCCCGGCCTTCTCCACGCCCTGCTTCATCAGCTTCACAGTATCCACACACATCTGGGGGTCAAAGTGGCAGTTGACGCCCACAATCTGAGCACCTACAGAGAGGGAAAGACATGAAACTGGATAAGGAACCACATGTATGGCGAAGTGGCCAAGAACTGTCACAAGATTCATGAACAGGCATCAAAGTTCTAATCTGAATACATTTTGAGTAAAGATGATATTCTCTCTAAATATTCAAATAACCTCACTAAAACATCACCAGTTTGTCACTTTGTTTTCTGTTACTTAAAGTATCAATTCTATAATATTAAAATACACCTTTACAAGTATAAATCCTACATGAAAAATCCTACTTAAGTAAAAGTACATAAATGAGTAGATGTTTTGCAGTATTATGAGTTGATGTAGTGAAGTATTGCAGTAAAGTTTTGGTTTGGGGTCTGATTGATCTATTATTCTACATGAATCGTCAGATTATTAATATGCAGCATCAGTGTTTAGCAGCATATTACTGTTATAGCTGCTGGAGATGTAGCTAGTTTAACTACTTTTATAGAGTTAACTAGTTTAGTCCAAAGGTTCCCAACCTGGGGTTTGGACCCCTTCAAAGGGTCAGCAGATAAATGTGAGGGGTCCTGAGATGATTAATTGGAGTGAAGGACAAATAAAGTTCTGTCAAAAAATGGTTTTATCTTTATGTGTTGTAATTTATAAGGTTGTTATATTATCTATTGAGTCAAATCTGTATCTGAAAAGTAACTAATGCTTCAGGTAATTGTAGTGGAATAAATATAAAGTAGTATCAAATAGAAATATTATAATTCAAGTACCTCAAAGTTATATTTTAAGTACAGTACTTCATTACTTTCCATCACTGCTGTATTTTTTTTTTGCACCACTAGATGGAACCAAAGACACATGCGCACAGGAGAAGGAGAATGCCACCAGTTTTACACCTATCACTAGTTCTCTCATTTTGGGCTTAAAGAAAACTAATTTATTAAAATAAAGTTTGTTACATTAACTAAATACAGACTATGAAAGATAAAGATCCATCTCCTGGTTTGAATATGATTTGTAAAATCAGTTTCTTGTGATTTTTTGAAACGTTATTTATAAAAGAACTGAAATATGAAAACTGAATAAAGATATGGAAACTAGATCTATGTACATTCCAGTCATCACAACACATCCAAATACAGCAATTTGATTGTTTGTGTGTTGAATGAGTCAAAGCCAGGCTCCACCTGCTGTCATATCTCCACAGATCTGATGATGCATTGCTCAAGTGCATCACAGATTGGACGTCTTTACAGAAACTCACATACAGACTCTAGATTGAAGGCATCATACCAGCTTTGACCAGTCTGATGGCACAGTCTCCAGGACTGACTCCGTTCAGGTCTCCCTCAGGTCCGATACACATAGTTGCAGCCACAGGTTTGCCGCTGGTCTTCAAAACCTGAACTGCCCACTCGGCCTCTTCCACATGTTCAAAGTACTGCAAATGCAAATCAAAAAGAACTTTGGATGAATATCTGTAAAATGTACACATTACTACCCTTTAAAGCTTGAAGAGGTTTTTTTAAAACATTAATTGCAAGCAACATTTTTCCAGGTCAGAGAACAGCACCATTTTTTCTGATATTTCCTTTTCAAAGCTGCAATAATCAAATAATTTTAGTGCAGGGTTCTTTTCTTATAGCTATTTAATAAAAAAAAAATCTCTGAATACTATCAACCCTCCCTCCAAATCTGACTTAAATAGAGTGAATGTTGAACTAACATTTACATTTGTCAGGTGTCAACAAACAGGACTCTAAATGAATGCCAGTGTCACTCTGTATCTGCTGAGTGTGTCGACTGCTCTGGAGGATAAATTGTGTTTATAGCTCATTTCTGCTGCCTCTAAGTGGCTGTGATCTATTTCACCAGAAGTCTCTGCAGTGACAGTTTTGGTTCAACTTTGTCACAACATGTTTGAATGGAAAAGGTTTTTAAAGCATATGAGATTCACGCTGCGGGTTACAAAGTGATGTTAGTTGACACGGTGCTGGTAACTAATGCAATTGCATGTACCCTTAAATTAAGAACACATACTAAACGTATGCATGTGTTTTGGCTTTAAAAGGGATTCCAACAATTTTAGACACAATGTCCATTAAATCAAACATCACAATATTTCTGATGAACTACCTTGATATTTACGACAATATTGTAGGTAAAGATGGTTTCACTAAATATTTAGAGATATTTTACAGATACCATTGTAAATTTTGGAGTCACTCAATTTCCTTATTTTGGAAATAAATGCACTGTTTTGTTTTTTCAGTGAAGATAACTTTAAACTAATCAGAAATACACTTTATACATTGCTATTGTGTGTTAAACGACTATTCTAGCTGCAAACCTGTTTTGTGGTGTAATATCTACATAGGTGTATAGAGGCCCATTTCCAGCAACTATCACTCCAGTGTTCTAATGGAACAATGTGTTTGCTCATATTGCTTCAGAAAGATAATGTAATAAGATTTTCTATTCATTTTAAAACTCATGGTGGTAAATAAATATGTGACTTTTCATGGAAAACACTAAATTGTGAGAGTGACCCCAAACTTTTGAACATCAGTGTATATATATATATATATATATATATATATATAAACATAAACATATTACATTATTTGTGTGTTCATGCTGCTAATTAATGACATGGCTCACAGGTGAATGAGTGTATTCATTTATCTGTGCCTTTTATCACCAGAGAATCTGCCCACGTCTGTGCACGTCTCAACTCCTGAAACATGCACAGCAACATTTTTTGGATCACATTTGCTCGCTGTGTCTCCTGTGTTCGACTTTACGCACCTCTGCAATCAAGAAGTCCACATTTTTCTGGACAAACACATCCATCTGTTTCTTGAAGATGGCTTTGACATCGTCCTCGCTCTTGCAGCTGAGGTAGGAGGGCGTCTGGGAGACGCCGCCTGCCACCAGAGCATCCCCCTCGTCAGCCACCTCCCTGGCCAGGTCACAGGCTGCTTCGTTAATCTGTTGACCCTGCAGTGGGTCAAAGGGAAACACAGCGGCGGGTTCAGCTTTCAGTCAGGAGAACACATGGAAGTGTCTGTTACGTGTTTTGCTTTAATGCTTCATGTGAACCTTGCTGCTGCTGCCTCCTCTTCATGCCTGAAGATGAGATTTCTGAGCAGCTGCAGTCAGCTGTACAGTTTTAAACAGATCTCTGTACTCACAGTGAAGTGCTGAGTGTGGCCTCTGTTCACCAGTTTATCATCGCTGGCGTAAAAAGTGAATGTCTGCATGACATTGGAGCCTGCTCTCAGGAACTCCCGGTGCAGCTGCCGTACTGAAACAACAAAAAAAACAGTGAACAGTTGATGTGGCTGAAAACGTGATAATAAGGTTTTAGGTCGCATTATGTATTAATTGATATAAAGAAAGTAGCACCTGCTTCTGGGTGCTCGGAAGCAGCTTCAGGTGTCCACGGTCCCGCTTTGACATAACCTCTCTTCTCAAGGGCGAAGACAAAGCCTCCGTCCCCGATTACGATCTCCCCAGCATCAAGACGCTCCAAGATGCCCTGTGTGTGTAAAACAAGCACGGCAATCACATGATTGTCAGTGTGCAAATAAACAACTGTTTTTTTTTTTGCACAGAAGTGAGCAGCCAAAGTAACTAAACTAAAAAAAAATACATTGCACAAGCGATGGTGGTGACTTACTTTCTTTGCTCCAGCCGGTGCCATGGTTGTTGCAGCAGTGAGCGGCTCTTCTTCTCTCAGCTACAGCGTCCGTCTGAGTTCAGAAAGGGCTTAGTGAAGGCGTTCATGCTGCATTTATAATCCGAGAGGGTGCGGTGCTCCTGATGTCACCCGAACCGCCTCTCACACGGCTCATCTTTTTCACCCCTCCTCCTCCTCCTCCTCCTCCTCCTGCTCCTACTCCTACTCCCCCCAGCCTCCTCCTCCTCTTCCACCATTACAGTTTGAACAGGAGAATCTATTGTTCATGGCTACCACATAAATGCATTGGTGCATTTCTGAGAGTAGGTTTAGATGCAGTAAATCAGTGTAATGATGGCATGTTTTAGGAGTCAACAATAAGATGATTATTGCAAAAAGCACCGAAAAGATACAAACCTAAGAAATCTTGAAAACAGGTAATTAATTTTTTACAGGGATAAATAGGCTTTCATTTAAAGTTTATGTAGTGTGGAAATGTTGGAGGGTAGCAGCAATAAGGCCTTTGTAGGTGTAAATGAGAATTCTTTTTTTTTTTTTTTTTTTTGGAAAACATCCCAAAATCAGAAACTAGAAACGTGGTGAATGTGAGAGCAGAGTTTTACATGCTCAGGTGTGTAAAAATGATAAAGTTGTCAATAGAGAAACATACATTTAACTTAAAGCTGATCACCAAAAGTTTGAAGGAGGAAAAGTTTCTCTGAATTCAAAGGTCCTCCCTATGCATGTTTTAAGGCATGCAACAACTTTAATAATAATTAATTTACATCTCTTAAAATGACACCTCTTTCCCTCTCACTATAAATCCAGTACCAGTCAGTGTTTGTGCACTGGAAGCTTCAAGTTACTACTTTACATTTGTATAAGTTGAATACTTAAAAGCACAGTGAAGCTAAATGTTCAGCTGAAGGAAAAAGAAAATGCATTTTTTAGTGAAGGGAGCATTTGTTATATCACAACTGGTTTGGAGCCAATCAAGGACCCATATTCAACTTATCCAAATGTTTGTGTTGAAACCGTGTTAGAACGAACTTGTTTTGTGATTCAGGAGACATCTGGTGTCCAGCAGTTTCACTTTTGAACTGAAACATATTTGCTGTACTTCTTAGGGAGATGGAATTATAAGATTTTTTCCTGTGAGAAAGTATTTTTATATGTTGCCATGTCACGCTGAAGGAAACATTCAATGTTTCCCTGTGAATGAATGTTTTACTGTATGAAGAGGACAAAAACCTGTGTATAAGTTGTTTCATGGACCTTTTCAGATTTAGTGATTCAACATTTGTTCCCACCTGATCCTGCTCCCACTGGTACCTCAGCAGCACAGTAAACTTTCCGCACCGATTCTTACCTGATTCCTCCAGGCAAGAGACTGACTGTCTCTGAACCCTAGGGGGCATCTCATCTTCAGTTACTGAGGTTTTAGTCACATCATCTTTAAATCAAGGATTTGGACTAACCCAACATTTTCAAACAAAACATTACAAGTTGAAAACAAATGCTGATAATAATATCCTGAGCTATGATTGACATTTTTCAAATAGAATTTAGTGTCAATCTGACTATTTTTTTTTTTTTAAGCAAACCAAGCCCAGAAATAAAAAAGGACATTTAATCTTTTAGTGCAATATTAAGGATCATAGTCTGTTTGACTCATATTGTAATATTGGGTTTTGTGGACAGTTGCTGATCTTTTCATAGCAACTACATTTTTAAAAATGGTTTAATGATTGTAGAGTTTTTATTACACAACATGTTTTCTGACCTTTTTGAATCTCACCCCATGGTACAAAAATAGGACACTAAAACTAATACAAACTAAATAAGCAAACTCACTTTCAAAACTGACTGAAACTAATCTGAAAGTGAAAACAAAAGCATGCAGGCGATCTGTGAATAGCATAAAAGTGATATATGAAGTGCTGGCAGTTCAGTGTTCCAGGGGAGGTGTAGCGATTGGTCCTGATTTCTCATCCGGAGCTGATTACAGCTGTGCTCAGGCTGAAAGTGGCAGATTTACAGTAGATTTTCTTGGGAAAAATGTGAGATCACCTGAGTCCATGTGTGAGGGAGAATGATAAAGGTTCCATTTGTCTCAACAATTTGACAAGCAAAAATCATTAAATCAAAGTATTTATTCAATTTTATCACTATATTCTAAAGTAAATTATCCATTTTTATTCCACTGTAGAAAAAAACAATCTCTGTTTAAATCCAGACAAATATGGTGCATATTTTTCAAGAGGCCAGAATTAGGTAAATATTTTTTATGAAAGATGTTTACATGTTGCAAAAGGTATTGAAGTGAAAATGTGAGGTTTTTCTAACGTCTCTTATTCGACAAAACATGATTCGTCTGGTCACCATGTGATCATAGATCCTACTACTACAATATATCTATAGGAAATATATCAACATTTTCCAGAAATTATTCTCATAAACTCCATTAAAACACGACTTCACGCACAGAATCACTCCCGTGTTTTCCATCTCCTCGTCTAGATCACCATGGTGATGCCACTGTCTGACAATTCAGCCGAAATAAAACACAAGAGAGTCCTGGCAACCGGTGGTATGTTAGACTGAGTATAAAGCCATTAAAGTCCCACTCCACTCAAATACGTGTCCTCACAGTAATTAACGCTCAGGTTAACGTGATTTGTACCAACCTGTGTTAACCTCCTATTTCATGTCAAATAGCTGCTGTGAAAAAGGTCGGTTGGGCTCAGTTCTACTTTAATAATTAACTTGACAGTTTCTGCATTGTGGGTAAGTGAAATAATATATAAAATATATTTTTAAAAAATAGAAATCTTAACTAAACCTCTCCACCCAAAATCTGGTGTATTTTAAGTATTTAATGTTTTTCGTACACTGCAACAACCTAATATAATCTTGAGTTATGGTATGACAAGTGCTCCTCAATTGAATAAACCTGCATAAAAACAAACATCTTAAAAATATCTGATGGTAACTAAGCGACGAACAAATTAAAAGCCTCGTTAATGTTTCATACACGCTCCAGCAATAAACTTAAGTGTTTGTAGACAGCTCATAACGAGTTCATTTACTTCTATTATAAACAAGCAGCACAGAACACACTGGGTTCATTTACTGGTCTTTGCAACCATTTCAGTGTTTATGTCAAAATTAAGATAACACACATTGACACAATTTGCGTTTGTTTTAACACATTATCTTTTAAGCAGATGTAATAGTAGTCCATGCACTAAATTTAACAGGAACATCACGGAAGAAACAATAAAAGCTGAAACATACAGATATAATAACATAACAAGATGCTCTATTGGATTGAGATCTGGTGACTGTGGAGGCCATTTGAGTACAGTGAACTCATTGTCATGTTCAAGAAACCAGTCTGAGATGATTCCAGCTTTATGACATGGACCATTATCCTGCTGAAAGTCGCCATCAGAAGTTGGGTACATTGTGGTCATAAAGGGATGGACATGGTCAGCAACAATACTCAGGTAGGCTGTGGTGTTGCAACGATGCTCAATTGGTACCAAGGGGCCCAAAGAGTGCCAAGAAAATATTCTCCACACCATTACACCATCACCACCAGCCTGAACCGTTGATACAAGGCAGGATGGATCCATGCTTTCTTGTTGTTGACGCCAAATTCTGACCCTACCATCTGAATGTCGCAGCAGAAATCGAGACGCATCAGACCAGGCAACGTTTTTCCAATCTTCTATTGTCCAATTTCGATGAGCTTGTGCAAATTGTAGCCTCAGTTTCCTGTTCTTAGCTGAAAGGAGTGGCACCCGGCGTGGTCTTCTGCTGCTGTAGCCCATCTGCCTCAAAGTTCGACGTACTGTGCGTTCAGAGATGCTCTTCTGCCTACGTTGGTTGTAACGGGGGGTTATTTGAGTCACTGTTGCCTTTCTATAAGCTCGAACCAGTCTGGCCATTCTCATTTCCATTTCCGCCCACAGAACTGCCGCTCACTGGATATTTTTTCTTTTTCGGACCATTCTCTGTAAACCCTAGAGATGGTTGTGCGTGAAAATCCCAGTAGATCAGCAGTTTCTGAAATACTCAGACCAGCCCTTCTGGCACCAACAACCATGTCACGTTCAAAGTCACTCAAATCACCTTTTTTCCCCATACTGATGCTCGGTTTGAACTGCAGGAGATTGTCTTGACCATGTCTACATGCCTAAATGCACTGAGTTGCCGCCATGTGATTGGCTGATTAGAAATTAAGTGTTAACGAGCAGTTGGACAGTTGTACCTAATAAAGTGGCCGGTGAGTGTATCTCTGACCCTGCACAGCTCTATAACTTTGAATTTGATTCTGAATTTGATGATGAGTCACTGCTGAATAAACAGAATTGCTGACCAATGAGAGCTTTTATAGAATTTTCAGGGATGACTCTCTGAAGCAGGAGAAAAGACAGTTACAGTAGTCAAGACAGGACAATATAAAAGCATAATTTAACAAGAATTAGAAGGATATAGTCATAGCCAAAAACCCTCAGTAAACACTTTGAGTTACACATCTCTGTCCTGCAGTGTACATGAAGTAAAAGATATTCAATGTGAGAAAGAAACTGATGTTTGTTGTGTGGAAATGTACAAAATGTAGATGTTAGATGTTGAATATGTACAGCAGTGACTGAACTGTCAGGATCCGGTAGGAGCCGTGGGGGAAATGCAAACAGTCCTTCCACAAATAGTGGCAGCCTATAGAATCTCCACATGTTATTGAGTAACTTTACAGTGAAGTTCTCAGTTGCTGACACACTTTTTAACCCAATAATGGAAAGTTTGACTTATTTAGTCTGCCCTTTAAAAAACAAATGAGATAAATGTCCAGACTCACTGTTTTATGTGATTAAAATTAGGCCTTAAAGAGGAAAATCACATTAATAAAAGATATAATCATCACAAGTTAAAAAAAAACAACTAGCTAACTGTATGAAAAGTAGTTACCACAGTAACATGCTGATAAACTGATGCTGCATATTATTAATATAATGATTCGTATAGAATACTATATCAAATGATCAAACCTTTCATGAAATGAGTGATATGACCTTTAATTTGTTAATCACCTTTACTTTCATCTTAGAAGGTCAGAAAAATATAGAAATACTGTAGTTTATGTACATATCTCTCTGTCTGTCTGTCTGTCTGTCTGTCTGTTTGTCTCTCTCTCTCTCTCTCTCTCTCTCTCTCTCTCTCTCTCTGTTTGTTTAAACCAGTTATCAGGATCAACTTCCAGCTCAAACCTGCTGCAGCTGTTCTGTTCCAGCTGTGTCGCGATAAAGTGGCTCAGAGGTCATAGAGTTCCGCCACGAAGAGACAAAGGTGTCCATGTCAATCTTTGCCCAGTTTTTACACTTAACATAACTAAAACACCTAAATTAATTTCAACACAAATCATCAGGGAAATAACAGAAATCATGGAAGTTGCATCAATGTAAATCTGCACTGTTGTATGATCTGTTTAAGGCTATACATTCTGCATTTTCACAGGATATTGGCTGTTCAGTTTCAGACGTTTCATAATATCCATAAAAGATGCATTCAGATTGTTTCATTGTGAGGAAATAAGAGTTTCTAGCTTTGATTGCACCGATAAGGGTACAAACACTCAGGTCAGACCACGGCGGTGGACCTACAGTATATTTGGAGCCTCTGGCACACAAAGTGTTAACCTGCCTGTGGGTTAATCCGGGGGAAATTTCGTCTTCAGGCTGACTTGGTCCTCGGCCAGTGGGCGTGCCAAATAACGCGCCTGTCAGTGCAAAAGTGAAATATTACGCGCGACTTTGCAGGGGTCTAGTGACGGGGGGGTGTTAATGCGTTGAGCTGCATTAACAATATATAGTTATTTTTTTCATATTGCATTCAAACATCACCAATTATGTCTCGGATATTAAGCCTAATCAACGTCCAGTTGCGGAGAGATTTGACTGTTTACCGAGGGATTGCTCGTCTTCCTTTGCGCACCATATGCTGCACGTCAAGAAAACCAGCTGCAGAGAGGTGAGACACTTCAGGTGGATTCAGACGCGACTCGCAGCTGATGTGAACGTTTTCTATAGACGCTTAAGTTGCTCAAATGTTGATAAAGTAACGTCCATGACGCGCATGTTTAAAGCTGCACAGGTGAAAGTTTGCGTGCAACAAAACTTTATGTAACAGGAAGGCTTGATGGTTAACTGCATCACATATTGTTAACAGAGTGCAGGTGTTTATTTGTAACGGACTACCGGAGGGCAATTGTGCATGTGTGGAGCCGCAAAGATCCACTTCCATTTCTTTCTTTTCAGTGACGCGTCCTCGGCGCTGGGAAAGCGGTGGAAAGACACCGCAGAGACGGTCATCATTGGTGGAGGATGCGTGGGGGCCAGCATCGCCTATCACCTGGCCAAAAGTGGCATGAAGGATGTGGTGCTGCTGGAGAAGTCTGAGCTGACAGCTGGATCCACCTGGCATGCTGTATGTCTAACAAAGTCTGCATTTAGTAGAGAGGCAGATGGTCAGCAAACATCCTCGCACTTTGCATTTATGCTTAATCAGTTGTGAACAAGGATGTGCTAAAAATATCACATTACATGACAGCAGTCATCAAAGCTTCCTGTAACCCCACTGTCGATCAATCAAGTAAATAATCAACAGATTAATCAATAATGACAATTCCCGTAGTAGTAAAACAGGTTTACCTGCACATCTCTAGTCGTGAATCCTGACAAAACATGGATTTCTCTAGAAGGGTGTTATTTATTGATTATTAAAGTACAAGCACAATGTGGATATAATTCAGAGATTAGTATCACCTCTAATGCTTGTGAGAAGTTAAAGGAAATGGAGCTTTAATTGATTAGTTGATTGAATGAAACAAGAATGTTGTTTTTTCAATCAAAAACTAAATAACTAAATATTTGGTAGTTCTATGTTCTAAAATGTGAGAATTTGCTGATATTTTTTCATTTCATGTCACAATATAGGAAAGTTGTGACATTTTTTTACTGCTGTTTGACTTATTGTCTAATCAATTAGTTCTTAATGACAACAATAATTGACCGCAGCCCTAAAAGCAACAAATATGGAGAAATTATTCCTCGACAGCCTGGTTAAGTGAAAGTTTTTACAGCTATTTTATGTTATCGTTCAGTAGCTGCTCTATATCCATTGAGAGCAGCTGTCATGTTATAGGTTTTCAAAGCATCTGAGGTCTTGACCCACTTACATTACACATTAACTGCTGCTCATTCACTTACAAGCACTACACTGGACTGCTATTAATACATGCTTGACATGTCAGAGGAGGGTCTGACTCTTACTCAGTTACTCTTCTCACAGTGAAACCAACATACATCAGACGAGAAGCAGCCGCTCTGCACTGAAAGTCAGGTCAACATTTATTACATTGATTACAACTAGTGGGAAAGTTTCCAGTTTACATAACCTGTGTGTTTTGGTGCAAACACGTAGAGGAAACAGACACGGACATGGTGTCTGTAATATAAAACATGCCATATTTTTCAGATTATCATGTATTTTCATTATGTATATTGGCATACCAGATTATAAGGCACATTAAGTGAGACAAAACAGTCTGATAACTCATTAGAAATTCATTAAATTCATTCACACTAACTCTCAACATTGTTCAATTGTAACACATAAAATACAAACCAATACACTCACTTTTTCTGTTTATTCCTCTTCCACAAATCTGCTCCATGATAGCCTTGAATTTGAAATCTGCTTCTAAAGCATGTGTCTTAATCATTTTGGGATCCTTATATACGCATTATTATGTTGAAACACAGTAAGTATTACTCCACAAGGCTTGACAGAATTTTGAGCACTGTGTAGCACTTATAATCAGTTAAATGTCAGTAAGCACAACTAGAATCAATACTTAAGGTGCGCCAGATTATAAAGCACTCTGTCAATTTTTGAGAAAATGAAAGGATTTTAAATGTGGTAAATAAGAATTACTTTAAACTACTTTGTCTTTTTTTGAGATAAAGTTACTACACTGAACTTTTAACGTGTTTTGAAACAGTCTCGTGATGACCCTAAATGACCATCCAGTCCATCATGTGATGTGAGCAGATTTCTGTATAGTTAGCCCGAATACCTGTGATCATGTCAGCCAGCATGGGCTCAAGAGCATTTGTAATTGAGGCAGTAGCAGCAGTGAGAGGGATGCACTGAATCAGAAAAATAAAACCTCATTTTCTAATTGTTTCACAGCTGTTCCGTTTTAAAGCACAAGAGCATCAGCATTGGTGTGAATGCTAAAAATGAATGCTACTTAAACAAAGTACTTACTTAATCATCTTCATATTACAGTTATTAACCTTAAATACCCACAAATACAAACATTATATCATCCTACTGCATTCTCCAAATGGCAGTTTTTGTCCACAAATGGCCAATAAAATCAACACAAAATGTTAAATTTAAAGGTATAGTGTGTATTTTCTGGAGCCATCTAGTGGTGAGGTTGGATATTACAATTAACTGAGTTTCCCAAGCATATAGGAGAAGCTATAGTGACTGCGAGAAAGGTGAAAAACTTTATATTAAAGCTACTATAATACATTTTTTCATATTTACATTGGATTAAATGATCTGTAATGTCAAAGAAATGGCGTCCTTTCAGCCTTTTGCACCTCTTTTAACTCATCGTTTTGGCTAGAAACTGCTGGAAGTGGAAATAAGCAACTGTTTTCTAATGTGTAGAAAACATCAACTTATAGATTGATGATATGCCAGTGTTGTGTTCACAGAAACAGCCGCAGTGTCTCTTGTGTTTCAGGCTGGTTTGACGACATATTATCATCCAGGCATCAACCTCAAAAAAGTCCACTATGACAGCTGTAAATTATACGGGAGCCTGGAGGCTGAAACTGGACAGGTGAGCTGCTTTGTTCATATTGTGTAATGTCCCTTTAATATATGGAAGTGAGTGTATATCTCGTTGTCTCTGTGTGTAGGCGGTGGGCTTCCACCAGCCGGGCAGCGTCCGCATCGCTTCAACGCCGGCTCGAGTGGATGAGATGAAATACCAGATGACCCGCACACACTGGCATGTGACAGAGCAGTATTTTATCGAACCAGAGAAAGTCCATGAACTTTTCCCTCTGCTCAACATGGACAAGGTCCGCAATATTTCATATTTCATTTATTTAAAGAATGTGATCCTTATGGATCAATGATAGACAGACAGAAAAAAGAAGAAAAAAACCCTGATGACCTAATCAAAATAATTAATCACCCACAGAGGCTGTGTTATGTTTTTGATAGCAAATATAGGGCAATATTTTAATCGATCATTCAGTCTTTATTTGTCATGTATTACTCTGTAATCAACGTATATTCAGCTCCTTTCATTGTATCATGAGCAAATTAATGAACAGTAAAAATTACTAAAAATTGATAAATAAAAAAATGAAATACGAAAACATAATTAGTACAAAAAATTAAAAACTGCAATAATATATATGTATATGTATGATATGATTAGAGGGGGAGGAGCCAGGCTTTGTCGACCTGTGCACGCTCCTTCCTAAATAGAGACGGCCTACCTCAACATCCTGTGATCAAACAAAACAAGCAGGGATAATATTTTAAAACAAGTTTAAACTAAATCCTGCTTATTTTATATAGAACTGGCACAGATTAGATTCATTAATTCATCATTGAAATATTCAAACACTAAGGAGCAAGTTTCCAAACCCGATTTTCAGTCTGTTTATTTAAGGATATTGTATCTACTTAAAAGCATAAATGAGATCATTCATACTGTATAAGCTGAGAAGAAGCAGAACTGCAGAGTTAAAATACATTTAATAGCCAATATTGTTTGTTTGCACAAAATGTGTCCGAAATGTATATTTTGGAACTTCAGCCTCTCCCCTCATGTGATTGGTTGTTATTGAAGCCACCCCGGCTCCACCTGTGCATAATGCAGTCCTCCCACCACCGATGGTCGGGAATACTGTAAAAGTGTGTCGGACACACCCACACGCGTCAGGATTTAAAATCTGGATATGTGCCTACGCCTCTAAAAGAGCCCATAGAGTTTAATCTGCTTGTTCCCATCATCTTCTAAAAGTGGAATCACAGGTCTTGTGTTAAGCTGGCTGTAGTTCCACCCTTTTATACAGAGTTTCTATCTGATTATCTGTAATCTTGCCTTGGTTTTCCACAGCCTGTATGTTTAAAACAGCTGTAATTGGTATTTTAATAATAATAATGCATCAAATGACAGTGTAATATTTGAGGCATCAGAGACTGAATGATCAGAGACTCTCAGCTTTACAGAGCTTTGTAGTGACTTTCAGCTTATTGTATATCTGTCTGGGTCCATAGCAGGCAGCTACTTTTAGAGAAAAAAACACTTTACTCTACCTGGTCAGTACCAAACTGCAAATGGATACAAGTCTTCTGTAGATCAAAAGGTGAACAAAGTGGAGCATTAAGCAGCTAATGAGGAGGTTGATTCAGTATTTGAAGGAGTACCGAATATTGTACTGTGAAAAGAGAAACACAACTCTAGTCAACTGAGACAACTGAAATTTAGAGAAATTGGGACAAAAATAAAAGCTGACGTTGTTGTTAGATATTCAGGAAACTTAGACCCTTTCAGCGATGATGGCAATATGCTGTAATTGCAGTTCTACATAGGTTTCTGTATATTTTACAGGTGTTGGCAGGTCTCTACACCCCCGGAGACGGCCACATTGACCCTTACTCTCTAACTATGGCTCTGGCTGCTGGGGCTCGTATGTACGGCGCTCAGATCTACAACCCAGCACCCGTTACCGGCCTCAGCCCGACCGCTCAGGGCACGTGGGATGTCCAGACACCTCACGGAACCATTCGCGCAAATCGCATCGTCAATGCAACAGGTTTGTACTTGAACATTTATAATATGAAAGCAAGCATGTCTAGTCTTAAAGCAAAGATAATAGTTTAGGTACAAATATATTATGTAAGGGTGCAACATTTGGCCAATAGAGGAATAATCAGCAACTATTTATGCAACTAAAAGGTGTGGTAAAGAACTCAAACAGTCTCATGCTTTGTTGTGGGTTGGTGTTGTTCAAGTATGTCACAATTCAGCACAGTGCAGACACATTTTCAAGCCACTAGTCAATAAAACCTGTTATCTGCAGACAGCTGGACCTTTGCCCACACAGACCCTTGCCTGCAGAGTTCAGAGAGACGAGCTCTTGGCATGAACTGGGCTGTACCAGTTCTGGGGGGATTTCATTGGCAACGTCCCCTTTTCCTCCACCGCTGCAGCTGCATGATTATCAGCCAAAGTTTAGGAATTTGAAAGGATGTTATGTAACATTTTTTTCTCCAAATCTAATATAAAAAAATGGTAAATGAAAATGCAGCTGCACTAAAAAATTGTGAAACCGTGAACATTTATGGAACAGATTGCTGTCCTGTGTGTATGTTTTCAGATTTACAGTCTTTACAGACATAAAGTCCTGGTATATACATGAAGTTGTGAATAGCACCTAAGGTGAATTTTCTGCAGTTCTTGCTCTTTTCTCCCTGAATTTGCACATACTGTACTCTGGTTGAAAGCAGTGTTATGTGACTGGCCTTTTGCATTGGTTGTGTCTGAAAGCCAATCCAAACGGGCCGTGTGTTCATATTTCATCCAATGCTGAAGCTGCAGCATATGCACACCTCCTGACAGCTTATTTATAGCATTTTACCTTTTTTTCAGGATGTTTCTTAACGTGCATTCTAAGTAACCTACGTGTTATTTGTTGGATATACCTATTTCCATTCTGTGGGCAAATGTATATTTCTGTAAGAACAGCCACAACCTCAGGGTCACTGCGTTTCCCTTTTTGTACTTTATGTGTTGAGTTTGTTTTTGTGGGTTAAAGATTTACAACGGATGCTTTGTGGCTGCTGAAATATCCCCGAGGCCAAGCATCCAGTTTAAAATTTCATCCATAAAAATCCCACATTAACTCCCAAGACACAACAGTAGCGTCAGTCTTTTTTTTTTAACACATTGTGTTCACATTATTTTCCAGAACCCACAAGCAATGTTTAGCTTCACAGCATCAACCATCTTTATGTGGACTGTATTCTTTCTAGTCCTTTTTTCATTCTCTATTGTTTCCTCATCCATAACCTTTAACCACTTGTTTTGTCCAGCCAACATCTCCCTCCAGCCTCCCACATCTTATTTTCACAAATATGACTCACTGTTGAAAGCAATACGCAGGCTGTTCCCTTTTTCAAACAAAGATAGCTGGCCAGGTCAAAGGTTACGTTCCATGGAATGTGAGCCCCATAAGATCATTTTCAGTATATCAGCTGTGTTACCAAAGAAAGGCAATGTTTTTACCTTTTTGTATACCTCAGATCTTAATAATATCCTTTAATTTGTGACATTTTAAACATAATTACTACAAATAGAGTTTAACAGCGTTGACCTGTTAAGTTGAACAAAGCAGGACTTGTTTTAAAGGTTGTTTTATTTTGGTAAGGTTGTTGACGCCAGTCGTCATTCAGTGAATCGGCTGTGTGTGTGTGTGTGTGAGTGTGTGTGTGTGTGTGTGTGTGCCTGGTAAACATACTCTGCTGTAGACCTGATCCTGCCTGTGTAGGTTTGTGTGTGTGTATATATATATATATATATATATATATATATATATATATATATATAATCGTTAAATGTAGTGGAGTAGTGTCTTGCAACATAGCGATAGCAGCAGAGATCAGCAGGTTGTCGATGCTCCTGCTGGCTCTAGCCGCCCTGAGTTGGCACAAGGTCCACATTGATCTACAGTTAGGTCACATGTCCTACTTAATCACACGAAACACAGCATTTTTGTTCCATGGCTATGGTTTTGAGACTCAAAAATACATGTGTAGCATTAGGCGAAGATCATGACTCGTTAGAGTGGATAAATGTGATTAAATCTGCTATCTGTCAATAGTTTTACACTGACTACATCCCCTCACTTCTACTGAGGTTCTTTTGGGGTCACTTTCAGTTTATGGTTTTGGTTCCAATCAGCAACTTTACTGTTACTTTCAGTCACTTTCACTGCACTCGTCAACTTTGTTTCAGTGGAACACTGCTGATAGACTGCACTGCACTACCTCAGCAGAAATGGAATATAATATTCATATGTATGTTTTTTGCAACCACGGGGGTACTTGGTTAGTTATAGTCTCCAACCTCACCACTAGATGCCACCATAAACTACATCTCTGTAGTGCCTCTGTAACTTTAGGAGCCAGATATTTCCTTCAGGAGCCAGAGGGAACGAAAACAGAGATAAAAGGAGTCAGTGTTGTGTTTATAGCTTGTTTCTGCTGCCTCGATCAGCCTTATCAGTTAATGCAGGTGAAGTATAGAAGGATCAAAATATGTTTGTATTCAGCTTGTAACTTATTATGTGCAGCAGTGTGAGAAACTACAGTAGTAAAATTAATGAAACTAACCTTTATTTTTATAATAATGGAACTCTCTAAAGGAGCCTTAATGAATCAATCATGTGTGACAGAGTGGTGCATGTTGCATGTCCATTCATTAGTCAGCTGACTTTAAAATTACATTACATTGATGTTCATAGATCTTTGATGTATTTCACAGAGATTGAACACTGTAACAACATGAAAGAGCAATTTCAAAGAGCTACAAGGGAGAAACTGCAGTTGGTACAGTATGTAATGTACATAACTGTAAAACCTCTGCTACTAAGTTCGAGTTCATGCCAGGAAACTATAATAACCTGTATTCTTGCTGACGGAAGTCTTTAGCTGCACTCGTGAACCGCATCGGCATGAAAAACTTGGCTAATAAATCCCATGCTATCATTTGTTAATAAAGTATCGGTGTGTAAGAATGCATGTATCACAAATCAATATCAACTACTGCCTAGATCTGGCACACTTAAAAGACTAATTCATAGGCGATCAAAAGCTCTGATGGTAAGAAAAAAACAAAAATCCTGGACAATGTCCCTTCATCAGTCACTTGATCAAGGAAGTAAAATGTTAACATCACTGTACAGGATTTTGGGTGTTTGCACATGACAGATGGGTTTCACCAATCAAAATAAATTGTCAATGTAATGAAATTACCTGTATTCTGTCATGGCATGATATCTCAAACGACAATGAAGGTAATTAAAAGCTGTTGGGAGGTCTGATCGAGGGTTGATAGGGAGGAGCTGAGGCTCAGGGGTACAGTTGGTTTGTCCATTAGTCATCCACGTCTCCTTGAGAAAGAAACTCAAGTATCGTGCGATGAGTGTACTGTAATATAAAACCCTTTGTCCTGTCCTCAGGTTGAAAAGTACTACGTAAGTGTAGCTTGTTTAAGGAACATTTCATTTTACCCAGCAAATGGTAAATGAGGGGCGTCACAGGAGGTGTGGCTGCTTACCTGCAGATCCATTAACTAGATTCTACCAGGGGATGTAAACTCTATTATTGGCCCAATAAAGCATGAAGGCAATGGAAAGCTCACTTCTAATTTCACTATTACAGCCCTGGCAATTCTATTAAAGTTCCATAAAGAACTTTGCAAATCTAAAAAATTATATAAATAGACTAGTGTGAAAAAATGTTTTTCTTATTTCTGATTTCTTATGTTTTTGCATGTTTGTCACATTTAAATGTTTTAACTCATTAAACTAATTAATTTATTAGTCAAAGTCAACACAAATGAACATGAAATGCAGCTTTCAAATGACGTTTTTTATTATTAAGGGAGAAAAAAATTCACAAGGCCCTGTGTGAATAACTGGGTGGGCCACCCTGAGCGGCAACAACTGCAGTCAAGCATTTGTGATAACTTACACTGAGTCTCTTACAGTGCTGTGAAGGAATTTTGGCCCACTCTTCTTTGCAGAATTCAGCTACATTGAAGGTTTTTCCACCGGATTTCCACAGGATCAGTATGAACCACCTTTTTAAGGTCATGCCACAGTATCTCTATAGGATTGAGGTCAGGACTTTGATGAGGCCACTGCAAAGTCTTTATTTTGTTTTTCTTCAGCTATTCAGAGGTGGACTTGCTGCTGTGTTTTGGATCATTGTCTTGCTGCGGAACCAAAGTTGGTTTCAGCCTGAAGTCACAAACTTCCTTCAGGATTTTTTGGTAGACAGCAGAGTCTATGGTTCCATTTATCACCTGCAAATCTTCCAGGTCCTGAAGCAGCAAAACCGCCCTAGACCATTACACTACCACCACCACATTCTAATGTTCATTTTAAGGTTCATTTTCTGAAATGTGGCCTTACTTTTTTGCCAGATATGATGGGACACACACCTTCCTAAAAGTTAAACTTTTGTCTCCTCTGACCAAAGTTTTTGGTAATCATCAAGATCTTTTCTGGAACAATTGAGATGAGTCTAAGCATTCTTTTTGCTCAGCAGTGGTTTTTGTCTTGGAACTCTGCCATGCAGCCATTTTCCCAGTCTCTTTCTTATGGTGGAGTCATGAACACTGACCTTAGCGGAGGCAAGTGAGGCCTGCAGATCTCTGGATGTTGTTGTGGGCTCTTTTGTGACGTCTGGGATGCATCGTTGCTGCACTCTTGAGGTAATTTTGTTTGGCCGGCCACTGATTATGCCATTTGTAGCTAATGGCTCTCATTGTGGCACTGGAGTCCTGAAGCTTTGGAAATAGCTTCATAAGTTTTTCCTAATTCATAGATCTCAATTACCTTCTTTCTCATTTGTTCCTGAATTTATTTAGATCTCGGCATGATGTCGCTTTGTCAGGCAGCTTCTGTTTAAGTGATTTCATGATTGAGAACAGGTGTGGCAGTAATCAGGCCTTGGTTTGGCTACAGAAAATGAACTTGGGTATGATAAACTACAGTTAAATTATGTGTTAACATACAGGGACTTGTAGGTTTGGATTTTTTCTCCATTAATAATAAAAACCTTGTGTCACTTGTGTTGTCTTTAAAAAACAAGAAATCAGGAAGGGGCAAACACTTTTTACACTACTATTAAAAAAAAACTCATGAAGCATTGATTTTAATTTGATTTTATTTATTTTTGTTATGCCCATCATACTTAAAACAATTATTAACTTCATATCTGTTGGTTTTCAGGTTTCTGGGCCCGGGAGGTGGGACAAATGATTGGGTTTGACCACCCCACCATCCCAGTGCATCACCAGTATGTAGTGACAGCAACAGTCCCAGAGGTGAAGGCTCTGAAGAAGGAGTTGGCTGTCATCAGGGACCTGGAAGGCTCTTACTATTTGCGTCAGGAGAGAGATGGCCTGCTGTTCGGCCCATATGAAAAGATGGAGAAGATGGTGCTGCAGGACTCCTGGGTCAGAGATGGAGTACCTCCAGGTCTGTTTGTAAACAGATAAAGTGTTGATTCATATTTTCATATAACTCATTTGTGTTTGATGGGAACAGTATATTAATTGGAGAATGTTTTCTGCATGCTGTGCATCAGTACATTTTGTTCCATCTTGTTTCCTGTCTGACTGCTCCAGGTTTCGGTAAGGAGCTGTTTGAATCGGACCTTGACAGGATAATGGAGCATGTTGAGATGGCTATGGAGATGGTTCCTGCGCTAAAGAAAGCCGATATCATTAACATTGTGTCTGGGCCGATCACATACACCCCCGACCTGCTGCCCATGGTTGGACCACACCAAGGAGCTCGCAACTACTGGACTGCCATTGGATTTGGGTATGCGTGGGATAATAGGGGTTTGTTTGACTGAGAAGAAGAATTTAAATTGCTCAAAGCTTGGACTTAATGTGTTCAGGTATGGTGTTATCCATGCGGGAGGTATTGGTAAGTTCCTGAGCGACTGGATTAGGAATGGAGAGCCTCCCTACGACCTGATTGAATGTGACCCCAACCGCTATGGCAAATGGGCGGATGTACCTTTCATGTGCGCTAAAGCTCGTGAATCCTATGGCTTCAACAATGTGGGTAAGAACATTTGATGACTATTTCACATTTATGAGACAACTATCTCTTTTTACTCTCACAAAAACTCCCCTCCTCGCCCTGCTGCTCTCTGCAGTCGGTTACCCCAAGGAGGAGCGTTTCGAAGGCCGGCCAACCTACCGGACAAGTGGCGTTTATGAGCTGTTGAAGGACAAAGCGTCCATGGGCTTCCACGCTGGCTGGGAACAACCTCACTGGTTCTACAAACCTGGAGATGATACTGGATACAAGTAAGAAATGTCATAAATATAAGTGTAACTAAACATGTTCCCTGATTGTTCTTTTAGGTTTCGTAACTGCTTTTAATTCAATATAAGTGGGTCAGTGATAAAATATGTAACCCTAAGAACTTGGTACCAGATAGTTTAACTCTCTTTATAAGGGTTATAAAAAACACTTGCTATTAACTAGTTTCATATTCTATATGGATTGTATATTTAAAATTTTTCGGTTACACCATTTGACATTTTGTGTCAAAAATCACACAAAATCGTAAAAAAAAGGTACAAATGGACTTTTAAATAACAAGAAACCAACATAAACACACAATGTACATTTTGAGAGACCTAATGAATGCTGTATAAAACTGTATTTTAAAAAGATTTTGACCTTCTCATCTTGCCAAACACTATTTGTCACTGACCCAATTGCTAAGTGATCTCTATCTCTCTATCTCTAATCAACTATCTCCGTGGGGAAAGTTGGAGGATAGTGATGCTGTTTGAATAGACCAACGTGTAAGGAAGATTCTCCAATAGTTTCTGGTAGAGGATAAAAACAGAACAACATACATAAAAAATATGGTTGTATGCTAATAGGATTAGTTGTAGTAAACCTACATATTTGTCAGAGTAAATGCTTGAGGACACGATGTTTTTGGGTTATTGAAAACGGAGACAGGTATGCAGTGGAGCACATGTTCTCAAACAGAGCCAACCCTTTCATAGAGAAGCACACCAGACATCAGCCAACAGTCTCTCCAGCTCTGTGGCACAAGATAACCATTTAGATGCCACACTGACAGAAGAGGAACAGCTGCTAAATGTTCAACAACACATGCAGATATGTGTCAATAACTGCTGAGTCGGTGTGAGTAGTATTTGGCTCGTATGTGACATGGTTTGTACGGATATCAATGCTGTGGTCATAATCTTGTTAAGCATCTTTCTTACCATGATTTTTTTTAATATAGCTACACTATGGCACCACTGGCTCTAGTGATTGCACGGCTGGTCTGATGTTCCATTACTTTGGTCCAGACCAAGAGGCAAATACCATAGTTTGAGGCCAATAGAGACAGAGCAGAAAATGTAATATTCAAAAACCAGTGCAAACAAAACAAGAGCTGAAAAGATTCATATAGCAAACTAAACACTTTAGATTTCACCAAGTCAAAGGATTATTTTAGAACCCGTGTCTACCAGAGAGGAAAACATATATGTGACAAAATTTTTGCTGCACACAGAACCTCCAAATAGAAAAGATGGTGCTGATAGCTGGGTCCTCCTTTATATACAGTCGCAGGTCTGGCGACACAGCTGTTACATGACCAATGTAATTTTGTAAAGATGCTGTTAAAGATGATTCCCTGACTTTTCCTGTAGCACATTTATTATTTAAAGGAGCAGTGTGCAGTTTCTGGTGGCATCTAGCAGCAAGTTTGCAGATTATAACCATCTGAATACACCAAATGTGTAGGAGAGCTTATGGTGCCCACTGAAAACTTTAAAGTCTGTTTCTAGAGCTAAAATTTGGTTTGCCCCTTCTTTTCTACTGTAGAAACATAGTAGAGCAACTTGTTTTGTGAATGTAGATGCCAAATCTGTCTAAGTCTGTAGATCTTACACACTGTACATTTACAGTAGCAACTAATGGATGGATTACCATAAAATTGTTATATATTTATTCTCTCCTTCTGCCCTAAAAACTTCAGTGATCCTTTTAATATAATTCCATCATCAAACATGACAAGAAACTAATTCCATTCCCGATCAGCTTTACTTCATGCAATTAGAAAATGTTGGCATGTCAACGTGGTTTCAAGCTACCGTAGTCACACATTTTACATGCTTAACATCTATTAGCAAATTAGTCATATAACATTGCATGTTAGCAGGCTGACATATATATGCCATATATCTAAAAACACAGCTGTGCTTAAGTACAATCTCACAGGCTGTTTACTAGCTTGGCTGCAGACTCATGAGGTTTACAAGCCACAATTTATAATCTAGCACTCCAGTTAGAGCAATGTTCATTCATTACACACACACATACACATCAGTTTTACGCAATAAAGAAGACCAATAAAGAAGTTATTAGAAACATTGCAACTCATAAAAATAATATAGACCCAGAGATAAAGCGCTCATTGATTTTTTTCCGATGTGCTCAGGCCCAGTTTCCGACGCACAAACTGGTTCGGTCCAGTTGGCAGAGAGTGCAAATTGGTGATGGAGAAAGTGGGAGTGATCGATCTGACGCCTTTTGGCAAGTTCGCAGTGAAAGGGAAGGACTCACAGAAGCTGCTGGAACGTCTGTTTGCCAACACCATGCCCAAGGTAGAGCGCTCGTAAAGCAACAATGTGAATTGTTTGCTTGCTGTGGCTGTGGATGTTGTTGAATGATGATGTAATGCTGCATCATTTTGGGATGTATGGTAACAGGATCTCTCTACAGGACTCTGACGGTTATGAATTTGTGTTTTCAGGTCGGCATGACTAATATCAGCCACATGTTGACACCCGCTGGGAGAGTTTTTGCTGAGGTCACCATCACCCAGCTGTCGCCAGGAGAGTTCCTACTCATCACAGGTTCAGGGTCAGAGCTGCACGACCTCAGGTGAAATGAATCGAACACATAGTCTCACTCAGGGTTAACCTAGCAAGTATTGGCTTCAGTACATTTAATTGATAAATTGATGAAAAATACTATTGCAAAATGATTTGCAAAAAAATAGAAAATAATGGTTGTGGCTTCTCAAATGTGAATAGATTATGAATATTCGTGAATATTCATTTAGTGAGTTGGTTCCCAACCTAAGGGTCTGAGGGAAATCTGAGGGATTGGGAGATGATTGAAGAGAAAAAGAAGATCTTCTTCTCTTAATTATTCAAATGAAACCATGTGAGATCCCAGCTAGGAAAATTTGGTTCCCATAACATTCTGGGAAGGTTTGGGTCTTGGCTTCTTTGTAATATTTCTAATATCTATTGCAGTTTCTGACGTAAAACAAATGTTATTGTTGCATTCCCAGAAGATTCAGGGAAGGTTAGTTGAACGTTCAGATTAAGTATATTGAATCTTTAAACTTCCCTTAGATGTACAAAACTGTTTGCATAACATTCTTAGAACTTTGTGGGACGATTACCAAACAGAAACTTGGAAGGAACAACCAAGGAATGTTATGGGAACATTGTGTGTTAGCTTGTAAGTTTAGAAGTAGAATCTCCCTTTCCATCTGAAGGATACCTCAAAAGTACAGTACTTGGTAAATGTACTTCTTCGCATTCCACTACTGGTTTTGTGAAATTGTGAGGGGTGGTTTTCACTTTTTTTCTGACAATTTAGAGACCAAAGGATTAGTCACCAAAACAAGTGACTGTTTAGTTAGTCTAATGAATATAATCTTTATTTATCAACCCTAGTTCAGACTATTTTTCATGTACGCTGTTTCACTTGATGTCCTAATTTATTGTACATTCAGACACATTATATTGTATAAGCATTTTAGGCAGAATGACAAAATGAATCAGTCACCTGCATGACAATTGCCATTTCTACATTCAGTTCTCTTGCATAAAATGATCGGAACAGAAGCAAAAGTTCTCGGTCTTGTCTCACAGTTTTAACTCCCACAGTTGGTTTTATGCTTCAGAAACCTACAACTTTTCTGCAGCTGTTAATGCAACGCCCTCTGTTTGCTCCAATCATAAAGCAGTAAATTAAACCATACATTTCCATTCACTCCCTGAGAGACGCAGGGTCAGTTTTATGTGCTGTAGCAGCCTCTAGTGGCGATGGGACCAGACTACAGATGAAGAGTTCATGGAGGTCACGTTGGCCTGTGAATTTTTAGAACATGTGGCTGAGATAGAGCAGCAATGGAAAATATGTGAAAAACCTAGTGTGGTAAATAAATTTCTAGGTGTAAACTCAGTGTCTGCTCTGTGACCTCAACTCAGATGGATCGAGACGGAAGCTGCAAACGGCGGATACGACGTCGACATCAGCAACGTCACAGATGGTTTAGGCGTGCTCGGCATCGCGGGACCGAACTCCCGCAAGGTTCTTCAGAAACTGACAAAGGAGGATATGAGTGATGCTGCATTCAAATTTCTCCAGTGCAAGAACATCCAGCTGGCCGGTATTCCTGTACGGGCCATCAGGATCTCCTATACCGGTACTCAACAAATAACTGGAACTAGCTCATACTTTTCTGAGTTGTTGTATAATCGTAATCTATTTTCTTATGTTATTATCTTCACACTTCGTTGGATTCATCATCTCTGATCAGCTCCAACAAAATCACACAGTTCAACAAATGCTCTTAATATCTATCATTTATCCATGTTGTGTGTGCATGTGTGTGTCCGTGCGTGTAGGTGAACTCGGGTGGGAGCTGTACATTGAGCAGAAGAACATGGCAGCTGTCTACCAGGCCATGATGGAAGCAGGAAAGGACGAGGGCATCGACAATTTCGGCACCTATGCCATGTCATCTCTCAGACTGGAGAAGGGCTTCAGAGGCTGGGGAGCCGAGGTACACACACACACACGCACACAAACAGGAGATTTAAAGCAATAATTTGACATCTTGATAATTAGAATTATGACCTGTTTATTTTCCATTTGTTTGATCTGTATAAAACAGAAGTTTCATTGTTAAGATGACTTTTTACGACTTTTTACTAGTGAGTTCAACATTATTTTACTTTTTTACAGATGAACTGTGATACGAATCCTCTGGAGGCTGGATTGGATTATTTCATCAAACTGAACAAGGTGCCATCCATCTCATTTAAAAATGTTTTTTCAAGTTTCTCTTGTTTAATAAATAAATGTTTAATAATAAATGAATAACCTAGAAAAACACTGTTTGTGTCTGTGTCGTCCAGCCTGCCGACTTTATCGGCAAAGCAGCTCTTCAGGAGATCAAAGCAAAGGGCCTGAAGAGGAAGCTGTCCTACATCTCCGTGGATACGGATGATATCGACCCAGAGGGCAACGAGACCATCTGGCACAACGGAAAGGTTCGCAACAACAACATAAAGCTTTACTGAAGTCTTCCAGTCACCATATCCAGTTTCATTCTGTTATTTTGTGGCTGCTTAACCCCTTAAGGCCTATTGTCGCGATCATGCACCATACTGTTTGCATTCCCACTGCAGCAGAGATAGCATATGCATTCTGCAGCAGAGATAGCATATGCATTCTATAGCAGAGATAGCATATGCATTCTTTCCCTAATCTTTCCCTCAACAAGAACCACAACTGCTTTTGTGAATTCCATGAGTAAGGGCCAAAGGGTCTAATTCAGCACTGGATGACTTTTCAAAGTGAAAAAAGTGGACACAGACCATTTGTTTGATACCCCTGTTCTATTTGGTCTCTAGTTATAGTATAGTAGTTAGTATACAGTTGTAGTTACTGAGTTATAATGCAAATAATAGCAGAAATAATTATAAACAATTTTGTGGCTTCAGTAAAAAACTTACCATTGGTTACCATTAATGCCTATTGTCGCTAATTTGCATCAAACCTATTTTATGTGCTATAGAAAAAATTAACAATCTCCACTTAATTCAGTATCAGGTTGAAAGCAAAAACGCAAATATTATTTATTATTATTATTTTTTATACAATTGTAAATATATTCAGGCATCAAGGCATTAAACTCAGCCAGTATCTCTTGTGTTTCTCCTCAGGTGGTCGGTAACACGACATCCGGCGCCTACAGCTACAGCTCCCAGCAGAGCCTGGCGTTCGGCTACCTGCCTCTGGGGCTGTGCTCTGTGGGCCAGAAGGTGGAGGTGGAACTGCTGGGCAAGAAATACCCCGCCACCGTCATCCAGGAGCCCTTAGTCCTCACCGAGCCCACACGGACCCGACTGCAGAAGAAAGCAAAGAGCAAAGCATAAGCACGGACTGTTCCAGATGAGTTTCACACCAGCTAATGAAGAACGACCCTACTGTGAATTATTATTGATAGTGGAGGGCTGTGGTAAAAGCTGTTATGGTTCCATTTTCTGAGCAGTTTGTGTCCTCAAGTTAAAGGGAAAAAAGATTCATATTCATATTTGTGCCAGTTTGCATCACAGTTTCACATCACAACTTCCTCTTCCTGTCTTGAATACAGATTTAGAATGTGACAAATGCTTAGTGCTGTTTTATGAATGTATTTTATGGAAAATGTACTTGAACCACAGTGTTGGAAGAGTAATTGACTTCTCTGTAATTCCACGAATGGATGATAATGTCAAGAGTAGATTTTTTTTTTTTTACTATTGCTTGATTTTTTTTTCCATCCAACAGAAAGGGTCAGATAAATGAATACAGAAATGATGGTGCTGCCTTTTTCATAGCCATAGGAGGACTTTGGGTCAAATGTACAAGCAAAGCTGTTGCACAAAAAAACAAAGGAAACATAATGAAAACTTGTACAAAGATTTTTTTTATAAATCTGTTTTTTGTAGTAATATGTAATTAAATTGGTGTACATTAATACCTCAGTAATTAAAACATTGCACTCACTATCTTGTGTGTTTTGTGTTTTTTTGGTTCTTTGTCTTCTTTATCTCTATCCTCTTCTATTCAATACTCATATTTCAAAGCAAATATTATTCTGTGGATTGAGAGAAAAAATATTTTGCCCCCTGATGAAAGTTTACATCTAATATTAAATAATTATAACTTTCTATAGCACCTTTAAACAGTTTACATTTAGTCAAGTATTACATCAAGTATACATCAAGTATTTTGACAGACAGCATCTAAATACTTACAAATACAAAGAATGGAAGCAATAATGGGTTTTAAGAAGTGATTCTGAGTAAAACTATTTGATTCTGTAAAAAATGTAAATAAATACCCCACAAATGTGTTGAACCCATAGACTGTATTTAACTGTAAAACAGAAGTAGTCAATTTATTCGTGTAATTTCACAAACATCATAATGAACTTTCAGTATATCGTAATAAAATGGTTTTACAGATCACATCCTGTAAACAGACCTGAGAAAATCCATACTGGTCTTGGAGGTCTCAGCCAATCACAGCTCAGGTCAGAAAGTGCGCAAAGATCTCGGCCAATCACAGCTCAGTTCATATAGTGCGGGAAGGTTTCAGCCAATCACAGCTCATTTTAGAAGGTGGGGGCGTGGGTTATTTTTTTATTTTATTTTATTATTTTTTTAGGTGCGCATACGCGTTAAAACTCAGTAGAAGTTCGGTTAACAAGATGGTGGCCAGTGCGCTCGTTTTGAATTGAGGTCCGACTAATTTTAAAGGTAGGGTGGATAATCCTGGAAACACGTTTCGAGTAGGCAGCATTTAGAAAAAATAATTAAAAATGTGAATGTCATTCCCTCTGAAGCCACGCCTCCAGAGTACAGGCTCAATGCTTTTTCCTGGGGGTTCAGGATTCAGCTAACCTGCGCTAAGCATTTCTCATGACTCACGTGTAAGAAAATTCCTCACAACATCGGAATGAACCTAAATGACGAGTATGATAATTATTTCAAGTTATATTATTATATATTAGTTTATTATATTAGAAGTTTGGCCTTTCAGCTTTTATTTTTATAGGTGTTTCATTAGCGTAAGTCATCTTATGCTAGTAAGAACAGCTAGTTGGTGTAAGATTAATTTCGGCTTCTTGCTTTGAACGCATTAATCAGCGTATATCACCATTAGGTTTTTGTCTTCAACAGGCCAAATTCATATGCTACCTAGCTGCTAATGTTACTTTGGAATCCCTGTGACTAAACATCTTTACATTGATTGTACTTTCTTCACATCATAGATGAAATTGACTTATCTTACTCATTCATGTTTGCAATATGTAACAGATTCACAAGTTGGCTTTGTTTGACTTGTGTTGTTATATAAATTATTTATTTAGAGGGATCATACAGGGAGTCTGGGAGAATATATGAGAAGAGTTCTAGATCTACAAGCTTGAAGGACTGCAGATGAGCAGGTATCTATCACATTACGTCTTTCTCCCCTATTTAAAATAGCCCATTATGGCAGAATATTTTTGTTTACAGACCAGGGTTCAGTCACTGAATGTACAACAGTCTCATCATCTGCTGGCACTCTGTCTGACCTGTGACCCCCATCAGACCTCCAGTTGCAGGTCAACCCACCTGGTGTGTCAGGAGATGCCCAGAGACAGAAGAAAGGCTGTGGACAACTTCAAGAGTCCTGCATCTCTATGCTGCCACACATGGATTTATACATTTTGCAAGAGAGGGTTCTTCATCTTGCCAGGAGAATTTGTCCCAAGTAGGGTATAATAAAACCAGTAATCAATGCACATATTTAACTTTACAGGATTTTTTTTTTAAATTTTGAAATGTTGTGAACAACATTTGGCTTGGCTTTTGTCCTGGTCTGTGAGTGGTGGGGTCTGTGCTGTACAAAAACAAATACTGTATCTGACAATAATAACATTAGAAAAGTGTAAATTCTGCAACAGCTCCTGGGTTGTTGGGACAGGAATTGTAAGAAAGTAGCGAACTGGCACTTTTCAGGCGAACTTGACCATTGGATGTTTTGTGTTTATTAATATTAATATTCTAAACAACGGATGATCTGATGGAGCTCAGCTTCTACGGAACTCATGGTTCAACACTAACAACATTTATCCAAGCTGTTACTTAGATAAACGTATCTATCTCGTCTACGTTTAAGTCTTTTTCATAAACATTTCACAATTTGCTCCGCCTTGGGTTGTTAAATTTCGCTTCGCGTTCTGGATTTATTACACCACAGCTTCCGTATATTCACGTGGTTTCACGAGTGCTTGTTTTCCGGTCTGATTGGCTGCTGCAGCCGAGGCAGTGTTTTTAATCTCCAGACCCGGAAATACCTGTATGGATAACTACTGTAGATGTTATTACCATCGAAACTAGTTAACTGCACAGATTAATCCGCCATGTTAAGTTTCTTAACACAGAACGCAGCCGCGAGCACTTCCGTGTTTATTTCTGACAGATTTCATTTGGGCTGCAGCGATTCTGTTTAGTTTCTACAATGACTCAAACACCGTCTCGTTGTTCGCTCATCGTAGCTGCGCTGATCCTCAGCTTCTCTTCTCTTCTGTCCGCGGCTCGACAGCCTCACGTCGTCTTTATCCTGGCGGACGACTTCGGCTGGTACGATGTCGGCTACCACAGCTCCGAGATCAGGACCCCGAACCTGGACAAACTGTCCGCCGGTGGAGTTCGGCTGGAGAACTACTACGTTCAGCCTCTGTGCACCCCCTCCAGGAACCAGCTCATGACTGGACGCTACCAGGTGAGTCCCGCATGCGGGCTGCTGGAGGGAGTCCAGAGGGTCCTGCACGAGCCCACAGGTGGGGATGGTTTTGGTTTAGTGGATGCACGTGAACACTCACAGCTGTCTGATGTTGTTTTGTTTGCTACCCATATATATTTGCTGCCTTCTACAAAGCTCCACCAGCAGGGTCAGGACATCTACAGGATACATGTTCCTCATGTCAGAACTGAGTTTAGAAGACAAGCTTTTAGTGTTTCTGCCTCCGCTGCGTGGAACATTTTACACATAGAAATAAAATGTCTGAACTTGTTCCACTTAAAACGTTCTACTCCATTTTAGTGAATAGACAAAAAGAGTCGACCACATAGTGCCTGTGTTTTTAAATTTTATTATCACCTGCTGCACCTTGCCTTTTTTAAACATAATTTTTTATTGTTGCCATATTTTATGTTTTAATTGTTTATATATGTGTGGGTGTTTTCATTGTTGCATTTTAATATCCATTTTTTATTGCTACTGCACTCATGTTTTAAATGTTAATGCATATTGCACTTTAACAACAGTGTTTCTGCTATACTTTAGTTTTAATTTGGTATTTAAATTAACGTAGTTGTTTATCAAGTTTTGTGTGTCTTGGCCAGGTCACCTTTGTAAAAGAGATCTTGATCTCAATGGGTTTATTAGCTGGTTAAATGAAGGTTAAATAAAACAAATAACCTGCAGAGACTATTTGGGTGAGAAGTAATGATTATTTTGATCATTGATTGATCTTTTGAATTTTTTCTTGAGTAATTAAGAGCCTGAAGTAAAATGATCACTGATCACTGCTGTTTGCTATTTTACACTTGAGTGTTTAGTTTTTAATATTATAATATGATATTGTAAGGAAAGTCAAAATTATTTGGTTAGATAAATTTATTAATCTATAAAATATCTGAAAATAGTGCATTATTAAATTGCTCCTGATGAAAGAAGAAAGCAGGCACATATTTACATTTGCAAAACCCAAAGATTTTCACTTATTGAACTTCAGACTTGAGGTTTTTTCCTTTTCATCACGATAACTGACTGAACAAAATTTCCTGACTGGAAAGTTGCATTATTTCAGGCCATTTTTTCTGAGGCATCGGTTGACAGACACTACTGCTTCCTCCTTTGCTATTCTTACATCATTTTGTGCCATTTTCAACATTTGTTTCCTAACGGCATCTTTTATCCTGTGTGCGTCCTCCTCAGATCCACACAGGCATGCAGCACCAGATCATCTGGCCCTGTCAGCCGTACTGCGTGCCTCTGGATGAGAAGTTGCTTCCTCAGCTGATGAAGGAGGCGGGCTACGCCACACACATGGTGGGAAAGTGGCACCTGGGCATGTACAGGAAGGACTGTCTGCCCACACGCCGAGGCTTCGACACATTCTTCGGTTCGTATGTTTTTAAATAAAAATCTCAGATCAGGATTGAGATTAACCTTTTGGCTTCATTACACCCAAGATTCTTATAGCATTTATATTTGGATTAATTCTCGCCTTCTGGTCACTGCACTCCTGCAGGCTATCTGACGGGCAGCGAGGATTATTACACGCATGTCCGCTGTTCTCCCATAAAGCCTCTGAATCTCACTCGCTGTGCGCTGGACCTCAGGGAAGGAGAGGAGGTCGCCCACGGATTCAAGGGGGACTATTCCACAGAGCTGTTCAGCCAGAGAGCTGTCAGCATCATCGCCAAACACGACCCCAACAAGGTGATGCATACAAGCACGAAATAACCTCAACCATCGCGACTCAATACAACCTACATCTAATCAGAAACTTACAGGATAGACTCACAAAGTTTAAGTGTGTCTTGTTATATATGTCTTGAAAAGAGAAGTTTTATTTCTCCTCATATACTAATGAGCTTTAAACGCAAGCGATGGGGAGACAAACATCCGCAGTTCTCCTTCTGTGCTGCCAAAATGGATTCCAAAGTTTATCTGAAGATTAAGAAGCTTCCACTATCAAATTGAAGTTAGAATCAAGTCTGTTAAATAGAAATCTCTGTGTTTCCCTGTTTTGCGCTAAAATAGAATTAAACTTTGGAAGACTTGATTTGTGTAACAGTTGAAGTCAAAGAAACAGTTGAAGTCTTGTAGTAACTTTAAAATACACAACTTTAAATACATATTTGCATGGAATGCGGCTCTTCTTCACTTACAGCCCATTGGAGACACGTTGTGAGAGTTCTAATAAGAGAAACAATTACAGGAAGAGAAACTTGCTTTAATGTTCATATGGAGGACTGACCGTTGTTTTAAACCAAACTTGAAACATTGTGAACCTGTCCATGAACTGTTAAAGATATTCTCAAACCCTCTTTGAATGTCCAGCCTGAGGTGAGGGTTGTGCCAAATGTCCTTGTCTAAGTTCTGAAACTCAAATCTGTCCTCACAAGTAGAAGAAAATGCATCCATCCACACAATGTATCACAATCTAGAGCAGTTAGTGTTTTGACATCAGCCAACGACGAGGACGTTACCAAATCTGTTTGTGGTTGATTTAGAACATCACTGATTGCAAGTGTATTTTCTGTTCTCTCTGCTCCTTTAAAGCATGTATAACATCCTTTTTGTGTTTTTTCTGTTATTTTTATTTATATTTTTATACTGTTATTTATTATTGTTGATGATGTCTGATGTGTAGGGTAACATGGTCCAAAAACTTAACATGTAAAAAAAATAACACACAGCATAACAAAAGCTGGGGCTATGTTAAACATGATTAAATTTCCAGAACTTATGATTTAATGTACTGCTGCCTGCAAGTTTAAAGCCAGGGTTTCAACCTGCTCTGAATGTTTCATTTGCAAAGTGTTTCCTTTTGTTTTTGATTGAAAAAACACACAGACACAAAGATGTACCGTATACAGAATATCAGCACATGTAAAGTAAAATAAGTTACACAATCACATGCATATGCAAACAACTTTAAAGACGTTACAATTCTGTAAAATACATAAATGATAGTACACAGAGACACAAAAGAACAAAACAAAACCCAGTGGTACCATAATTAATTTTTTTTTATTCCACATGATCATTTTAATTTTGCTCTGACTTTCACCAAAAATAGATAAAAGATAAATAAATTCCATTCTCATCACCTCACATAACACCCACAAAATCTTGATGATCAATGTGAAGTATCAACCTCAAACCATTATCTGAGATTTCTTCCAAAAACCATACATTTCCTGTCCAATCAACTTTCTAATTCCTTCCACAGAATTACTGAAACACTTCTAAACACAACCCTTTAATTATTTCCCTTAGCAACTTGTTTCTTTCATTAAAAAAAGTCAGAGCAAAAAAAAAAAAACAACTGATCCTGAGACTCCTCTCAAAACAACAATATCACAGGAATTCACCTGGTTACTATTGTTAAGAAAATCAGATATCACTATGTTTTGTGAACTGAGGGATTCCCCTTATTGTGGATCCAAAATTCAGCTGTCAGATTTGAATCCCCATATTTCCTTTTCATAACATCCACAATCAAACCCTCCAGAGGTTCAGATGTCTCTGATCAGGTACAATCGATAGACTACTATTTTGCCTTTTCCGCTACAAATAAAATAAGCCTCTGTTTTTTTTTTATTACTATATTAATAATAATCGTTATTTTTCTCATTTTATTTTCAGGGAGTAATTGAAGAAAAAGCAGCTTACTTTGTTTAAAGCTACAAGTAAGAAAAAGCAAATGTGGACAATACATATATAATAATAATAATTTGTCAATTAAAATAAATGTCAATATTTCAATGTTCGTTAGGTTTTCTTAATTTTGTTCGTGATATCCCAGCAGCAAAGATCTGGGGCGGCAGTGGTCAGCTCTGCCTCTCAGAAAATATTGTGAGGTTTGGATACTGGAAGATGTTTTTACCTCCCAGGACGCCTGTTTACTGTCGATTGCTTGTGGAATCAACGCCAAATTGTTATGGAAGTTGTTCTGCTTCTGGTGAAGAAAGAAATATAGACACATTTCCAGCCGACAGTCCTAAGACTTCCTGTCTTACTGTGTCTGCAACAGTGAAAAGGGTCTGGGTAGAATATGCCAGAGTATGAAACTGCCACTACATTTAACAGCATTAAGTCACAAAGGAGAATGTGCTTCACCTTTCTCTGTTCTCTTTCTGTTTCAGCCACTCTTCCTCTACACAGCGCTGCAAGCTGTCCACGCACCGCTGCAGGTGCCGCAGCGCTACCTGGCCCCCTACAGTTTCATCAAAGACCCTCACCGCAGGCTGTATGCTGGCATGGTGTCGGCCATGGATGAGGCGGTGGGCAACATCACCCTGGCTCTGCAGCAGGCAGGACTCTGGGACAACACCGTGCTGGTGTTTTCTACAGGTGTGTTTCTGTTGTCAAATATTTGAAATAATTGTTTATTCAGGGGCGACATGGTGGAACAGTGGGTATTAAGGCTCTACAAGTAATTGAATTTTAATCATGATTTCGAACTTGTGAAGGCTTGTAAGAAGGTTTTAGTCCAGGGGTCGGCAACCCAAAATGTTCAAAGAGCCTTATTGGACCAAAAAAAGCAAAACCCAAATCTGCCTGGAGCTGCAAAAAATAAAAGCCCATCCCATCCTTGCATGATACTGTCCTCTCTTTAACATGACAACCTGAACACAAACAAAGTGACTTTAGGGCCTACACACACATCTCTGTGGTCAATCAACCACAAACACCCCCCCCCGGGTAAAAGTAAGCCAGCAGCATGGTTCCAGATCAACAAAATTAAAGTTCTGGGGTGGCCAACCCAATCCCAGGACATTAATCCTGTTAAAAACTTGTGAGCTGACAACAAAAATGCTGTTTTGAGAACAAAAACAAGAAATGTAGAGGAACCGTGAGGCTGAAATACCCGCTCATAGAAGCAACACAGATGTGAAGCAGGAAATCATGGTCATAACAAATAAATATTATTTCAGTGATTCATAGTAATCCTAAATCCTTATACAGTAAATATTTCAGTTTATTAAAAAAATGCAGACACTTCTGTTTTTTTTTTTTAACAGCCTAATATTATTTATTCTTCATTTTCTGTAACGTAATAAACAATTGACACATTTTCCTTCACATTTGGATTTATTATATAAAATGCAGTGGTCCCAACACATCAAAATAAGAATTATTATAAGGACTTTGGCTTTACTCATGTTTTTGAACAAAACTTTATATATATCCTCTGTGGACACATTTCTGTGGCCTGGGTTTGAACCCGAGTCGATATGAAAAACTGGTGGTATGACGAATGACTTTAAGGATTTACATGGTAAAAATAAGCACTGCTAATGCTAACAGCTTTAACAGTGAAAAGCCCTTGTTCAAACACATCAGTGAGTTTAGCAAGCAGTAAAGTAATTGTATAAGTTGTAATCTAAGCAAATGTAGGTATCTATCCCATTAAAAAAACGTTCTAAATCATTATAATGTTTCTCAAATGCAAACAATAGGCTTATCCAAGGCAGATGTTTCTCATAAAACTCTTTTTTTGCACATCTTAATGCTCAGGCTCAGACTCCCAACTAAGATTGGAGACAGGTCTGTTACGTTTGGATGATATTGGATCTTAATTTTACCTTCAGATCATTCTAATGCAAGTTAGACAGTTTTACTGAAATGAAGACTGAAATCTAAAGGCTGCAGTCAAACCAACAACATCTCTTCTTCTCTCCCTCTTGTATAATATTTTGCTGTGCAGTAAAAAAAACAAGAATAGGAACAAACGGTCAAAAAGGTCGATCTTCTGCTTTCTCTCTCAAACTGGCTGAATATCGAGCCTCAAGAATTCCTGAATGAAAGTTCCATCCAGATTGAACATGGCAGGGCTATTCTGGCTAATCTGAAGTCAATGTGTCACTCTTCAATCCTCATAGACATGAATAGGAAAGCCGATTTGCTGTTTAGCAATGTTTCCATGGTAACGACCAGTGACACTTGCTGATCGGTGGCACCGAGTGGCAAGAAAAGGAAACTTGTAATTAGTGGTTTGCTGTGGAGTGGGCTGTGAAAAGGGAAAGGGAGTTTTTAGCGATTGTAGTGGGATATAAACACCAGCGAGGAATCCCCAGAAACAATCCTGAAGAAGCTGCACAGCCTCTCAGCTCTGCAAGTCAAGTTCTTTTTGTTTTGTAACACCCAGTAAAATTTCCATGGAAAAGTCTTAAGGATAGGACTACTTTGAAGTCTGGGTAAATACCCAGACTTCAGAGTAAGATAGTTAAGAATTAGAATCGCTTTTGGCGATGTATGAACTGAGACATCTGAGCTGTGGCCTGACGACAAATTCTCTGTTTCTTTATTGCGGAGGAGGAAAGAAAAGTGTGTTTTTTGGCTGCTGTTGTTTATGATTGAACACGACTGAGTCTGCAGCTATGTACCGGCGTCTAAATCAAACACACATGTTGGGGGAATATCGGTTCTGTTTAACAAATTCAGTGACATCTAAAGCAAAGTGGAGATTGTGACCTCAAGATGGCGCCAGAGGTAATAAACAATAAGTTCCCTGAAATGAAACTGCTTGGCTTTAGAATGTCTGTGCACCAAACTATTGGACGAATGTAAACTGTGAGCCAGTGATGACACTGAATACAAAGTCAGTGTGTCTTGGTTAGAACAGGTCCTCGGGGAACTCTGGGGACAGGCTAATTGTGTTCATGTGAGCTTCCTCTTCAGTCCGGGAAATTGATTTGTTCTGCTCACACCAAAGACTCTGTGATTCTTCCTATGTAGGTGGAAGTTCACAAAAATGTGCAAATGGTGTCCAAGTCATGTGCTTCTACTCTTAAATAAATCTCCAAATAACATTACTCATATTAGGGAAATACTTTCAGTTATTAGATAATAATTATTTGGAATTTGGGTTATTACTAAATTTCAATTTAGTATGTTATGTTCATTAATATGAAAAGCAAATCCAAACTCAAAGTAAAGAAGCTGATGGGAGGTTTTGCAGGTAATTGTTTTAACTCAAAGGAAGAGATGGGTGGGTAGGAGGCTAAAAGCTGCATGGGAAGAAGGAAAAAAGAGCTCCTTAAATAAATTGAATTTAACATTTCAGGTAGTTTGAACATGCAATCAAATGTATTCCTTTCTTAGTGATTGACAGTATGCGTGACTTCATTTTTTCTTCTTGCAAGTAATTGGTTTAAAATTTGTGACACTAGACGAAAAAATTAAGGGGTCTACAAATTAATAACTGTTAAGGGGGAAACATAAATGTTTGCAGTGAATTTCTTATTTCTTAAACGATATCAAAACACTAAAGGTACAGTGTGTAAGATTTAGAAGAACAGACTTGGCAGAAATGTCACCAATCTAATTTCTATTATATTGTTGGATCAACACTTGAGATAAAATAATCAAAGGATGTAACTTCCAATGATCTAGGTACAGGTCGTCCAGTATGAGGCTGATGCCTCCAATGACACCAAGCATTAATGAACAAATAACCATCTTCTCTAGAATCTAGGGGCTCTTTTGAAGATGTAATCTAATCCTCCAATTCGTGACAGTCCTACAGTTTCTCTGGAACACCTACAAAGAAAAAGGAAGTTTCACACGGACAAAAGGGACAATCGGGTAAACTCCTCTGGGAATACTAATATATTTTCCACTGCTTTATTTGTGGATTCTTTCATAGCACGCCAGAATGGAAACCAAATCAGGGAGCGCTAAGTAAAGAGCAATTACACTTTTAAAAACACATTTTTCTCTGCGCTTCAAAGCCAGTTTCACAGGGTTGAGAGTTCAGGTGACAGCAAAATGGTCTATTGAGTGAAGACATTAGTAGTAGATAACAAGGCTAAAAAAGGAACAGATGGAACAGAACATCCTGCATGTTTGGTGTTTGCAACATTCTCTCAGCTGTGAAACAGGACCTGGTTGTTGTAATACTCTGGATGTCCACTAGAGAGCAGTCTTTAGTTATATTTTCTCTAACAGGAGCTTTGTTCTCTCTCAGGAACGTTATAAAGCAGGATGCAGAGATCTCAGAAACAGAAAGAAATCACACTGGCGGAAAAATAAATCTATATAGACCACTGGAGTCTCACCACAGCGAAACCTCGATTGCTTATTAGTTTCAAGCTAAAAATATCCATCATTTGGACCTCTGATGAAGGCCATAATGTGGCCTCGATGAGCCTGAAACCACTCAAACCGAGCAGTTAATACGAGGCATGCAGCATCATCTAAACATGTGCCCGCTCGCGGGGTTTCCACATGTGGAACAACTTCTAATAGTTTGCATCTGAAGTAGGTAACTCCTTTGAGGGTTATTTTTAGTGGCTCGGGGATTTAAAAGGGTAATTAAGAAGACGGGAACAATGCTGTGAAAGTGAAGTGCGAGGTTTTTTATGCCTGCGGTGGGCTGCGGTAGGTGGTCCATTTCATTGTTCCTTCCTCACATTTGGTTGGCTCTGGCTGGACGGGCGCAGGCCGCCATATGCCGGGCAGACACCGACGTTTGCTGACAGGGTCTGAAACTCTGAGCAAAAAAAAAATCCCGACGCTTCCTGCTCTTGTCCTGTGTAGACGTGATGCAGTAGGTTATGTAATCGCTGATGGCTCCCTGTAATGCGACTGGGCCGCGGTTCATAAACGAATAAACATCCTTTACCGAAAACAGCTATTTGCGTAAGATCCGGATTATGTTGTCTTTATTAGTCATGTTCTCGGTTTATAATTTGTATATTTGTCAAGGTAAGGCCGTTGTCACTGACCCACATTTGTCAGCATTTACGTGAATGAAATGAACCCTGAACCTGAGGAGGAACCTGAGATTCCTTTATGACGAAATGTCCTGCGAGCGGACTGCCTCACCGGAGCTTTTACTGTCAGTGAACGAGCAGGAGAGTTCACGGAGGAACCAGGGGGAGCTGGGAAAGAAGAGATGTTGGCCTGTTAGAGGAGAGCAGCTTGAAAAGGCATTAAGGAGCAGACAGTCATTTCCAGAACAATTTGGGAATTGACACAGACTACTTCCTGGACTTGCATGACACTGCTGTTGAAAGGGAGCCCTGTCTAGATGTGATTGGTCAGCTGTGTTTATACTGGAACAACCCGCTGGGATGATGACAGCCAGTCTACTGTAACTGTGTGTGTGTGTGTGGATAAATGCATGAGCATTATTGTGTCAGTCAGTTGATTTAAACTGAAATATCTCAGCATGAATCAATTGATGGTCATACATTGGCCATGAAATTTTGTCCAGGCGTTCATGGAGCCCAGAGGATGAATCCTCCTGACCTCGATAACCTTTAGTAAACTTTATTCAGACATCCGCTTGTTAGCATTGTCACTGGTGAGCATGTTAGCATGTTGACATTAGCATTAATGCTTAAAGCAACACTGCGCCTGACTATGGCCTCACAGCGCTGCTAGTATGGCCCCATTTGTGACCTCATCACTCACATGGCGTTCCCTATACAAACCATGGGGGGAAAAGTCAAATCATTATGTTGCACTTGTTATGTTAAGGTATTTTCCCGGATCTCATAGATGGTCTACGTCATGCTTGGAAAGATAAAATGTTTGCACATTGCAAAACATTTTAAAACAATATTTCCACAGAGTACACCTCCACCCTTCCCCCTCCAATCCTCCCTGAGATATACAGTACCTGTCTGTGGAAACATTTTAATGTTGGTTTGTATGGCTCCCTAAATATCCCCGATGTGTCCTCTTTATTTACTGATATTATATCCCTAAATGTCCCTGAACCTCACTGTCATCTGTATTTACTGATATTAGTCCTCTAAACCAGTGGTTCTCAAAGTGGAATCCAGGGACCCCCAGGGGTCCTTGAAAAGGTGCCGGGGGGTCCCCAGAAAAAAGGAGAAGAATTTGTTTTCACTGTATTTCCGTAAGGACTGCCATAATTTTAAATAAATATAAATATATTTATTTAATTTAGGAGTATTTATTTGCTATTATTTGTTGGTTATTTTCCCTTTGCACATGAATTAATTTAATTTCATTTTCCATTTTATATATTGAGGTGAAAATAAATAGGGTGAGTGAGTAAATTAGTAAGTAAATAAATAAATTTAAAAATAATATATTAAAAAACAAAATGGGAAATAAAATACATGTGAAAATAATGCACAAATAAATTATTTATTAAACTAATTTATTTATTAAAAATGTATTAATTAAATGGAAAATTTAAATAAATATGGAAAGTTTTCTTGTATATTTGTTTATGTACGGACATATTATTTATTTAGTCTAGATTATGGCAGTTTCAGTCCTCCATAATTTTGACCTTGGGTTTCTGAAACTTTCTCTTTTAAATCATCTTAAAGCACACATCTTCAGTGGGTCTGTGGTCTAGTTTTTCTGAGTTTAAGGGTTTGAGAACCACAGCTCTAAACATCCTGGACCTCACTGTCATTTTAATTTACTGATATTAGTCTCCTAAATGTCCCTGAACCTCACTGTCATCTGTATTTAGTTATTTACTTGATTTCAGTTCCCCGAACTATCCAGCAGTATTTCCTCCTCATGCTGTACCGTTTTACTGCTGTTTGACAGATAACGGAGGCCAGACGCTGACCGGTGGCAGCAACTGGCCACTGCGAGGCAGGAAGTGGTCGCTGTGGGAGGGAGGTGTCCGGGGAGTGGCGTTCGTCGGCGGCCCGCTGCTGGAGCGACCTGGGACCGTCAGCCGCGAACTCATCCACATCTCCGACTGGCTGCCGACGCTGGTCGCCCTGGCTGGAGGGAGCGCCAACACCACGAAGCCGCTGGACGGGTTCAACGTGTGGGACACTATCAGGTGAGCTGCTGCAGGACTTGTAGCCGCTGAGGATTCCCAGATGAGAGCGTCTCCTGGGTGGCGGGTCAGCCTGTGGGCCTGCGTCCGCAGCGTGAGCGATACCAGCGCTCCAGTCCTGACAGCCTGCCCTCTCTTTGTGCCTCTTTCCAATCCTTATCCCCAATGCGCTCTAACTCTCAACTCTCTCTGCCTGTCTCCCTGACCCAGCGCCTTTTTCTTCTAGGAGCCCCTGCTCCTTCAATAAGCCCTTTGTTACTGTGGCAATGGCAGCTCAAAGAGAAGGAAATTCCATCAGTCATTCTCACACAAATCTGTAGTCCTTCCATCCCTCTCTCTCTCTTTTTTTTTCATCCCCACCTCTGCTTCTAAAGAACCATTAAAGCCTGCTGCTGGATCAGCTAATTAGTTTAGCTTTAAATTCTTTCATGTGGCAACATACCTGAGATCTTACTGCTTGTAATTGAATTTCACAGCTGGAAGAAAAACTCAGATCCGTAAGTTAGTAGAAGTATTAATATGGCAATATAAAATTAAGTATGAGAATTAAGATGTAGTTAAAGTGTTGCGGTAAAGTGTTGGTTTGGTCTCTGATAGAGTTTTTTATATGAATCATCAGATTATTAATATGCAGCATCGGTGTTTAGCAGCATGTTACTGTTGGAGCTGCTGGAGGTGGAGCTAGTTTAACTACTTTATATACAGTTAAATAGTTTAGTCCAGTGGTTCCCAACCTAGAGGTTGGGCTCCTCCAAAGATAAATGAGAGGGGCCCTGAGATGATTAATGGGAGAGAAAAGAAGAACAAACAACAAAGAGCTTTTATTGAGACGACAAATTAAGAGTGAATTTATCTCCTAAAGCTTTTATCTGTATGTTTTAGGTGCAATTTGCACCTAATCATCCGATTCAGTGATCTATTTCTTCTCATTGCACTTTTTCTCTTAATCTTTGACTTTTGGTGAAATATTTATTTAAATGAAACTGTGAGAAGTTTAGAGTCTGTATTGTCTGTAGTGTCTGTATTTCGTGGAGCGGAACAACTCATAGACATGCGAAATATAACAACTAGAGGCCCAACTGGAGTTCGCTTTTTTCTAAGCAATTTGAGCTAAAAACAGTTGGGAACCACTAGTTTAATCTTTGTATTATATTTTAAAAGTTAATATGAAAAGTAACTAAAGCTGTCAAATAAATGTTAGGGAGTAAAACAACATTTCCCTGCAGTGGAGTGGAAGTATCCTGTAGTTAACCTGAGTCATGTTTCAGAGAACTCTGGGATTTAATAAGTCATATGAAGCCGATCGCAGACCGCAGCTCTCCGTGTTAGTTTGCATACAAATCATCACGCGAGCTGTCACGCAGGCCGCTCCCACTGACACATTATATTTGTAAACTAAATGTGGACACGGCGAGGAAGGTGAAATTGAGGGCTACAGCAAGAGCCCCAGCAGAAAATCAAGGCTTTAGCCCGGAACCGCAAACTACTACTCAACAGCCTCCACTTGACTCCATTGGCTGATGTGCGTCAGCTGACCACCGGCTGCTGGCGTCGCTGTGCGAGCTGCACAACAACGCGCCCGACTGTTGTTGTTTGTTTTCGCCGCGTTACACTTTGATTTCGCTTCTAATTGGCCTGCTTGCGCAGCAAAGAGCAGCCCGACGGCTCGGGCCAGCAGAGTAAAAACACAAATGAAGGCTCCCAACAGTAGGCAGGCAGGAGAGAGTTATTTTTGTTGTGTCATCAGACACTGTGGTCAGTGAGAGCGGTGCGTTTTCTCTGCGGTGGAGTGCGGTCAGAGCAGATGACTGCCTGGTGGCCAGCTGGTTTAGATTTACAGATCCCCAGTGGATTCTGCAGCGCATGAGTCAGACAAGGGGGTGTGTGCGTTGGGTTGCGTCCATATGTTTAAGAGTAACGCTGCCTTTTTTTTTATCTCCGCAGCAAAGGGCTCTCCTCACCCCGACTGGAGCTGCTGCACAACATCGACCCACTGTACGTCGACATCGCTCCATGTAAGTTCACGGGTCTCGACCTTCTTCCAGTCTGTAGGTAAACGTATGTGCAGTCTGCTCCCGGCCAGACGCGCTCAACACCAGAGTTTTGACGTGAATTATGAAACACAATCCCGTGAAACACAAACACTGGCAGCGGTCCCACCACTTTCACTGCAAAACATATCCGTTGCAATAAATCCTGCCAATAGGCCGAGATGAGTTCACCTCTTTATGTAAATCAATGTTTCTCTGGAAAGTTGTCGAAATGTAGGACAGAAATTCATTGTTCCCACACAGTGAATCTTAATGTGCTGATTCTCTGACTTTCCCCTCCAGCACCAAGAAGTTGACATTTGTAGTTTTGAATAAAACTCCCTATGACCTTTTTTTCCCCGTATCGTTCAAGATCAACATTTAAACTCGTCCAATAGTTTGGTTTATGACCAAATACTTGCAGAGTAAGCACATTCCATCAACCTCAGCTATGCTTTGTGTTTACTGCTAATTAGCAAATGGTAGCATGCTAGTGTTAGCTCTCAGCTTAAAGCTAGCTGTCTCACAGAGCAGCTAGCATGGCTATAAAGCCTTAGCTGGCATTCAGCTGATGGAAGGTGCTTCTTACCACTATGAGGCATGAAATACAACAAGTTAAGTCCAGTTTGAAGAAACTGATCTGTGAATTTAAAGGTAAAATGTGTAAGAATAATTTAAATAAAATCATCAACAGAATATGAAGAAATAACAGTTTTGATGTTATGTCACAGAACTATTTGTATAGTTTTGCAGAGATATCGACTGAAATGCACAACCAGCCACGTCATGTCCTGTAATAACACTTCGCCTCGAGAGACAATTAGGGCTGCAACTAACGACTATTTTAATAGTCAAAATCATATATAGATTATAAAACCTATTAATCTAATAATTATTTGATTCATAAAATGGTGTAAACGTTAATTACTCTTTTTTTAAAGCCTAAGATTCAACCTAAAATGTTTTTTTGCCCAGACCAACAGTCTACAACCCAAAGATCATCAGTTGTCTATTATAGAAAACTCAAGAAACCAGAAATAATCAGATTAGAGAAGCTGGAACCAGAGAATTTGGACATTTCCTCCTTAAATATGACTGACCAATTAATCGATTATCAAAATAGTTGCTGATTAATATAATAGCTGGCAACTAATTGATTGATCAACTAACAATTGCAGCTCTAGAGGCAGGAGAGGAAGTATTAGTAGTATGGCTGTGCATTGTTAGTTAGTAGCTCTGCCAGACTCCCCACATTTAAATGAATGAGAGATCAGAAGATTTTTTTTTTTTTTTTTTGTGATAAAATCAATATGAACGAAGGCTGAAGGACACTGTATTCTCCTTCACACATGCTTGTCAGAGGATGGAATCGCCCATTAACCCCCTCCGTAGCGCACCGTTTTCACCCATGACACAACTGTTTATGCAGCCCTGTGACCGTCTTCCAGGAGAAACAGTCTGAAAATATGCCCATATTTAAATGTTATCACTTCTCCCCGGTCAGCCTTTCACTCTGAGTGAAGCCGTTCGGAACAACTACAAACACGTTTGATTTATGACGTGGTCGGGCAGCACATCGTAAGAACCAGTTCTGAGTGACCATAAATGGAGCTTAAAGCTTGTGTAGAACAAGCAAACCCCTCTGCTAGTTTAAACCCTCGGAGTCATAATTTACCAGCATGTAATGCAGAGCTGCAGTGATTAGTCAATTAATCAATTGACAGAAAATGAATCAGCGGCTATTTTTATGATTTGTTGTAATCTTTTTTTTTAAAGCAGAAATAGCAGAAATGTTGTAATACGAGCAAAAATGTGCTAAAAGCATGTAGCGGTGATAGAAAGCTCATGAAACTTCTCCTCCTTTCATTCTCTCTAATTCATTTCCTAACATGTCTGCAAGTATCAAGGGCTCATTGTTGGAGTCGGACACGTGAATCCAGTTGACCTGAGTCGAAGCAGGAGACTCGGAACAGAACTCCACTAAACTCTCATTAGCATATCAGAAAATCAATGTTATGTTTTATTGGTTTATGAGTGGATGAGATTTGTTTGAGAGGATTAAGAGTTGATTAGAAATCTGGCAGGAGGCGAGTTTGTTTGCGGCCGATCTCACGTGGCGGCTGAATTATTATCGGTGGTTGTCCTTAATTTACGCTCTGTATGAAACGTATAAGCAGGGTTTTATTTCACTATTTGTTCCAGCCCATAAAAGCGTCTGTTTTATTGATTCATGATGATCATAGGCCATTTTCGAAACAAACATTGACCATCCCTAATTATATTTAAACTTTCTCCACTTAACTTTATTACATATCTGTGGTTTCTTCACCTCTAGAAGCGATGTTTGTTGTTCTGTTTTAATCTGAGAGATACTGATAACACAAAGATTGAAGCCGAAACTGTTTCTGTTGAAAGTGTAATCAGTCAACACTGTTGAAATCCGAGCTGGTTGACATTTGAGGGGAGGGTGTGTGTGTGTGTGTTTGTGTGTGTGTGAGATTGTAAGGAGTTTTCCAGGAAACAGGTCTTGTGACGGCTGAACTCCTTTCTTCTTGCTCCCTCTGAGACACAGTGGAGTGGTCTCATTCTTGTCTAAACCACTTAATATTAGGTGGACCAAACCACTTCCATCCCTGAGGAGGCAGAGGGGCCCAGATCTGATCTGAGGACACTATTTCTGACTCTGTGGACGCTGCCGCACCTTAGTTGCATATTCAAAAATAGCTGAGGTGCAGGAGAAGTCCATTTTTGTACTGAAATGTTTCACAGATGTATTATAATGGGCACATGATGAGTCCTCGTGAGAGCAGATGTGCACCAGCATAAAGGAATAATATAGCAGGCTTGGGTGTTGTCAAGGTATAACAAGGTATTTATAAATCCCCAAGGTAGGATTTTAAATACCGTCAAAAACACAGATGCTCCACTTTCTATTAAACTGATACTGAATGCAGTTTTGAGGTGATTTAGGGTCTACTGACATGACTCATTGTTTCCAGGTATTAGTCACACCCCAGGGAAACGGATGACTCCAGCAAAACAAATTCAATCACACTTAAACTGAACTCCAGCTCTTTTGAATTTCTACAGAAATGCAGTGCTGTGCCAGGTTTTATGTTTTGATGATGTTGCGTAACGTGACGCATGAGTCACGGCTCTTTCTGATAAAGTCGCAGAGAAGTGGACGTGAACTTCCTGAAATCACAGCCGACAGTCAGCAGTTATTGGATTAATATTTAAAACTGATGCTGCAGTCACCCTGTTTGTTTTTTTTTGTTTTGCACAAAAAAATTCTCTGATTCTGAGTGTCCTTCTCTTCTAGTGTGTGGTAACTATGCTAGAAGGCTAGTTATAAATGATGTCTACTGTATTGAGCGTTATATTACAATTTGGTAATCTGGTGCAAAAGTTGTCCAAAGTTCAAAATCATTATTGTGATTTTTCTCACCTCTATTCTACAAACTGACTCAAGATCCCACTTGATAAATCAGCGTGGTACATCCTGTCTCCAAATACTCTCTGTCATGTGTTAGCGTACATACGGGTCACAGATGTAAACGCTAATGAAACGTCGATGTTCGAAAAAACCCGGAGGGTCGTGCAAAAAAACATTTCCCATTGTTCTGAAGGTATTTCCAGAATCCCCACAGACTCTTCTTACCATCTGGATGTCCAAATATTCCATGTTCCTGAATCCGAACAAAAGATAGCACAAAGAAGGATGAGAAACAGAGACGCAGCTTGGGAAACAGATGAAGAATCTTTTTTATCATGCAGCTGATGACCCTGAAAGCGCTGTGGGAACAACGCTTCGTGTTTTTTAGACGTAGGTAAAGAGAGGCCGATGGGCGGATGCTAATACACGAATACACGGCACAAACGATATTTCCAATTCATGCAATTTAATGCACAATGCACTAGTACACTAAAGCTCATTCTTCCTCTGTATGTTTATTACTGAGATTGAGGTATGTCTAATATTTAGCTGCCCGTGTTTGTAAATGGGGTGGATGAAATATTAGAAACCCCCTTCACTAGGGAAATACCTATGTCTTTAGCTGGTAAATGCTCCCCATTTTCAATGCTGTGCTGTTCTGGTCCTGAACAGGTAGCATACAGTGCGGTTTTGATGGTTTTGGAGTTATTTTTACTAAAAACAGCTGCCTGCTGCACCTGGAAATGAAGCTGATTTTTTAAAAAACGGTGAAACCGAACCGTAAACGTTAAGCCGCCAAGAGCAAAACCCAAAACAATGTGCTGAAAGCTGCTGAAAGCTGGGCGATAATCTTCTGTGGGTGACACCCTTCACATTACACGTTGTAATTTTCCCATTGTTTATACAAAACTATTGATTTGTGCAGCTTTAAGGTTAGGGTCTGTTATATCTAAATTTATAGCTTGAGTAATCTGTGCTCACATTGTCCTCAAAGTTTACTCTTGGTTATTATTACTGTCTAAATCATCGGGATGATAAGAAGACTCAGAGAAGAACGCCGCTGTTTAACAAGCTCTCACACTCGGCTTTGAATGTCTGGATCTTTATTGTCGGCGACCACAGTGACAACCAGCCTCCCTTGATGCATTCCAGGCAGAGATTCCTCTCTCCTTTATTCTCCTCTGCCTTATTTCCTATTAACCCGGCCTTTTCTCTCTCTTCGTGCTTCTTTTAAGTTTGATTCTCTTTCTTGCCTCTGTTTAGACCCTGTTCTTTTCTCTTTTTTTTACATCCTCCCTCCTTTCAAGTTGCTTTCCAAAAAGAAAAAGAAAAAACTCTTCCTTTGCAGCCACTGTGTGAGAAGGGATCCTGACTAAATGGGTCACAGAAGGGTCCCTGAACTTCTTGCTTGTCGAGAGAAAGAAAGAGAAACTCTGGATTCAGCCCAAGCCTTAAATCACCCCTAAATTTCTCCTCCTCGCAATTTCTCCGCTCTCTCGGGGTCCCGTCCCACTCTTCCTCCCCCGTCTTTCCTTCTTGAGCACATTTGTGGATCATCCCGCTGTGGATCCAGATGATCCTGTCCCGCTCTCATAATGTGAAGAATGAACGTTAAGAAATAAATGTGTGTACCGTGTGTGTCTGTCCGTGTCTGAGGCCCCTTTTGTCTTTTAAAGAAGAAAGAGTGAAAGAAGAAGCTCGGGCGCCCTGAAATAAATTAAACCCTGATGCTCACGGCACCCAAATCATTTATCGTCCCACCTGTTTCTGTAACAGTGTTAACACCTGAATCTGGCACAATGTACACGACCGTTCAACAGTTTGAAATGTCCTTGTTTTTGAAAGAAAAACCCTGTTTTTATCAACGAAGATAACTTTAAACTAGTCAGAAATAGGTGTATAGAGGCTCATTTCCAGCAACTATCACTCCAATGTGTTTGCTCATTGCATCAGAAGGCTAATGGATGATTAGAAAACGCTTGTGCAATCATGTTAGCACAGCTGAAAACAGTTAGAGAAGCTGTAAAACAGACCTTCCTTTGACGAAAGCAAAGTTTGAAGAAACTCATGGTGGTAAATAAAAGTGTGACTTTTCATGGAAAACAGGAAATCATCTTGGTGACCCCAAACCTTTGAACGGTAGTGCAAACACTGCAGATTTTCCATTTTCCTGCAAGGATACGAGCCGTCGACGCATATATGTGTGATAAGTGTGAGCGGCTTTAACGGCTGTGAGAGCAAATAAAGATCCCCACATTTAATCAGTGAAGAATTCGACGCCTTTATCGCGCGGTTGCCAGGAACCCTGCTGAGATCGGAAACGTTTTAATTCTCCGGCGATGTCGTTGCGGTGGAATCGGTGGCTGTATAAAACCAGCGGAGCATAGTGGAGCGGGGAGTCGTCTATATGCAAAGGATGTGAGGAAAAGACTTGTTTTTGACGTCAGGAGGCCGGAATTACTCGCAAAGCTGTCTAATCAGGACCACATTGTCAGGGTCAGCCACGACGTGAACCTGAGAATAGTCTCAAGGCCAGATCTCTGAAAACGCAGACATGTGCGCTCGCTGCCGGGAGACATTTTTTTTTTCCGTGAGGACAGAACAGAAATAGCCGATGGCAGGAGACTACAGATGCTTTCTGGACACCCTCGAGGTAAAAAATTATTTACTTTAACCTTGTGAAACCGGTAGAAATCACGCCGTTTGTTAACTGTGACCCCTTTGTTCCTCGTTGGCTCACTGTTTTCAAAGCTGCCCCATCAAATTATTCATTGTGCTTGGCAGAAATCAAAGACTAGTGCTGAGTCAACCACACCATATTTGTCAAATTCCTTCAGCCCTCAAGTTCCACATGTTGGAGGAAATTCATACAGACGACAATTTCTGTTACTGAAGAGAAGCATTGTTTTGAATTTGTTTTGTTTCTACAAGTTTTTTTAAGGCGCTCAATTCCCGCTGTTCCATTGTTGATTTATCCTTCGCAAAAAGAACTCGTTCTTATTGGCGTATTTATTTTCACACCTTCACTGGATACTCTGATTCTCAGGTATGCGCTCAAATTTGGCGCCAGTCGGCTCGCACGGTTTACACAGTCGTCCACAGAGGGTGTTTTGTATCCAATGGAAGTCTAATATCATCCTAATCAGCTGTTTCTGGTGTTTTGTTTAAAGGTGGATGACCTCCATGATCAGCTCTGTCCTCTGCTCTCCACAGGTCCTGGCAGCGAGCGGCAGTTAACTTTGGCTCGGGCGGTCAGCGGCGGCTCTCGGGCCAATTCTGGCTTCAATGTGTCCATTCACGCGGCCATCCGATCCTCAAACTGGAAGCTGCTGACTGGCTACCCAGGTCAGTATCTTCTGTCACCCCATAATCACATGTTTAGTCTAAGGGCAAAAGCGTAAAATCAAACACATGCGCACAGTAGGTGATTTTTTTTTTTTTTTTTCGATTTAATTAGAATTTTACTTTCAATCAATCCATCAATGCTTGAACCGTAAAGGTGTGATTTAAAAAAAATATTTTATAAATAAATTTTAAATGATTTATTCATGTTATTTAGCACAGGCAAATGCAGTGATACATACAACTCAATACAAATAATTGAATCGAGAGATTAAATAAAAATGAATATGATCCTCTCAGTAAATCAAGTCATTATCACCAGTACATTTAAAACTAAAATATAAATTTATAAAAAATGAATTCCAATGAATGTAGGCTATCATTTTTCTAATGATAGCCTACATTGTTTTTCATTTTGATAAAAAAAATGAATTCGATTTGCACAATGAGTCAAGATTTTTGTTTTCTTTTTTTTTTATTCTAGAAAAACTGATTTATTTACATAAACCTAATTATTTTTATTGTTCATGAAGAAAGTATTTCTTTATTTTTTCTGTTTTATTTGTTTAGAGAAACCCTCCAAAATTATATAATAAATAAATAAATGTACAATATTTTGAAAAAAAAAATAGATAAAATTGTAGGGAGAACCTAACATACAGACGCACATCTGTATATCGCATATCTGCTTAATGCAGCTTCACCACATTCCGTCCAGGTTGTGACGTTTGGTTCCCGCGGCCGGGCCACAACAGCTCCTCTAACAGGAGGACTGATCCACTGGAGCCGGTGATGCTGTTCAACATCGAGAATGATCCGGAGGAACGGAACGATCTGTCCACCCAGTTCCCCAATATTGTGGAGTATCTGCTCAGCAGGCTCCATTACCACCAGAAGAACGCGTCGCCGATCGTCTTCCCCGATGACGACCCCAGATGTGACCCAGGCCCCACTGGAGCCTGGGGACCCTGGACTTAACCCTTGTGTCTCACTATAAAAGACTCTCACAAAGACCTAAAATGTTCACATCAAAATCTACAATCAAACTATTGTTAATTTTTCACTTTTTTTCTGTGAAATTGTTTATTCATATCATCGATCTATGAAGCTAGGAGCGTCTGTGTGTCTGTGGCTCGCGTATCTCTCCAAAGAAAGTTGAGTTGATCCAACTCAACTTTGAGATAACGCTTGCACATGGTATGATTACAAGTTAAAATACCATAGGTGCACTGCAGTGGTGGTGTAGGGGTAGAGCGATTGCCGTTTAGAGCCTTACTCTTAAGCAGCAGACCCCTGGCTACTGTATAATAAAACCACAAAAAACCTTTTACAAAACCAAAAAAAGTTGAAATCCCATCCACTTACTTATCATAGCATGTCTTTTGGAAACCACACACTAGGATGTTAGCCGGATGCTAATTCATTCCTCATGCTAACACTGTGACAGCCGTCTTACTCCAAGACGCATTCACAGACCCTCAGGAAATCCCAGCACTATCACCTAAAGAAACAGAATCTGGGCCTAAACTCAATTATTTGTTACACATATAACAGTAACATGCTCAGGTTGTTACAATATCCAGGAAAAAGTATGAAGTAAGAGGTTTATTTATTGAAGCCCAATTTTACTTGGCCTATCAGAAGAATTTCCAAACTTATATGTAGAATGAGATTCAAACTTTCAATTTCTAACCCTTTTGTTACAATAATTATTTGCATATCTCTCATTATATCAGAGTATGCCCATGTCTTACCCAATCTACAATTTGTCTAGTAAGACTATATAACATTCCAACACCCTCATTTGGCCAAACATGAAAAATTTACATAAGCGTCCATTTTTCTATAGGAATACATCCTTCCTACAGCACTGCACTAGTCTATCAAAATACAGATCCTTTCCAAAAAATTAGAATATCAAGAAAACCCTTTTTTTTCATAATTCCATTCAAAATCATTACATGCAATGTAAAGTATGTATGGATCTAATCTATTAATGTTTTTTTTTAAGGAATTATGAAAAAAGAAGAGCTTTTCTATGAGATGTATTTGTATTCATACATTTTAAGAATTTTAACCTTTTAAACGTCAGTTTTTGTAATGATGCCACTTGTTTTTATAAAATAAAAAAACACAAATGTATTTACTACTATACAAGGGAGACTTTAAGGGGTATACATTCTGGGACATGTTAATGATAAGTCGCATCATTGATTTTGATAGATTTCTAATAAAATATATGTGCACTTTTCCAAATATGGCTATAGCAAAATCACAACCAACATTACTGGAAAAATAAAACCATAAAGGTCCTGTTAGTTCACTAGTGTTTATTGGGGATAAGAAGGATGAACTGTATGATGGTTTTATTGCTTTGTCTACTGCGATTTACAATTGCAATACTCTTTTTAGAGATATCTTTTAGATAGTTTTAGAGATATCGTTACAAATCTGATGAGTATATTTGAATCTAACTAAAACACAGCTCCTACCTTCACATAATCCTTCCAAATCATACTGATTTTAAAAAGAATATATTTCATTAGCCGGTGAACTTGCTTGCACACACAGTCATTAATTGACAGACAGACGCTGCCGTTATTGATCTCTGTCTGGGCTCTTAAACACTTTCCGAGGTTTAGTGGAGCGATTGCATAAAAGCTGCACATGTTGCTGATTTGTAAAGATGATCTCCCTGCTGTTTCAGGTATTTGCACTTCATTTATCTCCTGTTGAAAAGCCGCAGGCCCACATGTATGTGTCAAATACTAAGCCGCACAGAAATGGCAGGCTGTGTTGAGCCTGGGAGAAAGATTTCACTAAGCAAACAATGATTTTGGTCTTTTAAGCAACACTTAATATGTGTGAGATAAAGCAGATGCACATAATCTCTGCCAGACTTCAAAATTAGATTCACTTATTTTTATAATGACAATGGATGAATGCAGTATATATATATATATATATATATATATATATATATATCAGGATATAGTATCACTTGTACAGCAATCATGAATGGATTCTGCTTTTTAGCGTCTCTCAGCTCTTTATTTTGCTTTTAGGGCTCCAAACTTTACTGTTTTGGTTCATTAGTGTTGTTTCCATTTGCAGGAGACAGCTGTTTTTAATCAAGCAGTTTAACTGTATCCTACTTACCCAGCACCAAGCAGTGAACAAATAAAGTTAGCGACCAGCTGCACCATTTAGCAGCTAAAGAACCAGATATTTTTCTCGGGAGTTTGTGGAGACCAGAATATTTGTTCAATTATCACGTGGGCACAAACATGAATACAGATGAATGTGGCTCTGTACATGCTGGATGTGTAAATGGGGAAACTGTGAATACGCAATTGTCAGGTGAACCTTTTACTGTCAAATGTGAGCTGTAAATGTCTTTACAGTTTATATGATGCCAAAATTCGTATAGCACACGTAAAGATGTTCAAAAATGACATGTGGTTCACATTCCATATTTATATTTAAATTATTTATATATGAAATGTATTAGAACTAGAATTTTGATGGGCAAATAGAAGTAATTTTGGAAAAGGAGCAGGTTGAAGCCTTGACTTTTAACTTGAAGGTTTTTTTTTAAAATTATTTTTACATATGTTCAAGTTGGAGCTTGTTTAATGTTGATGTCTGACATGATAAAAGTATAAATATATGTGAAAATCACCACTATTTATACTGTTAAATCCTTCTTGTTGTTCCAGAAAGCAAAAAAATACACAATAAAGAGTCCGAAATGTTGTGAAACAGTCTGAAAAACTATTTTGAATCCCGCATTTACTTTCCTCCGAAAGCTCTTTTCTTTTCCTTGCAGTCACCTCAAACGTAATGAGTAGGTGCTAAATGGGTGAGCAATGTATTTCTGTTTAGAGGGTGAAAATGTGAGGAATTTCTTGTGCACGTCAGGTATCCCCGCTCTTATGGCTTCAGTTATGACTCCCACATGCCGGTCATTCATGGATACATACATGTACTTTTCTCATGGAGGTGATTTATTTTAAGGTATTTATGGTGATGCATCTCCCGGACTGTTGTGGAAACACATCAGATCGGTTAAAGTGATAGAAAAGAAACTGCGCAAACAAACAAAAACAATTTGCATATTTGGAGTCTGAGCGGGAGAAACTAATTTCCTTCATATATACACCCCGTTTGACCTTTGACCCCTGGTGTTTGACCTCCCGCTGGCCTGCAGCATGCAGACTACCACAGGAAATGCTCCCCGCAGAGAGTGGGCAGCCGGGTCCTAATGTGGGCTGTGACCTTTGACCCGCTCCAGGATTTGATTGGCAGCTGAGCAATGCAAATAACACACTGGTCACTGAGGGAAACTGTAGAGCTGGAGGACTCATTAGTTCTATGACTGGCTCATGTTTGCTTGTAGATGTTCCTGTTTTTGGCAGACATGTCACCATACGGGCCGGACATGTGCTGTTTTCATGTTGTAGCGAGGCCACAGCTGTTTGACATGAAATAATATGACAGGTCTAGAAGAAAGAAGCTTCTTTTCACAACCCAAACTACTCACAGGGAGAGTTAAGGGATGTTTAAAGGAATACTTTCACCTTCTGGGGAATACAGGTATTTGCTTTCTCGAGGTGAGTTACAGGAGACCATCAATGCACTCGTATGATTTTTCCAGGAAATATGTAATAGTTTATCCACATTGAGTGTCTCAGGATAGAGGATGTTTTATTGATTGCAGCGTCCCCTGAGCCAAATTCGTGATGTGTGATAGTGGACTATGCAAATAATTGACTTGACTGATCCAGATGTTAACTTAGCTTAGCATAAAGACTGGAAGCAGGGGGAAACTGCTAGCCTAGCTTTGTCTAAAAAATAAAATCTGTTTCTGATGACACTTTCCTTAAAGGATTTACATTCAATTTCTGACAAGTGCGATCCACTAGATGTTGCTAAATGCCTTTTAAATCTTACGCACTGTACATTTAAGCCCTTTTAGAATTATAAAGCACTATATTTAAAGACATTCACAGACATAGATTCTTATGCTGCAGATCTCCACAAGTTATCTCCTTGCTGAGATTGAAAAAACAATAATCCTCTAACTCTATCAACTCTATCACAGTCTTTATCAGCAGATGTTTGCTCAATTGAGCCGGAGACAGATGTTGTTGACTCATGAAATCAGTCACTGTTTGTCCATGATGAAGAGACTGCAACGGGATTGAAAGCTTGAGTTGTGATTTGTCAGTCATTTGCACGGCAAAGAATGAGCTTTGATGCATATTTAATGAGATTTTTGGCCGTACTTTGCTTAATTATTTATATAGTAACCGTCAGTCCATATGGCTGCACAGAGGAGCTGTATAATGCCTCTTAGATGTTTAAATTTTAATCTTTTCCCCTCTTTTCTTTGTTTTTGAAGTGTAGGTGCGACTGTTTGAACTCACGTTTAAGTGTCTGCTCATAAAAGGACTAGTTTTTACTAAAGTGGCTGTTAAGAAGAACTTAAATTGGAGATTTTGGTAATGGGCGACTACCAGGATACCACATGATTATTTCATGTTTCTGAGAAAGTGCCTCTCACATCACTGAGGCTGTAAATTCATCACTCGTTTGTTCTGTTAGTTTACTCTACAATCAAAACCCTGTGTTTCTGGGGGATGATGGGATAGTTCATTTAATTAGACGTTGCCGAGCGCTCCACCGTTCCTCAGAAACCGAGGAGTTTCTCAGCTCGGCCGGGACCGCTGTTGCACTCCCCCCCCCGCCCCCGTCTGTGGTGAATTACCCCTCCTGACGAGTTATTCCATCTTCCCTGCTTGTCATTAGAAGCTGCCGACCTCAGCGGTGTCACAACTTGTCTCCTCCTCGTGCCTTTTCAAAGTGGTTTCGGTGTGTCTTTCACACTTTTAATCCTGCACTTTGACTCGGGGGGGGGGGCCCTGTGAAGTCCTGCCTCACAGAGAGTGACAAACACACTCTGGTTTGCCTCTGCTGTATCAACACCGTGATTGGCCGGCTCTGACTTAGCCCTCCAACCTTTGTAGTGTTGTGTTTTTTCAGCTGTGACGGAGCTATGTGGCTCCAGTAGTGTGATGCCCCTGGAAGATATGACAGCGTAAAGAAGATATGAGCAGCATGCGCAAGGCTCAGATGTTTTGATGGTGAACACACGTGGGACCCAAGAACGGCTGCCACCCTTGATTCCACTCCGGTATTTCCACAAGGAGAAGCTCTGAAGAAGTGGAATTCCAAACAAGATTGTGTCTCTCAGTGTGTGTGTGTGTGTGTGTGTGTGCTGCCCTGCCTGTGAAAACAGATTAAAATCATACTGACCACTTCAGCCAGGAATGTGTTGAACCTTGAGCCTCGAAGGGGGGAAATCCGACAGCTCATCACACCTAACAAAAAAGAAAAAGAAATCCCCCTCAGCGAGGGAGACCACAGCAGAGAAACTGATAAACAGAAAGCGCAGATCACATTGAACTAAACTGTTACTAAAGGAGGCATTACTAAATCAGACACTTTGATGATTAGGTACAAATTGTACCTAAAACATACAAACAAACGCTTTAGGAGATAAGTTCACTGTTGATTTGTAGCCTCAATAAAAGCTCTTTGTTGTTTGTTCTTCTTTTCTTTCCCATTAATCATCTCAGGACCCCTCACATTTATCTGCTGACCCTTCAGAAGGGGTCTGACCCCTAGGTTGAGAACCACAGGACTAAACTAGCTAATTGTATATAAAGTAGTTGCAGTGGTGGAAGGTAATTAAGGACATTTAGTCAATACTCAATTTGCAATTTTAAGGTAGTTTCCATGAGTGTTTCTATCTGATGCTACTTTATACTTATACACTTCACTACATTTGACCAGAAGATTTGTATATTTCACATAAAATGATTATACTTATATTATACTTTAATATTCTATTTCTATTCAATAAAATTGTTTCTCCTTTCTTTTTTGGGGGGGAAGGTATTTACACAGCAGCTCAATCTCGGTATTCTTTTTATTTAAAATAAATATAAAATAAATAATTCATTTAAATGAAGATATGGGTCATGTAGTATTAAAGTAATTGGAGCATTTCTTCCAGTTTGACCCTGAACCAGAAGGAGCCAGAGTAACAATGATCCCAGGAACTGGACAGATAACATCAGGGCTGTTATTATTGACAATAACTGTGGAGATGTTTAGCCAGAAACTCCCTGACGGAGTCATGAAACTTCCCTTTGTGCTTTCACTCCATTCATGTCTCATCTGACCGACCGAGCGGCGCAGATAAGACGGCACAGAGGTCCCGGCACCACTTGTTTCCCTCCTAGTCACAACAGTCTGAAAATAGTCCATTCACGCTCATTTGCTGTCGTGCAAAGCATGCAGAAATATACAAAAGTTGTTGTTTCGCGCCATTCCTGTTGTCGGAACGGGCCAACAGCACATCATTACACCGCCCACTGTGAACAGGTGCCATATATTCCTGTTGAATTTGGCTAGAATTAGACTGGGAATGGCAATGGGAGATGGCACAGGCATAGACGCATATCTGGATGTCTGGAAATAATGCTAAATATGGCTGCTTTCTGCTGTGCAGACGGACGTGTCGGACCTCCAGAATGTGAGCTATCTGCACCGACTCATATTAGACGTGGGTCCCTGGCTCAGCTGTTCGTCTCCCGATAAAGGTTAAGTCTGAGATTTAGAGAGAATGTGACACGTAGGCCATGTAATACTGTGCGAATAGCTCGTCTTTACCGGCTGGTAATCAGAGACGGGGATGTAACGTGCTAAGACAACAAAAATCTCCCTCAGCTGCTTTACACTGATGACAGGATGTTCAATTAATCACTGAATTACTAATACGTTTAGAGAGGAAATTCAATTTTGATCGATTTTGATGCTGTTGAGACTTTGCTGAGCTCACTAGCTGGCTGTCAACCAAAAGGCTGTCCAGTCCTGGCCAGCACGGAACCCCGAGGATGTGATTAGTCCATTAAAAAAGAAAAAGAAACCTAGTGTCATATTCTAAAGAGATATACAAGGGGAATTCATCTTCAAAAATTGGACCATTTACAATTTTAAGTATAAGAGTGATATTGTAAGGGTAAGAATTGAACCTTTAACCCCGGTTGTACATGAGTTTCCTATAGTAGCATATATAAAGACACCATGCATAGTATAATCTGCTTCCCTGTTCAGCTTCACTGAAAAGGTTGTGACCTAAGAATATATCTGTTCAGTTTGACTACATCTGACAGCTGAAGCCTTATACTGGCGTCAACTTTTGCATATACCTTTGAATACAAACTTTGAAATACACGTTTGTAGGACTGGATTGTGTTTGTTATCATATGGACAAATGGTCACTTTTAAGACAGAAGTGAAAAACTGTTCTTTAGCTTTTACTCCTGTTCATTTTAAATACTCAAATAAAGTTGAAGTACCTCAAAAATGTATTTACAGCTTGTAACAGTACAGTGGAAGAAGAAATTATACAATCTTGAAAATCTGACTGAAGTGAAAACCTACACTATCCACTACATTATATATATATATATATATATATATATATATATATATATATATATATATATATATATATATATATATATATATATATATATAATTTAAAATGTAATTATTTATTATTATTCTGGACTCATCAGGTGCAATAACCTAACTAACTATATACTATACTATACTATAGTATATACTACTATACTACATACACTCACTCACCTGTCCAACTGCTTATTAACACTTAATTTCTAATCAGCCAATCACATGGCGGCAACTCAGTGCATTTAGGCATGTAGACATGGTCAAGACAATCTCCTGCAGTTCAAACCAAGCATCAGTATGGGGAAGAAAGGTGATTTGAGTGACTTTGAACGTGACATGGTTGTTGGTGCCAGAAGGGCTGGTCTGAGTATTTCACAAACTGCTGATCTACTGGGATTTTCACGCACAACCATCTCTAGGGTTTACAGAGAATGGTCCGAAAAAGAAAAAATATCCAGTGAGCAGCAGTTCTGTGGGTGGAAATGCCTTGTTGATGCCAGAGGTCAGAGGAGAATGGCCAGACTGGTTCGAGCTGATAGAAATGCAACAGTGACTCAAATAACCACCCGTTACAACCAAGGTAGAAAGAAGAGCATCTCTGAACGCACAGTACGTCGAACTTTGAGGCAGATGGGCTACAGCAGCAGAAGACCACGCCGGGTGCCACTCCTTTCAGCTAAGAACAGGAAACTGAGGCTACAATTTGCACAAGCTCATTGAAATTGGACAAAAGAAGATTGGAAAAACGTTGTCTGGTCTGATAAGTCTCGATTTCTGCTGCGACATTCGGATGGTAGGGTCAGAATTTGGCATCAACAACATGAAAGCATGGATCCATCCTGCCTTGTATCAACGGTTCAGGCTGCTGGTGGTGGTGTAATGGTGTGGGGAATATTTTCTTGGCACTCTTTGGGCCCCTTGGTACCAATTGAGCATTGTTGCAATGCCACAGCCTACCTGAGTATTGTTGCTGACCATGTCCATCCCTTTATGACCACAATGTACCCAACTTCTGCTACTTTCAGCAGGATAATGCACCATGTCATAAAGCTGGAATCATCTCAGACTGGTTTCTTGAACATGACAATGAGTTCACTGTACTCAAATGGCCTCCACAGTCACCAGATCTCAATCCAATAGAGCATCTTTGGGATGTGGTGGAACGGGAGATTCGCATCATGGATATGCAGCCGACAAATCTGCACCAACTGTGTGATGCCATCATGTCAATATGGACCAAACTCTCTGAGGAATGCTTCCAGCACCTTGTTGAATCTATGCCACGAAGAATTGAGGCAGTTCTGAAGGCAAAAGGGGGTCCAACCTGTTACTAGCATGGTGGACCTAATAAAGTGGTCGGTGAGTGTATGTATATATAGGTCAGTGATAAAACTGCCATGTGGTGTAACCCTAAAAACTTGGTACCAGATAGTTTAACTCTCTTAAAAAGGTTTTAAACATTACAAACACATATCAACCAGTTTTATATTCTATTTGTCTAGGTAGATTATATGTGTGAAATAAATGTGTGATTATATGTGTGAAATTTATTATTCTTTCTCAGTTACACTATTTGCCATTTACCGTCAAATAGTCACACAAAATCATGATTTTTGTATTTATGTAATTTATTTAAGTAATTTATATAAGTATATAATGCACTTTTAAATATCAAGAAACTCACTCATACAATGTACATTTTGAGAGACCTGAAAAATGCTTCTTCAAACTCCCTTTTAAAAAGTTTTGGACTTTCTCATCTTGCCAGTCATTATCTGTCACTGACCCACATTTCCTCACAAAGTAATTCTGACTCTGAACACGTTTCAGCTTCCATGAACCCCTTTAAAGCGTTGTTTCTGCATTTTTTAAATGCATAATCACCAGTATAGAATATAGCTGCGATGGTAGGTGTGAGTAGTTGGATGGTAGTTGGTGATGGGGGAGGGAGCTAACGGATCCAGTCACTCCCATCCACAGCAGCAGCAGCAGCAGCAGCAGCAGTAGTCTGGGCTGAGGGACGCAGCCATTCATTCTTCTGTGGTCCCGGGACAAAACGTGTAGGATGAACACTCACTGAGAAAAAAAAAAACAAGTCAGGATCCGGTCTGACACACTTCAAGTGCAAAAAAAAACAACTTTCTTCTCAGGAGACACAAGAAGAATCTGCAAACGTGCTGGATTTCAGAGGCGAGCGTTCCAAAAAAAGAAAAGAAAGAAAGAAAAACGCACAGCCAGCAGCGGCAGATACGCGTAAGTTCTCGGCTTTAACAGAAAATCTTCTTTAAAAAAAACAACAACAAAAAACTCGTTTTACTACAACAGCAACACAGAGGAAACCCAGCTGTGAAGCTAGTTTTTCTTTGGAGACTCGCAGCCGCAGAAATGCGACTTTCACGCAACTTTTTCCACGTTTTCGTGTCAGGAGCTGTGAAGGGAAACTCGTGGCAGGAAAAGTCTCGCGGACTGATGCTTTGCCAGTCAGTGAATGCAGCAGAGTTAGGACTTGAACTCATCCAGGCTGACACCTCCTCACATCTGATTAGTTTGACTCACGATATATGCGCCTCGTCTGTCTTTAAAATGGATGAGTATGCATGTTGTCTATTAAAGTAAATGGATATCTTTGCTCTGGATCTCCTGTAGATCTGCAACTATGAGGAGTATTTCTGACAATTAGTTTCTTTGGAATCATACTAGTTATACTATGCTACTATTGATATATTTTAGTGTTTAGTGTTTAGTGTTTAGTGTATTGTTAGATTTCAAAACATAAATGGACATTTTTTTATCACCTAATTACAATTGTGACCAATAAACATAATGGATGGTGTATTTTTTTGTGGTCAAACTACATGGTGACTTTGGTTCAAAACATATTTTGCATATATCTGCACTTAAATTTGATTTAATGTCATTTATATATACATTAAATAAGCAAATATACCAGTCAACTCCTAATATTCATTTTGCTTTCAATAATTTTTGCATCTCTCAATGTTTTATTTTGCATCTAAAGCATACCTGACCTCAAACGCCTGATCTAGTTTGTTACCTGAGTCCCGTTGGAGGTTTAAAGTTACTCCACTGTTGTAACTGCAGGAAAAAGTCTGTCAGATCTTTGACAAAGTGTGACACAGATTCAGGTCTTTTGCTCGTGTTGTGTTTCAGCAGTGAACCTGAGAACGGGTCCTGCCTGTAAATCTGTGTTTATGTGCCAAACAGAGAGTTCTTCTGAGAAACCTGTTATTTTTTTCAAGTCTTTGGAGAACAGATTCGCAAAATCAGAAACATAGAATCATGTGTGTAAGGAAAGTAGGGCTTTCCAAACAATCGCTGATTTTTCTTTTTTCCCCACACGTGTTGCTCTTTATTGCAATATTTTAACTCCATGACAGACGTAGTATTGTTGTTCCAAACCTCAGTCACTGATTCGCTGTGGTAGGAAAGATCAGAGCCATATGAACGGTCTTGTTTCCATGTGGTGTTTTTTTTCTCTCTGCTGGTGAATTAACTGTCTATATGCAAAGTGTTTTGCCGATTTTTATAAATTGAACGTGCTAAATTGTTGTAGTTCCGTGTATTGTTGTCACATTACCAGCTGTGAAGCTGCAGCAGCGCTGCCGCAGCGTGGTCTCGGTCGTGAGTCTATATTCTGTAATTAGCTGAACCATTTCTTTGTAATTTCTACTTTTTTTACAAGCACGCAACTGACTTTCAGATGTGTAATGATGCTTAGGTCATCGCCGACTGAGTTACTAACATTAAAGATGGCGGTCAGTTGGAGTCCGTTGCTTAGTGGTTTGAGCGTATGTGCCAGGCAGCGCACGTGGTCCCTCAGGGCTCCGTGTTTGGCCCATTAAAAAAAGCTGGGCTTCATTCATTACGACCCTGCAGAACACTTCTTAGGCCACAAGAAAAGCTCCAATACATGCGTCTCTCTGCCTTTGGCAGACTGGTCGCGCAGATGCTTTGGAAAAGTTCTTTAATGCTTCTTTTTTTCATGCCTAAACAGAATGGTAAACTTTCAAAGCATGGAAAAAATATTACCAGCCTCCCTTTTTTTTTGCTCAATGCAGATGATGCTGATTCTTATAATACAAAAAAATAAAGCAAAAACTTTAACCGCTAACCCATTCATGCAGTCTTCATCCTTTCTGTGCTTTCCTGAGCTTTGATGTCTGTGCTTTTGTCATTAATCCTTGATCCTGGTTGTAGTTTTCTGAGATCGTTGAGTATATTTCTCCTGGAATGAGGAATATTTTCAGTGGAGGAGTTGATCTACATCTTCTCATTTCGATCCTAAATAAGCACTTGACTTTTTTTGGCATCGGTGAGAGTAAATATCATTGAGTGGTCGCGCTGATGGAAATCAGACCTCACCACTATCAGTGTTCATCTGAAACCGAACCCGGGACCGTGGTGTCACCATGTCCGGAGTGTGAAATCCGCTAACTGAACGGCTGCACCCCCCCGTGTCAAAGGTCAAGCCAGATGACTCTGGCCGGCTGGGGCTAACATCTGGAATACAGTTTGGCTCCGCTGTAGATATCCTCTAGTGTAGATGGACCCGATAACAAGGCTGGTTTATTTGCTCCGTATTTCCCTCAGACTACTGTAACTTTTGCACTTGTACATTATGGAGTTAGTCTTCACATTCCCAGAAACATCTGTTTTTCACAATCAGTTTTTTTCTTCTTTTTTTTTGTGGTCATTATTTCGCCCCACAATATCCTTTTGTGTCTCAGTGAGAGTGCGGTCAATAAAACTTTCAACAGGAGCATCTAGGAAGTGCTCTAATGAAACCAGTGCATCACAGAGGGTTTTTTCATACCCTAAACATTGTTTATATGGCTATAAAATTGACGTAATATGAGGAAGACTTGTCTCGAAATTCAGATGGATCTAAAGTGGGTCACATTACGTTATAAGGTTTTCCATTCCAGGCTTCTAAAAGGAGTGTTTCTGAGTGAATTAAAAGCAGCCGTGTGTCCGAGTTTGTTTCTTTTTTTTTGTAGAGACGGTTCAGAGTTGGGTTGTTTTACCAGTTCTAGGAAAAGTCTGTCTCACCGCCCGCACAGCACAGAACAAAGAGAAAAGCTTCCCAGGGAGCTTTGTTCTTAGGCATTTCTCATTATTATAGAACTCTAATGATTAGTTGATTGACAGAAAGTCAACAGCTATTTTTTTGTAATCGAATAACCGTCTTATCGTCTTTTAAGTAGAAATTACAGCGGACAGCTTCTCGGATGTGAAGATTTGATGCTTTTTTCATTGTCATACATGAGAGGAAACCAAATATATTTTGGTTTTGGAAAGTCAGACAAAATCAAGACATTGGAAGTGTGGGAAATCTTTACCATCAAGCAACTGAGCTTTAGATGTGTAATGATGCTTAGGTTTTCATCGATGAGTGACTTACATTAAAGATGGCGGTCAGTTGGACTTTGTTGCTTAGTGGTTTGAGCGTATGTGCCAGCCGGCACACGTTGTCCCTCAAGGCTCGATGTTTGGCCCATTAAAGAAGCTTCATTTATTTCAACCCTGCAGAACAGTCCTTTGGCAACAAGAAAAGCTCAAGTAATCATTCCTAATCGTCTTTTAAGTAGAAATGCCAAAGCCTTGCTGGTTCCAGCTTTTCAAATGTGAGGATTTTATGCTTTTTCATTGTCATTGTTGGCAAACTAAATATCTTTTAGTTTTGTAAAGCTAGACATACAAAGACATTGGCTTGGATTTGGGAAACTATAATGAACTTTTTCACTTCTTCTTACATTTTATAGACAAAAGGACAGATTAATCATGTTCAATTTACCTAATCCTGTTCAGAATTTTGAAAAATCTGATATCCACGTGTTATTTCTTTCATGTCATGATTGTCTGTTCAGCATGGCTCACTTTTTGTTCTCAGTTTTAGCAAAGAAAACCTTTGACTTCTGATTTTGACATCGAATTTTGGCACGCCTTCATTGTCAAATCATCTCTTCTTCTGACTTCTCATGCTACTTTGCAGCCAGTTTCAGCATAGTTGTTGAGGACCAAGAATCGTCATCTGTGTGAAATGTGACAGTGCGCAGCAGACCCTTTGAAGTTTGACTTTTTCCATGTGTTGTCCTGTTCTGTTCTTGCTCTGAAACAACTCCACCATTCTCTGAGTGATACTTGATGGAACTTTCTTGCTGTCTACGTGTCCCCCACCCCCCCTCACCCCCACCCCCCTCACACACTGTGGGTCAGTCATGCACACTGATTAGATTAGGCAGCGCTTGGAGCTAATCACCCTCCTCTCTCCTTTCCCCTGCTATTCTTCGTTCCTGCGGTCACTCATTCTGCTCTCCGTCCTCGGGGCGCCTCCCGGAGATGAGCCTCTCCTGGAGGTACATCTGCCTCCAGCGGCCTGCTGTTTGCTGGGAAACCAGCAGGGCGGGGCCCTCGCAAGAACAAAGGCCTCACCCCCCTCCCTGCACTTGTCCTCTCTATCAATAGAGTGCTGACTGTAGGTCTGTGTGGAACATACCCTCCCCTGCAAAGAAAGAGACATCCAAAAAAAAAAAAGTGAATGACTTGTGGAGGGCACAGAGGTGGGAGGGAGGGGGGTTCAGGACCCTCCTGTTGGGTGAAATGAGGAGAAAGAATCTGCAGTGGGTTTTGTTCCTTTGTGGTGAGTGGGGGGTCAGTCTCAGGGGAATGCACGGCAGACAGACGGTGGGTTTGCAGCTGCATGGCCTCCAGCACTTTATCTCGTCCCGGAGTAACTGCAGGCTCATTAAACTCTGCTGGTAGCTGTGGTCAACATCCAATTCAGTTTAATTCACAGTCTCCGAGTCAAACCCGCTGCCGCCACCTGTTTTTCCTTTCCTCACGTCCATCCTGTCTTTTTACCGGCGGATAATATTTGAATATTGATTAAGCTGGAAGCTGGAGTCACTCCGGGATGCAGCTGTATGCTAATGATGGGTAGGTTATGACCTGCCACAATAGGCAGTCTGTGTAATGCATGATAAGACGGTATCATATGTTGAGTTTGGCTTATGCCATTGAACAGGCTGTAAAAGAGAGATAAGACCAGATTGTACATTGTGTTTGTGTCAAAGCTTAAAGTCATAATTTGATATGGTGTTTCTTTGCTGGTTCACACGAGAGAAAGAAAACAATGACTACAAAGAGTCTCAAGAATTTGCTGCCTGTTCAAACCAGGGCTGCAACTTATTATTAGCCATTATGAATTAATTGATGATTATTTTGTTTTATTTAGGCATTTTGGCAAACATTCTTATTTGCTTCCTTGCCAAGAGTTGGACACAAAAGATTGATTCCATTGTCATGTCTGTATGTTAATAATGAAGCTACAGCCACAAGGGATTTAACTTATACTACTGTTCAAAAGTTTGACGTCACTCACAAGAAAAACACTGTTTTTTTCAATGAAGATAACTTTAAACCAATCATAACTACACTGTGGTGTAATACAATGTGGTAAATGACTATTCTAGCTGCAAATGTCTGGTTTCTGGTGCAATATCTACATAGGCGTATAGAGGCCCATTTCCAGCAACTATCACTCCAGTGTTCTAATGGATTCATTGTGTTTGCTCATTGCGTCAGAAGGCTAATGGATGATTAGAAACCCTTGTGCAATCATGTTAGCACAACTGAAAACAGTTTAGCTGGTTAGAAAAGCTATAAAACGCAAAGTTTTACACAGACTTATGTGCTGGAACTTTTTCTTGGCAGGTCCATGTTTTTTCTGTGCCTCTCTCCTAAAATGAACAAAACCTAATTTAAAGTAACCTAAACTAACCTTAAACCTGAACTAGAAGAGCACAGAGCTTTATCAAAGCCAATGGTCAGTCTTCTGTCTGACATGCAAATATGCAGCGCAACCGAATAGTTGTGCAAATTCTTCTGAGTGGGCTGTCCTCTTAAATTGAATGGTTTCATCATTGGCCAAGATTCACAAAAATCAGCCCGGTAGTTTTTCTGTAATCTTGTTCACAGATAAACAGACAAACAGCAACCTAAACAAAACCTCCTCACCTAAACTAAACTAATTTAACCGCCTGCAATCTTTATAATTGAGTCACAAGGGAGAATGGTTTCAGTCTGCTCATTTTCTGCCTCTGGGCAAGAAAGTGAATAAGTGTACTATTCCTTTAATACAATATTAAAATATGTGAAAAACCACAGTTTAAAAACCAAAAGGCTGCTCAGTTTACAGTAAATCGTCACATTTTGATGAACTGTGAGTTAATGCGTGTAGCTGTTTACATCTATTCGCAATAAAATAATCTGTTAACAGCTCGCTGACTGTTGTAAATCAGGTATTTGAGGACAAAAGCTTTCTGTTTTCCACTGTGTTTCGCAGCGACATTTTAGAAACTCGTGTTTCTTTCTGTCTCATCCAAAATCGATTAACTGTGGGAACTTTTGATCAGGTTACAGTATTTTTTTTTTTTTACGGTTTCATTTTGAGTAATAAATTTCCACTTACGCATAAAAATTCCCTGATCAACCTTGTCATTACTGGTCGACTTTCCAACCGACTCCTTTCACTTTCCCTTAACTTTCACCCTCTGATCTTTACTGGGAGAAATTCCTCCAGCTGGTCTGAGCCCGTGCTGCTCACAGCCACAGATGTGATTCCCTTTTGTTTGGGTCCTGGTTTCGCCAGCGCCATGGAAACCCTATTTCGGTTTGGCCTGGCAGGCCATCACCGGTCATTATCACCACTGTACCCTGGTAGCCAGCAGAAGCACGACCAACAGGCCACAACGCTCCCTCTGTCTTTCCCTGCATCCTGCCTTGGCTCGCTCACATTTAATAGAGGTGACTCATTCTAAATATAATGGAGGTCACCGGTTTGACCTAATCCTGTTCATATTACTAACTGTATTCCCAGTAGTTTGACCGTTTGCCCCCGCAACTGTCGCAACGCCTGTCCGGCTTCCTGTTCTTGCTCGGCACCAGTGTGTGTGTTTACACTAACATGAAATTCTCAGTATTTTCTGAGAAAATGGGTCCCTGGATTCAGACGCCCTGCAGACAAAAACAAAACATTCCTATTTGTAGATGGTGACCATTGATTTTTACAGCTGAAATGATGAAATAACCAATGCTGCTGGCAGATTTAATCATCTGGAGCTGGCTTTCTAATGTTTACTAATAAAACATTGAAACACTTTTATAAAGCTTGTACAATGGTTAGTGTACATGTTAAATGTGCACTTGATGGCTTCATATATGATATTGTGAGACTGAGGGTCAAACTAACATGTTTCAGGCAAAAAAGTCATCTCCATGTAGAAGACATGAAATTAAATAAAGAGGCAGCATTGTTTCTGTATTCTGCTCTAGAGCGAATAGCAAATATTCCACTTAGTCAATTTGGAGCCGGATTGGACTGTGACAGCCTCATTGGAGTTGGTATTGGTCTCGCTTTCATGTTGTGGTCAACACGAGCCCGGCTGCAACACCAGTCATTAGAACTGCTCAACGCTACATTTTTAATCAGTGCTGCGCCACTTCAAGAATGTAAAGTTTCTGAATGAACTGATTGTGTTTTTGGCTTTCACCAGGGTTCCCACGGGGTGTGGAAAATCCGGAAAGTTATAGAATTTAAAAGCATGCATTCCAGACATAGAATTGCCTTTCTTCATTCTTCAGTTCCAGGATGTTGCATGCGTTTATTGATTTGCGGCGGCGGCATGCCACGACTTTAATAATAGCCGCCACTGTCACGCTCTCTCCCTCTTTGATATGCTACCGAACGCATGCAGACGCACCTGCACCGTGACTCGTTCTCCCCCTGCTGCACATAAACACCCTCCCCCTGAGCTCTGACCCTGCAGTCATGCCGTCCACGCTTGAGAGGCACGGCCGCTCCACTTAAAGACTTAAACACTTACAAATCGATTAGGCTTCTGCAGCGCTTTGTAGGAGCGCCGACCGTAGACTGTAAAATCAAAGGACTTCATGGCGCATTCAGGTGCACCTCATAAACTTGCTTCAAATGGCCATGAAGGTTGTTTCAGACAGGAAAGTTTATACATCTGTCCTAACTCTCTGTTCTTTCACTGCATCGTTTAAAGCAAAGCCATTGATTCACAAACATTGATGACTCAGAGTACATCCCATAAGTCTCCAGGCCTCGTTTTGACAATACTGTGACCTGGTTTGCCAGCAGTCTGGAATTAGCCGATGATCAGGTGTAACTGAGCTTGTCTAATGGTCTGTGCGGCTGTGAATTGATTTGTAGTGTGAGGACTCTCCAGGTGAGGGTGACTGCTCCCCTAGACTGGGCCAGGATAATGTTACAGCACCTGTGGACCACACATACACACACACACACACACACACACACACACACACACACACACGCACACACACACACACACACACACACACACACAAAGGAAGCCTCATGCAGGAGTCATTTTTTTTATTTCGACAATGATTCTCTAGGAATAATCCACCCTGCTTCTCAGCTACGACTTTAATCAAGATCAAAAAACATACCCTGAAGCTCCGGGACTTCATAGCCGGCTGATATGAACGGGCTTAATTGAATTTATCCGGAATTTGCCAGGCTAGGTTTCCAGCCACGGGCTTGTCAACAGATGCATCCTGTTTGATTCAATCTCAGGTATGATCAGCACCGACATGGCTCCGGTTAAATAAACACCAACACAGTTTCGGGTTCACCCCACAGTCAATTCACTCTCCTTCCTTCCTTCCTTCCTTCCTCGAACCCATTCCTTGATCTTATTTTTGCTAGAAACACATCCTTGTGGTTGCGATGCTTCTCGAAAAGCGCAATCAAAAGTGTTTACGTTTTAAAGCAAAAGTGACCGTTTCACATTTCTTATCCGAATAATCTGCTCTTTTTTCCCCAGATCTTTTCACTCTCCATAACTTGCTTTTGACCTGCAAAAAGAATGCAGGGAGGTATTTCTTTGTTTGCTGTTGTCATTGGGAGCAGCCCTCGACAGATAAGTGGTATTTGCCATCAGAAGGCAGCGGCTGCATGAGGAGCGTAAACACAGACACGGGGAAAAGAGAAGCGTAGAGGGTGGTAATAATAGTGGAGGGAGACAGAGAGAAGCGTAGAGGTAAACACGCTTTCAAGAGAAAGAAAAGAGAAAGTAGAGATTAAAAGGAAAGCAGAAAAGAAAAGGGAAAGAGAGGGTTTCACAATTAGCTGGAGGCGGCCCTGGGTCAGACATCTGTGATCCATCTCCCATGAGCAGGCGTCTGGATCTGCCTTTGTGTCCTCCCCTCCTTTCTCCCCCTCCTCTTCCTCTCCCTCTATCACTGTCCCCCCCTCCACCAGCGTCCCGACTCCTCTCTGACGGCCCCACAGGCTGCTGCACACATCGCTCACTCGGAGGGGAAGCAGTTTTTTTTTTTTTAATGGATACCTCTGACCTCCATCCATCCAACTTGTCAACTTACCTAAAAATGTCCGCTGGAGAGACTTGTAGAACACTTGAGATCACAGAGAAAACTGGAGGATTAATTGATTAGTTGATTGACAGGAAATGATGAAAAAACCCATCCCCATATTCTAAGATGTTTATTCTTTTAGTGTTCTATGATAATAAACCGGATAAATTTGTGCTGTGGACCTTTCTCCCAAAGACTAAATCAATCTAAGGTAATAAAATAACTATTATTTGGATTAAAACACACAGGAATACTAGATTCCTTTTCTTACAAGTCTGTTCCACTAGTTGCTGCTAAATGCCACTAAACCTCACACAATGCACCTTTATCACATAAATGTCAGTCTACCTCCATTGTCAATAAGTCAGAAAATAACTGTATAATGTTTTTGTGTCACTGTAGAACTTGGTCAGATCATAGAAAATAACCTAAATGTGATATCATCGATCTTATTTCAACTTGGGTTCGGATTACAAGTTTCTTAGACGCGTATTATCAGATTTGGACTGACCCATTTACCTCGATATGGCTAAATTAGCCAACAGTTGCCTATTTATACATACGGCAGATATGAACAATTCCAGTATTTGCTCTCTCTTTAGCCTTGTCTTTGGGCTCCTGAGGGAAATATTCATCTCTTTACCTGCTAAATGTTCTATTTTCACTGAAAACAGCTCTGATGAGAGCAGTAAGATTTCACCAAAACAGTAAATATCCAGGCCATGAAAAAAACAAACAAAAAACCAAAAGACCAAGCTGAAAGACACTAAACAAGCAGTTGATATGAAACTACTGATGGTCGCTGCTTCAACAGAGAAGCTGCTTTACAAACTGTCAGGTTAAACTGTCTTTAACCTGACAAGTAACAAAAAGATGCTATTGAGTTGCATTATGGGAAATGTGTTTTTTGCAGCTAGGCGCATATTCAGTGTAACTCAGCCTCTTCTACACCATTTTGTTTTACAGTCTGTCCCGTTCAAATCCTTAATTTGATTATTTTGCTTGCGAGTGCTCGTTCAACACCTAAACAGCACTTTAAGTGTCGCTGCAGCAGTGTTGACAAAGCTCCTTTTTAGGCAATTTCGCCTCAGACACATGCACTTCTCCGGATCGTGTAAACACTTATCTTATCCTCTACTCTCGGGATTGTTAAGCGCAGTAAAGAAAGCCGTTACAGCCTTGTTAATGCAGCACCGGTGGATTCCTGGTGTCCAATGGCCTGTGTCGCCGAGTGGGAACGTTTATCACCGCAGGTTCACAGGTTCAGAGAGGCGAGACGGAAAAGATGATGCCTCTTTGTCTTTTAGACATGATAATACAATTTGGCCAACGTAAGCGAGACTACAGAAAGGGGAGGAGGGGTGTGTATGTCTGCGTGCATGCATGCGTGTGTGTGTGTGTGTGTGTGCATGTGTTTATGTGTGTGTGAGATCTCCCATGAAATCCCTTTGCCTATTATGTCTGTCATCATGTCTGGAAGAGACTTGGCCTGTGTCCAATCCAGAGAAATTGCTTCCTATCCATATTGGAGAGCACTTAATACACCTGTCCCTTAACATATAATGACCCCAGTGATGACTTCACCACGTCTGCACAAAGAAACCAGGACACACATACAGTATGAAGCAAAAGTCATTATTTTCCTCATCTACATCCTCTTTTATTCTTTTATTTGGTGTTTTTCAGCTTCATCTTTTAATAAATAATATATACACCGGCCTCATAGAATGATGCTCTGCGGCCATCTGTTATGTTTCACTTTGAGCTAATGGACTAATCACTGCAAGGTGATGTCGTGTTAGTGTGTGTGTGTGTGTGTGTGTGCGGTCTGTGGTTTACAGCCAGGCCACGCACACATTCATGTATGTAAGCACACATGAGGAAATTGGATAGAGTGTGGATAATCATTGCATTAGTACAGAGTGTGTAATCAGCGTGCGCCTGAGGGAGTAAAACACACCTTGTGTTTTTGCTTTACAGACGGAGGATCCTGTTGTAATGGCCCCGGCTTGCGCTGTAGTGTTAAGTGTTTTTTGTGGAAGTGGAAAGGGGCGTGCGTTCGTGTCGGGGAGAATTAGGGCCCGAAGAGAGGAGACAGAGCTGGACGTTAGCGGCCTGATCTCATCCAAAGGGTGCATAATGTCATCCCGGATCGATTTTTCCATGCACAGATAATCACTTTAAAGATGTCTAGGTCTGAAATTATTCCTTTAAAAGCAGATCTGAAATCAAATCTTTGACTCTGCCTCCTAAATAAATGAACGCCTCCATCCACTTTTTCTGAAAAAAAGGGTAATTCTCCTCATTCTCTTCATTTGAAGGAAAAAAGTGGTAGATATGTTGTAACTCCAAACAAGCTGTCAAAGTAAAACAAAAAGAACAACACTCGCATGAAGGGATTTTTCTTTTCCACTACAAAACAATGAAACGCCGCTGTCTGTTTTGACACCGATGCCGCAGCCTTTCTACAAAGTTCTGTCTTGGAAAAGCTTAGTTTTCCAGGGGGAAAAAAAAATGCTGTTTTAATCCCAACCGAGGATCAAAACTGAGAGAAAAAAGACACGTTCATAAGTCGGCTGAGTGTGAACATGGGCTTTGTTTCTCCGTGTCTTTTAAATGTGCTGTTGAAATGCAAATTGACAGTCTGGCCTCCAGCACGTCCATTAATTCATAGTTCAAACATTACTGTTAGCATGTCTGGCTAACTCAAGCATTGTTTCCAAGGCCAAAAAGCATGTCTGGGATACCAGTTAGGCTACATTAAAGAAAGCCTTGTTCACAGCTAGCCCATCCATTGTGTAATGTTTCCTTTGTTGAAGCCAGTCCTGGACGCTATCACAATTTATGTAAGTTAACGCTTGTCCTGCTCTGTATTGGATTTGGAAAAGTTTACACTCAAGCAACCTCGGCCAACCTGACCAGACACAGCGTTACGTTTGCCAAACACATCTGTTAGTCCTCAATCCAAAAGCCCTTTTCTTGTAAAATTAAAAGTGAAACCTACTAGCGTCACTGTTTAAACACAATATTCGTATGAATATGTAACCATGTAATGGATTAGGACTTCATTACAAGATTCTTCCTTTAAATCAAGTCCAACGTAAACCAAAAAAAAAAAAAATCATTGGTTGCCAACTGGAAATAAGAAGCCTTCCTCTCCACCTCTGTCATGGACCCATGGTTTCAGAAATTACAGAGTTTTGACCATGGATCTATAATCATATCTGGATATATCAGCCCAACCATGTCCAGTGGCCACTCACGGTATTGCATCCAGAATGGCGGAAAATTCCTGTTGTGAAGCAGAAATCATTTTCCACACATTCCCCCCAGGAATGAACTGCAAACAAGGTTGAATATTACTCTTTGTATTATAAATGTTTCTTTCATTAATGTTTTACCTTTGTAAAACTTTCCCTGAACAAAAAGAAATGATTTTAAACCAGCATAATTGAAAGTAAATAAGGGTTTGACCCAGGTGCATGATGGGATAAACAATACTGCACATTAGGGCTCCAGCTAACGACTATCGAAGTAGTTGTTCAGTTCATGAAATGGTTTAACTGTTTAGAAAAGTTGAAGATTCAACCTAAAATGTCTTTTTTTTAGTCCAGACCAACAGTCCATGACCCAATCATAATCAGTTTACTATTATAGAAGACTAAAGAAACCAGAAAATAATCTTAAAAATTACTGAAGTCAATTAATCAATTATTAAAATAGTTCCTACCACTCAGCTAATTGTTGCAGCTCTACTGCACATTTTTACTTTGGGCTGCAGGGATTCCTGGAAGTAACCAGGAAGACAGAAGACCCTATAGGAATGACTCAGCGCTATTTTAGATCTGGCATCCAGTTATAATAATACAGCTGTGGTTTTGACGTCGTAAATCAGCCGTCGTTATCGTTGCAAACTCCATATGTGCCATGGAGGAAAGATGACAGACGTAGCAACAGTAGCTTAGCATTGTGGCCAATGCTAGAACCTGCATTTTTTGTGACATTCTAGATATTTTACGACGTCTTTGATCTGTTTCCATCCGCTGTCAGTCGGCATTTCAGACGGCGAAGTTGACCGTTGACAGCTATATGAGAAGCTGCTTTTATTGACACTAACGTTCAAAAGTTTGGGGTCAAAGAAAGAAATGTCCTTATTTTTGAGAGAAAGGCACTGTTTTTCCAATGAAGATAACTTTAATCAGAAATACACTCTATACATTGCTAATGTGGTAAATGACTATTCTAGCTGCAAATATCTGGTTTTTGGTGCAATATCTACATAGGTGTATAGTGGCCCATTTCCAGCAACTATCACTCCAGTGTTTTAATGGAACAATGTTTTTGCTCATTGCATCAGAAGGCTAATGGATGGTTAGAAAACCCTTGTGCAATCATGTTAGCACAGCTAAAAACAGTTTAGCTGGTTAGAGAAGCTACACAACTGACCTTCCTTTGACAAAAGCAAAGTTTGAAGAAAACAATTATTTCAAATACAAATTATTATTTATATTGTCAGCATCTTGACTATATTTTCTATCCATTGACTTTTCATGGAAAACACAAAATTGTCTGGGTGACCCCAAACTTTTGAGCAGTAGTGTAGCTAAGTGTAAAGGGTGGAATTAAAGGCAAATCAAAATTTTATTTAAATCTAATTGTCTTTAATTCGTCCACAGAGAAAAATGTACAATAACACTTTAAGGATTTACACAGAATTATGTGGTGAAACTATTTCCTGGCAGGTCCATGTTTTTTCTGTGTCTCTCTCCTAACTGAAATGAACAAAACCTGACTTAAAATAACATAGACTAACCTTAAACCTGAACTAGACTGAAATAAAAGTGTGACGTTTTATGGAAAACACAAAATCGCCTGGGTGACCCCAAACCTTTGAACAGTAGTGTACTTCTAATATCATTTCAAACACTTCAGATGTTTTTGACCATGAATACGTCACTGCTATCATGACCTGACAGGTGTAGCATCAGGAACTGAGAGTGTGTGTCAGAGAACACGTCAGCTGGGCATCTTTAGGAGACTCGCCGTGGCCTTGATACAGCAGCATTGTTTTTGTTTTTCGCTCAGTCGCCTTGACCGGCCCAGCTCACACCCAAACCCAGAGCGGAAGCTGCGCAGGCTCCAGAAACCCGGCGGTTTTCCCTCTTCTCTTTGAAGAGCTGCTGGCAGAGTGTTCAAAGCCCCTCTGTCTCAGCACCGGCTCCTAAAATAATGTGCGGTGAATGTAACGCAGCTGCACAGCTGAGCGGGAACAGGCAACCGATGCCTCGCTTTACCCGGGTTTTTCAGCGTTTCGTACGTTTTCCAGTACATTCCCTGCATTCTGCGCGACGAAATTCAAGCATCACCATAGCTGCCGCTTGTGTTTGATTCAACAGCGCCGAGAAATATTACTCCTCGCGTCCCACGTGTCTGATACTGAATCCACTCGGGCTGCCACTGAGCGGTTTCTGTGGTGCTGATGCAGCAACAGTTTCTAGTCCTATAAAAATGTTCCAGTGACACAGACAAAACACACACACACACACACACTGGCTGCCGAGTACAATGATGAGGTCATTGTTGGTCAAGTCTGTTTTGCATTGTGTGAATAGACAGCAGCTGTAGTGCCCATTCTTGATATTGGGAGCTTATGTAACCCAGTTTACACTGACAATATGTATTGTTTGTCCAGTAACAGATGTTCCCACATGGTTAACAATTGTAAATCCCGTTTATAAAGTTCATACAAGCTTTGAATAAACATGCGTTTGACCTTTAAAAACCTGCCAGGTGAGGACGTGCACCTTTAGGAAAACATCTGTTTTTTGTGCCTGATTTGTCTCCATTTTCTTTAAATATTTGCTCAGTTTCTTTTCCAAGCAGCTTGTTGAACACTATGCGGAGTCGGTGCGTTGCAGGGATTAGTGTGTGTGTGAGTGAATGGGTCCTGGATGCTTCCTAACACCTGTGTTGTGCATGTAGGCCTGCAGGGATGGAGCTCCTGAGCCGCCTGTTTTAATGAGAGCGCTCTGCTCAGCCTCACATGCCTCTCATTACTGCCCAGAGAGACAGAGCGAGGAGACGAGGACATGGGTTTCGAGGGATGAATATGAACCAGATGGAAAGTAATGAAACATATGTCTTATTCTTGTCTTTCCTCGCTGCCAGATCCATAATATTACTGTTTGATGTGTCACGGCCTTGATAAATACAACCTTTGATTTAGATTAAACAGTCTATAGTGTCACATTTCTGGCTCCTGCAGGGCCAGCTATAATACAAACTTAAAGCAATAGTTTGACGTTTGAGGATATACTCGCCTTTTTTTGTTGCCAAGAATTAGATAAAGAGTACGGTCACCACCTTTATGTGTGTCTGTCTGCAGCTGCAGCCAACAGGCGGTTAGCATAGCTTAGCATAAAGGGGAAAAAAGTTACTGTAGTCTATAAAATCAGAAATCAGGAAATGAAAATGGATGTTATAATTTTGCAGGAATGTCTTCAAATATCTTCAGATCAGTCAAAAAACAATAGAATCATCACATCTGAAAAGCTGCAACAAACAAATGCCCTTTTATGCTTAAAAATATGAAAATAGTTGCATCTTCATTTTCTGTTGACTGATTAAGCAACTAATTGTTTGCAGCTCTACTGGTGAATTATCATGCATTATTCATACCAGGGTCATAAAGTAGGAAATGTATAATCAATATTGTTAACTGCATCTGTGCTTTTCATGCTAGAACATTTTTAGAGCATTCAACCACCTGTAAAACCACAAGTTGTCGTTCTATAACTTCAGTTTCTATATGATTTGAACAGATGACATTTAACATGTGAATAATGAGCTTTATTGGTGCTCGTTAATCCTTTGGACAGGGCCAGACTAGCTGTTTCCCCCCTTTATGCTAAACTAAGCTGAAAACCAGACATGAGAAGGGTGTCAAATCTTCTCATCTAACACTCCTGCAACAAAGCGGAAAAAAACACATTTTCCAAAATGTCGAGCTATTCCCTCAAATGATGAAAACCCACATACTTCCCCTTCTGCTCGGCTCCCCTGTTCCCAAAGCCCTTCAATACTGTAAGAAAGACTCTTTTGTGGTGGGTCTGGGCTGCAGTGAACATCCCTACAGGCATCCCCCAGTCCCCACTTAATAGCCTGCCCCCAGCTGTGGAACTTAACTAGGAGGTATTTGCAAGTATGGGCATTTTTGGCATGACTTAAAGGGGCCAAAATGGTAGCTGGATACACCAGCGTTTTGGGGGAAATCCGCTCAGCTGTGGAAATTTGCGTGTATCCACTTTTGTAATTGTAAAAATGCCCCCAAAAAAAGAATCCACAGTGTTGAGGGTTGGGCTGAGGTGGTCCCTCAACTCAAAGCATCAATCTGCTGCTAAACCATATCTCTGTTATTACGAATTTGTCCGTGAAATGACCTGTTTATTTCATCAGATCCCAGTGTGGGAACAGCGAGGAGTCACCTGCAACTTTTTCACCCCGACGCTGCTGCTGAACAAACTGACTGAAAAAAAAAATCAAACCACACATCACAAATCCGGTCAGTGTTTGGTGTTATACCCAACAGATGTTTCCTATTCTTCCCAGCTGACTGAATATGAAAAATAAAAAATGAAGGTTTAATTCAATGGAAGATCATTGATTTAGAAGCCTGCTGTACGACTGCTATTGCTGTTTATTAGTGTAGTGAGAGTCGCACTGATCCCTGTGAAGCTGCTGTGTTATTTCAAGCTTATTTCAGGGATTTTATTGCGAAATACCGCTTGTTTTTCCACTGTTCATAAACTCGACGTCAATTCTGATCACGCCGTATTTTATTATGTTATATTCCCTTATCGGAGCATCGCTTTTCATACAAACGGATCAAACTGTGGAGGTGGTGTTTCCGCAGGCCGTGCTGCACACTGGGATGGTGTGTGTTTCAGCCACTTAGGCACAAATCATTACTCGATCTGTGCAAAACTCCACCTTTAGCTTCCTTTTAAAATAAATCTATTGACGTGTGCACGGTTATCTTCGCGCAATCTGCTTTATTCATCCCACGTTAGTGCTTTTATGCTCTGTTAGTGGAAAGTTTTTCAATCCTGCTAATGTTTTCACTATCGAACTCCCGACTATTGAACTGGCCGTTAACAGAGCTGAGTGCCTCCCTCTTTCTCTCTCTGGATAATATCCGTTAAAAGGCCTCAGCGGTCAGAGTAGAAGGGAAGGGAGTTGTCCATTAGTTAATTATCTACAGTCTCACGTACGTATGTGTGCCATTAGTGTGAAGACGGAGGGGTAACCCGAATCTGCTGCTGACAGCGGGAAGATGTTTGAATGTCTGTGGTCCTGTTGAGTTTTCATCGGTTAGATCTGAAAGAATGATCGGTTTCCTGCCACATGGGATATATCGATGCTGTGATGATTTATTATTAGTTCCTCTAAGTGTTATTGCAGGGTTTATGGTGGGAGCAGGCCCCTTCGACTTCACTAATGTCAACAGAAATGATTATACTTTCGTGAAATAAAACATTAAATTATAATCACATCATAACACGAATTTTAATCTAAATGAGAGACGTCACATGACCGCCGCTCAACATCCTCTATGTCCATGTGCCATAAATTGGCTTTTTTTAATCCAGTTTTAAGCCACAATTTTACCACATTTTTACTGTTGTAGCTTTTGGTAAAAGGGCTGTGTCTTTAACTGGATAAAAGGTTTTTAGTCCTTGGACGTGTGTAGTTTCTGGTGTTTTCTCGTGGTGAGGTTGCAGACTGCAACCAACCATGGATGTATTATAAAACCTGGATAGGGTACTGCCTCTCAGCAGCATGCTATTTTTCCCAGTGGCCATTAGTGGTACTGCAACAAAAAATCCCATGTGACTCAAAAAGCAGTTTTTCCATAGACCGCGATAAGGCAAGATGACAGCCCCAACTTTAACCCCTGTTAATTACTAATCTTTGTATTCCATATTTTTAAATCATAGACTTTTTGTTCATTAAAAACATTTCTAATGGCCAGAAAAGCTCTGGAAAATCTTGACGGGTTTTTATTTATTAATTAATTTTTTTAAATTTATTTACTCACAGTTTACACGTTCTGATGGGAGGCCCCAGAGCATCATGGGAGGTGACTCTACTGATCAGTCTCTGTGGGTTGCATAACATGGAAATAAACCTTTGTGTCAGGACCTTTTTCGGTGTATGTGCCATGGAGCAACTTCCACTGAAATGAATGGCGGCCATTTTTCAGTCCGGTATCCAGTTATATATTACATCCATGCAAACAACTGAATAACCTGAGCGTTTAGCAGGAGCTCAACACAAAAAAATGCAGAAGGGTGTTAAGGTCAGGATGTGGGTAACTGGGATTTTGTGATTTAACACCTTTCACACAGAGCTTATATATAATTTGACCCACTTACTTACATGGTTGGCTTTATAGCTTATATAATATACATTATACAATGTGTTTTTTGTGCGCTAAACATTATGCAACATTGCCACAGGGACACACGTTACGTCAAATGAGGGATGCAGACATCAGCCTCTCTCTCTCTCTCTCTTTTTAGGAACACGTGAAAGAGTTTAAAAGTTTCTCCAGGTGCAGTCACTCCTCCGTCTCAGATTTACAGTAGATGGAAAATACCAATAAGCAAAGCAAGAGAACAAAGATAATTGTTTTTGTTGTCGAAGCCAACAGCGACTGAACTGTGGCTCTCTGGAGATGGTGTGGTTTTGTGATTTGAGCTCATAGTCGTATTGTCTTCTGCCGTCTCTGCAGGTAGCGAGGAGCGCGGGAGGAATCTGACATCATTCGGATTTAACCGCAGAGCCGGGTTCACCACGAGGTTCCACACAAGAGGTTGGTGGTGTCATGTCCAAAGGAACTTATACAACAGTCACGTTTGTTTGCATTTAGATGTTTTCTATATCCTTTTATCCTCTCATGTGTAGAGGGGTTTCCTCAGGAGATGGGAGACTCTTTGGAGTTGTGGCAAAACAAGCAGTTTCCTGCTTTTCTTGTAATGATATATTTGGGGTTCCTGGCACCTGTCTGTGACTGGTGGAAAAGCAACTTTTTCCCATTGCTCCTATTGTTCCAAGCAGGTGTTATCTAACATTACTCATTTGAATGAATGAGTGTGCATCTTAAATGTGGAAATTTAGTTTTGCACATTCAGAAACAAAAAAAAAACAACAAAAAAGAGGAAGCAACAGAGCCTGAGAAATTCTGACTTTTAGTTTACAGTAAATGACAAATGTATATCCCACACTGGGATCTATATATATATATATATATATAATTACAATTTGTAATTTCACCAACTTCAAAAAAGGCTGTAAATCAATCAATTATATAATAATTGCATGACTGGCCATAGTTAATCCAGAATCAATTTAAGTTAGTCACACATTTTTTATCTGTCTGCTGCTGCTGTGAAGGGACTTTTTCAAGTGTTAGTAGTCTTATCAGAATGTGAGTGAACAAGATATACTGGCTTTATTGTTGGAAATCAATTATATGCTGCGGTCATAATTTATGGAAACCTCAAGATCAACAGGCGACATTTAAATGTTCCATTACTTCAGTATTTACTCCCTGGATCCTTCACTTCAAAAGTAAATCACACAATGTAATCGCGTCCAACCTCACGAGGGAAAAATAAAGACATTCCCTTGTGTCCCGGGATAAAAGCAGGATAACACAAAATAAAACGAACAATAAATAAAGTGAGCAGGAAACAGTGGAAAAGGAGTGTGAGTGAAAGAATCTGTGGTAACTCGGTTCACAGATACAATAACCACACAGAACTCTGAGCTTTGAAGCTGTTCACAAAACTATTTTCTTTATTCATTGTTCCTTCATAGATGCCATCTGACTTCATGCCAGAAGCTAAACTACAGATGAGGTTCATTATAACAGAAACTCCATCAATGACACCTAAAAAATAATGAGACCCACAGAAGACAGCATATTATACAGCTAATTAGAACTGCATATTTTGATAGTTGATTAATCTATCAATTATTGAAGCAATTGATCGATTAGTTGTTTGGTTCATAAAATGGTGTAAAATGTTTCCTAAAGATGAAGATTCAATCTCAAATGTCTTTTTTTGGTCAGACCAGTAGTCCATAACCCAAAGATTATTAGTTTGCTGTTATAGAAAACTAAAGAAACCAGAAAATCATCCGATTTGAGAAGCTGTAACTACAGAATTTGGACACTTTCTTGTTAAAAAAGACTTAAAATCGATTAATCAATGGTGACTAATGTAATAGTTGACAACTAATAAATTAATTGTCTAATCATCACATCTCAGGCTGCTTGTCTATACTTGTTAAAGAAATAACATGTTTTCCTTCTACTATTTTATTTAGATCATTTTAGAAGCCTGTGAAGTTAAGGTGAAACAGTCATTTACAAGGAAAATCACTTATTTTGTTGCAGAAATGTCCTTTTTTTCACTTTTACTACCTAACAGCTCCTGTTCCTGTATCAGAGTGAAACTGAAGGTAAAACAGCATCTTCACACGTGCTGTATTTTCATTACCCGCCTCTCTGACTCTGATAATCTGTCTGGTATATTTATCTGGATGAAGTAGGAAGTTGGGGGTGTTTTGGGGGCGTGAGGGGGTGGCTCATGTTTTTCCGATATGAAAGCAAACAATGGAATGAGAGATATTGAGCAGGGACCACCTGTGAAGGTCATTTTCAAAGTGGAAAGCCCCCGTTAGGATAATAAACAGAGTTTGTCACTTTGCTCCTAAAATAGGGCGACTTGATGTCAGCGGCAGCAGCTTCCTGTTATCTCGTGGTTGTTTTCTGCCTCTTTTGTCTCCACGGACACATCAATGAGTGAATACGCAGCCACTTCACTTTTTTCTATCAGGAAGTTACTTAAAACTGTCATGTATACAGCTCTGGAAAAAAATAAGAGATCATTAAGAGGCATTTTGTTCTGAAATCAGCATCTCTACATGTATTCCAGCCATTCCATTTCAGCGTCTGTTGAATTCCAACATGTGAACACCTCATTCTACTTAAAGAGGAACCAGGAGTGGAATAAAGTCACCCAAGAACAATGGTAAAGACTGTGGAGAGCAAGACGCAGGAAAGCTGGGATTAAAAATAAAGGTTATGGCAGAAAATATTGATTTCTGAACTCTTCTTTAATGTGAACATTAGTATGATGTTATTTTAAAATGAATTTATTATAATAGGATCATTTATGATAATATTTTTATTTGGAATTTGGGGGAAATGATGTTCCTTTTGCCCAAACACATACCTATAAGTAGTAAAATCAGAAAAACTGATAATTTTGCAGTGGTTTCTTATTATTTTCCAGAGCTGTATGTGTATAGTTTTACATCTTCTCTCTGCAGCGCTACAAAAACAGGTGGTTTTGTGTCTGTCTCTCCTCTGATTGGCTGTGTGCATTTCAACGTGGATTAACCTCTTGGAACATGGGGTCAATATTTATTACCTATTTTTTTTTCCAGACATGTATTTTAGTTTCTATCTATTTATTCCCAGTTGTTATCCGAGGATGTCTCTTCTGATTTACTCGGGACACATGAGACATGACTGCTATATTCTCCGCCAAGTCAGCTCTAACGCAGACAGATTTTTCCTATTGTATCTGCAGGATACTGCGGTGGTGTCCGTGTCCGCCGTGTTTTGGTATAATCCGACACGGACTGCTTTCCCTTCAACACTCACCTCTTTGTCTGCGAGAGAAAAGCGCTTACATCTCTCGCTTTACTCCCCCAAAACCGGCCCGACGACACCGGCGCGCGCTTCTTCGTTTCCCAGCCGCCCCGCCTGGTCCTCTCGTGTCCTCCTGTGTCCTCCTTTTCTCTCGCTTGTCTCGGCCGCTCACCTCCTCCACGAGCCCCAGAGCCGGGATGATATCTCTTGATGCCTCTATGAAACTTGAAGCAGACCTCCCTTCACCCCCCCATAACCCCACGTGTTCCTCCCAGTGCTTACTTTTGATTTGGAGCAGAGTATCAGGTTAAGCTCGGCGTGGCCACAACAGCGATGGCTCTGCCCCCCGGGGGGTGTTTGAATAAAGCAGCCAGGCGAGGTCTCAGCTTGCAGGGGGAGTTTGTGTTGTTTTGTGCTACAGTGGGAAACTCGGCTGGGTCTCGGCAGGTCAGAGCCACAGGGAAGTCGGGATTAAACCGCACTCATCCCGAGCACAAAACATAGCTCGAACAATGGCCTCGGCCCTCCAGAGATCTGCCGAATACCACCCGACCCCCGAGCCCAGCGGAGCAGCTGATTTCCTGAGTTGGGCCTGGAAAACAGAAGCACCTGGGGGGGGGGGGGGGGGGATTTGAGGTGGAAGGACTCCTCTGCTGCAGCCCCCCCTGCGTTTATGGATCCCGAGGCTACTAGCGAGGTGGGGCTGGAAATGGTTAAGCATAATGGAGACAGTGTTAGGCCTGAGGCCCCCCCCGACTCTGCAGCTGGAACAGTGGGAAACAGAGAAGTGCTGGGGCTCCTCGGGGCTCCAGGTCCATCAGCAGTCAGAGGAAGTAGGTGTGAAGAATGTAACCTTTAATTTCTTAAAGCAATACTTCACACAGTGGAATATTTCCCTTCTTTTTTAAGCACACTTGCTTGATCAAGCACATAAAAGAATACATCTTCAATGAGGCTGTCGAACAAATGTGTCAAGTGTGTCTATTTTAGACTTGTAAGACTCTAACTAAGACTCCTGACTGCTTCGTCATTGCATGATGAAGCAGCTTTATATCGGAACCTTCCACTTGATGTGTTCAAGTACAGTTGGACGTCAGAGCTCAGAGATCTTTCAATGCAACATATTCACATTGTTACTTTTTAGTCATAGTTAGTTTTTCAGGTTGGATTTTTTAGCAACACATGAAGTTCTTGGATGTGATACTTCACAACTGGTTCTCAACACGTCTTTGAATGCACCACTGAATTATCTCTGTGCTTTCAGTTTGTCAAAATACAATACAACAACTTACAAATGATTAATGCTATGTTTTTTAACATGAAAATGGGTCAGTAACAAACAGTGCTTGGCAAGATGAGAAAGTCAAAAGTTTTTTAAAATACAGATTTAAAAGCATTCATCATGTCTCTCAAAATGTAAATTTTCACCAAAAAAAGAATAATACAATTTTAATATTGAATCCCCCGAGAATATAAAACTAGTTGATAGTGGATTGTTTTAATTTGTTAAAATATTTTTATGAGAATAAAACTATGTGGTATCAGCTTTTTAGGGTGACATCACATGATATTTTTGGCATTATCCTAAATAGATAATAGTTTGCCTAAGCATTACAAATTCTGTATTACAAGACTAAGACCCCTGAATAATTATTGGTTTTACACCTTAAAATGTACTTAAATGCATATTTCTGTTTCACAACATATAGGACTAATGGGATCCCATGTTACTAGAACCATGTTGTCCTCTCACATTTCAAACCACATTTTCTCAAATGGGACGACGAAAATATACTGAAATATGAAACTGTATATCTTAACTTATCTTCACTTAACTTCACAGCAGAAGTTCCTGTTGGAAGATTAACCTGTAACCAGCCTGTAGCATCACATGTGGAGTCTGTGAATTCAATTACACTACACTCCAGTTGACAGCAGACCTGATCATTAGCATTTGGTAGGAAAAAAGAGATAGATGCATTTGAGCTTTGGTGTCCCATATTTCTCAGCCAGGCAGACCCTTAATGGATTTCTATCTATAAAGACAGACCAGTTTCTCCTGCTTTGTTTTCCTCACAACAAACAAACAGCAGTGCTGATTGTTGCCCTGCGGCACAAGAATGGATCTTATCTCCGTTTTGCTCAGCAGATTTCAACCTTCAGCCTCAACAACTCTGGCTGATATTTAATTCCTCAGAGATGCTGAACAGACAGATGGAGGCAAGCCGGGGCCACGGAAAAAAAATTTCACAAGATGGCGTCGATTGAACCCGGCTCTGTTGACCGCGGCATGTTGGCCACCCACTTTGAAGCCAGCCTGCGATATGTCAGATGGTCTTTGTTTTCCATCACCTTCTTAACCTCCATGGCGTGGGCTCGCCATGCGAGGGGCGTAGCGAGGCACCATTGACCTCCGCCTTTCTCACCAGCCGCACAGCTGAGGAATTATCCCGCTGCACCTCATCACCCAAACCAGGCCGACACACACAGGAACAGATGTTTCCGAGGGGAGAACAGTTGATCACTTAGGCCCAGAAAAAAACAGAGGTTTGCATGTTTAGTGTTGCTGGGTTCCACATGTGTTCATACATGGCTACGCTGCGTTTTTATTATGTTCTACATTACCATTTAAAAGTTTGGAGGTCACCCAGAGAATTTTGTATTTTCAATGAAAAATGGAAGTGTCACACTCTCAGTCAACTGCAAACAAGAGAAAAAACATCCGAGGCAACAGGAGAACGTGTTACAACATCACAACGACAGCTTCGGTGCCAGCTAAACTGATATTAAAAACCTTTAATTATGGTGCATTTCTTTCAAAAATAAGGACATTTCTAACTGACCCCAAACTTTTGAACAGTAGTGTACATCTCTAAATTGTAAGTTACGTTAGTTAGCTGGGCGACACGGTGGTGCAGGGGTTAGCGCTGTTGCCTCACACAGTAAGAAGGTCGCACGTTCAAGACCTCCTTGGGTCCTGGGTCTGGGACCTTTCTGTGTGGAGTTTGCATGTTCTCCCCGTGTCTGCGTGGGTTTTCACCGGGTACTCCGGCTTCCTCCCACAGTCCAAAAACATGCTGAGGTTAATTGGAGACTCTAAATTGCCCATAGGTGTGAGTGTGTGAGTGAATGGTGTGTGTGCCCCACGATTGGCTGGCGACCATCTGGGGTGTATTCCTGCCTCTCGCCGTAATGCACTGGGATTGGCTCCAGCAGACCCCTGTGACCCTAATGAGGAATAAGTGGGTATAGAAGATAATGGTTTGGTTCCATTGGAACACTGGACTGATAGTTGCTGGAAATGGGCCGATTTCTACATATCGCACCAAAAACCAGACATTTGGAGCTCGAATAGTCATTTACCACATTAGCAACATATAGAGTGTATTTCTGATTAGTTTAAAGATATCTTCATTGAAAAACAGTGCTTTTCTTTCAAAAATAAGGACATTCCTAAGTGACCCTAAACTTTTGAATGGTGGTGTATGTATGTATTTGGAGTAAAAAAAGATAGATGAATATCTGGGATAGATGAAGTTGTTATTTTCTCTCCCCCCATACGCACACACATAGACACACACACACACACAATCCCTCAGTCTTGAGGCGTGATAAGTCTGTGGTCGGCATGTTAGCTCCACACCTCTCGCAGGTGTATTCCCCACTGACCCGTGAGCCGTGAGATCTGTTCACCGCTCAGGTTTCTACCCCGTTTCCCATTATTCCTTTTTTTTCTCACCTCCTTCTCTCTTTCCCACGCTGCCATCTTGCTTCCCCTGCAGCTCAGTGTTGGGATTTCCTCACCTTCAATACATCCTTGTGTTTACGCTCCGGCACTACTCCCCCCAGAAAGTTCATAAATTCAGCAAATATAGCCGCAGAGATAACACTCCCACACTCAGATATGGTGAACTACGCCCACGTCTACACAGTGTAATGGATAAAAATGATGTGCTGTCTCACTGGGGGGAAAAAAACATGAAGAAGATGTTGTCAGGGAAAATATTCTGTAGAAGAAAAGAAAAATAAACGTGCTTTAAGTAAGTTGTTTTAATAGCATCCAACTGTTTCTGTTAAAATCATGAAATTACCTCAGAGCTTGTTTTTCTGATAAGTCAATGACTGAAATTATCCAGATAAAGATAATAGATGAAAAAACACAGATTTAAAAAATATATCATAAAATCTGGAATGGGCAGGAAGTTGATGATGTCATGTGAGAGGAAGCACTGATGATCTTTGGGTTATGGACTGTTGGTCTGGACAAAAAGACATTTAAGGTTGAATATTCAGCTTTGCGAAACAGTGATCGCCATTTTAAACCATTTCATGAACCAAACAATGAATCAATAAAGTCACCTTAATGTGCGGTATTGTCAAATTGGCTCATTATTGGCTCAAACCCATAGACTTTATCTTGTGCTGGTTTAAAATCACTTTTTTTTTGTTCAGGTCATGTTTTACAAAGATAAACCAATAAAAAAAATTGTTCAAGAAAGACATGTTTATATTCCTAAACTAAGCTATAGAAGCAAGTATTGCTTTGGTCATTTTCTGTACTGAAATGAAGATTTTGGACAAACACACACTGAGTCCAATGCAGACTGAGAGTTAAAAAATATATGGTGCAGAGAGAGCAGATGCGTCTTATCCCCTGTGTGTGTGTGTGTGTGTGTGTGTGTGTGTGTGTGTGTGTGTGTGTGTGTGTGTGTGCATGTTAAACATCTGCCGACACGTGACTGCCTGTTGAAGGGCCTTTTGCAGTCGTGGCCTTGGAGCAGCCAGATGGTCGTATAGCTGCTCCCTCTGCAGGACTCAAACTTCCTGATTACAAAAAGGAGAAAACGTACATGAGTGACGACTCCCTGACACCCGTCTGTCCTCCATATCTGCTGGTCAACTGATTTCTGGAGGGATAATGTATGTGACATCCCTGAAAAAAGAGAATCATCATCCTCATGCTCCCATCAGCTATCAGACATTTTACTTGTCTCGACATTTGTTTTGCACTTCAGAGTGTTTTCCTAATAATCTGCGTCTTGATTCCACCGCACAGCCAGCTGCCGTTATGATTTTCCCCAACTGGAAACCCAAATATTCCATCCGGCCGTCCATGTCTTTCCATATGTCGCCCCCCCCCTCCGCTGCCGACTCTTTCCAGCTTTTCAAAGTGAACCCTGCGTAGCCTCTGCAGGGCGGCTGGCGTCTCCAGTGACGTAACACGTGCAGGCGCAGCTCCGATTGGAAACACGTGGAGATAAAAAACCTCATTGAGATATCCGAGGCATGTCCGGGAATCATGTGTCGACACGAGCCAAAATAAAACATTTGGTCTCCATAGTATCAAATCAGTTCCTTCCTGACTTGGTCATGAGTCACTGTTGATTTATCAAACCTGCGGCTTTGCTGCACCTGAATATTTAGGTCACTCGGAAACCTTTGTGTTGTAATCGTGTTCATAACTTTGTTCTGCCTTATCGAGATAGGTGTTAAAACTCTGAATATTTCCATTCAGATACCGTCTGTGTGCAGCTTAACCCGACTTTAAAATGGAAAATATCTTCATGCACCTGGGCTCAAATGTTTTTAAACCCTTTTGGAGAAATGTGTAATTTAAATGTGAATTTTATGTCTCTCAGTCGTCATAAATTGATTTTATAGCGAGTTTTAAGCCACATTTTTACGATACCTTGTTTTTTTTAAACTATCTTTAACCGGATTAAAGGATTTTAGGGATCTGACATAAATCAATTGAAATAAATCTCTTGTTCACCTATGAGGCGTTTCAGCCTTGAGAGCCAGGATAAATTAGGTTACAAGGTCTTGTAGCCTTAGATCAGAACTACAGTTCTTGTAAAGTAACATTGCATAAAATGTATAAATATGAAATGCCTCTTTCTGAAAACAGTTGGCTATAACTCACAAATCTCCGCTCAAAATCAGGCCACGTTCAGGGTGAAGTAATATTTTCCAAATACGACTTGTTTTCTCTTTTCATTCTTGCACGCTTACAAATGTTTTAATGTTTCGAAGCGTTTTAAAATAAGCTCCTGCTTGTTCACAGAATGACTTATAATGTTTGTTTTTATATCTAAGACAAGTGATAAAAATATTCGTTTACCGCTTCAAAACATGTTTTTGGGTGTTGTCGCCGTTGCTGAACAGTGTTACAGGCCTAATTGAAACAAGACCTTCGTGTTCAGGCCATTTTATAAAATCTCGTCATCCACATCTTGTCTGAATTGAAGCTGTTATCAGAGATTTGTCTGTGCTTCGGGTCAGACCGGTCGTCTTTCTATATTGACCAGGCACTGACAAGGGGAGGTGAATGAGCGGCCGGGCTCAGTTTGAATGATGTTTTAGCTTTAGCTTTAGCTTTAGCCTGGCATGCGTCTGGTGCTTGCATGTGTGGACGTCCTGCTACGATGGGGCCTGCTGAGGAGGATCTCTCTCCTGTGATCCTCCGGCCTTTGATGTGAGGGTCTGTGCCGTGTCGGAGCTCCTCTGGCTGCCAAGAGAAATCTCCCCCGAGCGTCTCCCGCTCCGGACCGGGCCGCGCCATCGGCTTTTTCCCTTTCAGCCTGTAAGATGATCCCCGGTCCGTCTCTGTCTGATCTGTGTCGGCATCTCCAAATCACAAACATGATATGTGAGAACTAGGTCCGCTCACAGTCAGGTTGGCCCCTGATAGGGATGAGAACATAAACACAGAGTGTATTTTCGCTGAGGTACTTAGCAACTGATCGTCCTCCAAACGGGGGATTAGTGAGAGTCTGGAGTCTTTTTGTCACCTTTCCAAAAGCCAAAACATAAGAGCAGGCGTGTGAGGGAAGAATAAAAATGTCTGTTTATCTGCTCTAATGCAGCTCCTACGGTTTTAACAAGAGTTTACAGTGTTACAGCAAAGGCAAAAGAGCACATTAAAGGCCCTGATTGTAACTTTACAGATTGAAATATATGTGAATGACTAGACTTAAACTACTGTTCAAAAGTTTGGGGTCACCCAGATTTGTGTTTTTCATGAAAAGTCACACTTAGTTGAGTTGTAAAACAAATAGAAAATGTTATTACATTAGCCTTGTGATGCAAAGAGCAAACACATTGTACCATTATAACACTGGAGTGATAGTTGCTGGAAATGGGCCTCTATACACCTATGTAGATATTGATGCACCAAAAAACAGACATTTGCAGCTAGAATAGTCATTCACCACATTAGCAATGTATCAGAGAAAAAAAAACACAGTTTTCCTTTCAAAAATAAGGACATTTCTAAGTGACCTTAAACTTTTGAATGGTAGTGTATGTTACCATTATTTTAATACTTTAATCAAATAAGAGATGGCTGCATCTCAGTGTCAGTGTGTATTCAACAGTGATGTTGTTGCCAAGCAGAAGTTTAAATTTAAATTCACTTTTTATCCAGTTTTTAAGCCACAGTTTTACAATACACTTTTAGATGTTCATTGTTCTTTTAACTATCTTTAATTAAATTAATGTTTTAAGTCATCAAACTCCCCTAGCAGTAAAAAATGACATATTGTGTTTTTAACTCGATTGAATGAATCTGCTGTAGCAACATTTCAGCCAACAAAATCCTTTGTTTTCCATCTAGAAAATAAAAAAAAAAAATCCGCTTCAGTCTAAACATCAAGGGTGTGGCTTATACATATATGTAATATGTATATATTTATTATATATTTATATGTTTATATTATTATTTTCTACTAGTTAAAGAGATAGTTCACCTCCAAAATGTTTTTTTCTGTTGATTACTCACCCATGGAGACTGGAATGCATGGGTACTTTTTGTTTGTTTTTGTACGTTCTGAAGACAATAATTTGATGATAGTCATATTTTCACCAGATGTGGTGTTTGGTGTATCCCACACCAGATCATCAAGGCTTCATGGACTCTGAAAGTGATAGTAAATAAGTCTTTTTTTGGGTGAACTACCAGTATTCCTTTAACCCTATGAGCCTATGAGCCTTTAAGTCTATGACTGCCATTCAAATACTATAATACTATTTTCTGCAAAGAAAAGAGTACAAAATGAAAGAAATAGTTACATAACATTCACTACTGGAGCAAGTAGTAAAAAACTAGTAGTAAATATAGTAGTAACATCACTACATCGTTATTTAAATGCTCTTGTAGTGAGGCACTACTTTGCACTACTACTCGGAACACTACTGTTAGTAGTGTATAGATTACACATTTACTACGCAACCACTATTACATGAATAGGTTTTGTGTAGTAATTCAACAGGAGTTTTTCATTAGGGAATCAATGTTTGTGGATTTTTCTGATATCCTTGGCATTTTCAGTAGACCTTGTGTGGCTTTAAAATGACCGTCACCGGTTGTTTATTGGGAATGAGTCAGATGATGAGCAGCTGTGCTGAATGGAGCTTCTTTTTTTTGTTTTTCATGACCAAACTCCCATTCAAACTGATAAAGAAAGGCCTCTTCCTCTGAGCACCCGGCCTATCGGCTTCTCTTCCTGTTTGAGTTTTTTTTTTTTTTTTTCCGCCTTCATATGGAACTCATTTGTCCGTCCTCTGGCTGTGTGAGTGAACACAAAGGTCTGACAGCCGCTGCACGGTTTGGCTTCCAACGCGAACCTGGGACACTCCATCAGCCGCAAAGCAAATCTATTAGACAAGACAGGGGAGCATCTGCTGTATCGGTCAGCTCACTGTACGTATCTGCTGTAATCTGGCAGTTTACATGTTTGTCACTGATTGAATGAAGACGGCTGTAACGGGATCTGTTGATGTATTGGGGATCAGGGACCAGACGGGATTTGGTGCGCGGGTTTATCTTGCGCTGAGTGAAAATGCAATTCTCATTTGGGCTGATAATAAGATGTTGGATTTGGCTTGATTGAAAGGGTGCAGAGAGCAATGAAAACAGAGCGAGGAGGTGAGAGAAACTGAGACAGAGAGAGAGAGAGAGAGAGAGAGAGAGAGAGAGAGAGAGAGAGAGAGAGAGAGAGAGAGAGACCCTAGGCAGCTCCAGCTCTCTTGTTATTTTAACCCAGATTCAGCACTAGAAATGTGGCCACCATGTGGACCCTCTCAAGAAGTGTGGCTCCAGTACTCAGCCTCTGGCCAATCAGAGGAGACGTGGCAGCCCCCGGGAGGAGGGGCGTAGGGGGAAAGGCTTATTCGGCAGCCGGAGTCTGAGAGAGGCATTCAAAAGTGTGCGAGCAGAGGAGGAGAGTCAGGGGCAGGAGAGCTGGATAACCCACAGACCCATGGAGACAGGTTGGACCATCTCTTTCTCAATTGCTCTGCGTTTGTTTTTTTTCCATTTAACCCTCCGAGGTGAGTCACCGGGCCAACACATGGCGCACGGCGTCCCCTCTTTCTTCAGCAGGAGAGATGGTTGATGTAACAGGATATAAATATTGTGTTTTAGGGTCTGAATCACAAGATCGCTGCAGCGTCAGTGCTGCAGGATGCTGAGCAGATGTGCACAAGTATTAGGAAAAACTGGCTCTGTTGCATGTGGAAAAGCTGAGTATGTAGTCCTTTGTTATTGACTACTATTATTACCAAGTTTTCCTTAAATAATGACAGGGCCAAGACTTTTTCTGTCCCCTAACGCCTACAAAGGAAATATATTGGAGATTTTGTTGTGTGTTTGACTCTCCGCCGCGTGTCTCATCTTTGAATTGAGCTTCATATTTGACAGGAAAGTGTGGTATTCAAGGTCCAGCACGACCAATCATCTCCTGCATTCCCTCTCAGTAGCTGCAGGGGCTTCTCATTCAAACAGATCCCCACAGATTATAAAGCAACCCCCCCGTTTTAAAATTGCTGTCAGGTCACACAAGGCAAAGAAAAAGAGGTGCCGGCTGGAAAATTCAGGGGAATCCAAAAGGATCTTAGGTATTTTCCCCCCTCATCGCCCGACAGGTTGTAGAAGTTGTTCTATATTCTGTAAAATCTCCCTAAAGCTTCATCCTGCCTCCAAACAAACACTCTCCATGGTGACGAGTGACTCCAGTCATGGCATGTCCATAGATATGTAGATTGTTTCCTGTCAGTAGCAGCGTGGAGAGGCGTTTCCTGCTGTTTTGTGGCTGTGATAAGAGAAAGGCTGAGTGGACTCTTTGAACAGCAGTTGTGGACGTAAGCTTTTTTTATTTTAGGGTGTCGATGCATTTGAATGTGTGTAAATACGTCTTCTTCATGACCCATCAGGCACCTTTAACAGAAAACTGATTTAAGGCTGTAATAATCAATCATTTTCAATGAATCAGCTACTTCTTTGGTTGAAAAAAAATCTGTGAAAATAATAACTTCCTGAAGGAGTTTTTTTTTTATTTGAACACAAGCCAGAAACTTGAAGTAAAGACATCCTCCCAACTGTGATTTTTTTTTTTGCTTGAAAAATGTCTGAAACAATCATTCGATAATCTAAATAGTTGCAGATTAAAGGTGCTCTGTTGAGTCTCAAGTAAACAACAAAAGTTCTGTTTACATGCAGTGTTCACAAAGCCATTGTGTGTATTATTCAGGTCCAACAAAAGTTTTGAAAGCATTTCCTTCCACTTTAAACATTTGCAAAGTTGTTTTTTTTCTTATTGTCACTTGACTGTGATGTTTGAGCTGAACTGTGCAGAGTTTAACTCTGGAAAGCTGCTTTCACGTTGATGTGCAGAAGAGGAAAGTTTCACTCTGCTCATCAGAAATATGAGTTTAAGTGAATCTATGTGCATGATTTGTGACATCACAACTAGTCTGAGGATCAATCACCCAGTATGTAAATTACAGAATTTTTTACAATCCTATTACTAATCAATTAATCGACAGACAGAAAAAGAATCACCTATTTTAATAATCGATTATTGGGATTTTTTTTAAAGAAAAAGTATTTAAAATCTTTGCATATAGCTTCTTAAATGTGAATATTTTCTAGAAAAATTAAAAAATCAAGACATCTTTGGCTTTTGAAATGGTGATCCTAATTTTTTACCATATTCTGGCATTTTACAGCCTAAACAACCATGTTATTAATCGTGAAAATATTCTACAGATTATTTGATGAAGAAAATGACTGAATGTCGGCGATTAAATTAATCATCACCCAATCGATGTGATTTGTTACAGTCATGTATTTGCGATTATCATATTTAACATGTTCGTAACAACTCTTTCAAATGTTATTTCTTGTTGCGTTTGCTTTGGCGTTTCTTTCTTGGAAACACCAAAGCAGCACAAAAGTCTGGCATTCTGCACGACTGGAATGGGTCGGGACCCCTGAGCAAGATGGCGGCAGCAGAGACGCGTCTGTCTTACGCGTATAAATCTATGACAGCCATCTGTAGATACACAGAACAACAGATCAAAACTGATTATCAGTTTCAGTTTGACCCTTTTCGAGTTAGTAAGATCGTAGGAATTGTGGAGCCAGTTCCTTCTTTTCATGCTGTGGAGCTACACGTTCACACTTTGTGGGAGCATGTGTTGGGTGGCTGGGGGTCCTGTAGGTGCATGTGTGCACCGGGGGATTAGAGTTTGGGGTGTCAGTGGGGTGGTGGGTGCAGTCTGAAAGACGTCAACTCCTGCGAGTATGTAAACCGAGCCTCAAATAATCCTCGGTCTCGCCCATGGTTACTCAAGGAGTCGAAAGGACATCATAAATCCACCTCAGGCCTCATGTATGTGGACTATCTTGGGAAAACTCCTGTTTCGAGATAACCGCTCGAATCTGCCTGGTCTGGGAAGCCCGAGCAGACATCTGGGCATATGGATGTTGTGGCAAATACCAGGTACATTAATAGAAGCAGACACGACTGGGCTTGTTCCAGATCTACTAACCCACATTCAAGCTGGCTTCAGACAAATTGAGACCCCGCAGGTGGGTACTGTTTAACCAACAGGCACGTGATACAAGCGTACCGCTGCCGAGTAGAGGTCAAAGGTTAAGTGTCCGGGTCTTCAAAGAGGTTCAGGCTCCATATCTGCCCAGCTGGTTCGAATTGTTTCAGCTCCGAAGTGTTTTCCAGCATTATTCCTGTCAGTGAGGAATTAGTCTCCTGCAACTGGCCAACAAATGTCTGACCGTAAACCTTCCAACTGCCCGTTTGTCCTAAATCCTAACGTCAAACATCAGTCTCGTCAAAGGTCCTTTGGGATTCCGCTCCCCGAAAACGTCTTCCGTTAGTGAATGCGTGGGTGCATCTGTTCCTGCATCTGTTCCTGGTGAGGCTGTTTGTGATTCATAAAATTAATTTGGGTTCAAAATCCACAGAGGCGGCTGTCTGTGCCTGTTCTTATGATCTCATCAGTCCAAACACAAGGTCGGTTACGTTAACGTCACACGCACACACACACACACACACACACACACACACACACACACACACACACAAAGACAAACACACACCGCCCTGTGAGAGACCACATATCTGGGTCATTTTCTCTCTCTCCGCTGGAAAAGAAGAAGAAGAAGAAGAAGAAGGGAGAGAAGAAAAAGAGGGCTGTTGTTGATATCTCAACAGGATGACAAAGATCAAAGTTTGTGTAACGCTCTTACTCACACACGTTCGCATTTGACCACAGAAGGGGACGTCAGAGCGGGTCCCCCCCCCTCCCCTCGCTGCTGTGAAGGCTCGCCGGGGGCCGGGTGATGGAAACCGTGCAGCGCAGGCGGCACACGTGTCAACAGCGGCCTGCAGCTCTCTGCTGCCCTGCCAGACGCCGACGGTTGGAGAATAAACTCCCGAGAGGCAGCAGGGAAACCAGGGCAGGGAAAAAAAAAAAAAACACAAAGAAACAACTGTCAGTTTTGGCCCAGAGTCGTATTTATAACAGGATCACAAAGGCCAGTATGGGCTTCGTTTCATGTTCCCTCTGGCTTTCTAGTTTACGCGTTTTAATATATGTTCTGCCCAAACATCTATCATTCATAGCCTGATTTATAGAAGATTTTATTCCTAAAATGAGAAAATGGATTTGTTTTTTTTCTTATTGTTATAGTGATAAAAAAAAAAATCCTATATCCAATATTTAACCCATTTAAGCCCAGATTTTTTCAAAGACTGCTCATTCGAGTCACTAAACAACACGTTATGTATCTATTTTTTCCAGTTTGTACTTTTTTCTTTGCAGAAAATAGCATTTTTAATGTCTATTATAGTTGCTGCTTGCACAAATATGCCCATAAACAAAAATCTATTCATTCCATGTACAAAATTCTTTTTTTGGGGGGGGGGGATTATTCTATAGACTTGAGTGATTAAATAGATACATACGTGTCAGGGTTGAAAATTGTAATAATCTAATTAAAATGACCTCTTTCTGGGAGGGTTCTCATGTTCTCAGGAGGAAAGGGCAGGAAGTTGATGATGTCATATGAGATGAAGCACTTGGAAACTAAATTATTTTGCTTTAAAACGTAAAAAGTCATCTCCCATCATGTCAGAAAAAAATTTGTATGAGTAACATTTCAATACCTGATTTTAAATATAAAATGACAGTCATAGACTTCAAGGCTCATAGGCTTCAATGGATCAAACAAACAGACCAGAAAAAAACAATCGTTTTAATGTAAGAAATCAAGTGGGGACGTTTCCTGGCGATGTCCATTAGTTAAAATCTCCCCCCTGTCATCTGTAGTGTCTGAGTGTATGATGTTAATCTGATGTAAGCTTTATAATCATGAAATAAAGCAGTTTATAGTTCAGTCAGGGACACTGTCATCAAGGAGTAGACCAAGTGGGAGAGACAGAATCTTCTGGTTACTGATTATAACGACCAACGCAAGAAAACCCTCTGTCTGTTTCCTCGCTTTGTGTCACCTTGTCTGTGTATGTGAGGTATGTGGGATGTAGGCAGCGGAACAAACAGGTGGGAGAGTTAAATCAGATGAAGCAGCGTAAAAGCAACTTGTTGGAGCTGGGAATATTCACTGGCAATAAAGACGGTTAATTATTAGTAAACTGATTCTGTGAAACAGAAAGTAGTCATGTTCAGTAAAGTAGCTCATATGACTCAGCAGTGGGAATCCTCTAAAGGAAATAAACATGTTATCATATTATAATAGTAACATCGATCAAATCACTTTTGTCTGATGAAGCTTGAGTCTTACTGTGCATATGAAGTTATTAGTCTATACATACACATACAGTTTGGACACACTTTCTCATTGAAGTGAATGGGAAGGTGTGTACCTGATCTCACTTCCCACTCAGACTTCCTGCTAATCTTCTTCCCGGCATTTCTTGCTGAGCACGAGTCATTTTATCCGACTTTTTCGTCCATGTAGGCTAATTCTCCTGCAGACTCGCCGGCTCGCATTTCGCTGTTTAATCCGAGCAATCCTTGTCTGAAAACGCTCATTATCGTTGTCTGTGCTCGTGAGGATTTGTGCACAACAAAGGCTTTCCTAGCACCAGGTGTTAGGACCAGTAAGTGTTAAAAGAGAGTCTTTTATGAGCTTTTTGCAGGATGGCCGGTCAGCAGTAAACACGAGCAAAGTCCACGTTTATTTGACGATGTCACAGTATATCACCGAAATCCAGCTGTTTATGACAGATTTGTGCGCATTGTGTGTTTTTTGTCAGTCGTGTTACTGCTTGGCAAGTTTTGTTTTTTTATTCTTTATGGACTGGGAACATCTGCCGCTTCCTCGTAGCCCTTTAGTGTCGCTGACCTGTCGGTGCAGGAGGGGTCGGTGTCGCTGAGGTTATCAGCGGTCATGTGACAGCTGGACGGCCGTTAGGTTATCAAGCGTAGGCCGACCCGGGGTCAGCTGTGTGGGCTGCGTGGTGAGAGGCCTCCGGCTTGGTTTCACCCTCCGCCTGCATCCGCTTCTCATTCCTCTGTTTCTACACACACATCGGGGCAGACATGCGTGTAAATTATCTGCTTCTATCTTTACAACCTCAGTCGTGAAGATCCGCCGTCACCGGAGAGGCCGAACACTCCCCTGATCGCAAATTTTCAAACATAAACACGCTCTGAACAGCTTTCCAGCTACACAGCTCATTAGAGCCTCTGCTCCTCCTCCACGATTTCCTCATTCTGCTTTTTTTACCCCAAATAAGACAGGGGAGCTGCGCTACAACAGAAATTACTGATCATCTTAAGAGCTTTGTTTATACGTGCAATTAAGGCTCAACTCGCCCTTGTTGTTGTGTCTCTGTTTTATCTCCTAGGTGTGTCTGATGTGACGCCAGCCGGCTGGCTCGGGGAACACGACTTCAATACGATGTAGACACCAAATGGGCAGACATAACCAGAGTCTGAGCATCCAGCCGACAGAAGGCGGGCGAGTCTGAAGGAGGAGGATCAGCAGCTGTTGGGCCGATACAACGCACACCGGCGGGAAGATAAAGAAGTGAAAATAAAAAAGGAGAGAGGGCGAAGGGAGAAGTCTGTGAATCATTGACGCCGACCTTTTCATGTGCAGCACCTACTCCTCCCTGTGAAGCGTTCACTCGCTCTCCCGTCTCCGCCGGAGAAGGATCGCGATCACCCAGAGCTCTCTGTGTCTCTGAGGGCCGTCCGTCCGTGACCCCGGCGGTCCCACCTCTTCACCTCCTTGCCAAGACCAGCTCCAGCCTCCGTCAGCATGTGCCATGTCATTGTCACCTGCCGCTCCATGCTGTGGACCCTGCTGAGTATTGTGGCGGCGTTCGGGGAGCTCATCGCCTTCATGAGCACTGACTGGCTGGTGGGGTTCCCCCGCACACCCGACGCCGTCTTCGGCCCCCACGGGGCCACGGCAGCCGGCGAGGCCTACAGGCCCACGCTGGGCATCTACGGCCGCTGTATTAAACTGCCCCACCTGCGCGGAGTACTGTGCGGACCCTACGCGATACACTTCGGGGAGATCGCCAGCGGGTTCTGGCAGGCGACGTCCATCTTCCTGGCGGCGGGGATCCTGCTGCTGTGCGCCGTGGCGTTCATCTCCGTGTTCACCATGTGCTTCCAGAGCATCATGAAGAAGAGCATCTTCAACGTGTGTGGACTGCTGCAAGGGATCGCAGGTGAGACACACGCAGGTTTTTAAGATTTGAGAAAAACTGATAACTGGTCTCTTTTTTTCCAGAGCCGTTTTAAGAACCACAAATCATCTCAGTAGAATTTGACATTTTTTCTTTAAAAGTCCTTTCTGCAGTGTTTTGCGTCATTAATATAATGAGCCTCTCCTCTGATTGGCTGTCTGCATTTCACTTTAGATTAAGGTTTTGGAACATGGGGGCAATATTTATTACCTAAAATCTCACTTTCTATGATATTGGATCTTTATATTTTTCTATTGCATGTCCCTGATCTTAAAGGATAAGTTCACAATGTTCTGAGTCTGTCTTAAAACAAAATGAAGGAAGTTTTTGTTTTATCCTATAATAACTCATTGCTTTCATTCTGACCATTTAAAGATCTCTTCTTAATGCACTTTCAATGTAACATCTGTGCAAAGATACATTCCAAAGTTTATCTGAGGTTTATGAAGAAGCTTCAGCTACAAATAAAGGGGATATCTCCCAAAGTTAAGAGTCTTTTTTAGTATAAAACTCCTTCTTTATGTTCCCCCGTTGAGCTGCAGTGAGGATAGTAACAGAAAGAGGGAATTTTTATATTAAAAAAACAAAGATATTCTCCTCAGTTTGCTGAAACCTCATATTAGATCAACTTTGCAATACTTTTGCACACGAAATGAGGCCTGTAGATTCTGTCCCCTGTGTCTCACATTTATCTGAAGGATCTTTAAATGGACAGAAGGAAGAGCAGAGGTGTCTCACAGACTCCGAGGTGCGTGTGTCATTGAATAAACAGTCTTTAAGTCCTACTCCGGGTGTGGCTACCACCACACACCTCCGAGCCAGAACCAATAAGACACCAAGACTTCTTTTTCAAACAAACTGCATCAGTCGTGCACATATATTTCCAATGTATTTGTTGCTTTTTGAGAGAGCGAGTGCTTCAGAGGAGAAGAGAATGGGTTTTGTCTAACGGCTTTGTGTCGGTTGAGTTCATTCCTGTGGCGTCCGCTGGGTCATCAAGGTAAATGAAAAGTTCTGCTTCCAGCTGAACACATTCATTACAAAGCGCCACAACTCCCACTGCGAGATTTATGTGTTTGATTTTGGTGGAGCCGTCGGTGAACTGCTCCCCCAAGCACCATCAGAGGAGCAAAAGACATGCCACCCTCGGAGCTGTCACTCCGAGCGACTGCCACCCAAATATTTACGTTCTACCCGATCAGCTGGAGGTTTTTTCCCTGATCACGCATGCGTATCTGTGTTTGTGTGTGAAGGGTGTGTGTCCTGCGCCTGTATGACCGAGCCGCCTCGACTGGCTGGAGTGAATTATGGAAAGGGAGGAGGCCAATGAGATCACTGAGCCTCCTCTTTCTTTCACAGGCTGTTACGCTCTCTGCTCTCCGGTGATTATGGCTTTGCTCCCCCACAGTTGTTTGGGGTTAAGGTGGGCGTGTGGTGAGGGACGAGCTGTAAACCCCAGCTGGCGGCTGAGGGAGAGCAGCTAGTGGACGATGAATGACTGCCGGGAGGCTGCAGATAGGTTAATGTGAATGTTGATTTAAAACACGATGGTTAGATGTTGTTACAGATTCTACTTTAGAAGATGAGTAGATGTACACCACCGTTCAAAAGTTTGGGGTCACTTAGAAATTTCCTTATTTTTTAAAGAAAAGCACTGTTATTTCAATGAAGATAACTTTAAACTAATCAGAAATACACTCTATACACTGCTAATGTGGTAAATGACTATTCTAGCTGCAAATGTCTGGTTTTTGGTGCAATATCTACATAGGTTTATAGAGGCCCATTTCCAGCAACTACCAGTGTTCTAATGGAACCAAACCATTATCTTTCCCTAAACCTAACTACTGTTAGTCACGCAGATGATAATGGGGAGCCCATAGCAACCACCACCATAGCAACAATAGAAACCTGAAAATTTCTTGGCAGCTAACTAACATATCTAACAATTTATAGATGTACACTACCGTTCAAAAGTTTGGGGTCACTTAGAAATTTCCTTAATTTGAAAGAAAAGCACTGTTTTTTTTTAGTGAAGATAACTTTAAACTAATCAGAAATACACTCTATACATTTGCTAATGTGATAAACAACGATTCGAGCTTCAAATGTCTGGTTTTTGGTGCAATATCCTAACCCTAGAGGCCCATTTCCAGCAACTATCACTCCAGGGTTCTAATGGTACAATGTGTTTGCTCATTGCGTCAGAAAGCTAATGGATGATTAGAAAACCCTTGTGCAATCATGTTAGCACAGCTGAAAACAGTTTAGCTGGTTATAGAAGCTATAAAACTGACCTTCCTTTGACAAAAGCAAAGTTCGAAAGAAAAAAATGATTATTTGAAATACAAGTCATTATTTCTAAACTTGTCAATGTAATTGTAATCTTGTAACTAAACTATTTAATCTTGACTATATTTTCTATTCATTTTACATGGTGGTAAATAAAAGTGTGACTCTTCATGGAAAACACAGTGTTGTCTGGATGACCCCAAACGTTTGAACAATAGTGTGGTTTTCAGTGATATAATGATTTATTATTTATTAGATGGAATTGAGTTTGGATGTTAAAGGAATATTCCACCAAAAAGATTTTTTTAAAGATTCTCTCACTGACCAAGGCTCTATAATTAATTTTTAATATCAGTTTGGCTGGCACCGAAGCTGTCGTCATGATGTTGTAACACATTCTCCTGTTGCCTCGGATGTTTTTTCTCTTGTTTGCAGTTGTTGACTCCAAAGAGCTTCTTTGTCCCCTGAGTGTGACACTTCCACTTCTCAATCAGGACACAGCATTGTGTCGTGGGGTCCAGATGTTTCCTTTGTTTAAATAGCCAGTCAATGGGATTTTATAGGTAATAGAAATTTAATTCAATATAACTCAATAGTTGATATTTTTTTGGTTTTCTTTAGTTTTCTAAAGAATAAACTGAATATCTGAAGGTTGTTGAGATGATACAAGACATTTTGTACCAAATGACAAAGTGATTAATCAAGGAAATAGTCAGACAGTCAGAGGCATGGTAATATTGCAGTAATATTACATCCCTTTTATTCACTAACCGGTTTAGAGTCTGGGACACACGCCGTCTGAAGGTAATGAAAGTAGGGGAAATAAACTGCAGAGTCTCCTCATTGTGGAGAGGATGAGGATGTGGAGGAGGAAGAGGAAAAGGGGGGTGAGCGGAGCTTCAAACAGCTGAGGAGGCGGCAGAGTTTCCTTCATGCCGCTCGGACCTGAAGGCCGATAACCCTTTACTCATTTCTGCCGCCGGAAAGCGATAAGACAGAGCGGGTCTGACATCCAGCGTGGATCAATCGGCCGCTTTGCACGGGACACGGAAGGAGCATCTTTAACGGTCTTTCCATGAGGCCTGCGGATGATATCACCCTCGCGAATACACACCACCAGCACTACCACACCGACTCTTCTACTAATCATTATTTCCACGATGCGTGCCGACCCTCTGGTAATGAGAAAACTGGAGCCAGACGGCAGATGTTTGGGGAAGTGATTGACCTCAGATGGGAAGATTGTGATGCCGTTGCCAGAGATGGTCGTCATTGCGCTGGTGTGGCTCCAAACCCCCATTAACCTAATCTTCACATACGCTGATGTCACTTGTACTTTTTTGCTCTTTGCTCTCTTGTCCCCCCGCGACACACTTCTCCTCAAACCCTCGGATGCCTTGAAGCTGACGCACGGTCACAGCTCGGGTGGTTTTTCAGAATGCAGGTGAAGGTAAACCTATAGCTTTTCTTGATCTGATGGCTAAAACAGACGCTCTTCTGCTGTCCACCAGTCAGACGACCTGTAAGTGAATTCTCCTCGTCGTCATTCATGTCAAACCGGGCCGAAAAGCATTTAGAGAGAAGACAGAAAACAAAACTTGGCCGTAAAACTGTCTCCAGCTCTGGCTGCTGATTCTTTAACTGTCTGCCGTAAACTCTCCCCCAGAGCTGTGAGTCACACCAGGCTTCATCCAACATTCGACCGTTGACCATGAGTCACCTCCAGGCTGGAAGTGAGGGAACAGGAAACACTTTCCTCTTGCAGGAAGTTTACAGTATGCTGCTTAAATTCCTTAAAGGGGAAATTACCGTGTGATGACAGTCCTGACATGAGAAGTGAGATTCGTTTATTAGCGTTTACAGTGGAGCAGCTGTTTCATAAGGTGTCAGACACATTGCAAACATGCAGTGTTAAGAGAACCTGTACAGTTGTTTTTAAAGGGCAGAATTCACATGTAGCGTTTTATGAGCAATTAATCATTGCTACTTCAACTTAGATCATGTACACGTATTCTATTTACAAGACATATGTGTACTTACATTTACTTAAAAAGTTTGTGGTCACTTAGAGATTTCCTTATTTTTGAAAGAAAAGCACTGTTTTTTTCAATGAAGATAACTTTACACTAATCACAATCTACATAGGTCTATAGAGGCTCATTTCCAACTATCACTCCAGTGTTCTAATGGTACAATGTGTTTGCTCATTGCATCAGAAAACCCTTGTGCTATTATTATAGGTGATAAATAAAAGTGTGACTTTTCATGGAAAACACAAACCTTTGAACGTGTAGTGTATGTGCACACATGTGACCCGACAGTTAAATTTACACATTTACATTATTAGAAATGCTAAAAATAAAAATAAGAGTTGCACCATAAAATGAAATCCAGCTGTCTAAGCTCAGCCAGTGAGAAGAGGTTAAAGGTTTGTGTTATTCACAGTTACTATTTTCCATCGAACCAAAAAACACACACAAAAAAGTTAAATTTGCACCTACAATAAAGCTCCCAGTCAAATATTCTACTTACGGGTGACAGGCTAAATAAAAGGATAAGGACTATAAAGTCATAAAAGGCAACCGTGATTTAATCTCCCTGCTCTCGACAGAGTTTTCTCTTTGCCCTCTCGCTGTCTCTCTTCTGCTTTTCTTTCTTGGAAAGTAGAAAAGGGGGGCGGAGGAGGAGGGGGAGTTCGTTGGGAGGAGAGACCAGACCTGCTGTGCTGTGTTAACAGGGAGCAGAGGTTAGATAGGACGGGGGGAGGGGTGTACCTATCAGACATGGATTGATGGTGGAGAATTGACAGTTTGCAAGTTAACAGAGACAAGAGCCAGTGCAGAGGGAATACTGAGGCTTGAAGGGTGGAGTGCAGCGGGATATTAGGTTAGAAGGTCCAGTCTGTGTGTGCGTGCGTGTGTGCGTGTGTGTGAGGGGGGGTGGGGGGGTCTTTTGAGAGGAGGGGCGGGGTTGGGAATTAAAACCATACCTTCAATCCATCACTGGAGCCGGCCTGGACGTCAGGGCAATGCAACAACATGTGGAAAGAATTTATGACCTAGTTTTCATTTCCTTGTTTAATACGATATTTGGGTGCTTTACGAGAGAAAGAATGGGAGGAGAAAGAAAAGGAAGCGAGGGGGAGATTAGGAGAGAATGAAGAGAGGGAAAGTCAGCTTCACCTCCGTGCTTTGTTTCTTATGAACAACGTCGGGAGGAGAAAACAGTCGGACTGAAAGCTCCCTCCCCGGTTCATTTATTATCTGTAATTTTATTATTGCGAATGCTGATTGGTGGCAGGCGGGCTGACTGATCCATGAGAGGAAGTCCAGAGGAAAGGATGGAAACCTCATGACTTTCAATTACTGAAGGTTGTTTATAGATGGTTATGTAGGATCCGATTATGTGCGTCTGTGCTGAGGGAGCAGGGAGAGTATTTAGGTGTCGGGGCTGGAAGTGGGTCACGGTTCCACAGGAAGTCACCCCGTCCTTCCAGTGAGACGTAGCGCCGGGAAAACCCCCTTCGGCTACTTTTTCCTGTTGTTCTCTTGCTCTCTGCGCCGCGCTGACCTGACCAGGTTGAGGTTTCCAGTGTCAAGATTCAGGCTCGGGTTCCTCCTTCCTGCCGCCGCACTGGAGGTCTCGCTGTGATTATCTTCAGTCGGCTGTCGTCAGGAAATCATTTCCGCCCGGTGTCGTGTTTTTTTTTGGGGGGGGACGCTCAGACATAACTGGACGGCGCTTTGGGAGGAAATGTTAGAGGGTCGGGTGGTGCTGGGATGAAAAGATGGCAAAAACATTTTTAATGTCATGTCAGGACATTTTTTTATTGCATTTTAACCCAAAACATTATCTTTCCCTAAACAACTGTAAGTCACACAGATGCAGGGAGCCCATAGCAACCACCACCATAGCAACAATGGAAACCTGAACATTTTTTCGTAGCTGACTAACATAACTAAACAATTTACAGATGTACACTACCATTCAAAGAAGATTTTTCAATGAATTATGACTAATCAGAAATACACTCTATACACTGCTAATGTGGTAAATGACTATTCTAGCTGCAAATGTCTGGTTTTTGGTGCAATATCTACATAGGTGTATAGAGGCCCATTTCCAGCAACTATCACTCCAGTGTTCTAATGGTACAATGTGTTTGCTCATTGTGTCAGAAGGCTAATGGATGATTAGAAAACCTTTGTGCAATCATGTTAGCACATTGTCTGGGTGACCCCAACCTTTTGAACGGTAGTGCATGCATTTAGTGAATGCATGCATCCTACTTGCATGAAGATTTTTAAAATAAAATGCTAATTTCTCAGTATAAAGGAAAATGCATTTTAATGTAAGAAGAAGTGTTTTGAACATATTGTAAGTTCTACAGCCTGAAACAAGCAGAGTTATTAGAGTTTCTGAACATCCTTCTCTCTGTTTGCTTTTTTTTTTTAATATCTCAGGTCTGTTTCTGATCCTGGGTCTGATGCTGTACCCTGCTGGCTGGGGTTCAGACAAGGTCCAGCTGTACTGCGGCCCCGACGCCGCCCCGTACCGGGCCGGGCTCTGCTCCATGGGCTGGGCCTTCTACACCGCCATGGGCGGCACCGTGCTCACCTTCATCTGCGCCGTCTTCTCCGCGCAGGCCGAGATCGCCACGTCCAGCGACAAGGTCCAAGAGGAGATCGAGGAGGGCAAGAGCCTGATATGCCTCCTCTGAGCCTCAGATACTTTATGCCGAAAACAGAAGAAGAGAAGAAGAGAATGAGAGAGAGAGAGATACAGGCCAATAATGACCAACACCTGCCTTGTTTTTCCTCATGAGGCCGGCCTGTGAAAGAGGCGCCTGCATTGTTTACCACTAAGACTGAATCTTATTTTTGTCCCTGTCTTGTGTTTATGTGGGAGAAATCTACAAGTGCCAAGTTTTTTTCTCAGTGTGTGTCCTTGTCTTTCTGCCACTAGAGGTGCTGTGTCTGTTATTGTATTCATGTAACACATGTGGCCGCCCTGTGAGGCTTCGTCTGTCACCACATGTCCTGTAAATAAGTGTGATTATATATATATTGTACATAGTTATGATCGCAGATTGATGGTCAGCTTGATCCAGGCTGGGCTGATGATGTCACTCTTGCCTTAAAAGAAAGAAGAAAAAAACAAAAAACACTGGTGTTTCTGTCGCCAGACCATGACCAGCAAACCTGGATCCTTTTTTTTTTTTTATCTGTTTGCCACGTGTGAGTATTAACTCAACAAGGGAACCACTACTCAGTCAGAATAAACTACTCACAGAATAAACAGCCTCAGAACCGAGTGGGTGTCCTTTAAAGCTTGCAGAATGTACTGTCATTTGAATGATTCATGTGTTTGCAAACCCTTGAAAATGTAACTTCACGAGCTCTGTGGTGCATTTTTTGTTGTTGTTTAACATGTAGTGAGCTTAATCCTAGCCTGAAGCTGAAAGATGACCTGTGAAGGGTCCTCTGCCCGGGACCTCGTTCAGCAGACATCCTGTAATCTGTGCACAAAAGACATGGACTGAAAGATGAGGTATATGAAGTATTGCTGTTATTAGTAACGTCTGGTTTCAGGGAGTGGAAGTCTGTGGAGTCATAGATAGTGTCCCTATCTATTCCCCGATATGTTTCTGCCAAACGAATAAAAAGAGAAGGGAAAAAATAAGGTTTGGTTTCAGGTTTTTTTTTTTTATATATCCAGTGAAAAACCTCAGTGTGGACGCGGAGGAGGGAGGAGATGCAGCAAGTGGAGCAGCCAGCTTGGTGCTGAGACCTCGGTTTGGCCCTTGAGGTGGGGGTGGGTACGTTTTCCAGCCAGCGGGTGATCAGTTTTTCCACTGATGCAGAACTGAACTCAGCGTGTGTGTGTGTGTGTGTGCGCGTGTGTGTTTCTCTCTCTGTGTGTGCTTCATATTATAAAATTAACAATAAATTTGCCACCTTTAGCCTCTGTTTGATTTGCTATTACCCATGCTATTACCTATGTGCGTTTGTGTGTGATCACAAGAGTTTCTCCTCAGATGTTCCTCTCTCCATGTGGACTACAGAGAAGCCTCTGGCACAACCCTGTGGCTCCCTTCCTCCACCAGCGCACTCAAAACTAAACACAGCGCTTGATGACTTCCAGATTAGGCACATGACAAATCGTGCAATCTGAAGAGTGCAGCAGAGATTCAGGCCGGTTTCTGTTAGCGTATCCCTTCGTAGAACAAGTCAGCGAAGAATGAGGATTTTAGGTTCTTCCCGCACTTGGCAGAGAACGAATATCACAGATGGTGATGAATAACTATCACATCCCTGCTGAGAGACAGTAACATAGACTAAAAACTGAAAATAAGACTGAAATCTAAAAGGAAATCTATAATGCAGCAGTGCATTAATGATAAGTGGTGAGGAAGTCTGCAGAAGCTTTACTTAAATAAAATTACCAACACAGCAATGTAAAAATACTCTATTTCAAATCATATTACAATATTACAATTAATCCTGTTACATAAATATTATGAGCTTCATCTACTTATAGTATTGCAGGAAAAGTACATAAAAATACAGAACTCCATGTGTCAATTTATTTTTGGAGTGTAATAAAAAATAAGAACAATCTTTCAGTATATTGTATATAGTAATTAGTTCTTTAGCCTTATGGTTACCATGGGGCCATAGTTTAGAAATATTATGGTGATCAATGGAGAAAAACAATTTATCTTTTGGATTTGTGTCATGGATGCATATATGCTTGTCTATTTACAATATTGATTTTCAATTAAAAAAAATAAATAAATAAAAAAAACCCCTGCACATTGTAAAAGAAAAAAGTATGACTTAAAAACAGGAATACTAGGTTGTAACTAGTATGTGTTTTGATCATTTGCTGAGGTAAGTTACCATGGAAGCGGGTGATTTACGGCAGTTCTGGTTATAAGTTTAGCATTATGAGAGCTGCAAACAAACTCATCTGTGCTCAACTAGCTACAATTCTTTGTTATAACCCTTAGCCGCTCGTTAGGTTCTTCATGAAAACAGTGATTTGTAGCTGTATAGTTAATTAGTTGGTTAGTTGCTAACCTGCGTGTGCACAGCAGGTAGAAGAGTAGCGCGGGGCAAAGCTACGAGGAGAAACAAAAGGAGAGAGGAGGTGATTATCAAAGTTGCAGACCTCAGCTTTAAAGTATTGCAGTAACCTGGCACTGGTTCTGTGTACACATGTGATATCGAAGGTTAAGTTGATTCTGTGCTACAGTTACAGTTAAGTTATCTAAATGTTAGGAGAGATGTGGTGAAGGTTACGGCAATATACGTATTAACAGTTCTATAATATGTATATCATTCATATCATATCCGATTTATTCCTGTCTGTGTGTCCATCAAACCTTGTGGTACAGTGAGAAATAGTCATGTATGAAATGTGTTATTTGTGATAAATGTTCAATAATCCTCTTAGAGTTAAATGACTCCAGTAAAGAATGTGTATCACATACTTTCTGTCACTTTTATATCTGTTATTGGTAGCCAAGATTTTCTGGAGCAGACTATAAAGGTCAGCTTGTTTTTGACCTTTAAACTACCATGGGATCATTCCATTTCTTCCAGCATTGCAAATTGAGAGGTTGTTATTCCTCCTCTGTGCCCCCCTTCCTGCTGGCAGTGAGTTAGGTCTGCAGCCAGTTTCCTCTTGTGAGAGTGTTGCTCAGCTTTATTTCACACAGGTCTGTTGGAGCAGAGACTGATGACTCAGCCCTTCACCTGATTACTGATTCATCATCTTGTGTCATTTTTTTAAGGAAAGTTTTCCAAATTCCTGGGTTCCACCTACTTAAATGTGAATATTTCTTGGTTTCTTTAGTGCTCTGTGATTGTAAACTGAAGTTCTTTGAGGAAAATATATTTGAGGGAGTTATTATGGACATTTTATAGACAATACAACTAATTGATTGAGAAAATATATATGTATATAGTATCCTATCCTCATCAATACAAATTATACTGTGACTTCCACAACAGAAAGATTTCCTAAACAACAAAATCTCTCTGCTATCGAGTCCTCAAGATCTGGTATTGTAGTAAAAAAAAAGTCTTCTTACTTTGAAGAATCGTTAAACAAGACTGAATACTTTATGATCATAAAAAAATGGCACTTAAATCTGCCATAACTTAACCTAGACACTAATGTAAAAGACATCTGTCAGCTGTTACAGATCTAAAACAAACTGCTGAATGACTTAAAAGACACGAACAAACTAAACAGATTGAAAACATGCAGGACTGTAAAGTGTTTGCCCTCTGAACAACGCTGTTGTAGAAAAACACTGCTGCATCTATGAACTTAACAGCTGTATGATGAGTGGTTAAATAAACTAAATGTGGGTCATATTTACATTAAAGTGGTTGAGAATGGATGAATTTAAGTTTTTTGATCACTACTGACCTCCTCTGGTTAACAGCTGCTGGTGCAGGCAAACTAAATATAATGTGATGATCACCCAAATGTTTTAAGTGCGTCTTAAAACAACAGTCAGGAGCCAAAATGAACATTGAAACATGTTGTTCTTGCTGTAATCATTCCACTTTCTGTTCATACTCACCATTAAGACTTCCTACTTCATAATGTAGATGATGGGAGACAAAATCCACAAATCTGCACAAACATGTATTAAACGTTTATTTGAAGTTAATATAAAACTCCAAATGAGTCAAATTAAGTCATTATATTTCAAGGTTAGACTCTTAATTCCTCTTTTTGTTACTATACTTCCACCACAGTTCAACAGGGAAATGCTGACAGGGAAATCTTTAACTACAGACTGTAAAAGTGGAAGCTATGCACTTTATTGTTTTACTATATTTAAGTTTGCCCCGGGACTGATTTAAAAGCACATGAAGTCTCAGCTGGATGTTTAACCACACAGAGAACAGATATAACTTTAGAGGAAAAGAGGAACCATGAAACACATACAGAAGAAGAATTTTATTCAGTGTTAATACAATAAATATACAAAACTGAAACTACTCAACATGCAACTGAAGGTGAAACCAGATCTTCAATTACTCCGAATCTTTGAGCAAACAGCCGACCGTCTGTAAATCGTACAAAATATACAAACATCCCTTCCATCATTTCATTAAAATTTAACTGTTAAGAGATGCTTAAATGACAGTTTCACTCAGTGTTTTCTACCAAACATCATCATGGTTGATTATAAAGCAGAGCTTAAAGCCACAGTCCATCTACAGTACGTCACACAGTTCACATTGCATTGCAGTCTAACACCATTCTCACATTTATCATGATTTTTGAAGCAACTAAAACAAAAATAAGCTGCAGAGGATTCTTTTTCTGTAATATTCATACAACTGTACTTATGTTTTACACATGTAATGATGCTAGTGGTTCAAATTAAGCCAGTATGAAATTTAAAAAAAGAAATTAACAGAGCAAAAACAGGAGAATTGCGTGAAGTCTTAACAGATTTTTTAAAAAAGTATCTTCAGTAAATCAGAAAGATCAAAGGCTCACAAATTAAGACTTTATAAGGCCCGATTCACTGTATTTACACTCCTGCACGACACATACATGCAAACGCTGAACTGGCTTAAACATGAAACCACAACACATGAGCCGACATGTGAAGCTTCCACTGGAGCGACATCAGTCTAGTATGTAGGGGGGAAAAAAAAGACACATGCAAAGACATTTTAGCAGGTAATAAGCTTTTTGAAATTATTTTCTGAGGAACACATAATGGAAAATAAAGAGACCAACAAGAACTTCAGATTTTGATGCATTTGATTGCGGGAGTTCACTGATAGTCAATCCACGATTCTCAAATGATGCAAGCAATGATCAGAAAACCAACAGGACTGACCTCATTGTTCTGATCCTTTAAACCTGTTTATATTGTAATAAAATCGCTGTACAGCACATACATTTAAAACGGGGGGTCAGTCTGTGTCTAATTTTGTACAATCTTGAATTTGTAACCTCGTCATGCAAAGTGAAGAGAACATCCTGAGTTAAACTGAGGTAAATCTCCAGCACACAAGAAAAGCCGGAGACGAGTTACACTTCTCCTCTTCCACTGTATAAACATGCAGCTGTACAGAATAGTGGCTCTCTCATGTCAAACCGTGTCAATGATTAGTTTTTTTTTTCCTTTAGAAAATGACACAGATTTTAGGCTTCATGTGAATGCTGAACTCAGCTGGTGCATGCTATGAATTAACCATCTACACACACGAGGCCGGTTATAGAAACATCCTTCCCAATAAAGTGCAACCAAACCGCGTTTCACAAATGGCTACGTGAGGATCATTATAGGCAAAAGACATCAAGCAAATAAATACTTGAACGCGAACTTTAAAGTGACAGTCCACCAAAAATCCAAAAATCTAAATCTTTTAGATATCAAAACACTGTTTGTTGGTGGGAAGCATGGCTTTTTAAAGTCTGTAGTTCTGTAGTTGATAAAGAAAAACAGCTGTGATGAGCTCAAATTTAGCTTTTAAAAAAGGTCCTATGTCAGAGATTTTAAGATCTTTGTGATTTTAAGGTCGAGGTGTAATGCAGAGAAAATGCACACAGCGCATATTCAGAAACTGAGCCTTAAATCAAACTGTCAGGACTTCAGTGAAGTTGTGATGTCACAACAACATAGTCACTACCCACGCACACCCCCCCATTCACAAGCATTCAAATCAGCCATTGATAGGAGAGGCTCAGTAATATTAATGACCTGCTCTTTATACAGGTCCAGAGAGGAGATGTAAAACTACAGCGAGATGATTTTTGGTTCTTAAAACCACAAATATATTCTATTAGTAACATCACAGACACAGTCAGTCGTTGCCCAACCCCCATTCAAAGCCATTCATAGCAGCCAATCACGAGGTGTTAAACTATATCAAGATGATTTCTGGTGCTTAAAACCACAAACATCTCGTTTAAATCTTGTTTAACTTTAAATAAAACCCAGGAAAAGTGTCAAATTGGTTCAATAGAAACTTCAGGGGTTTATATGCTTTAAAGTTAGGTTTGTCAGTTAGTTTCCAGTTTGTATTTTAGTTATCTGCCCTATTTAGTTCTGATTCTGATCTTTCAGTCATATTTGAGCCACGTTATTCTACCAATAATGAAAACAGAGTTTCTCCATAGTAATGTTATTGTGAAGAAGCAACAGGGAATTGTTTATCTGGACATTTGGATTTAGAGTTATTTGAATATGTTTGCTTGGGATCTGGAAAATTATGTTTGTTAGTGTTTTCTGACAAATTATAGAAAAAAAGTTATCAAAATAATAATTGCCAGTTAATGAAAACAAATACTACTTACAGCCCTGCGATCTAAGGATATGATTCTGGGAAATTTGGGGATTTTGAAGCATCACTTTAAGGAAGGCTACGTACTCTGAGTAAAAGCAGAAGGTAGAAGGCAAAGCAGTGAACTGGAATGCACAGCATTCATCTTCAGCAATACCAAGTCTCTCCACCAGGGGGCAGCAGTGTTGAGTTATAAACTCAGGGGAAAAAGAGACACAGCAGAAATAAATCAGAGAATGCTGCTGAATGACAATTAACAGACTGTAGTGAGTACTATACGCCGTCCATCTGTCCAATAATAAATTAATTTAAAAATAGGAAGTAGTGATTAGATCAATAAATCAAAGGCAGGCTCAGACAGACACACACACACACACACACACACACACACACACACACACACATAGAACTTGTTGGAAATGCCCAGGTAACTTCATAAGATGGGACATGGTTCGGCTACATTAGTGTCTGTCTGCGGGGGACAAACAGGCCTGGAGGCGGCACCGACTGTTATAGAGGCACACGAACATTCATTAGGTTGTTGGCCAAACTCACACAAACTCACAAAAAAAAAAAAAAGTCGAGCACACTGGTTGAGTGGTAGGAGTGCAGTGATGAGTCCCAGAGTCGCTGATGAGCGGGCACGCTGTAGCTGGGGGGAGGGAAGAGAGTCGAGGCCCTGTTTGAATGTTCCTCATTTGGGTTTTTCAGGTGGTAGGAGGCCAACTGGAGCGCGATCACACGTCACATATCGTCAGAAGGCTGGGAACTCTCCGTGGGTTCCGATGGGGGCTCGGTGGAAGCTGGGCGTTGCACTGAGAGAGGAAGAAGAGGGCGCGGGTCGGACGGAGAGAGGAGCGGACACCGCGGCGCCGATCAGATCTGCTCCTTGAAGCTTTCCGTCGCAGCCCTGGTGGCAGCGTTGGCGGCGGCCGTCTGCACCGTCTTGTTGGACATGACGCCGGTAGCGAACTCCTGCTGGGCCTTCTCAAAGCTGGCACCGGTGGTACGGTACATCGCATGGACCTGAGGAACATGTACAGCTTAGACTGTGACCCAGAAATATCTTGACTCCTGAATAAACAAGGAGGTACAGCTGCAACAATGAGTGGCAATAATCAATTTGAGTCATTTTTAAGAAGAAAATGTCCTAATTCTCTGGTTCCAGCTTCTCAAATCTGATTATATTCTAGTTTCTTTAATCTTCTATAATAGTAAACTGATGATCTTTGGGTTGTGGACTGTTGGTCTGGACAAAAGAAGAGATTTTAGGTCAACTCTGCAGCTTTGTGTAACACTGATCGACATTTTACTTCATTTTATGAACCAAACAACTAAAGAATTAATCACTTCAATAATCAATAGATTAAACAACTTCCAAAATAGTCATTAGTTGCAATTATACTTTCTACTCCACTAAATTTATCCGACAGCTTTATTTATAGACACAAGTAGAACTGATTTTATCTTTAATCCGATTAAAGATAAAAATCACTTCTATTTTCTGTATTTTTTTTCCAACTGCTCTTTTCTTATATGAATTTGCTATGCACTTTGTATAAAGGTAAAGTATCTAAAATTGGGTACATGTTAATATATAACACTAAAATGCTCTCACATGTATTTAATAATTGTTTGAACACTTAGAATCTACATTTGTAAACATGTCATCTTTATATATTTATTTATATATATTTATTTTTGTAGTTCTTTAGTTATCATTTTTGAGGAGGGGGATGTTCTGATATAATGTTTTATGTGATGCTTTCTTCATAATCAACTATCAAAATAATAGTTACCCTATAAGGAGAGAAATAGGATGAGAAAAGTACTATTAAAAGCATAATGACAGTTTTTGTTTTTTTTAAACAATTCTGGGATCTGTGTCTTCTACTGTTTGCCATTTTTTCACCTTTTTGAACATAATGAGGGACATGACAGCCAGTGACGTGAAGAGAGCAGCGATGAGGATCATTATGATGCCCACTGGGATGCTCTGATTCAGGCCAATCAGAGCAGAGATCCAGCCACTGAGGACAGGAAAGGGGTTTAAAGTCAACAAAACATTTCACCGTGAATAGACACCATCTGCAGCTGTTAATTCTGAGCCTGTTTAAAGATTTACTTCCTCAGAAACCAATGAGCTGGTGGCTGAGATCTAAAGCTGAAACTGAATAACACACGGTAGGTTTTGTTTTTTTCCAAATTGCTTGTTTCCTCACCTGGCGCCCCATCCAGTGATGCCGATACACTGGAGGACGTACACGCCCACCTGACAGATGTACACGAAGAAGAAGATAAAAAACCTGAATGAACTGTCACTCCTGCAGAAAAAAGAAGAACACAAAAAGCACAATGTGAACAAAATGGGGCACGGACAGCTGACTGCTTGTACACTTTCAAGTTAGAACTGCAACGATTACTCGATCAACAAAATTATATAAAATTGAGGGTTTCTTTGACTTCTGTAATGGTAAACTGGATATTTCGGGGTTTCGGACTATTGATTGGAAAATTAATAATGGGCACGTTTCACTATTTTCTGAATATTCAGACTATTTTATCGGCTGAACAACTAAATAATTAAACACACAATATGGGTGTTATGGTCTTCTTCTGGTTAGGATTCCCTCAGTGTTTGCCGTTCAGGTTTTTACTGGGAACTAAATTATCCTCTCCAAAATAAATAGATTCAGTAATTAAACCTAAGAAACACTGCTTTTCACCACTGCTACCTGAGCTACTGCAAATATTTGCTCAGCTTGTTTCTCTAATACCTTAAGATCCAGACATCCAATGACTAAAATCCTTCATGTGGTTAAAGATGGTTAAAAAACAACCAATAGGTAAAAAAATTCTATTGATAAAATGTGGTGTTAAACTGAATGAAAAATCTATTCATGGCAGCCATGTAACGTCCCCTGTTTACATTCAAATTAATGATTAAATTATAATTTACGTGTTTACAATTGTTAATGAAAGTGCACAACTCAACAGACCATAGATCTAGTCATTATTAGACACTTGAAAAGTTATTACAAATTTTGGGCCTTTAAGTACTAGCTGTTAGTTGCAGTTACATTTTAGGAAAATCCATTTCTCATACATTGTTACCTGAAAGCTCCATAAATTGGTCTGTACCAACAGACGAAAGAACAGGGTGTGAAGAGCAAGAGCCACAGAATGGACAAGCCAAAGTCCACGCCGCGACTCGCGTCCACACAGAACCAGGAGAGACAGCCGATCATGTTCGCCAGCAGCGTCCCGGCATGAACTGAGAAGAGAAAAACAAAAAGAGGAAAAAACAAACAGCGTGGGTGAGTATCTGGATGGAGCTTTTGGTGAAAGTGGGGCAGCATTGGCACGTCACCGTGCTGTCGGGGCCTGGAAAGTAGGCTGCAGGACACAGCAGGGTCCAGTGTCCTGCCAAGCTGAGGAAACACAGACGCTTAATGTTACAGCATGCAACACTGCGCAGGACTGAGAACAGGAAACACATGCACATTCAATTATTCATTACTATTTTGTGGGATCTAATTGTAATTCTACTGTAGAGTAACAGGCAGCTGTTTGCAGGAACTACTGAGCAACCACGTTACACCTCAGTGTGAAATATGACATTATCCTGCTGAGTGGAGGAGGATGGGCGACATCTGCATCATCCTCCCTTACTTCAGCTGTTAAATATCCATGAGAAATGCTTTGCTGGTATTGACAGTAATCTGTAGATACTAAAAGAGAAACGGGGTGGGGGAGTCCTATCAACCGTCCACTGCTCTCTGAAGTCTGCATCTTAAACTTTAGGCGATCATCTGACCCAAACATGACATCATGCCACATGACTGCACCACGTGCCTTCGTCATGTGGCTTCAAGAATTCCACAGGAGGCCGTTCACCGCCGGATCTCAGAAACGAATTGTAATTTTAAACACTATCAGGAGGACTGGGCTGTGAAGGTAGAGGGAGGAGAAACAGTGGCTCCTTTTTAAAAAGTGGGGGTACAATATCTTACTGATCACTTTAAAGGATCTTTGTAGCTTAACAGCAAATAAGCAGTTTGAGTTCTTTTATCTGAGCCAGAGGCTTGACTGATTGCTACAGGGGACTGATTGATTATTGTCCATACCATATTGGTTTTATCTGTTGCTTTTTTGATCTAAACAGTCTATAAAATGTTCCCCATTTTCAGACATTTTATAGACTGAACAACTAAATAATGAATGCACAATATGTGGGGCTATGGGCTTCTTCTGGTTAGGATTCCTTCAGTTTGTTGTTTAGTGAGAACTAAATTATCCTCAGAGTTCTCCATCTCCAAAATTAAACAGATTATTAAACCTAAAAAACATTGTTCATCACTGCTACTTAAGCTAATGCTAATATTTGCTTAGGTTGTTTCTCTATTAACTTAAGATCCAGACATCCAATGATTAAAATGGGTTAAAGACGGTTAAAAAAAAACAAACACCAATAGGTAAAAATGTTATTGATAAAATGTCCACTAGGGGCCGTTCTCCCGAATCTCAGAAAGGAATCGTAATTTTAAACACTATCAGGAGAACTGAGCTGTGAAGAAGGTTTTTTAGGTTTTCAGAATTAATTTGTTAATTAATTTCAAGATCTTACTGATCACTTTAAGAGTTCTTTGTAGCTTAGCAGCCAATTAGAACTTTGAGTTTTTTTTATCTGGTCTAGAGGCCTGATTGTTCACTACAGGGGACAGATTGATTATTGATTACTGTTGTTTACTTATTGGTTTTTATCTGTTGCTTTTTTAATCTAAAGATTTTACAATTTGTTTTATTTTGCTGCTCTGGTGAAGCACTTTTTAACGTGGGTTCTAAAAGTTCTCTCTAAAGTTTAGCATTATCATTCGTAATGCAAATGTAGAAATAATCACATGGATTGTTGTTATGGTGCTAACAGCAAACTAACCACAGCACTTACACATCCAGAGGTAGTACATGGTCTTGACCGTCTTCTGAAACTCTACAGGAATGTCCACGGTGATGTCGTGGTAGAAACAGGGGCCCACTGGGGACTTCTCAGGGAGGGGAGGCCAGTTGTTTTTCCTGCCTGGAACAGGACATCACAAGCCAAGCACGCGAGTTACTATAAACTCAGTTTATGTGTTAACTTCATACTCTTTTAGTCATCTCCACGTGACAATAACCCTCGGTGAATAAACTTCACAGAGAGAGGAGAGGAGTGTGGTTATTGAGGAGTTGCCTGCTGCTGCAGTGTCTGTACAGTAAAAGCTTCCTCTGATGTAAATGACGTCACAGCCGAAGCAGCCCAGCGCCTTCAGATGGGACAAACTCAGCACATTTTATTGGCTCGGACAATCGAGAGAGAGGTTTCGTGCCTGAAGGGGTTTAAAATAGAAGCCGTGGCCGTTATACAAAAGCTCTGCAGTGAATGTAAGGGGATTTAAAGGAATAGTTCTACATTTTAGTAAATAACTTCAAAGAGAAATTGGACCCTCATGCTAACATGCTTGGTGCTTACATGCAACGGGTTTTGCTTAAACATCCCATATTTGACAGTTTTCCTGGGTTGTATTTGAAGTTGTGATATCTCACAAATACATTTGTGGTTTTAATTATAAAAAAAATAATCTCAATACTTTTACATCTCTTCTCTTACGCTTCTCTCTGCAGCTCTAGAAAGAACAGGTCTGTCTAATATTAATGAATCTCTCCTCTGATTGGCTGATTTGAATGGGGTTGTACAGTGATTGGTTGTGACATCACAATTTCACAGAAGTCCTGATGGCTGGCATTATTTCACAATTTCTGAATAGTATTGTTCTGAATAGTATTCTGTGGATGAAGAGATTTTAAACATGGGACATTATAGAAAACCTCCACTTTCTTAAAATCAGTTCATGTTAATCTCACCTTGTACAATATGGAACCTTCAAAAGCAACAGTTAATCTGATTCTGGCCAACAGTGAACCTTTAAATCAGACTCGTTACTATAACTATTAACCAACTGTAATATTCTAAATCACATTATGTAGTGACTTCATAGAGTCTCTGCTTACTCCCTGACAGCCACACAGTGACGTCTTCACTGAGAACTATTTACCCGACAGGCATGAGAGTGGTTTCAATCTTTTCATCTAACTGTGCAAAAAATAAATACAAAATCCCAAAATATCAAACTATTCCCTTAAACAAAGAGTAGGTGGTCACTAAATACCAGGCAGAAAAAAAAAGTATCACATCCAACAGAAAAAGCTGTACATTAGGGTGGAAAAAAGTGACTTGTGTTTAGAAACGTCAGCATGTTTAGCTGAGACAGAAGCTGCTGCTGCTGACCTCCTGATGCGTTGAGGGACTGCATCTCTCTCTCCCGCCGGTCCAGCTCTGCAGCCTTCCTCTCCAGCTCCTCCTGTCTCCTCAGCAGATCAGCAGCTGCTCTCGATTGCTCCTGCACACACACACACACCAGATGTCAACTTTTGCTCACTACGAATTCTCTATATTTCTGGAATAAATCTAGTTACAAACAGCAGGAGAGACATCACAGCATCATGTTCCCAGGAGCCTGCCTACAAACAAGATGCACTGTCGAAAAGTTATTCTTTCCTCTGCCTTCCGGCTGGATTTCTCTCAGACTTTTTATCTTCCTGCAGCGACAAAGCCAAGCAACAGATAGAAAAAGTCTCCGTGGGGGAAGAGCAGGAAACCAGCAGCTGTGTTAATCCATTTTCAGCTTTCGGTACACTCAATCAGGACCTGTGCAAACATGACTACACCTACAATACCATCAGCATGGTGATGATGTTTCTACCACAGAGCATAAATGTAGAGCAAAGGAAGCGGTCTGAGGTGCAGCTGTGGTCAGCGTACCTGCCCTCGAGGCTGTGAGTAGGCCGGCGGCTCCTCTGTGGGGCTCATGATGGCGGGTTGCGTGCTGTTGGAGGGGGCTGCCGTCTTGGCTCCCATAGCTGGAGGCGTCTAACGGAGGAAACATCTATGCGTTAATAGTCAAACCCGGATATCATTAAATTCGACGGTGGAGATGCAGCTAATTCGCGAGATCCCGCTGTGACGCTGCAGGGATTCACACTTCATTAACAGTCTGCTGTAATGTTAAATCACTTGCCTCAGAATGACGAATTCTCAAAACTCAGCTCTTAAACAACATCAAAAATTAGATAAAACTTAGATTTGAAATGATTTTTGATGTATTGAAATATTGCCACATACACCTATGTAGCATATATTACACCAAAAAATAGATTATCACATTAGCAATGTATAGACTGTATTTCTGATTAGTTTAAAGTTCTCTTCATTGAAAAAACAGTGCATTTCTTTTCAAGAATTTCCCCCATAATTTTGAATGGTAGAGTATCCTTTATTTATTTTAAGTTTCAGAGTCTGCCCTGCAGCAAGTCCAAACTTCATTCCACTAGTCTCGCTTACTCCTCCATGTACCTGTTGTGTTGGAACATAAAACTTAATGAAGAATCAGCGTTCAGTTTTTAGTCTCCACATTTCTGGAACAAATTCTCAGAAAGTGTCTGGTGCAATTCTCAATTCTTTAAAATCAAGGCTTCAGAGAAAATAACTGAAACATAAAGTATGACAATATAATTATTATTAAATGCATATTACGGTGATTAAACATGACATGACGGTGATTAAACATGACTCAAAATACGTGTCATGTTTGTTCTTGGAATCGGACATTACTAAATATTTTAACCGTGCGGTCAAAGAAAACTACATCTCAGTCTTTTTCAGAAAATTTGTTTAGAAAGATTTTTTCTTCTTTAACTGATAAATCTATGGTTTGCACAATGTCAAAGAACCAAATAGCCAACTACCTTTAATGAGAAGCTCCCTTATATTTGGGTGATTTGAGCAGTGTAATTTTATAAAAAGTACAGGACAAAGCTGGAACACGTGATAGATAGGACAATCTGTGAGAGTAATGAGCGTTGGGATCTACATGCCTGGCACAAGAGCTTAAAAAAAAGATTGCTGTGAACAATGGATGTTTTATAAATCTATTTCATGTGTGCAGCTAAGTGCTACTGGTGAACAGTGAAAGTACTCACTGGTTTGCCATCTGTGAAGGGATTGTACTCCTCTAACCCGGGAGGAGCCGCCTGTCGTACTTGTGTCACTGATGGATCCTGGGGAAAAACAAAACATATTTTTTAAAATATATATGAGAACAATTTAAACCATCTTAACATTGACATGGAGAAGAAAAGGCTTCATAAAAGTGATGAATAATTTTGGATTGAGAACACCCCAATCCTGACATGTCTATCCTTGCATTTTTTTAAACCAAGGACACAAGTGGAAATCTCTACGGTGAGAGAAAAATGGCCCAATGTGAAATGAAAAAAAACCCTCCATTATTCTGTCAGATCAAGGCCACACAGCACTCTTTATTCGACTTGCAACAGGGCTATAATTCAATACTGGCAAAGACGAGATGATTCCAATAATTTTCACAAGAAGAAATTTATAAATAGCCGTGTCCATGAGTTTCAGATGGTGAGGGGCGAACGCTTCTGGCTGCTAAAGACAGAAATAAAAAAAAGGCAATAAAAAAAAAAAAAAAAAAAAAAAGTGTATTTTATTTTTTTACACAGCCTCAGGCACTTTCCTCTGAACCGCATCTTTGATTTACATGACATGATTGAAACAGCTGCACTCACAAAGACAAGTGAATGACAGTTTTACTATGTAAGGGCTGTTTATTTACATATGGATATTGATTAATCTGACAAATTGAGGCTTGTGCAATATCCACAATTTAATATCGCAATAATGTTCAGACAAAAAAAAAATTATAAAACATACAATTTATATATATATATATATATATATATATATATAAATTGTATGTTTTATGATTTTTTTTTTAACTCATTAAAAACTCATTAAAAAGTAGTGAGTGTGGCAGCAGATCTGCAGTTTTCCTGATATGTGAAGCGTAGGTTTTATATTACCACGAGTAAGCAAAGCAGTGCAATGAAGCTTATACATGGACAAACGGTTAAAGAAAAACAAAACAAATATTAAGATACTGTGAAAAATGTCATACATGGCAGACATACCTCACAAGCATAGTTGTTTGGTCTATAAATTGTTAAAAATGTTGATTGCGGTTTCCTAAAGCCCAGCAATTTGTCCACAGGCATAATGTATTCAGTTTATGGTCATAGAAGACTGAAAAAACATAATATTCAGGCAAGAAATAGAATTTACTTTTCTTGATCTTGAAAATAGATGGCGATCAATTGAATAGTTGCCAAAACTGCTTAATCGGCTTATTGTTGCAGCTCTAATGCAAACACCAAACAGAAACAGGAGTGTGAGTAGCTAAAACATTTGAGTGCATCTAAATTATATTTACTCATGGGGTGTATTCCTTCACAACTGCAACAGGCCACACTGTAAAAGTACATTATCTTCTAGCTCTATTTGCATGGAAGATTCATATTCACGCAAGTTTCTTATAGGAATTATCTTACCATCAGCTGCTGTCAGTCACACACGAGTTTCATTCAAATCGCTGCTCGAGATTATTATCCAGTGTGCGTATATGTGAGTTCTGTCCTTATCCGGTATGCAGTCCTCTTTGACTGTCTTGCTGCGACTCTTAAATTTCTAGGAGCATCTCTTCCACTGCCATACACACACACACACACACACACACACAGGCAGCAACTTGTCACCAGACCGGGGTCATGAATATTTCAGTGTCTGTTGTGTTTAAAGTTTAATATTGCCCTATTGCACAGCCTAAAAACACACATGCATAGTCACCAAATTTAAAGTTCTTAGCTTGAAATCTATAGTTAAAGATCCTCAAACAAGTTTAAAGATGTATATAATAGACTCTGCTTTGAACAGTGTATCTGATATGGGTTTTACACACAAAAAAGTTCAATTATCTTGTTAAAATCTTTAAAAATGACACATACTCATTCTACCTCATAAAAATTCCAGAATCTATAACTAAGAATATATTTCATCTCAAATGATTAACTGCTGGGTACAAGATGTCCCCCACTTCACTGTAAAGTCCGTTCTCAGTGTTTGTGCAGTGAAGGCTTCAGGTTTCCACATCACTCTTAGTAAAGTAATTATTAGACTAGGATTAGAGCCAAGATATTTATGATGTCACAAATCATGCTCGTAGGACAGCCCTTAAACTGGATTTTCAATGAGCTCGGAGAAACTTTCCATTTTCTGCAGACGAATGTGAAAACAAACTTTGCTCATTCATCAATCTGCACAGTGAAGCTCAAACTTCCAAACGGGACAAGCAGAAATAAATACATTTGAGCTCAATTTATTTGAGTGGAAGTTGGCTTTAAACTTAAATCTACTTAAACTCATTTAACGGTTATAGTTTTCCTGTCGCCTAACAAAGGCAAAAAAACAGTGTACTTGTACTTCATGTGGTTCTGATGTAGCTAAAACTCAAACTCTGTTCTCTATGGACAGGTGCAGAAATCCCAGTTTATTCAAGTGTTCAGCAGTTTTCCTACTATACTGTAGTCAAAGGTGAAGCTGCGATATGCAACATACTCCGTTAAGACTGTGCAACATTTCTCCTTTGATTAAGTTACTGAGACGCTACAGTACAATGTGATGTCTATGCCTCCTTCAAGGACTTTTTTTTCCCCAACTGACACGAGAGCCTGATTTCTCTAATTAGCTTACATCCAGAGAAATAGGCCAAAACAGCATGACTGAGAACGCTCAAATTCAGGAGGAAATAGGCGCCCGTAGGTATGCGAGTGCCACATGTCTCCGTGACGACACCATATGTTTTCATGAACTATTGACGATAGCTCAGAGGAGGGAAACAAAGCTCCACTCCCCCCCCAGGCAAAAAACACAAAATGTGAGCCGCCAAATTACAGAAAAATGGCAGCACGGCAGGGTTCAGCAGTCATGTCAGTATGTTAATGAACCACATGAATAATTCACGTTTCATGGAACCGAACGTTGGGACCGGGCCGTCACCATCCTTCACTGTCACTGATGCAGAAAGGAGGAGGAAATACTTTTTAAGTTTCTGCGATCAATTAAATCATCTAAAATGGGAGAAATCATTTATTGTAGCCATGTACTCATGTATAAAAGTCTGTTTTCCATATTATGTTAACTAATGAAAGTTTACATCACTCAATCAGAGGTAAATTTGTTAGTTTAATATCTGACATCATGTATTATAATAATCATGCATTGATTACAAATATAAGATATGCTACAAGATAAATGATCTTTTGTTCATTCATCTATAAAAAAAAATCGTTCATGATGCAACTCAATATTATTTCCATTATTGAATAATTTGATATTTCCTAAATTGTTTCTATTGTCTACGGTCAATAACCCAAAAATATTTAATTTAGAGTAACATAATTTAGAGTAAATGCACATTTTAGTTACATTTTCCTATATTTGCTTTAAAAATGCTCTAAGGGATTTTCAGTTATTAAAATACTGCAGATGTATTTTTTGTTGATCAATGAATTGGCCAAATTTTTTCAGCTTTAATTAATTATTTCCCTACAGTCTATGTTATGGCACCTGAGAGATATTCAGGTGTGCTGCATTCTTTGTGTAGGAGGTAAACACTGAAGACCACATGATCAAATGCATGTTTCCACCATGAGACAAGACACATGTAAACACAAGACCGCCTCATAGACGGTGGCCTAAATAACACCATCAGCAAATGAAGGCATGACAGTGAAAACATGTGCGATATAAGCGTAAAGATGTGGCACTAAAAAGTCGTGATTTGACTCATTTGGACAGCTGAAGCTTCAGATAAACTTTTAAATACATTTTTGTACAGTAGGATGACTGTGGATTTTGCCCTTTGTCACTGAATGGATCCTCTAATGGTCAGTATGAAGAGCAGAGATGCTTATTGAAAAAAATATATATTTTACTTCTCATTTGGGCTCCTGACCAGTCTGTTAATCCTATTCTTTTATTCATTTCCTATCTATTACAGCAGTTAGTCATTCATGGAAAACAAACAGCTGATCAGGAGTTTGTCATTATCTGCTTAACCTTTATCTGCACAAGTGATTGGACCCTACAGTTTTTCATAAGTGGGACCAAAATGATCCGTATTAGAATCAATGCAATGTATGCTATTTTTTTCATTTTGGTTAATCATCATTAGAATATAGGAACAGCTGGGAAATGAAATGAATGTTACCTATAATTGATAAAAAGAAGGGTCATAAAGCCAATAGCTATGATCAAGTAATGATCAGTCATTAATGTAATAAAATGTCTGAATCACTGATTGTTCAGATCAGTGATCACCTGACTGAAGATGAAAATGTGCAAGTTATATTTAGGTAAATCTTTGTAAATGGAGAATTAGATGGGACCCACAATTGAACCCTGTGGGACATGTGTTACTATCTGTATGTGGTCAGGTTTTTGAGCAGCCATTTGAAAGAGAAGAGCAAAATGGTCATGAAAATGTGACACTTTTCAGCTCAGGGAAGATTACATGAATTTATGGAATTCATGACAGCTTTAATGCACTTCTAAAAAAAACACTCAGACTGACATCATCTTTCTGGTAACTGAATATTCAGTGAGAATAATTTTAATATTTTTTTTCCTTAATTTACTCTATTTTACTTTATTTTTTAATAGTCTAATGGTGTTCTTTATATTTACATTAACATGTTTTTAATGTCTATTTTACGTTGTTTTTAAAGCACATTTCGCCCCATTTCTATATGAAAAGTGCTATACGTATAATGGTTGTTATTATTGTTAGTTTACCTTTATAGGAAACTTGAAAATTTAAATAGGTATACGTATATTATTAAACTATCGGCGCCATTACATTTTTCGTGATATACTTTTATTCAGTTAATATCGTAATAACTTTTTAAATTGTGCCCAAAGTTGTGGGCTGGTTTAGACAGTTTATTACATTATTGTCGAAATATTACATGAATGGCTTCTACGATAGTGTCACACAAGTAGAAAATTCAACCTGAAAGTGAAAGAATCCTCCTAAGCTGCAGCTGTCATCAGGAAGTCTGATTATACACCTGGAATGGCTAACACCTGGAATGGCTAACACCTGGAATGGCTAACACCTGGAATGGCTAACACCTGGGGAGGCTGTTACCTTTAAATGTTCTGTCAGTGCAGTGAGGAAGGAACGCCACCAACAGAATAGTGTCAAACATGAAACTAAATCCTGCCAACAACTCGATTACCGTCGTATATCAGCTGGTTTCTATAAATAAACTCCAGCAGCGTTAACACTGCAGCTTCACACAGTTACGTCCCGTTTATTATTGTAAGATAATGTAGCAGCTAATGCTAATGTGGCTAACGCAGCTAGCTGACGGTACCTGGAACGGGTTGCTGAACTCCGGGTCCGCGAACGGGTTGCTGTCGAAATCCGACATCCTGCGAAAAAAAGAGGGGGACTTGATCCGTTCAAATGTGTTTCTGGGCTCAGTCACAGCTCACGGCGGTAGTTCCAAATACAACACTCGCTTCTTTTTCGTGGCAAGACACAAACACACAGATGACACCGTCGGAAGTAAAGTCAGATGTTGACTGAGCTCAAAGATCCTCTGAAGGCAGAGATGTGTCACTCGCAGCGGATCAATGGATCAAAAATGAGACGCCCGGCGGAATTGATGAAACGTCACTTCCTGGTTTAAAATAAACAAATGAGATTGCTATAATACGTTATTTGTTTCTCCCATAAAAGATAAAATAAAAATTATATATATATATATATATATATATATATATATATATATATATATATATATATATATATATATATATATATTCTGTTCAACAATTCAAAAATTAGAAAATTAAATAAAACTAAAATAATAAATAATAAATTAAATGAATAGAAAATTAAATAAAAAAGTGAAAAACATAGAGTAAAATAATTCATATCAGAGTGGAGAATAAGAGTGAAATAATCTTAATAAGAATAATAATAAAATCTATGTATAACAGAGAAAGATGCATGTAATAATACAACTAAACAACAAAACCCATTATCATGTATCCGGCTTTAAGAAGAAAAAGAAATACTTTATTGATCCTTGTGGGGGAATAGATCCTCTGCGGTTGACCCCTCCTACACACAGTGCAGCATCTGGGGACCAACTCCACTTCTTTTGCCAATATCCTGGTCAGGGAACCGACTGGAGTATTAACCCCAACAATCTATCTTTGATAGATGGAGGAAACTGAAACAGAAGGAGGAAAACCACCAAACACATGGAGAACATGCAAGAATACAACATGTATGTCCTGTAATTGTCTGGCAGGGGTTGAACTTGTAGGTAATGAACAACTTTAACAATAATCATGTTATTTATTTGTGTTATTGTTAAGTTTCATGTATTTCTTGTCATAATCACTCATGTTCCTGGGGGACAAAGCTCACAGTCCTCATTCTGTGCAAAAATTTATTCTGTAGAGTATATAAAGCTACATTATGAGTGAAGCCAAAATAAATGGGTGTTCTCTAAAGGTATGGCGTTTTTAGTTCTAAATCCCCTTAACATTTGCACTAATAATACTCTTATTTTGAAAAATACTCACTTGATTCTAAAGTCTCATATCTCATCACTTACATTGAAATGGCTTGAAGGGATTTGTTTAGGGGTTTGTTTGCCATTCATGTCTATATTAAAACAACATTCAGGAGCACAAATGAAAAGTGAAATACTTTTTTTCTTGCCCAAATCATTAATCATGTTCATCCTGGGCAATAGAAGATCGCTTCATAACCCACTTACCTACTTCTGTGCAAAAATGAAAGTTTATCTGAACTTCATAAATATTTTATGGAAACCTTATTGTATTTTGTAGTTGCATGTTTCTATTATGGTATCATTCACCTGTTATTACCCTTCCTCTTTATTTGTGATTGGATTTGACAAAATGAGCTTTACTGTAAAAGACAAGTAAAGTCATTTTTTCATAATTGTCAAAACACGCAATAAAGTATTTGTAATTGATTTCATGGTGCCAAAAAAGTCCTTTATTTATTTCATGTACATCTACCGCAGCTCAGTGGAGAAACATAAACATAAAGAAGTAAAATTTTGACTAGAAATACTGTAATATTGCGTAAAAGATGTTGATGAGTACGCAGTTTTTGGTCACTTTCTTCTTCTTCTCCGATATGAACCGTGGTGCCGTTGTTACCTTGGCAACACAAGGGCTCGAGGCATTTCGGGCCATAGATCTAGAAATTCTAAACCGGCATGTGGCAGGTAATATAGTGATATAATCTGAGTGTCGATTTTAGTGTCTTAATTTATCAACGTAGAGCCAGATTTACATACTTTAGATAATAATGTCTGGCACCTTTTATACAAAGTGCATGGCAAATGTATATAAGAATTGAATAAAATACAGATAATAGAACTGATTTCATTATTATTCAGATAAAAGATCAAATCAATTCTACCTGTATCTGTAAATAAAGCTGTCGGATATATTTAGTGGAGTTGAAAGTAGGGTTGCAACTAATGACTATTTTGATAGTTGAATAATCTATCGATTAATGAAACAATTAATTCTTAGGTTCATGAAATGAAGTATGATGCTGACCAGTTTCCCAAAGCTGCAGATTCAAACTAAAATCTCTTCTTTTGTTCAGACCAACAGTCCACAACACAAAGAGCATCGGTTTACTAATATTGAAAACTAAAGAAACCAGAATATAATCAGATTTGAGAAGCTGGAACCAGAGAATTTGGACAAAAATTCTATTAACATAATAGTTGGAATCGATTCGATTAATTGCTGTAGCTCATGTAGATAGTACAATATTTTACCAACATTTGGAAATAATCAAGTAAATTAAGTATTTAGGTATTTTTCACCACTGCTCCTAGTTAAAGAAAATGTTAAATAAAGCATTAAACGCAACAGCAGATGTGTGTTCTAGATGTTGTAGCTCTACAGCCGTCGGCGGCAGCAGCGCTGTCATGTGACACCAACTTGTCCAGCTCACACTTCCGCTACTGCGTGTAAAAAAAAAAAAAAAAAGTTGATAGTGAAATCACGCAGAAGTTTGTCTTTGCAGGGGAACTTTTAACATTAAAACTAACAAACCAAGGAGTTAATGAGCCGCCAGTAGCGCGACAGAGGAGCAGAATACGGTCACTACGTCTTTAAACGCGGAGCATGTCGACGGCCGCTTTGTACAACGACCAAGGAGGAGCGGAGGCGGCCGTGGAAGCGGATAGCACCCTGACCTCCTCCAGCACCGGAGCCGCCTTCGGTCTGTTCAGCGCTGACTTTAAAAAGTAAGACAACCACCAAAAATGTCAAAAATATGTTCTTATTATGACCCGTAAGACGGTTTCTATGAAATTAAATGAAGTAAAGCGGCTAAATGTCAGTGTGGATTAGTTTAGCTAAACAGGCAGTGATGGCGAATGACTGTTAGCTGCTTGTTGTGTTAACTCCTCTATAAAAGCATTTTTAAGTGATTTTCAGGATCTTCTTTTGCTCTGTTTGATCTCTACTGTGTATGTCTATTTTCCTATTGAGATGATAATGCTCTAGACACGTTAGAGGAAGTTTTAGCAGCTGCAGAACGTAGATATGTTAGCATACACACACTGGACACTCCATTAGAAACACCTGTGCAGTACAACACAACTGCTTCTACTTTTAAGAAGCTGAATCCAGGGGTTTCCAGGGCATTTCATGCTATCTGCATCTTAAACCAGCATACTTCAGTTTATACAGTTTTAAAAAATGTGTGACTCACTTTCCAACCTCAAATCGCATGTCACACATTTTTCAGTTTTCTTTCTGAATATTTTTGCTACTGTAACCAAAGGAATAATACCAGTTCTCAGCTGTGCAACTATACATATGTCTTCTAGACATATTTGTGTTTTTCATTAAATAAATATTGTTTTTCACATACGTTTGGACTATTATAAGAGGTACTAGAGAAGTACTAATTCATTTTGGGTTCATTTGACTTGGGTGCTTCAATTTAGGCTTTATAATGAAAAACACTGTAAAGTTGCATGTATGCACTCAGAACCCTTTATTAGGAACACCTGTGCAACTTAATACAATCCAATAAAACAGCTCTGCCATAAATTCCAGTAGTGTACTGTGCTGCCTGGTAGTGTATCCACCCCATTAACATACATGAAGGAGGAAATATGCACTCATACTTTATATTTGGTTTGCAGCAATGAGTAGACTTAAGAAAATAAGAGATAACGTTTGAAAAATGTAATCTAAAAAATACTAGATTTATTAGTCTTCATGCTGCAGAGCAGGCTAATCCAGGCCAGTGTATTATCAGTCAGTATTACTCTTAGGTTGTGAAAAGATGTTGTTTCCTTAACATTTTCAAACATCAAATTTCTGCAGATGCACTTAATGACAAGGAAATGCTATTTTTTTACCAAACTAAAAACCTGTCATCAGAACCTTCTGTGTCGTATTGTTGTGCTGTATGAATTTAACCAGGATGACCATGTGCAGACTAGACAGGTCAAACACAAATACACATTTCTGCCTGCAGGTGGATTGGACTGAACATTGCATGCCTTATTTTATTTTAGTCAAAGACCTGAAAGAGAAATAAGTGGAAAACAGAAAAAAATATACTTGTCATTATCTCTGTTTCTCCCATAAGAAAAGATGAGGGAACAACCTTGCCTCACCTTAAATGTGTGCTTAATACACTACTTGTGCTGCTCTTTTTGGTGAAACAAGCTTCTCTTTAAGCAGTAACGGTAGTATCGGTAACAGTAATTATTGATATTTGATAGAATCAAACTTTGAAAGCTAAATTATTATTATTTTTTTAATTATTAGACCTAAATGTTTAGTTTCTGAATCCCCCCAAAAAGTGATATAAAATGAATATAACCAGTCTAAAACAATCGAAGCGTCAATGTGTGGCTTGTTTGAATTTGCCTGGCAAACCATAATATTATAATGTCAGTGTGGATAAATGGGAAATGAGTCACATTTACATTTACTTTCAGGGTTGTAAAGTCTCTCATATCTTGAAAATAAATTGAGATAAAAATAAGGACTTAATATACATATAATTCGTATTCTGAGATGGTCATATAGTTGTAAAAGTCTCTCTGTGCTTCTTTTTGTGATAATAGCTTTTACAACAGTTTGTTTTAACCACGTTAAATCAACTTCTCAGTGTTTGTCAGCATGTTTTGCTGATGTTGTAGAGTTTAATTTCACCAGTCCAACACTAGAGGGCAGTCAGTCTTCAGTGTGACCAGTTGCATTTTTTAATTTCTTGTAAAAATCAGTCTTTCTGGAGTTTAGCTTCTCAGGTTGCATGCTCTCTGAGAAGGTGAAGCACTGCATCACTACACCAGCTTTTCTGGTTAGTTTGGCTAGACTAATTAATTAAAAGGGTTCAAGTTTGAAATGCTCTCAGTTTTTATGTGCTCATTCCAGCAAGAAATGTTGACTTAAATGTAGTTAATGTCCTCAAACCACATAAAAAATAGTGTAAGTTTCACTGCAGCTTCTCATTTTGTTTTGAGCACTTTCTGATCAAGCCTTTGCTTGTCTGATGCCGTTTTGATGACTTTCATTAGTGTTAAATGTTGTTCGGCACGCTAAAGTCAAAGTCTAAGCTGTCTCACATGACCTTCTTCCCAGTTAAGGCTAAGTCATATGTTTGGTTATCTCCAGGCCAAGCTGGAAGACCAGAGAAACAAAATACAAGGGCATGAATGATGCTTCTGTTTGCATGTCTGCCACAATTCACAATGCCCAGGCCTGCATTCCACTGTACCAGGACAAGAATGTCTTATTAGTGTAGCACCTGAGCTTTGTCCTCCTCAGCATGGGGGGATCTTGTATGTTCAGTTTTTTCTAATATCTGAGGGGTGCGAGTTGCACAAAGGTAAATCAGAAGTTTTGTTATTTGAAAATGGTGAATGTTGTCACATCTGAGGGGAACTGTAACATTCCTGTAATGTTCTGTCGTCTTACTGTCCTCCTCCTGCTGACTGAAAGCTCTATGTCAGGCCCTAATGCAAAGAAACGTGACTGATTTATTATGTGTGGCTAAAGAGATATTTCAGTGTGGCTGCCCAGTGGTTTGGTTGTATGAAAGTTATAATTTGAGCTGCATTAAAATAGGATTTTGTCAAGGGGTCTACTGTCCGTTTGCCTATTTTCTTATATCCAATTCAGGATCGCATAGAAACTGTCACATGTCAACTAGAAGCCCTCTGAGACAGAATAAAGAGGACACGTTAAGATTTAGCTGGAATGATGCAGTAAAAAACATGTTTGCATTTCATATTGTTTTACAAGACTAGAGGCAGCAGTTAAATCTGTCACGTGAATGTAGATCTACTGATCTTATGCCGCTAAATGATGCGTTTAAAAAAAAAAAAAGCAACAAGCAAATTTCCTTTTTCTTTGTAGTTCAAAGTAATGAAAGTAGTAGAAAACTGTAGTAAAATCCATGAAAAGTCTTCTGTGTGATGTACTCGATCATATTTTAAGACATTAGTCTGCTTTGTGGTTTCAAACCTTTCATTTGGCAAAACCATGATTGAAGTGCATCTAAATATTATAACAAGAACTTATTTTCCCAGTCTTCCTGGTATTCCTGCTACATAGACTACATTAATTCCCCCTGTGATGTTTAGGATTAGGATTTTTCCATATTTCTACACATTTAAACATTTTTTTGAATGTGTTCATTTATTTAGTTGTGAAAGAAAGACCTCTAACCCATTTCCATATGACTCAAAATAGGTAACGCACAGCTTTTTTTTTTTAAATTAATTTAAGAAAACGTGACTGTATGTGTTCATTCTGAATGAAGTTCTCAGTCAGTCAGTTCTCATGGAGCATCTATAAAGTACTTATGCTTTTGAAGATACATAATTCATATATCCAGACAATAAAGTGTCACATCAAGAAGGTAACCATATTAACCAGGGTTTATTTAGTTATTCAGTTATAAAAATGTCTGACCACGCGACTTTAAACAGTGGGTCTTGAATTAGTTAAGTGAATCATAAGCACAGTGAACATTTGGTCTATTGTGTTATTTCCACTCAGGCGACTCAAGTTATACTTTTATCTTTGGATGAATTAGTACCGGTGGAAACATATTAAAGATTAAATTTAGTTTTACTAGTCAAAAGGAATACAGGTCTTGATAAAGGACCTTGCACAGTAACGTTCAGCTCACAACATGAGCTGTAAAATCCTTTTTCTGCTTCTTGTTGAGCTGAATCTATTACAACACTCTACACAATAGGAAACAAAGAGTTAACTGGGTTTATTTAACTAACCGCCACATGGAGGCACCAATCTCTTACTGTCAAGTGGCTCCATCATCACCCTCCAGAATTAAGAATAGTGTATCAACCCTAACTGTATTAATTGGGAGTACATCCTGTTTGTAATACAGATCCTTAAATTATCTGTAACTTTTATATTTTACTTTTTTAAATTATTCTGGACGTCAAATACCACTGAACTTAAAGCTTCAATAATTGACCACATGAACAGAGGTTTTATTTTCACAGCAACATGGAATTAAAATGAGATGGATACATGTGTCCTATTCATTATATTCATTAGGAAATTATTCATTATATTCATTTGGAAACCACATTATATTCTATTCAGTCTCAGCAGTTATGGAAATATCTGAAAAGCTCCTAATCAACCAGATGTGATGCAGATATTTGATGTTTTTGAAGTGTGTAGATGGGAGAGGTAAAAGTGATGCAGTGATGTTGGTTTTATCTGAAAACTAAAGTATGGCACAAGTTTGTGAATCTTTGAAAAGATTTTAGCTGCAGTCCTCAATGGTGCCTGGAAAATGTTTGTTTCCCAGATTATGAAAGGGTTATGAAAAAATTAATTAAATTTTAGCTGCTGCAAACTCTAAAAAACTTTAAAAAGAAAAGTCTTAGAGGAAAAACTCTTTAAGTTGAGTTTTTCAGTTTAATTTGCTCACAATCACGTTATGATAATTGAGTTTGAGTCATTTTTAAAACAAAATACTAAATGTTTTGTTGAATATGTCTGAGTTAATGCTTTTGTCATATTTGAAAATGTATTAACTTTCTGAAGATTTTGGACCCTTAGCTGTGGAATGATTTTTATAACCCTTCATCCACTAAACAATTTAGTAATTAAATTGCTTTATTTAAAGTATCTATAGACCAGAAAGGTTGGTAACTACTGCAATTTAGTTTTCCTGATTAACTCATTTAACATACAGAACTTCAGAAGCTGTGTAGTAACTGTATTATACTTATTACTGTTATAGATAGAGAGGTCACTGCTGCTGCATTTACTTTTTGGCTACTTGGGGTCAGCGGAACAAGCTGTAAATACAAGACTGATATATTATCACCAAGTAAAGTTGATTAGGTGGAAATGTTCCAGTTTAAACTTCAAAAAACACAGAACAACAATCAAATGGACTCATGTTTGTAGTCTGCGACACATATTAGTTTGGTCTTTGCCAAATCCTGAGAGAATAAGTGATCCCTTCACATCACTAACAATGATGGAACGACATGTTGGACTGAACTTCTAAAAATAACCTGAGTTCCTACACATTATAGAATTTGGCTTGAGTAATTTCTAGGTCTGGACAAGATTACTGCCCCAATAAAATATGGAATTCTGAATTTCTAAAAATGAATTGATTATACAAGCAGTGTGTTTCATGCTGTTGAAAGAAAATGCAGCAATGTCTTTGAGTCACATATATGTATGAATCACAAAAAAACATTGAGCTTGTCTGAACATTTGAGTTATGCAGCATTGTAAACATAAGTTTTCTCCACAATGAAACATGTGTTAATAGTAATTTTGACTCAATCAATATATAATGAAAAGACCCCAGACTGTGTTTGCGTGTTACAGTGTTTACTCTATAGTCGACACCTACTTTTTCCAACATGCATCACTGGAGTTGTCAGGCCGCCAAGTCTTTACTTGAGGAAAAAAAAAGTGTAGATGGCAGATTTTGCCCCTTTCCAAAATCTCCGTACACCATTCACCTCTGAAAGTTATTTCCTGACATTCAGTTAGCTGCTGTTATCTTTGATGTGAGCCTGTCCTGTTTGCCCTATCAGCCAAACTTGGCAGCGTCTGTGCTCTCAGCGGTGTCGAGCTAAACTGGATTATTGTGTGCTGGAGGTGATGAAAAGTAGCTTAGTGTTTACCCACCAGTGTAGATAAGGCCCTCCTTTTCCCCTAGAGGGAAGTGACCACAGTCACACAAAGCCAGTTACATACATATCCAAGAAGGCAGGTGAGGGAGAGAACTCTTCCCAGAGGAAAATCTACATGTGGTTTACAAGACTTGACCACAGCTGACTGGCAGGTCGCTTCTGAAGAAAAGTGGACCACAACAAGACGGAGGACTTATCGGAGTGAGTCGGCACTACCCTCAAGCTTAAGGATGACTTGCCATTAGCGAACTGACGGAACATCTTGTGACTTTTTTTTTTTTTACCCAAGAGAAGAGGAAGGGAGTAGTGAATGACAGGCACAAAGCCAGTGGCTGCCTGTGCTGTTTTTCCACTGTTCCCTGTTTTTGACAGTTATGAACCAGACGAGAAGACAACTGTACATAGGCACACAGCCTGAAGCAAAGCAATTACCGTAGAACTCTTCTCCATTACTTGAAGTACAGTCTGTCTGGTTTGTGGATTCTTTACACAGCTAACACACACACACACTCAAGCAGAAGGAACACTGGCTGTTGATTGGACTGAAGTGTCTTTGGGCGGCTGTGGAGCAGAGCCGGCATGGACAGCGGTTTCTCTTTGCGCTCGGAGGCAGTGGGAGCCATGAGGATGGCGCTCAAATCTGCTGAGAACTTACAGCTCACTCTGAAGACTGAGCTCACTCAGGAAGAACGGGCCCTTACACGCACCATCAGTAGCCCCACGGAGACAAACAATGCCGGGTACTGTAGTAAGATCTGCCACTTTACTCCTCTAACTCTGGAGGTACACTATATTTGACAAGAAGTGTTAGATCCTTTTATTGTTTCTGCATAATGTTATCACATCGTATCACTGCCGTGTTGCTCAAAACTAATATAAACTTTTGAAACAATGACCATTGTTTAAAATCTGGATAAATTCACATAACATAAACTTTAAAATCATAATAGGGAAAAATATGTAAACTGCTCATGGTTTAGCATTTTGACTTCCAAATATGTCCCCTCAAATAGATTAAATAGATAGAATAGATGTATTCGGAATTAATTCCTAACATAAGATTGGAATTAAGACCAACTTGTTGCTTAGATGGAGAATGAAATAAAATTCTAAAAATTTAGTGACTTTGTTTGAGCAAAATGTAGCCCTAATGCTAACATGCTGTTAGGGCTGCAAATATTGAGCATTTTTCTCTAACCGATAGTTGAACACATACATACATCTTTTTCTCAGTTGACAATTTATTGAATCACCATTTGTTACTGGCACATCAGGTTTATGTGATATTCATGTAATCAAAAATAATAAAACTACATATAGCGACATACATTTACTGCAAATAGGAATAATCGTAACCGTTAGCCGCTAACTTTTCTGGTGGTACGAAAATTATTTGAGAGTAAAGTATTTGAGAATGGAATCGTTATGTTTCTATTTGATAGTGATCCAACACTACACTTGTTTTCCCACTTCATCTTGCATCAGATTTCTGTTTCCCTGCACTGTCACTGTGACGCCGCTTCTTCCGTTGCATAATAGTTTGAGTGAAGTTTGCCCTCTGCTGGTATAAAAATCTAATACAGTATGTGAGCTCCATAGAAATGTTACAGAAATTAAGGGATTGGTTAATACATTTCTGTTAAATTCTAACGGTTAATCGTTAACATACCTACTCGGTGTAAAATGTTATTTCAACTCATCCTGTAGGAAACATGAACATCTTATGAAATCTGTCTCAAACATCATAGGAATCATATCCAGTTGGTGTTGAGATGTGTCCTTCTGATGGTGGTAGGAGCTGCTTCTAATTACTATTTTCACTATTGATTAGTTGATGTCATTTTAGTCTTTTAAAATGGTGAAAAATATCCTAAATGATATCTTTTAAATATATTGTTTTGTCCATGTCAATAGTCCACAACCAAAAGATATTCAGGCCAATGTCATAGAAGACTGGAGACACTGGGTTCTATTATATTATGTTTTATTAAATTCATTATAGTATTTCAGAGGCTGGAACCAGAGAAAACTGATTAATCAATGGTGATTAAGTTTCTGTCAATAAACTATTAGATTAATCGACTCATCTTTGCAGCTCCAGATGCTCCAAGAGAAAAAAAGATCCCCCAAAACAATGAGGATTCATGCGTTTCTGTGCAAAAAATATTAGTCCTTAGCATTGCAAAATGGTCAGACATGTGCAATTTGTTTCCAGCTAGACATTAACTCTCTGAGTTGAGCCTCTGTGTGGAACAAACAACCTGCTGTGTAGGTTTACAATGACATTGTGTGTTAAGGTTAGCCAAGGAATGAGCATTTATTGATGACTCTTATATCATGTGAGTGCAGGACATTTTTAGCAGAAATTGAAGAGATACCAGCTCTGCTGTTGTAAAGTAAAGATAAGATTCTTGCTGTTTGGGTTCCTTCTTGTCAGTTTGCTGTTTCTCTTTGGCTCCTATAGGCCAAACAGTTGATTGGAAGCTCTGTGACCTTTCATGTCTTTTCTGTAATCTGTGAAGCTGACACAGATGTTGTCTACATGGACTTTTCACACTGTCTTCGGTCAAGCTCAAACAGTTGAAACTGATTAGTCAAGTGCTGTATCATCTCTAATATTGAATAGAAAAATATCAGTAATTACCGGTAACAGTATTTGTTTGTCCCCAGGAATGAAGATCTTAAAGAGATGCTGGAGAGCAGCAAGGACTCGCTTAAACTGGAGGCCATGAAAAGGGTCGTTGGGGTGAGTGCAATTTGAATTTGAATCAAGAATCAAATTACCCTCCGCCATTTATTTGAGTGCCTAAATTCAAAAGTACATAGTTTATAAGGTGATGAATAGCTTAACACCGAATATTACACACATTGCAGTACTTGTATAATGACATAATAATTGCATATACATTTTCCATTCATTGTTTTTTTTGTTCTTGTTTTAGCAATTCATGATGTATTTTAGTAGTTTTCTTTATTCCAAGTCTCAAAGAGACCTTACATTTTCTGAAAAAGTTTGGGAACCCTTGACATGTATTTAGATTTATTTCAGTCTGCGTCTTCTCTCAGTTGTTGCTATATAAGTTTGTTAAATGTAAATGTGTTGTTACGGTTTTCTTTTCAGCTGATCGCCAAAGGGAAAAATGCCTCCGAGCTGTTTCCTGCTGTTGTGAAGAATGTGGCGAGTAAGAACATTGAGGTATGACCCTATAAACAGAAAAGCATCATCCATCGTTACTACACTTGGATGTTATGATTCGTTTAAATCTTGACTAATCCAAGCGTGACACAACATGTGGATTCTCTCAATGACATTACAGCAACTTGTTTTGCCGTTTCTCCATACAGAACATTACTCGGTTCATATGGATCGGTTTGTTGATCTTTTTTTTTTTTATCATTTCTGTATTTTCTGCATTTTTTTTTTTACATTTTTGAACATAGAGTAAGAAAGTTTAGATGAAACAAGTCGTTTAATTTAATCAATTAGACTATTAACAAAAACAGAAGCTTTTTTCGAATTAATTTCAATTAAAAACACCAAACTTTTGCCAGTTCTTTTCAAATGAGAGAATCTGATGTTTTTGTTTCTTCCAGACCTATTATCATTGATTTCTGGATTGTTGATCAAATAAAAAATAAGCGATTTGAATTCATGGTTGGGCTCGTGGACTGTGAAATTCTATGGAGCTTTTCACTTTTTGTAGCCCAAATGATTTATTTAACCACAGGACTAATCAACAGATTAGTTAATATTGGAATGTAAATAATATTGACAACTCTTGTTAAAGAACCTGAAGATACCCTTCAGATATAATATAACAATCTGATTTATATTTAACATGTTTTTGCCACATAAAAATTCAATTAAATAGTTGGTCATAGATAATGATTAATCACAACTTGCGTCAATAAATCATAAATCTTTGCTGCAGCAGCATAAAGGAACTATGAGATATTCTGTGTAAATGCTCCACTAAATCTTGTAACATGTTCACCAGTCTTGACAAACCTCATGAACAAACTATTCCAGTGAATGACCAAATACTAAGCAACAGCTCAAGAGGGGTTCCCATGCCCAGAACCTGTGAATATTGATTAGCAGCGGCAGAATAATCAGGTAGCGTGAGGGGCAGCGTGTGAGCTGGGGGCCTGCAGCCAGGCGCTGTGTGCTCGGGCTCGCAGCTTGTGGCGGGGAGGGGGAGCAGGTGGGTGGAGGTAATTGGCAGAAGAGAACCTGCAGTCACGTCTCTTCTCTCCACCTCATACACACCAGCTGCTAAGGTAGTGTGAGGTCCTGGTCTGTGTTTTCTCTCTCTCTCTTGCTTTCTTCACCTACAGTATATCTCTCTAAAAATGGCCTCTTCTCCTCCTCATCTCATCCTCACTCTCCTCTTCAACATCCCTCTGAGGTGCGAGCCTCCTTTAGTCACCATCGATCCCCCAGCTAATTAGAAAACAACACAAGAGCATGCAGGTTATTGACAATGTGTGATTTAATATCGGCACGCTTATATTTTATTAAAGCAGCACTGCATTTGAACGTAACCTTTTATAGTCAAGTCAGTTTTATTTGTATAGCTCAAAATCACAAATCACAGATTGGCCTCAATGGGCTTTACAGTTTGTACAATAGCAACACAACATCCCCTGTCCTTAGACCCTCACATCGTACATACAGAAATATATGAATATATGAATTATACAGAAATGTGTGAATTTTATGATTTGGCATAATTGTGAGTGGATATTCAAGCGAAGAAGAAACATAAATGCTGGGAAATATTCACTTGTAGAGCCCTTAATCACTTCAAAATGAAATCAGACTTGTGCTTTGTGGTCATACAGTCCAGATCCTTGAGGGCAAATAGGTTGTGTCTCCTTTTTATAGAGAGTAATGCCATTAATTCCACCAGTAATGACCAGAATGATGATTGAGAGCTGTGCTGCAACTGCTGCAGGTCAATACTCGCTGCATTAAGAAGCATGGCGCTGATTACTGGACGAAGCTCATGGTGATTGTGTCTAAAATGTGACCTTTACCGCTGACCTCCACCTTAAATCCGTTCATAAATTAAACTGTAGATATAGTTCCCTAAGTAAATCATAATTTTTCATAAGAAGTTCTATTCCAGTCCCATTATTTATGAATCCACAAGCTCTGTTTGTTCTTCTTTCTCTTTCTGAATAGCCGACGTGAATCAGCAGAGGAGCAACCTTTGGCCTCCGGTTTAAACCTGTCTGTGAAAGCAGGACAAATGTTATCTCAGGCTTTCCTGGGAGGAAAAGAGGAGGTGTAGAGAAGCTGGAACAGAGGACAGGGTTTCCATTAAATAATTCAGTGGCAATTTCTGAAAGGGGAGAAAATGCATAACCTCGCTCTCTTCCTGAAACAACACACGTGTGTGTGCAGCTCAAGGAAGGAAAACTTTCAGCTTTTTTTCCCTCCACCTCTTGAAATAATAAATCAAAGTTTCTTGTTGAAAAACCAAAGTATAAAGAAACCTCTATTGTTTCATACATTATTGTTCCTTTGATAGTCTCTTATTATATAAAAACAGGTCATCCTGTATAAACCCGCTGACCTTTTAGAAAACAGTTGGTTTCCCCCATATGCTGCATTAATTCTCCTTCTCACAGCTGTTTGATTTAATTGTCCTCTGCAGCTTAAGAAGCTGGTGTATGTTTACCTGGTGAGGTATGCAGAGGAGCAGCAGGACCTGGCTTTGCTCTCCATCAGCACCTTCCAGCGAGCCCTCAAGGTAATATTACTACTAGCTCATGTCTCTGTTGTAATTTCTGTTATAACTAATATAGTAAAAAATATTCAGAGAAGTCTCAGTCTTGTCTCTATTGGGAAAGTTGTGTGTAATCTCTGCTCCAGATACTTTATTAAAAAAAAAACAAAAAAAAACATCCTTCCACACGTCGACATCACAGCGTTTTACTTTCTTTATGACAGGACCCAAATCAGTTCATCCGGGCCAGTGCACTGAGGGTTCTGTCTAGTATCCGTGTCTCTATCATCGTCCCCATCATGATGTTGGCCATCAAGGAGGCTGCAACTGACCTGTCCCCTTATGTGAGGAAGACTTCTGCTCATGCTATTCAGAAGCTCTACAGGTAGGCATCTGTGCTGCTGCTGTTTTTGTAAATAACGAGCAGCAGAGAATACTTGGTAAAGCCAGTAGCTTGTGGCTGGACTCACTTTTTTGTATCTTCATTCACTTTGTCCTCACTAACACCGTTTAAGAAACTAAGAAGCAATGATTATAGCATACAAGTGGGCTCAGAAAAGAATCCATTTTCCTTTCCGACCGCTACTCTGCAAAATGTTTGATTTTAATATTTTTATCGACATGCTTTTAGGATATGTTGTCCTAAACCACTTAGATCATTAAGATATTGGTTTAGTTTCCTCTTTATTTTTTTTGGAAACCAGTGTTTTACAAATCATAAATACAAAGTACTAAACTCTGTTTCCAAAATATTTTTTTGATGTGGTAAATGGAGAAATCAAACCTTCCCCCATCCCACACTCTCAGAAATACAGAGAAAAGAAAACTAAAAAACTAAATTAAACGAATGAAAAGCATGCACAATACATGGATAACATTAAAGAACAGGGAGTGTGCACTCATTGGCTCTACTGGTTCTCATTACCACCTCATTCCTGAGCAGTGCTATAATACATGTTGGGTAATGTTGATATAATGGGTTTTGCCTGCCGTTATCTTGCTGTTATCAACTGAGACTTTAAGGGTTGGATCGGATTGGGTTCGGATCAAATATTTGCTTAAAATATGAATAAAATCGTAAAACTAAAGCTGATTTATTAATATATGGTTCAACAAGTTCTTCTCCAGACTGGATCAGAAAATAAAGCATGCTCATAAACAGTTGATCAGATCACAAGGGGCGTCTCAGTATTCTGAGCACACAGAGGGGACATGATTTAATTTGTAAGTCCATCTAGTTTTCATGTTGTGTGAATAATTGCCATCCCTTTAGTTGACAGTGTGTTTCGCTCTCTCTTTTGTATTCAGCCTGGACCCAGAGCAGAAGGAGCAGCTGATCGAAGTGATTGAGAAACTACTGAAAGACAAAAGCACAGTGAGTACAGAGAGATCAGTAAAGTGCTGGACAGTATCTGTCACATGTCAGAGGCTGCAGGACCACTGGAGGGCGCCCCAGTCAAGCGATACTCCTTTTAGCTCTCTATCCCACAGCTCATTCGGCAATGCCATGGTTTGTTAACACCCACTTAAACCCACACATCTTCAGATGCTCCTTGTTAAGTGTCCATTTGAAGGGAATTTTCGCACTGATGCTAGTGTCAGCTTAATTTTCTCAAAGGCCAAACTTCTTCTCTTTTTTTTTTTCCTCCCCCAAAATGGACCGTAAATTAGTCGGATTCTCAAATTCAATGTTTAGGCCGGTCACAGACACAATGCAGCCAGCCCATTAGAAGTCAGTAGGCAGCACATTAATTTCAGGAGGTCACAGTGAATACTAAGGGTGTTTAAATGCCAATTTCAAATATGTAGAGGTTGGGTACAGAATGCAGAGTATGTTGTGTTGGTTGTGAGCAAGTCATGCACAGTTTGGTATAATTATGTATTCATAGCGTATACCTATCATTATACAAACAAAACAAAGCGGCTTAGGCCAAGGGGGGATGAAAAGCCCAGTACCAGATGCATAGCATATTTAGCCCCAGACGCTAACGAAGACAGATGACTTCTCCCCGTTGGAGCCCACATTGTGAGGCTGGGGACGGAGAGAGAGGGCACTATCATCACATAGACGCACAAGCACTATCAGTCTGTGATGAATGGTGAAAACCCCCAACATACTTAATAGCTATCAAGCTATGCATTTTTATGCTGCTCGGACGAAAACCGTGTACCATTTTGGAAGTCCCACAACGATGGACCGTCTTCCGCCTGTTTTATTTCTACCGCTGCTTCTATACGCTGGTAGTAAAACCACAGGAGGATATCCTGGAGATGAATCTGTGCTTTCAGATGCTGCTGCTGTGTTTCTGAGGGGAAACGTACTGCAGCTTTACATAAATGTACCAGTTTAACATAGAAAATCACTTACCACATTTTATAAGGTCTTCTGCAGCCCTGTATGAGTTTGTCAAAGCTGAGAAATTCATCATCTCAGTTTGGACCTGAAGGACGAAACAACTTGAAAGCAGTGTGAACTTAAAATAGTCTGCATTTAATGTCCTAACATAAAGATGCTATTGGTTGCGTTATGGCTGTTGTAGGAGTCATGTATTTCTATTTCTGATACTTGCGACTTTTGACCTAGATATTTGAAAAAAAAATCCTTCCCCAAACTGTATGGAAATTCATTATTAAATGATTGGAGTGGTCCTTTAAATATTAGTGATGTGATACTTTGAGGAACATGCCAATTCAAAATTGATTGACTTTCATTTTCAAAGTTGAAATTGAAATAATCTTGCATTGACGTTCTGAGCAGGTAATTACTTTTATTGTGTATTAAGTCAATATCCATCCATATTCTAGATGCACATTATATTCTGAGGGGTCATGGGGGCTTCAGCCAATCTGTCTGTTCCCTTTGGAAACAGGCAGATACAAAGTCTTACATCCTCATTCACATCTATTTTATTATTTTATTTAACCTTTATTGTACTAGGAAGTCATATTGACATTAAAACCCATTTTATGAGTGAGAATGAGTCAATGTCATGTAGTACAATCAACCCATAAGAAGAAACAAAACTGCAATATCAAGGACAGTATACAATACAACACAATCATACCTTTTGTTTTTCAATGATATATTCCTGTTTATTCCTATACATCTTTTTCACAGAGGGTGTTTTCACATCTGGAAAAGCACAGCTGTAATTAATACCGACTGCTGCATTCCATTTAGATGTGTCAGGGTCACTCATTGGCTTATCTTACTGGAACACTTGGATAGAACAGACCCATTGTTAAAGGTATTATAGTTCCACCTGTGCTTTTCCTGCAATAACAAGTCAAAATGTCTGTACTAAATGAGGCATATTCTGTATATAACCTATTTTTACAACATGCATTTTATTGTGTCAAAGTAGGAAAAGCGCAGGTTAAATATATATATATATATATATATATATATATATATATATATATATATATATATATATATATATATATTTTTTTTTTTTTTTTTAAGGATGGCTGAACCAATTGCAACTTATAAAAGTTCCACATGTGATCCTTTTGCTTTGACTTTGTGAAGAAGCTTTATTTGATTTGATTATAACATTTGGGATATTAGCCTATTCTCTACTTACTTTGTATTTTCAGACTTAAGACAACGATCTTTCAAGACACCTTTAGATTTTAACACAGTTTTTCCACGTCTGATTTTAACGAACCAGTTTAACTGCAAATAAGTGAATTCATTTAGTTAAATGTCATTTAGCTAATGTTGCTCTGCTGCCTGTGGATGAAGGAAACATTTGGTTATTCTCCAGGCCCCCTTGACATTTACCTTTACAGATGTGCCTGTTTGGTTAAATGACTGTGACACACGGGGTGTCTGCTTATAGGCAGGAGGGTTTAAAGAGAAAATGGGAAGACCTGATGACAGAGACAACATAGAGTTTGTGCAGCTGTTTTACCGTGATGGATCTATTATCCAGCATTACAAGATAAATGATCGATCCCTCCCATCCTCCCCTCCTGCACCTTCTGCAAAATTGAAATGAGAACAGAAAGCAGGAGGTGGGGGGTACTATGATTAGGGGCTAGGTGAGATGCCCATTAATTTAAGAGAAAAAGGAGGGAGGAGGAAGAAGCAGAAGAGAAGCAAACGAAAGGGAGGATAGGCCGACCCCGCACCGGGCCATCAATCAAAAAGGCGCACGTTGTCTCTGGCGTGATGACCCAGCACTCCCTGCCTCTCCTGGCACCCTAATTAGAATTCATAGCAAAATAGATGCAAGGAAACGGTTTGGGCCCTTCATAATTTTATAGGAAATTTATTGTTATTAGAAGAACCATTTGCTTAGTGTGATTTTTCCATTACCGGCTTGTCATGCAGGGTAGATAATATGGTTGGAGGTGGTGGAGGTGGGGGAGGAGGTGTATGAACTCCATAGATTGGGGTGTCAGTTTTGTTGATGGTGCATGTAGTTTACCTTGGAGCTGTGTCTAATGGGGGAAGTTGGGAGAGAATGCACAAAGCCTCGCTGTAGGATCCCCATGCTCAGAAACAGTGTAATAGCCTCAGAGACAGCAGAGGCCCGGGGAGAATGCCGGGCCAGAATGACACCCCATACACAAAATGCACAGCTCAAAGTATATATGCTAATGTTCTGCTGCAAGTGGATTTATCTACAGACAAATATGTTGCCTGAGATATTAATAAAAACACCTTAGAAGCCACTGATTAAAGACTATTACTGGCTTTTTATGATTTTGTTTATATTGTATGTCAGGATAACACACAACCACAACAAATACTTTCATTGTTTGGCAAATAAATGTCACTATGAACAGTTTTAATTCGAAATAATATTTGCATATTAAAATCAATTTACACCATATTCAGTAAATTATCCAGAGCAACAGGGACATTGTTGCTTGTTCTCTTTAGTTTAAAAACCACAACAGAATTAAATTCATCTCCTTTGTATTGTTGGGGAAAAGTCAAAAAACAAATAAAACCATTGACATGGTTGAGTATTGATGTTTACAGAATTTTAAGTTGTAACAGGAGATGTATAACAATATTAATAAGTGATGGCTCTGTTTCACATTGATGTCCCATTAAGCCAGTTTGTGCATCACCAAGGTCCTGAAACTGTCACATCTAACTGGGCTGCAGCCATTATTAACAGTATTAATTACATGTGTGAGAACTTTCTGTAACGAGGTAAATGAGCACAATAGTTTTTGTTTTTTTTGTGGTAATTTGTGTGGAGAACCTAACACGCTTTGATATCCTTAATAGATTATATTTATAGGCCATAAATCCATCTCAATATCATTTTATATTTCTTCTCAAACTTCTCTCTAGAGCTCAAGAAAGATTAGATTGTTTTGTGTCATTAATATTAATGAGGATCTCCTCTGATTGGCTGATTTGAATGGTTGTGAATGGGCGGTATAGTTGTGACATCATATCCTAATGACTCCTTTTAAGAAACAGTTTCTTAAAACATGACGTCTGTATTTCTGTGGATTGAGAGTTTCAAAATATAGGACAGTGTTTTATATAACATCTAAGCTTTCTTATAGCAATTACATTTTTCTATAATGTAGACATTTTCTACAATAAATATTTAAATGAAGTCTTATCTGCACATATTACTCAAATATTAACTTTTTTGTGTAAAATTACCATGAATTATTACTTATTTTCTACTTATTTAGGGCATCCTTATTAGGTTTTTTACTATCTGTGGAATATTGATGGCTTATTATTCTTTTAGAGGTCTTAGTGAATTAATTAAGACATATAGATATAATTGCAGTTTGTATTCAGGTGACAAAGTAGGGGAAAACGTATATAAATACATATTTTCCATTATTATTACAGCAGCTATCGCAAGTTTAAGCTTTGTATTGAAACATTTTCAAAGATTGAAGTTCTCTGCACTTGAATGCACATAGAATTTCTGCATGTGTCACTCAGCAAGTACAAATCAGTGTGATCCCATGAAAGGTCGTAGTCTGACCCTGTGTGTCTGTATTAGTGTGAAGGTCAGAAATGCGAATCATCGCTTGGATTAAACATGCAGAATTCTCAGACAGCAGCCGTGCACGCACACATTTCATACACTGAAAACCATACACATACGTGCACACACACACAATCAATGCAGGCTCATGACAATGCTGATGGGTAAATGCAGCGGGTTCCCACAGGGCCAACAGGGGCCATAAGGCTTTAATTGGGAAGACCAGATTCTGCTCCCTTTCTCTTCTTCTCCACCCTCGCCTGCCCATGATAATGCTGTTTGCATATTAATACACTGCCATGTCACTCACTCAGTCTCACAGTCAGGCAGTTGGGGGGGTGGAGAAGGACACGCAATAGCCAAATGGGCTTTTTCCTCCTACCAATAAAACATAGTTGATTATAGGTTCTCTCAGCTGCTGCTTCAACTTAAAATTAAAGTATAAGGATTTTATTTCACAGGTTGTATAAAGTTGGTTAAAACTTTTAAGTGAAAACATTTTACTTATAGGTTCCAACTAACTACTTGGAGGCTGAACTGTGTGTATTGTAATCAAAGTTGTAAATTGGTATTGTTTTTATTGTTTTTACCAGGGTCATGACTGTTAACCAGTGTTTTATTGGAGTCTGCAGCTCATTTAAAAGATAATGTATTTGTTCAATTTGTCTTAACAGAATAGCCGTGTATCCCTACAACTATACCAGAGAGAAAAGAAACAACATCAGTAGCCCCTCATTAGTCTGTTTCTTTGTTCGTCCCTTCATGTTGTTGTGTAGCTGGTGGCCGGCAGTGTGGTGGTGGCCTTCGAGGAGGTGTGTCCAGATCGCATTGATCTGATCCATAAGAACTACAGGAAGCTATGCAACCTGCTGGTGGACGTGGAGGAGTGGGGTCAGGTGGTAATCATCTCCATGCTGACACGCTATGCAAGGACGCAGTTCACCAGTCCCTGGAAAGAGGTGAGGTTCACAACTAAAGAGGATCCAGATCCATAAAGTGTTAAACCAAGTTAAACCAAAAATCATCTCATTATAGTTTTCCATCTTCTCTCTGGAGCTCAAAAAAAGATCTTTTTTTTGTGTCATTAATATTAATGAGCATCTCCTCTGATTAATTGGCTTGAATCGGGGTGACTGTAGTTGTGACATTGAGTCCTTACAGAAGTCCTGAATTTTAAAACGGTTTCAGGAAACGTGCTGTGTGCCTTTGTCTACATTGAGTGTTTTGAAACAAGAAAACAGCATTTATATAAAAGTTTGCACTTTTCAGTTCACAATAATGTAATTGACCACTAATATGAGTTTATTAGTAAATATTTGTGAGCTATTGTGTGTCTGTATTTCAGGGTGCTGAGTTTGATGAACATAATGAGAAGGCGTTCTACGACTCCGACTCGGAGGAGAAAAAAGACGAGACGCACGCCAAACCCTACATCATGGATCCAGACCACAGGCTGCTGCTCAGGAACACCAAACCTCTGCTGCAGAGCAGGAACACTGCTGTGAGTTAGTCCCACCCTTTAAACACATACATAAACAGCTTGGAGACAACTCGGAGTGGAATAAACACACAACTGAAAATGAGGCTGATTGAAATTCATTGTTAAACACCCGGGAGGGTGTAGTGTGTGTAAGTGTGTTTGCTGCTTTTAACCTGTTGACAGATACAAACAGCATTGATCACGGTTCTTGAGTGCGGCCTCTACTTGAATAAAAGCTACGCAACTAATCCTGCTGCAGCCCTGTATACACTTTTAAATTCACTTCCGAGCAATAAAGAATTGCTGGATACGTTTTTCCTACACAAATACTACACACACACCTGGACACAGAACACTTGCACGCACACACATATACACACACACACACACACACACACACACACACACACACACACACACACACCTGCCTTAGTGCACTGCCAAGATTGAAGAAAAAAAATAGTTAGTGCAGATCTCCATCACCCAGGAGTCTCAAGGTCTCTGTCGCTGTGTAGCAGCGGGAGGAAAAATGCTCCCAAATGAAAGTGTTGATTAAAATGTGACATGCTGTGTTTTTACTCGAGACAACACAGTAACATCCTCCATCTTCATATACGTCTGAACCCTTTCATTCTGCCTGCAAGGATGGACACACGTCCTCCTTCTATTTAAAGCTCAGCTGAAAAATTACTTTTATAGAGTCATGTCATGAGTGCCTTTGTAGAGCCATAAGAAATGTGCGTGAAAGGAACGTATTTTATTTTAACATGGGTGAACAGAACGTAATAAACTGGGAGTTGTGATGATAATAAAGCACTTATGAAGTTACAAAAGTGATTTTTGAAGTTGAAAAAACATACAATTGAGGAATATATCACGTAAACACCGGAGGTCATTCTGGAAAATGGTTGAAAATGAAACAAAGGGCAACAAACTTAAATATAGGAAAGATCGACACATTACCCAGAAGTAGGTCTATAAAACTGTTGAATTAAGGATTTAAATAATAATTTAATCCTTCAAAACACTTATATTAAGGCAAAAATCATAGTTAACTGTTAATAAATGCATAATAAAGGATTTATTGCTTTAATTAAGGCATTATTTCTCTTTAGATCCTTCAAAAGGCCTTGCTAACTGTACAGTGCATAGTTGCATAATAAAGCAAAAAAAACTTCTAAAGGTTTAATAATGACATTTTGGGTAAGTTAGTTAAATAAAAAAAAATTGTAAAGATATTATGAACAAATAAGAAACTCGATGATATTGTTAACATTAGTAAGCATCTAACTGTATTAGTTCCTATAAATGTCTCATCTAAAATTACTGTTTATAATGCTATGAACAATTATTATTCACTTATTAGTCTTGATGCATAATCATGTTGAAAAGGGCATAGTTCATATTAAATGAAGCTTATTACAAGCATCTTAATAAAAAAGTGTTTCTGAATCCTTTTAATTTGTTTGTAGGTGGTGATGTCCGTCGCTCAGCTCTACTGGCATCTAGCCCCCAAACATGAAGTCAGCATCGTCACCAAGTCACTGGTTCGACTCCTACGGAGCCACAGGTAAAGAAACAAATTTACACTTTCTGCTTTTTGTTGCCTCCTGTGAAACCAACTGTGATGACTTACAAACATTATGGTCTTTGTTTTGCACAGAGAGGTGCAGTACATTGTTCTCCAGAACATCGCCACCATGTCCATTCAGAGGAAGGTAAGTCTGCTTGTGTGCAGCAGAACAGTAATAGAGTCTTGCATCAATCCAGGCTGTCCTATAACCCGAGTTGTCTCCAAACAGGGAATGTTTGAGCCCTACATGAAGAGCTTTTATGTGAGATCCACAGATGCCACACACATCAAAACACTGAAGGTGACTGCCATTTTATTTTGTGCAATATGAACATATTGTAGAGTAATATGGGCTCAGAGGTGGGCATTTGATTGATCGTTATCAAGTTTGGGAATGTGTGGAAAAGATGAGCGGTGGCTGGGAAAAAAATATGGACAAATTATATAAATGGTGTAATAACACAAGACAAACTGTGTAAATGCATACAAAACTAGAAGGTAATTGATTAATTCAAATGTTTTTATTTTCGTTCACAGTTTTTTCACAGGACTTTCAAACTGTTTCTGAAGATCATTTCTCAAGCTCAGAATCATATTGACATTTACTCTAGTCTGTACAACAAAAAAACTCTCTACATGTCTCTCTTGTTCTTGTTACAGTTGGAGATCCTGACCAACCTGGCCAATGAAGCCAACATCTCCACTATCCTGAGAGAATTTCAGGTTTGTGTCTTTATGGTTACCAGTAGTTAACATGAACGGTCAATGGTTAGAACATACTTAAACTTTTTATTCCCTCATTTGTCCTCATCCTTGATCTTACATCAGACCTATGTGAAGAGCCAGGATAAACCGTTTGCGGCAGCCACGATTCAGGCCATTGGCAGGTGTGCCACCAACATCTCTGAGGTGACGGACACTTGTCTCAATGGGCTGGTGCTGCTGCTTTCCAACAGAGACGGTAAAAGGCCTTCTTTGACATTGACCCTTCCACAGATAAACTGAGGCATCGCTGTGCACCTTTGTGTCTGCTGTGAGAACTTTGCTGTTGATCTTTGCAGAAACGGTGGTGGCTGAGAGTGTGGTGGTGATCAAGAAGCTGTTGCAGACGCAGCCCACCCAGCACAGCGAGATCATCAAACACATGGCCAAGCTGTTCGACAACATCACGGTACGATTTGTCTTCATGTGAATCATCATCTTCTTCTTCTTTTGTATGTGATCGACGTAGAAGTTGCGACAATACCATATTGAATGGGATAATAACTGCATTTGAAGACCATGTGTGTCAAATTATGTTAAAGCGGCACAATGAAGGCTTTAGTCCCATCTCCAAGACTCCTCCAAATGCAGCCTTTGTTTCCAGAATTTGGAGGATACAACAGATGTATTTGCCATGTTACCCAGAATGCCTTTGGAACCATCAGGCAGCTTTGCAGCTATTTACCAAGGCTGGAAGCTGTTGTATGTATGACTTAGGCTGATTATTATAATTTTTTTTTTTTATTCTGTTTTGATCACTTTATCCATATGCCAGTTTGAGGAATTTGCGATGGTCTGGAGACTTAACATATCCCAAAATTCACTGCGCACCAGTTATATCATGGTTATTGGATTTTTTTTCTTTACAACTTTAAAATGGAGAGTTGATCACCATTTCTACCAACAAATCATAAGAAATAAAGTAAAAAAGAAGGGCACTTTTTGGTGTGTTCAATAGTTGATCTCCTTTGTAGGTGAGTCCTTCAAAGGCTACAACCCCAGAACTGGAACACGGCTAATATCTGTGCTAGTGCTCACAAAGAACATGCTGCTCTTTGTCTTTTGTTGTCCAACTCTTCAGGTTCCCATGGCCCGGGCCAGCATCCTGTGGCTGATGGGCGAGTACTGCGAGAGGGTGCCAAAGATTGCACCTGATGTTCTCCGTAAGATGGCAAAGACGTTCACAGCAGAGGAGGATATTGTCAAGCTGCAGATAGTCAACCTAGCGGCTAAACTCTACCTGACCAATTCCAAGCAGGTATAAGGCCAGTCCCAAGAAAAGTCCTGGATGAATAATGCTGATTTCTGCAAAACGGTTATGAAAACGATAAATAAGATTCCTTTTATCTAAAGATGAACCAATTCATTGTTCTTTTTAGATTTTGGTTCACAATACACAGCATTAATGGAATATGTCTGCAACTCAGAGCTAAATTCGCGGTTTAAATATAGAGCTGTGAACGAGACCACTTCAACGTAATGGTGCATCTCCCGGTGCTGCTTGGTGTCCACAGACCCATTCAGTTAGATGGAGGCGATTTTGGACTCTGAGCTGGGTTTATGAGCCCAGACGGCACCTCCTCAAATGAACACATCATTACACCTCTTACTCCCAGTAATGTGTCTGGAAGGAGAGAGGGAGAGACAGAGGCAATACAGGAATATCACTTTGTAAATGAGATCTTAACTGTGATTTCCTGATTAAATCAAGTATGTATATGTCTGTTTCTTATGGTTTTAATGTTTTCTTTTACACAGTTTGAAATTAGGACCAACACTGTTGGACAAAGACAATATGTATGGGAATCAGGAGACAAAAGGGGGTGAACAAGATTTTATCTTAGCTCGATAGACAAAGATTTTTCTATTCAACATGTTAAATCAACAGATTAAATATAAAGGCAGTGAAATACAAGCTAATAAAATAACAGCAAACTTAGAAAACAGAAAACAAAAAAGAAGAGAAGAATTAAGTAAAGACTTTTTTTTTTCCTTTCTTGTTTAATACAAAATGAGAATAAACCTTAGGCTTTTTGGATTTTATGGCTATATTCCAGTTTTTGATTTAAAAAGTACAACACAAAAGGTTTATATATTTTCATGACAAATGTTAGATGAGAAGATTGATGCTGTGCTGCCTCTGGTCTAAGTGGGCAGCTGGAAACAGGAGACCGTTATAGCACCTGAGAACAGAATTTGATGTGCATTTTACATGTTTTCCTACTCTCCCCAATCTACCCCTCCCCTCGCTGCCCTCCCAGACCAAGCTTCTGACTCAGTACATCCTGAACCTCGGCAAATATGACCAAAACTACGACATCAGAGACCGCACACGCTTTATAAGGCAGCTGATCGTGCCCAACGAGAAGAGCGGAGCCCTCAACAAGTATGCTCGACGCATTCTTCTGGCCCCCAAACCTGCCCCGGTGCTCGAGTCTGCTTTCAAAGGTACTTCATACATTCACAAAGTCAAACTCTTATTCTCATTTTAAAGTGTGCAAATGCTTTAAATAGCTAGAAAATCTAAGATTAATCACTCCCCTCCTTTGTCTGTCTGTTAATAAATCAAGGAATCACCTGAATGCATATTAACAGTCTTCCATTATACATCTAGTAGTATGCAAAGTTGATTCAGACAGTGGTTTTATTATTCTGGTATGGCTGTCTCTGAAGGGCAGTGAGATCAGACCCCTTTACCTTGGACTAATGGAATGGGTAAATTATTGAGCTAATGCTAACCTTTTTCAGACACCGAGGGGGAAAGAAATCTTGTTCATTTAAACGTCTATCCTCTCTCTCTCTCTCTCTCTCTCTCTCTCTCTCTCTCTCTCTCTCTCTCTCTCTCTCTCTCTCTCTCTCTCTCTCTCTCTCTCTCTCTCTCTCTCTCCCCCTCCCTCCCTCCCTCTCTCTCCCTCCTTGACTAAAGGGACAAAAAATTGCCTCCTGCAACATTAAAATTCAGAGGCAGTTTTCACCTACTGGATGTTTATGGAAAGCGTTAACCACCCCTGTCATTCCTAATATTCACAACTAAATCCCCCCCTTTTTTTTTTTCTTCTCCGAAAAGCAAACCTCAAGGCACAGACACCGACTACCTGCCTATGTTGACCACTTGGGAGAGAGAAGTGTGTGTGTGTGTGTGTGTGTGTGTGTGTGTGTGGTAGACCTGGGCTGATTTTCAATATATCGAAATATAGCGATATTTCTACCAGTTGTGATATTTTTAACAATATTGAAATATTGTTTTTTATTTAAATTGAAAACCATTGAATATAATAATCTTTTCATGCTCTGCCGCAAGCCTGAGCTTTGCTTACTACAATGTACAGGATGTACATTATTATCAAAATCTTCGAGAATCTATAGAGAAGGAGCTTTCAACTTTTATTCTCCACATATCTGGAACAATCTGTTTAACAACTATACAATTTATATTAGTGTTTTTTAAAATCTATTATATATATATTTTCCCCCACAACAATATCATATATTTGGATATATCGCAATATTTGGATTGAGTTGATGTTAAGATGCATGTGTGTGTCTAAGGCTCAGTGTTTATACAGTGACATTTAGCCACTGGCTTCTCATTAAGGATAAACTGACGTGACTTTTAAAACTCTCATTTCTCCACCAATCATTGGAATTCCATTTAAAAAAAGCTATTTCAGCAGCACTTTCGTCTTCTCAACACTTTTCGTCATATTTTACTCTCTGAATTTCTTCTTTCAGATCGAGATCGTTTCCAACTGGGAACACTCTCCCACAGTCTCAACATCAAAGCAACAGGATACCTGGAGCTGTCCGACTGGCCGACTGTTGCTCCTGACCAGTCTGTAAGGAACGTGGAGGTCTTTGAACCAGTGAGTGATCTACCTGCCTAACACATCTCTTATCGTAGTCACATTTCATACTGTATGTGCCTGAGAGGTCGATGGCATGCTTACATATTGGTAATGAGATTTGTCATGTTTATGTTCACTTCTATATATCACTGAATATGAAAATGAAGGTTTTTAACATGTTTTTTCAAATAATATATGCACCTAATTTGGAATTAAGTCTGTCACTTTTGACACTAAAACTGTGGGAGTTATAATTAAAACATTCTTTGTAATATAATTGACATTATGCCAAAATACAGAAATTGTGGATGTATATTGTGATAGTCTGGCATCTGGAGTGGTGTGAAACATGTAATTTACTGTCATGGTTTATAGATTCATTATAAATCATGTAGGTTTCTTTTAGATGTTAATGTTATAGAGAATAACTTTTATTTGTAATGATTTAAAGTTTAAATTTCTTTCAAAATGCTCATTAACACTTCTCATTACATTACATCGGGGGGTTTGACTATCACCTACAAGCACAATGTGGCCCCTCATTAGCTTTAAGTGGATGCTTGCGACTGTCTCTGACCATTTTACTATGACTAATGAAGTCCAATATCCCCCCTCACTACACTCTTATTTGGTGTGTGTAAACATTGCCATTTTTCCCATTTGAGAATAACTCATTGTCATCCTCGCTTTCATTATTTTTTAACTCCACCAAGTTGGATAGATAAATGCATTTGCAACGATGCAATGCAATGACAAGAACACCCTATCCTTTCTTACAAGTTAAAATACAAATTAAAGGACTTTGTTTTTAATATTATTGATTTGTTTTTTTCTCACAGAGGCTGCTCAAGTTTTATTATAGTTACTTAGGTGGCAGCTAATATGGATCAATAAAGAAGAACATGAGCAACAGGCTACTTTTAAATATAATGCAGGTTTAACGTCTGAAAATCAGGACTAAATGGCAGTGAAAACTGATTAATTATGGTAAATTGACTAAAGGCATCAATCTCTTCAGTGTTCCACTGTACACTTTGTGTGAATGGTTGATGACAATGCATAATGAATAGTTTTCTTCACATCGAGAACCTGGAAAAACATTTTAAATAGTTTAATTAGAGAAAAATAGCGCAGCTTAATAGGGTTGTTATAACAAGTCACACGCTGGCTCGTTACTTAATTTATGCTTCATTTCCTCTGTGTCTGTTCAGGTAAAAGAATGGGCACCATTAGTTGGGAAGGCCAAGCAGCCCAAATCTGATGACAAGTTCTATTCGGATGGTGAAGATGAGAAAAAAGAGGAGGAATCTGACAGCAGTGAAGACAGCAGCAGCAGCAGCAGCAGCAGTGATGGTCTGTTTCTGTTTGAGTTTTTCTATGTTTTTAGTTTTTCTACATCATAAGCAGTGATGGAAAGTACCAAGTAATTAAGTATATTTGCTCAAGAACTGTACTAAAGTACAATTTTGGATTGTACTTTCCAGATATATAATTATAATTCACTCCAAAACATTGATCTAAAGCTCTAGTTACTTCTCAGATGCAGATTCGACCCAATTGGTAATATAACAAATTTTTAATATCCAAAACCGTTGAAGAAGAAGAAGGAAACCAGTGGTTTCAAGCTTTGAGACTTTGACATCTTTTAACAACAGCAGAGTGTAGTTGGATCATATTTCACATGTGAAATGATTAACAGCTCCAACAAATAGAGAATTTCCCTCAACTTCTCACATGGTTTCATTTTAAAAAATGTTTTAAATGATCTATTATTTCACTAAAAATTGAAGTTTGAGGAAAAGTCTAAAAAGTGAAACTCATTTTGTTTGTTCTTTCTTTTCTTATTAATCATCTCACATTCATCTGCTAACCCATTGTGTGGGGGTGTCTGACCCCCAGGTTTGGAACTACTGAACTAAACTATCCATCTATATATAAAGTAGTTAAACTAAACTACTAAAATAAAAGCATTTAGTCAGCCACCACTTGTGCAAGTTCTCACACTTAAAGATGACAGAGGCCTGTTATTTTTTATCACATGTACACTTCAACTATGAGAGACAGAAAGGGGGGAAAGAATCCAGAAAATGTCTAGCCCTGTCTGAAATTTGCTAGAGAGCATTTGGATGATCCATAAGAAGATTAGGAGAATTTAACATGGTCAGATAAAGCCAAAATAGAACAAGAATAGAAAAATCAACTTGTGTTTGGAGGAGAAAGGATGCTGATTTCTATCCAAAGAACATCATACCTACTGTGAAACATGATGATTTGGCACTGTTTTTCTGCAAAGGTACCAGGACAACTAATCCTTGTAAAGGAAAGAACGAATGGGGCCATGTATTGTGATATTTGAGTGAAAACCTTCCATCAACAGGGGTATTAAAGATGTGACTGGGTCTTACAGCATCACAGTGATCCCAAAGACATTGTCCAGGCAATGAAGTGGTAATGGAGTGGCTTTATGAGAAGCATTTCAAGGTCCTGGAGTGGCCTAGGCCAGTCTTCAGATCTCTACCCATAGAAAATCTTTGGAGGGAGTTGAAAGTCTTGTTGCCCAGCAACAGCCCCAAAACATCACTGCTCTAGAGGAGATCTGCATGGAGGAATCAGCCAAAATACTATCAACAGCGTGTGAAAACCGAGTCAAGACTTACAGCAAAAATTTGACCTCTGTCATTGCCAAAAAGGCTATATAACATTGGGGTGAACTTTTGCTCTTGACCAAATACTTATTTTCCACCCAAATAAACTCTTTAAAAATGAGACAATGTGATTATCTGGATACTATCTTATACTATCATGAAAATTACAGGCCTTGCACAGTTGATGGCTGACAAAATACTATAGCTCCACCTCCAGCAGCTAAAACAGTAGCACGCTGCTTATATTAATAATTTATTGAATCATATAGAATAATATATCCGCCACACACCAAACTATCACTTTACTCTAACTACATTAGTATTATGAGTTGATGTACTTTTATTTAAGTAGAATTTTTCATGCAGGAATTTAACTTAATTGTTGTATTCATACTTTTACTTAAGTAAAGGATCCATTTACTTCTTCCACCACAGATAAATATCTATTGAATGGCTATTGCTGAGAAAATGTTGACAATACAGACCAAAAACAGGGATTTGATGTCATGAAAATAAAGATTCTCACTTGGATTTCTACTTAATGTGCATACTGTATATATGTCTGTACAGAGTCGGGCAGTGACAGTGAGGAGGAGAGCAGTGAAGAGTCAGAGAAGAGCTCCAGTGATTCTGGAAAGAGTTCAGGTGAATCTGAAAAGAGTTCGAGTGAATCTGAAATGGAACAAAAAAAGAAGAAAAAGATCAAGAAGGCGCCGCTGAAGAAAAACAAGCCAACTACTGCTGACAGGTACAGTGAAATCCCTGCTGTGGGTTTGACTCTGAAAGCATAATTCTTCTTCCCAGTGAATTTAGCGCGTCCACATGTCACCTGTTTCCTTCTCTCTTTTTTTCCCTCTCTTTCTCGCTTTGCTAATTATCAGGTGCATCTCTGAGAGGCACCAGCGTTGTTGTCGGTAAATGTGATAAGTGCTTCAGTGCATCAATAACTCAAACCTCCATCTGTTCACCAACTTTAGCCATTTTTATAATCTACTGTATATGACAACCCACCTCCTGGCTTGATACCATCATCTGTTCAGTTTTAGCTTTTACTCCTACACATATTTTCACTTCAGTGTTATATATGTCAGGAAAAAAAATCACAAGACAAAATTGTGATTCTTATACCTGTTGATTTATTTTTATTTAACATAGTTATTTGACATAGTAAGATTGTGTGTGTTTATGCCATCTATACAACTTTAATTAAGATAATTCTACATTAAAAATCCATGAAATCTCATCAATTGTTCAATAATATTCGTATTTTTTCACACACTGCCTTCTCTTTCTTCTTCAATGACCCTGTTTGTATGAAAAGTAATAAGAAAAGTAGAGAGAAGAGAAGTAGTAAGAAAAATCCATATTTAAGATACTTAAGACACTACCATGTAAACGGCATATTCCAATTAGTTTAATTAGAATTAGGTCATAGTAAACAATAAGATTAAGATATGTGTAGTACTCCAGTCTTACTGGCATTATTGTAGAAATGTAAACACCTTAATCGCACTATGACATCCTATCAGAGTAGTTGCAGCATTTTGTGACATGCAATTTACGGCAGAAAAACGTCTTCTAGAATCCAGCTTTTAGACTCCAGTTTGTTAATGAACTGCAGCAGAAAAGATGACTGCTGCTGTTAAAAATAAGTCCCCCATACACACACACGAAAAACACTTGGTTAGGGTTAAAAACAGATAACGGTTTGGCTTTAAATGAATCTGGTTTGTCATCTCCATGGCAACAGTAAAGAACAGTGAACAGTTTCTGTGAAAAAAACACGGTTCGGTTTAAAATATCAGGGTTTGTCGCTGTAAAATGCTACAAAAAATGTCCAAATAAAAAGATTGATCAGAATGATCAGATTCTGATCTTTAACATGTAAATGGGAATATAAATGGACTATTCAATAAATACCTGATGTAAACACCATAATGAATAAATCTTGTTGAATCAGGCCAATAGATTATTACTGTCAATGTAAATGTGGTGATTTAAAAGTTTTAACTGCATTGTGACTCTATTCTGAATGTCATGGCCAGAGGCTTCATGTTTCCACTTTACACTGGTATAAGTTGCATTATTTGCCACGATTGTTTCCAAACAAGTTGAGATGTTGCAAATCCTGCTCATAGGTACACACCTAAAACTCATATTCATGGTAGCCTAGCGAAACTTTCCTTCTTCAGCAGATTAAAAAGATCAGGAAAATAGTTGCTGATTAATCAACTAATCACTGCAAAACTAATCCTCATATCCCTTTTTAGAAGAGGTAACGTTGTAGCCTGTGAGCCATACATGCCTGTTGTACTATTACTCGTGTCTCTCTCTCTCTCTCTCTCTCTCACTGACACTCACACACACAGGCTGGCAGAGCTGTTAGAATATCGTTAGTGTGAGTTCCATTAACAAGCTAATCAAGGAGAATTTTCCTCCAATAGCGTAACCCACATTTACATGGCTAATGGATAATGACTTTTGATTGGTCATTTAGCAGCCTGGTGTTACCAATGAATGAGATTTGAGTCATTACTGCCGAATATGCTCACGCACACTCTCTTACACACACTGGCAAATTTAGTTTCTTATGCACTCCACTTCATTTGCTCACGGACACACAAACTCACACAGAATGTACCTGATTCTGTTGTGTGACAGGCCGCCGGCTGACCCTGTTCTCTCCATTAGAGAGTATAATTAGAGCAACTCACCCCAGTGCTCAAACACACACAAACACGCACACACACACGTACACACAGTAATTAGAGCAGCTCACCCCAGTGCTTCCACAACAAACACAGCATAATGCCCTCATTATGGCCCAGTCATTTCAGGCAGGGCCTAATCAGGCCCACAGTGATTTATATCACTTTTTCCTGTTCGCAGCAAATGAAATCTGTAGGCCAAATTAATACTGGCTTTTCATCATCGCCCAAGTTAAAAAGCCAGTTACCATCACAATTCCCCTCATTAATTTAACGGCTGAAAATCCCAGGCAGGCGGAGTAAACACTCATTATCGGGACAAATTGAAGAGGGACAGAGCGAAGGGAAAGAGAGAGGAGAAAGATGGAGAAAATCTTTTTTTTGAGTGAATGTGCAACATTGAATTAATCACAAACACAAACAGATTGTTGTTGTTGTTTTTGTTCTGACCGGTCCGAGCTCAGATTTCAGTTCAAGATATTACTGCCTCCTGTGCTTTGACTTTTTCTTTTTCCTTTTTATTGTTGCAAAACACAGGTGAGAATAAATGACAAAAAAGACAGTAAAAAATACTCAACAAATTGTCACATAAACAAACCCAAATTTATATATATATATATATATATATATATATATATATATATATATATATATATATATATATATATATATATATATATATATAGTATTTGTTAGACCCATGTGCATCAGTTTGTGTCTACAAAACATAGATACATAATCACATGAAATAAAAATGCTATGAATTAAGGATTCATTAAGGAAAAAGTAGGAAGAAAAAATAAGAGAAGAAGACAAAAAAGAATAAAATAAATAACATGGCAATAAAATAATTTTCTGGTCTTTGGTTCAATATATATCTGCATTAGAGCTGTTTAACTTTTAAATTGTGCCATAAACGTACAAAGTACTGTGATCAGTACTGTTGTTTTTGATGTATTAATTGTACTTATTTATGTGTTACAGTGACTCGGATGAAAATGGGAACGGACCTGTAGCCAGAGGCAGCAGCTCATCAGCAGAGAGCTCCTCTGGTTCAGAGACTGACTCTGAGGACGAATCTGATGCACCGACACCACAGAAGAAGGGTGAAGTCAAGTCCAAACCCAAGGTGATATCATAGTCTAGATTGAGCTTCTAATCACTTAAATTTTTTTTTTTATTTTAATTTGGTTCAAGGGTGAGCAAATGTTTACCTGGTTGAGAGAACAACTCTAAAGCATTTAGAAATCTTGTTAGTGACCTGAAAAATGTGTTATTTAATGTTGTTAAATGATAAAAAAAAAAAAAAAATTATATTGCCTACAGCTTTAACTGAACACTGACGAGCTATGGTGAAAGAGATATTGAATATAATGACCTTGAAGCTGTATTATTTGGGTAAATGTCAAATTTAAACGGGATTAATTTGGAGCTGGTTTTCAACATTTATAGTACTTAAAGGTGCAGTGTGTAGTTTATGGCGACATCTAGTGTTGAAGATCTAGTTTGCAATGAATTAAGTCCCCCAAGAACCTAAAGTGGCTGTGAAAAAACATTTCTGGAGCCATTGTTTGGTTTGTTACTGCTGCTACTGTAGATAAGAAAATGACTGTATTTACGGTAATAAGAACACAATTTTTATTTTAATTAGATTATATAATAGTTAAAATATACTTGTAAATATTCTATTCCATTTCTGCCAAACCTGTTCTACTAGCTGCTGCTAAAGCTTTTAGACTGGAGCTTTAATGCATGATTATATAATAGATTACATTTAAGCCAGCGGTAGATATTAACACTGTTTTCTCTCAAGGGGTTGCTGTCTCCAGGTATCATGTGGAGAGAGCTTAGAAATCTCAATTTATACTCTGGAATATAATTTCATCCTTATTTTAATTCTCCCTCGATCTCATTCACCCTCTTTTCAGCCTTCACTATCTTTTTCTTACCTGTTATGCTCATCACGCTATTTCTCGCCCTCCCTTCTCCTTTTTCTGCACTATGAAATTCTCATTTTATACGGTTTGTCATTTGGGCACGGCCTATGAATTATGCATCTTTCTCTCTTTCCCTCTCTCTTCTCATCCCTCTCTCTCTCTACTCTTCCCTCTCTCTCTTGCTCTTTCAGACCTCGATTTACTAACAAGGTTTCCGTCTCTATTACCACCACCAAGCGTCAATCAGAGAAGATCTGATATGATACGCCTCTAACTTTATTGTTTGTTTTCACTCTCATTCCTCACTCGTCCTCTCTGTCCTGTTTGTTTTTATTTTTTACCTGCAGTCTGGAGTATGCAGAGTGGAATTTTATGGTTCTTTATGTGACGTGAATGGAGCCTCGGTTGGTTAGGACAGTGTGAAGAAAGGGTGATAAAAGCCCTCGTATGTTTAAATGCGTTTTTATTGGGGCTGTTGTGTTGTTTGCTAGAGGCTCGCGTTGTAATTCCAACAAGCAAACACCTGACAAGCCTCGTCTCCATTGCTTTGAGGTGGCGTGCATCTGTTGTGACATGACACTCTGCTTGACTGGCCATAGAAAAACCCAGAAATGTTGCAGCTATTTTGGGACGAATGTGTCATGAATTGAGAGACACTGGTCCTGATGAATAACTGAAAATTTCCATACCTTAGTTTGAGTTGTCATTTTTTTCCTTGTCCTCTCCTCCTGTGATACTTCATGTTGCTATTTGTTTTTCAGGTGGATGTAAAGTCCAACAAGGAAGTGTCTTTACTGGATCTAGATGACTGTGAGTTTATCCGCCACTCCCCCCACAGTAAATCACTAAACACACACATTAAGTTGAGACCCAGCAGGCAAAATCACTGTTTTGCCATACACTGATCAATTTTAAGGTTTTGATCTTTATATTGATCTCTATAACATGCCTTCTTTCAGATGGGTGAAAAATGTGTTGCTTTACTGTTAATATATTCTAGTAGTAGTTTGATTTGAGTGAGTAAGTATGCTGGCTTCATCCAACATTCAGGTTTTTGTTCTGTAAAATAGCATACTTTTAATGAGAAAATGCATCTTTTGCATATTTAAACAAATGTTTCAGAAAACCTGTACTACAATAATGCAACTTTTATATAAGAAATCAAGCAGGGAAGTTTCAAAGTGATGTTGATTCTTTATTTTATTTTTTACCCGATTCATTTGTAGTGTTTCACCTTAATGTGACAAACACACATACATCACCTAATTCTGCAGGTCTCTTCAGCTCTAGTTTTTTAGTTTCATTTTAGATGAATCTACATCCAGTCAGAGCAATTAAATATACACGATTACCAGACTTTGTCAGAAATACAACAAACATCTTTATAAACAAACGCCTAAAGTTTTTGCTCCAGTTTGTTTAATACAGTGGATTCAACTGAACACTAGACATCAACAGCAGTCATCTTGGCTCGGGTCAGGTTGGGTGGAAATCTGCCTGAAACACACATCTGTGAGAGCAAATAAAACATGAGCCTGCAGATTTGTCTGGTTCCCAGACTGCTCTTCTGCACAGAGACACTGTAGTAGACAGAAACGTCAGAAGTCATAGTGGCTTTAATAATAAGGGCTTGTTTTCTTTTGTTTGTGTCCTTTTAGTTTCTCCAGCGCCCACAAACACACCGCTGTCCTCGGTCCTGTCTTCAAGTCTGCTGTCTGACCTCGAAGGCCTTTCTCTCTCCAACATCTCCTCCACCATGCAGGTTCATATACGCTCGCATTAGAAACACATGATGACATTTCCTCCGTCAGCTGTGTGTCAATTGTTCATTTTTTCAGTCTGACACTGACAGGACAGCAGAGCAGCCTGTGAGATGGTGAAATGAACCTCGCTCCCTTGTGGAACATTTCTGCTCCAGACACCAACTATTGACCTTTTCTGCCTCCTTATATTTATAGCCAGTCAGGATGATACAACTGCTTTCCCTGTTTCCTATGTCTCTTATAGTCTGTCTTTCTCACCCTTGCGGTCTTTTTGCTCTTCCACACCCTTGAACACTATTTCTGTGTCTCATCTATAAGTCCTCCCACACAGTTTCTCTCCCTCTCTCCCTCTCTTATCTCTCTCCTCCTCTCTGTCACCTTCCATCTCTCTCTGTCAGATGTTGTGTCCCTTGTGTCTCTGTGTTGTGTATATCTGATGGTTGACCTTTCCTTGTGTGACGGCTCCTTTCTCTCCTCCACTATGTGCATGTCTGTGTATTTTGTCGCTTGTCTTTGCTCCCGGGAGGAAAATGTCCAGACCATTCTTTCTGTTGTTGCTCTGTGTATTCCACATGACTCCTTTAAATCAGAAATTATTCAAATTTTCAAAACATCTTCTTGTACAGTAGACCTGCAACAATTAGTCAGTTGACAGAAAAAAATAATTAGTATGATTGGTATGCAACTAGTATGCTAGACTATATTATTTGCTTTGTTGTCAGTTTTCAAGCAAAAATGCCAAAAATGTGATTCTTCTTACATTGTAGTAATTTAAATATTAATATGCATACAACAGATATATAGGAAATTGCGATGGGCCCTTTTCAGTTTTCTTACATTTCTTATGTTAAAAACAATCAATAATTGCAGTCCTGATGTACAGCTTTCCCATGCAATTTGTTTGCAAATTACTTTAATTGGATTTAAGTGTTTTGCTGTAAATAACTTGTAAACATAAATAGGGATGCTGTTGATGTTATTAAAGGCACAGTGTTTAATATTTAGCAACTAGCTGACCAGTCTTGGCAGAAATGCAATACATGCTAATATTGAGTATAGAGTTCAATCAAAATATGAATTGTTGCATATTTATTTCCTTAAATTGAGCCGTTATCTACATTGGTGCAAAGCTCACCCTGTTTCTAGAGTAGCCCATAATGGACAAACCAGACAGTTGTTTTTCACAGCCACCAGTTCTCCTACATGCTTGGGTACACAATTGGTGTAGGAAACTGTAGTTTTCACAGTTGCATATGTTTTATAAGCAGAGTGACTTAATAATCCAGAAATACAAGGTAGGTTAATGAATATTAAAAATAAAGCAGCAATTTACAGATCTGGGGCTGTCGTTGCTTAACAATTGATTAATGGATCATTTTTTCTATGAATTATTTTGTCGTTCACTCATAAAATGTTACTGAGGCATTCTAAAAGAATATCTATATATTACATATAAGATATCAAGGTTTTAAACGAGTAATGGATTCTTAAAATGTGTTCTTTGATTAGATTCCTGAGGCAAAATGACAATAAGACTGGAAATGGTTTTAATTTGCCTTAAGTGATTAATAGTGATCTTATTTCTGTCTTACATTTCATTCTAAATTCTTGCAATATGCAGTCATCTTCTGAGATTCATGACATGAAGTTGTGGTAGTATACTGTAATTAAAATACTTAGTAAATTAAGTAATGTATCTTTCTCAAAGTCCGTATTAACTTTCTATGTGTGAAGGGCCTCTACACTGTCCCAGCTCCACTGTTGTACTTGGCTTTGTGCTGAGTTACTATATATTCTGGGTCTGCCCGTCCGTCCTGCCCGCCTGTCACTCCGTATGATTGACAGCTGCTCTCAGGCCAGCGTTTATGCAGCACGAGTTCTTGTTAGTCACTCTCTCCTCCTCAGGTGAAGGCCGGGGAGTAATAGAGAATAGAAATGCAGATTAGAAACAGGGAACTTTTTGCGCATCAACATCTGATTTAGAGTCAATTCTATGCATAAATACATGATGGGCATCAGGATTCATAGACAAGGGTAAATAACCTCACCTTTATTCACACGCACCCCTCCCCTTAGCTCCTGAGACATGCACGCACACGCTTGCATATCAGCTTTCTTTCACACACACATACACTCTCTCTCACACACACACTGGCCCCAGTGTCATTTCTATTTCTCAGCAATCTGCCCACAGAGGCAGCGAGTCTGTCTCAGCTGAGTGCTCGGGCCCTTTTAGAGAATTACTGCATGGTTATCAAAGGCATTTAGATTAACCCTGGTCACTGTCTTTGACCCACCTCCTCTTCTGTCTCCTCCTCCTCTCCCCAGTTTCTGCATGCTGCTGCTCTCTCTAATAACATTTTGACATTAGGATCTCTCACAAATGCCTCTTAAATCCCCCCTCCCCACCCCATCCTACCACAAACCTCTTCCGACCGCTGGCCGTGTGTGCGGTGGGGTGGCTGAGGCTGATAACTTTTCATTCATAATTAGCAGTCAGCGAATGGGGCTGCGTTGGGGGGAAATTGAACTGTCAGCGGAGGGGCGCAGGGCGTTTGACCCCATCACGCCCAGAGGGGGCCATCATAATTTGTTCATTTGGTGTCCATCAGGCGGGCGCCAGCTCACCCCCCCCTCCTCCACCGCCTCCCTCCTCACCCCTCTGACCTCCCCCGTAGTGGGCGCTCTGGGTTCACGTCTAATTATGAATCAGCAGAAGGACCCCGAGCACCGGAATATAGCAGCAGCCCCTGGCCTAAAACCCTCCTGCTGCCACTCAAACTGCAGAGATTGCCTCTTAAACAGGAATAAATGCCCACACGGAAATAGCCAGTCACTGGTCTGCACAGCGAGTAGGTAGTTTGGGGAAATGGTTGTTTTAATGCAGCTGTGGCAGCATGTCTTTTCTTATTAGTAAGTTTTAGTGGGTATGTAAGTGCAACTTTTTTCTGTGTGCCTGCATATTTATTTATCGGACAGAGAACTTTTATCTTTTCTGTAAACTTCCTTTTTCCCCCTCGAGGTGACGGAGGTCGATACAGTAGTCAAAAAAAAAAAAAAATCACTCATATGTGTGATTCTTCTGTGTCTAGAAAAGTCAACTCTCTCTCTCTCTCTCTCTCTCTCTCTCTCTCTCTCTCTCTCTCTCTCTATATATATATATATATATATATATATATATATATATATATATATATATCAATATGATAGACATGTGTCTTAGTGTTATACTAAATATAGCTTGATTGATTTAAAAAAATGGAGTTAACTATACAAGTGAACATGCACAACTTTTGTTGCCTAATATATACTCACTGTAGTGGAATGTAGGTGTAGGAACAGGCTCTTGAACTCAGCAGTGAGTTCAAGCTGTTCTTTTATCTCAAACCACTTGGTTATTATTTACTGTAGATGAATATGGGTCTAATCAAGGGTTGAAACTAAATTTTAATATTCTAAAATATCATTGCTGATGACACTAATTACTCCTACTAACTATGACTACTAACATGCCCGTTTTAATTAGTTTATATGATGTTCAGATGTTTTGCATGATGCAATTTTCCATCTTACTAAGTAATAATTGGTTATTGACTCTTTGCCTTTCTATATTAAAATAGGTTAAAACATCTATCAGTATTGTTAGATTATATGATTAAGACACTAGCCTTTCTTGAAATCATCTCACCACTGACGGATATTTTCAATTTCTTTGAGCCTCAATTAAAAAAGGGCATACGTATAGAGTAATATTTTCTTTTAGTGTTATCTGTGCAGAATTTACTTTTATCTTATGAAGTTACAAACTGTACCTACAATATCTAATATATGGATCTATGATAGCAACAAGCATCAATATTCTCAAGATTCTCCATGTTCATCAGTTGGTCCAATGAAATAGTTTCATGCTAACACAAAGGAACAAGTGACAGTTTAACAATACTTGCAAAGCTAGATGAAGGACACCAGTGTTTCACAATGTTCACCGTCTATTATTGCTAATGTTCTTTAATAGAAAATTTCCAAATTAATCATTTAAGAAAACCTAATTTACTGACAAATTGGCATAAATGAAGTAACCTCTGTCTGTATGTGCGGGAGAGACTTCTTGTTACATTAAAGTAGTTCTAGACGGCTGTAGTAACATTTATTTAATTCAATTTGCAGTCAAGGTCTTTCTGACGCCCCTCAATTAATTGTCATCTCCTGACTGAAGGGAACAATTAGGCCCTAAAAGTCAAACACATGTCCCTTACCTTAATCCTCACAACTCTTGTAGGGCATAATGAAATCCTGTCGCTGGTGTTGCAGGCAGTGTCTGAAAAACAGAAATGGATTTTCAATATATGCCCATATGTCTCTGTGCTCCCCACGCACTCCCTTTCTTTTAAATTGGCCTTCTTATGCACTCGGTACAAGGCTGCCCAGCTCCAGTTTAGCCCTTTTTGAATATGTCAGCGGGATTTTCAGGTCATTTGCCAGAGAGGATGCTGGGAGCGCTGTGTCCGGGGTTCTGAAGGTGACTGGTGTCTGTGTCATCCATCACCGGAGCTTCCTTTAAGTTGATGCATAATAGAGCCTCTCAATCAACTTCCTGCCTTTATTGTCACCTCCCTACGTTCCTGACCAGGGAGGAGAATGGGAGCCAAAGAAATATTAAAAAAAAGGGGGGTGGGGATGACAGAGAAGTCAAGGTTACATCCCTCTACTTGTATTATTTACACTTGAGATGTTATGGGCTCATTCTGTGCAACAGGACAACACTAAGATGGAGGGTGAAGGGGCTTTGTGTGGGCACTGGTGTCAGGCTTTAACTGTCCACTGTGTCAAATTGGTGATAATAAGCAGTTTGAAGCCCTGCCCGCTCGCCGTTCTTCCCTCGCGTCGCCGCTATCCACCGGGAGCGAGGCGACAGACGGGACCTTGAAGGAGGATGTGTCTGTCAGAGAGGTAAATCTCCACCGTGATGGGGTGACAAACATTACGGCCAGCTTTATCGACACCGACTGCTCTGACACATCCAAAAGTGGCCCGATAAATTTGCGGGCTAGCGGCGGTGTGACGGGCGCTTGTGAGGGCACAGTGGCGTTGCAACCAAAACATCAAATGTTTGTTTGACCTCCTTTACAGGCGCTATGACAACACTGATACTGGAGACGATGCTCACCTTGGGCGGGGGGGATTGTGTTGTTGATTGGATAGTTTTTTCTTTATCTGATGTGTCAAAGGCTACTTGTTGTTTTAGGGAATACTACTCTAACACAAGTAAATTGTGTATTTGTTAGGGACTATATTCGCAGGTTAATATTTGTTTTTTTGGTGCTTTAGTATTTATGGCAACAGGACAGGTTTCATGTTAATGTGGACTGATTTAAGATTAATTGCATTGTCGTGGGGATCACTGATGATTATTAGCATATGAAATGACCATTTTAGCTTAGTTCACTTCTTTGTTCTACACTGAAGTCTCAAAAATTATTGGATGGTTTGCAGTGAAGTATTGTTCAAACGTTCATGGTGCTCAGAGGGAGAATCCCATTAAATTTATCTAACCTTTTACATAATGTGAGCCGTTACTTTGTTCATGTCTCGCTGCTAAAGTACAGCGACAGTGAGTGTTAGATTTCTGCTGAACAAACTTGCCCTTTGACGTGAACACACTGAAACTCATCTCCACACTGAAACTCATCTCCACAGCTCCTGTTGTGTGTCGAACCAATTCTTCATCCCTACACAGCACATGACAAGTCAAGAGGACGCCTCGTACATTTCTCACCCGAGTCAGAACACACTGGCACGTACGTCCAGCTTCAATAAAACAATGTACACTGACACCACTCAGCACTGACCTGTATGAGCATGGCTGCATGTTTTCACACTGTTTCTTCACATCAAACTCTCATACATCAAGTCATACTCACTTAACCTAATTAGTTTGCACACCTCGCTTAATCATTTAAGTCTGTTAGTTATTGAATCAGTTTTTACATATAATACTACAAATGTTCCTTTAGTGTGTAAATTTTATAAACTCATTTCTTAGTTTCAGAACTATTAATATTTCTTTATTATTAATGGATTATAAACTGCTATTAATTTGCATTTGAATGATATACATCCAGCATGTGTTGGCTCTGTCTCATGTATTAAACATTCAGGTGCTAAGAGTTTTACAGGGTGTGAAAAGGCTGTTTCTGTCCTAATGTGTTGAATTAGTGCTGTCACTTAAGACAGAAGAACCTCTTCAACTACTATTACAACAGTGTGTGTAGCATGTTGTTTGCCATCCTGTGGGTCCCCCCCCACCTTATCTTTTTTAACAAGAACTGGTGAGTGAAAAACTGAAAGCCACGAAGTGTAAACAGTGTTCATCTAAGTAATAATATGTTAATTATTAGGAGAAAAAAAGTACTCCTCCACCACCACATTCACCTCCTTTTCTTCCATCTCTCATTCGAAGGTAATGCAATTTCCTGCCGCTGAAAAGGTAAAAGCTCCAGTTTGGCCCAAGCAGGCACTTGTTTCTATTCATTAGTTTTTATTCAGCCTGGTTTGACCGAGCATCCAGCCCATTTCCATCTAACTGGGCTGATTGAGGACATATCTTAAATGGGCTCCTCTTTACCCTACAGAGTTAATGAAGGGAGGGTGTGTGTGGGTCCCATTCCACTTAGAAGTGCTGCTTTTCTGGCTGCTGATTGGACATAGTGAATTGCACAAATACGGGTGATGGAAAGAGCGGAGATTCTTGTTATTAATCTGTCCTCTTGTGTGGATGCATTTGTGCTGTAATGTACAAGGCGTCCCTGGAAATAAAGTGATGATGCAGAGAATTCAAAGCTTCTGGGCAATGTTCTGTTTTGCTTCCTTTTCTTTCACTTCTGCTCACAAGCTGTTGTTTCTTCCAGTTGTTTGTAAATCCATCCAGCCTTGTTGACGTTTTCCCAGCATGTCTGCACAAAACTACTGTACAAAAATCGATGTACACTTGGGCTCATATCAACCATCCCTCTCTGTCTAGGTCACCACTCCATCTTTCGGTCCTGTGAAAACCTATGAGCTGCTTCACCACATGACAGGAAAGGGTCTATCAGCGAAGTACCATTTCCCCAGGCAGCCCTGCTTGTACGAGCCTAGTATGGTGGCTGTTCAGGTCATACTGACCAATGGCTCAGACCACAGCCTGGAGGAGATCCACATAGGAGACCGAAGCCCGGCAGGCCTCAACATCCACTGCTTTAACACGATCGGTGAGTAGGATCAAACACAGGCCGAATATTTCTCTACTAACAACCGCATCAAAAATCTTAAGTAGTAGAAATATTCTAGAAATATTCTGCATATGTTCTTTTGCTGCTCATCTACCAAGTTATTGTTGTCTATCACCTGTCAGATAATGAGATATACTAACAATACAATTTTCTTTTTGTATTTGTAGTTATGTCAATGTCAGAAAGGTGATAATTTTTGAGGATCTACCTCATTAACATACATGTGACAAAATAATAGGAATACTTTTCAATATAAAGTCCTAAAGGTCTATTGTGTAAGATTTATTGGCATTGAGCAGAATCTAGTGGAACAATGCTGGCCAAAATGGAATATAATATGCATAAGCATGTTTTAATTACTATATAATTTAATCAAAATAAGTTTATTTTGTTGTATTAGCATAGATTGAGCCATTTATATCTACCACTATGGCCATTTTGTTGCACAGCCATTTTTAGATGGCCTTTCATGTTTTTCCTACATGTTGGTTGGTTGTAATCTGCAAACTCGCCACTAGGTGCCGCCAAAAACTGCACACTGTCTTTCAAATGAATTGAGCAAAATTAAATTAAAGATTAAATTTATGTGTACTTGATGATCTAGCTGGGGGTTTGTATTTTCTTTTTCTGCTATTTTTATGTTGTGTTTTCTAGTCTCAAAATAACCCTTGCTGTCCCACATCCTGTCATTTTGTCTTTTTGACGATAAATCTACTAGCCTACGCTTTCTGAACTTGCTGCTAGTGCTCTTGTCATGTGTTTGGGTAACAAGTCGGCCAAACTCCACCTGGACTCAGTTTTGATTTTGAAGATTTAACATAGTATATTGCAGTATATTGTTGTTTTTCCTCCCTTGTTACTTAAACAGACACTTATTTCAATCTGAGCAGTTCTCCTCACCACTCCTGTTCCTTCAGGATGGCTTTTGTGGAATATCTGCTGCTGCAGCTGTACTATGATTGTTTTCTCAGATAGGTATTAAATGATTATTATGTTATCACAAACCTTTAGGCCTGTTTGCTCTCAGCTCAGCGAATAGACAATCTATATTACTCTAACTTATCCCTGTTCATTAGTATCGATCAAACATACACTGTGGCCATGTTTCTTGTCACTCTGTTGTATGATCTCTACAATCAGTATAATATAAGATGGAGAACCATGCTCCCTCGAGATGTTCTCCTTCGTGCACACACTGACATGCGTCTCCACAAACACCTGCAGCACCGCTGTGCGCTGGAGCTGTCCAAACTGTCAATTGCAGGGGATTGATTGGGCATTGAAGGAACTCATGCAGCCAAACAGTGGGTAATTTGGATCGATTGAGCCTGGCTAACTGTGAGCGGCTGGCTGGAGTTGGCTTGGATAAGTTGAAGGGGATGGATAAAGACAAAGCTCTATGTAGTGCTGCTGTTTTATGTATGTTCGGTAAGAGATAATGGATGACTATAGTTGTGTTTATATCAACTTATTTTAATGCACAGTTTGAGGTTTTGTGGTAGAAACATTTGATGGAAATGACAAAGAGTTATTACACTTGCATGAGGTGTTTTTTGAGGTAATGTGCTAAATAGGATCTGAAAACAGCTTTGTGGAATAGGTTCTAACATTAACCTTTTATGAATCACATTCTCATACACTTTTTCTTGGTTTTATTTGAAGTTGTGATGTCATTAACAAGATATTTGTGCTTTTAAGTACCAAAATTATCTAAAGGTTCTCTCTGCAGCTCTAGAAAGACCAGGTCATTTTGTGTGTCTCGTTTATTTTATTGCACCTTTTCTCTAATTGGCTGATTTGAATGGCCGTGAGCAGTGGAAGGAGACTGTGTAGTTGTGACTTTGCACCTTCACCTCCTGATGCCTGATCAGTTTCTGAACACAGGCTGTGTGCACTTCTCTGTGGATTGAGAGTTTTACAACATGGGACACTATTTGTAGAACAGCGAGACCCTCTTATCAAAAAGAAATTGAACTAAGCTTTTCTACATTATGAGACACGTAAGACTAAGGAGAAGGAAAGGGAATTAAACAGAGTGTCTGTTAGAGAAGCTGTGAAGGCTGGATTAAAGTGAGTCCATGATGGCTTTGTTGTTTTGCGAGTTTTTTTCTTCTGAGCTTCTTCTCTCCTCTGTCTGTGGAAAGAGTTATACAGTAAAATAGCTGCTGCTCCACAGAGAGAAACACAGGCTGGGATAGTGGAGGATGTTTCTGTCTCTCTGTGTTCTTCTCATCCTTAACCTCCCCTTCCTCCTCCTCCTCTTCTCAGCTGTCCAGACTCACTCCTCAGCATTTTTTGGCTTTACTTAACTCTGTTTCTCTCCAGTGTTTTTCCCGCTCTGTCTGTCTCTCTCGCCCCATCTCTCTTGATGCTGACGCCCTCTTTGACAAGCCTGTTTTGGAAATATGCTAGTCCTTCATGTGTTTTTTTTTTCTCTCTCCCCGAGGTTAGAGGTGTAGGGAATGAGATTGAAGGATAGATTTCTCACACACGGTGGCCTTGCTTTGTGAAGTAGAAAACACAAGTGGTGTGGATGCCTGTCTGTTCCACTCTGCTGCCCCCCCCCACCCTGCCCCCCCCATCTCCTCCTCCTCTCTCCCATTGCTCCATCTCTCCCCACACTACACACCGTGCCCTTGTCACTCACTCTTCCATTCCTCCTCTCGTCCTCCCTCCCCTCTTCTCTATCCTCAGAGCGGTTGGAGCCAGAGGCCTCGGTGACGGTTTCCATGGGTATTGACTTCAGCGACTCGACACAAGCAGCCAACTTCCAGTTGTGGTAAGACAACTTGACATCCACTCACATCTCGTCAGCCTTATTTTCTTTCTATCTCAGAGACCTTCAGTCTTACATCTTTTTCACAACCTTTTCTCTGAGCTCCTGATCATCATCACGTCTCTTTCACTGGAATCTTTCTTCTCATACCCTTTTCCTCTACTCGTCTCTTCTTCATTAATTATCCTTTTCCTACCCGCTCTGTGCCAGCACTCCCAGGTGACACATCAGCTACAATTGATCCTGGTTCACTGGGATAACAATTATTCCTCCAGTAATCAGCCTCAAGCCCAAATCAACTCGCTGAATGCCATTGGCACCGCTGCTCAGCCCGATCAATAACCTTATCAGAAAATCTGTTTGGGATGGGGGAATCAATCTGGCCCCAAAATGCCATTCACAGAGTGTGGTTTGCAAGACAATCAGACAAGAAACATTTAATACACCAAGCATTAAGTCCAACACACAAGAAACACACACATTATACTGAATATAATTTTCTTCCACTTAGATCAGAATGAATTTGAATCTCTGAGCAAAAGGAATTTGTTTTTATTGTATTCCCAGCTAAAACTTTTTCCTGCAACAAGTTCTAATTTAGAAGACCCAACTTTCTTTTCTTTCTGTTTCTGAGCCGTTGTTTTCCTCCCTCAGCACCAAGGAGGACCAGTTCAGCGTGTCCATCCAACCTGCTGTGGGAGAGCTATTAATGCCCAGTACCATGACAGAGTCAGACTTCTGCCAGGAGCAAGGTGAGCTGAACTCAGCTGTTTTGCATCAACCAGTGTTTGCAAAATTAAAAAAATGGCTCTTGTCAGAAGTTTCAGCGTGTTGGAAATCATTAAGGTTATCGGTTTTTCCGATATTGAAATATTGTTTTATATAAGATTGTTTTTTTTCCATGGATTTATTGATAATTTCCAGAATCCATAATTATCTTTTTAAAGGTGATTAAATTGTTACAGATGAAGTTGGACCTGATAGTAAGGCTGCAACTAATAACTATTAAAGAGTTTAAATAGACTCTTCTCGATTCCATGAAGTATTTTTAAATTATTTTTTGCAGGTAAAATACATGCCCATGTGTCTGCCTCGAATAAACCTCTGCTAAGCTTTGTCATTTAAGCATTTGAAAGCCTCCCTATTATGAAGCACTTTATATTTATATTTTCCTACATAAACATACAAAGACACTCACACACCCACACAAACGCACACACCTGTAGAGCTGCAGCAGCATTGAGAGCTGAGAGCTTACTCATATGTGTGCTTTTAAGTGCTCGGTAAATGCTGCTTCTGCTTTAATTAATCTTTATTTGCCGTTTTTTTTTTTTTTTTAGTTTTATTTTATTTTAGCTCTACTGAATACTTCTCACTGCCAGACAAAAGGGGATTGAACAGAACAACTTTCTTTGCTGTACCCTTTTATTTATACCAGTTGAGTGAAGTCAATTATTTTTTCAGCTAATGTTTTTTTGCCTTTAAAACCTATTTTATTTCTCACATAAATTGTGCGTATTTATCTCGAAGTGCTCAAGAGTCCTTCAATTGAGTCTTTTTTTCAAGTCTATTTGCATTAGTGAAGGAGGCACCAGTTCATTGTCTAGCTTCCCCCATTCTTGGCAATCATCAACTAAAACCAGGTCTCACACTCCTGTATGATTTAGGCCATTTCTCTGTTATCCACAGATATTAACATTTGGCTCTTGTCTATTGAAGGTTAAAGAACATACAATCAAATTGAATGTTTTGTAACAGCATTGAGCTTCTGCTTGTTATTTGACGGCAAAACATTTTTGCATCCAAACAGGTAAGCTCCTGGGCATGAATGAGACCTCGGCAACCATCACCATGGCAACAGCAAATGCCTCCAGCCAGGCCGTCAGCAAGCAGGTCCTGTCTGTGGCCAACGTAGGACAGGTTTCATCTAGTGAAAAGAACTTCCACAGGTGAAAAGCCCACACGTTGTCCTCCTTACTTTATAAACCTGTTATTTATACCTGTCCAGCACAAAGGCTCATTTCTGAAGGGAGAACATCTTATACAAGTACTGTGAGGTTCTTTGATTTTAAAAAGAGAAGAAAAATGAAATATATGTTCATGACATCTACTGTTATTTATCAAGGTTATTTATGCAATTTACCATTTCCTTACTGACACACAGCCGATGTTACGAAGGTAAATGAGTTGTTTCTCATCATGTTTTTAGATAAATACGCTATATATAACTGGGCACTATATATAGCAGGGAAAATCAATCATAAACCAATCAAAGACTACAAGACTTTTAATGGAGCATTTCACAGTAAATGGCACAATTCAGGAATAATACTCTACTCGCTTAAGATCAATAGTAAATCCATGTAAATCATATAAAATTGGTATGGAACTTTGTTAGATTATTGTTAATGCAAATACAGTTATGTCAGTAGTTATCCTGTATTTTTGTAATTGAAAGCCAGAGTGACCTGTCAGTGATATATCTGCTATAGTTGTTCAATTTCTTTCTGCTGTCTCTTGAGATTTGTCCAGAAAAAACATCACTTGTCATAGCCATAAATGTCTCAAATCCACCAAAAACAACTGAATTTTGAGTTCAAGCTTAAGATTGGGTTTCACTTGGTAAATCTAAGCAATTATGAGATCATGCAGATATATCGTTTTCCAATGTATATTTCGATTTGAAAACACCAGCAGACGTTAAATATCAATGCAGAGACTTTGACTACATTTCCACACTGTTTTGTACTTCTCATTTCCAAGCTGTTTGTTTTGTCTGAGGTGGAGAAGATGAATGTGCCTGCGTACATGTGCCAGTTATATTTGTGTTTAACGTGGGCTCCGGTTAACGTGCGTGTATGTGGCTACCGGAGAGTGAAAGTGTCTGCGTGTCCCCTGCCAGCCTCACACAGACATGCCAGGGGAATGCCCTGAGAAGCCTGGCTGTGTAATTGGTGTACACAGAGTGTGCTAATGAGCTTCCTCCTCTGTCACGCACACCCGAACACCTGATAGATAATTACACCTCCCTCTCTCCCTCTGTTTCCTGCTCTGTCTCTCTTTCACTTCATCTCTGCACCCCCATCTGTCTCTCCCTCCACACACCGCTGTCTCTCTTTTACTTCCTCTTTGTCTTTCACTCCATGCCTCTGCTGCACCATCTCTGTCCTCCTCCTCCTCGCTGTCTGTCCGTCTGTCTTTTTATTAGCTCGCTCTGTGCAGACATCTCTCCGTGTCTCATGTGTTGGCGATCTTTTCCTCATAGATTAAGGCAGGAATAGAATGGACATAAGCGAACAAGGGGGAAAAATGTAGGATAAATAAGAGACAGTGAGGAAGTCGGAGTGAGGAAAAAATAAAATAAAAAGGAAAGACACTTGCACAAGGGCACAGGGAGCTGAAAGAGTGAGTGGAAATCAATGTGAGGCAGTGGGAGAGGCCTGTGTCCAATAAGCCCATACTTCATTCAGAATAACCAATAGCTCAAATGACTCCACGCCATCAATCTCCCTCCTGCGTCTGTGACGGCGAGAGAGGAAGCCGGTCTCCCAGTGTCACCCTGTGGTCTCATCATGAAGACACTTGTTTCCATAATGTCTGCCGGTGTCCTTATGATAAGCAGCCACACCACACTGTTTTCACCGCCCTTTATGGCGTCTTGGAAATGATTGTTCCTCGCTGACAAAAGCCTCAGCCCTCAACGTCAGCGGGTAGGTTTGACAGCTCCACACAAAGAAAGCAGAGTTGTTTTATTTATCCCTTAGTTCTCTACATTTATCTTTGACTTGGCGGCTGTGCCGGTTTGAGTTATCTATATTAATGCAATCAGATAATTAACTGATATAATTATTTTGTTATAATTAAAGCTGTAACAATTATTCGATCAATCAATTATTCAATCAACAGAAAGTCACCGTGGGTGCTGAAAAATGATGATAGGCATTTTTCATTATTTGCTGATGTTTTATATACCAAGCAATTAATCGATTAATCAAGAAAGTAATAAGAGAATGAAGAGTAGTAATTCTTATGGTTGCTCTTTTAACTCAACTACATGATACTGAAGCAGTTTGTTAATTGTATGGTCCTTTTTTTGTTTTTGTGTGGAAACGGTTTCCTTATTTCTTTTTTTTTCATAACTGCTGCAGACAAGTGTGATTTGATTAAGAATACTCTTTAGCAATCAGCTTGTCTTTCTGGAGTCCATGGAAAAAAAACAAAAAAAAACTAAAAAAGAAAGAAGGGAAATTAGTTATTACAAATATATATAAATAGGACATCTAAGATGGGTACCTTTTTTATCATTTAGTTTATAAAAATGTGATAATATAGCCGAAAAAGATCCAAAAGACGTCTGTAGATGGTTTTTTGTGACCAACAGTAGAAAATCCCAAAGATATTTAAAGATACAGTACTGACAAATTCTCATGCTACAAACCATACACTATTTTTTTCTGGCAGCAGACATCAATAACTGGGAAAAATAGAAGATATTGTATCTACAGTGATATAAAGCAGAGAAAAGTCAATGTAAATGAGCCATATTTAACTAGAGAGCTAATTTAAATCCATAGTCACAGATTATTGCACACTACTTAATAGAGTACACAATCTGAAAACAAATACGATGCTATACAAACTAGTACTAACATAAAGTCTGTACACATGCTACAGTCACCCACAACATCTAAAATCAACTAATTCAAGAAACTATATTATCATAATAACAGAAATTCCTCTCAGACATGGCTCAGTAAAAGACAGACAAGCATGAAAACAAGTTATGAATGTGAACATCAATACTGTTGAGACAAGTTTAGGTGTGAATATCTGAATGCGTGTGATTTATAATCATCCCAGAACTGATGGTAACTTCACTGTTTTGGTGTGTTTGCTGTTTCACTCACTTTGAATGACAAACACCCAGAGCCGAGTGATCGATCCTATCGGATACACTCGCTGAGAGCTTATTGCGGAGGTCACTCTGCATTAAATGTGATGTGTGTGAGCTGACCTCCATCCAGGACCCCCTCTCTCTCTCGTCTGAGCGCCCCAAAGAGAGCTTTCTCTAATCTGGGGAAGACCACACAAAGTGTCTGCCCTGGAAAAGCCCTGAGAGTTTGAGTTTAATGTAGAAATAATAGATGGGATCTCAATATGAAGCTTAAAGTATGACACAGTTCACATCACATCTTTCATGTGCTTTAAATCTGACCTCAGTCGCTCAGCGTTGGAGTTAACGGGTTTGTGTTTAACAAAGCGACAGCCCTCCTCTGCACCGCTGCACTGCCACTGTTCACCAGCAGGGTGCAGCACTGCTTCTCCTCAAACAGACACCGGGCTGAGCGGAGGGGGGATGCCACTGAAACACAGAAATTGATTGCTGGAAAGGAGGATGGCAATAAATCAAGCAGGAAAGCAAATGTAGAAAACGCTGTTCTTGTTTATGTCTAAACAGGCGGAATAGAATAAATGTGCTCTATTTTTCAGTCCGTTTGAAAGCAAATTTGATCGAATTCTGCATGCATTGCCAAACCCTCCGGTTAGAGCCTAATTCTCAAAAAAAAAAAAAAAAAAAAAAAAAACTGAACCTCTTGATTTATAAGCTCTGCTTTCTCTTTACTTTGCACTTTGCTATAATTAAATTATGTTTTTCTAAACACTGTGAATTTTCCTCTTTTTTTCATTGAAGTTGAATTCTTGTTCCTGTTTGAAATCTAATCGAGTATCATTTATAACCTGACTAATTAAACGTCTGCTCTCTCCCATTATGGATTGCTTCAGCAGACACTGTGGCTTATGATCTATCTTCACTTCGTGTACCTTTTACTGTAGAATTTAACTGTAACCGAGGTTTCCCTGGAATCCTCGTTGAGTTAAATTCTCATCTCTTTTAATTCTTCTTTAGAAACCCGTTCATACCCTCGTACCTTCTCACTTCCGCGTGCCCTTCTCCCGTAGTGCTGCAATGTGTCCGTTTGGCCGAGCTCTGGAGATGTGTGGAGGGTTCCTGCTTCTAATTGGGGCTAATGGCTCTGGCCATCTGCCTGGTGTGAGCCTGCTCGCTTGTGTTTGAGCTCTGGTCTGGCCTCACTGACCACTCAGCTGAAGGACGCTCCTCCACTCGTCCACCTGGCCAAGAACCAGGATGGAACAATAGCAACCAGCTGCAGCCACCACACATTTACCCTCTGAGTTTCTCAGTTTATTGAGAACATGATGCATTTTAGTCTTTTATTTTTTTTGTGTGTGTGTGTGTGTTTGACAGGCTTGTTTCCGGAAAAACTACCATGGTTAGATGTTAAGATTCAGAGGGGCAGTGTTACTATATACGGGTTAAGTCCTGCATTCTTGGTTGTTAAAGCCGAGTCCTCGGCGGCCTGTGTCTTTTCTGCATGAGGGTGAATGTAGAGGTGAAGCCCACACTGTGTTTTTTCAGTGGCGGGGTGGAGGGGGAGGCAGATGGCACACACAGGGTCTCCGCACTGAGGAGAATCACAGATAATTGGAGAGTGATGCTTAGCCGCAGCCCTGCCGATCGATGCCAATCCGCCTGCTCTAAGTCCAGGGGTTATGCTTTTCTTTTTCTTTCCATACACTGCAATTAATCCAGTGTTTAGCCCAGTATGTGACGAGTGCAGGAGAATACCAATGACCCGTTTAGGGCGCTGCTTGTCCTTAATCTCTCCCTCCGAGTCCTTAAAAATGCACTGATGATGTTCCAGATCTCGACCGCAAACGGCAAAGTGAGAATTTTCGAGCGTTCGGAAATCAAACGCTATCAAAACACGCTCTTGTTTGTTTCACTCACTATTAATACAGCGCATGAACAAAGGGCCTGCAGCAAACGTCTCCGGAGACGAAATGAAAGCAGCCTCGGGGTAGTGTTAACTGGCTGAGTAAATGACAGATTTATATCCTAAATCCATTAGCAATGCCACTGGGACCACATAGACACCTCAGGGCCGCTGACAGAGGGGGCACAAAGAAGGGCCCGACAGAGACAAGCATGTATATTTACACAATAACACATTTTTATGCATAAATAGGACTGTTTTGGTTGTTTTACAGCCTTGAAGTTCGACATCCTGAATTTCCACTATTAGTAACTTGGATAAATACACAACCCCTGAATTATTTAGAGAAGTGTGAAGAGGTTGGTATTTTTGAGAGAAATGAATCCCCTTCTAGAATGGGCTTATGTTTCCTGCAGAAGTGGCTAATATTTTAATTAAGCCTGAGGAGGACTCACTCTCTCTCTCCCTGTCTCTCTTCTTGCTGAGAACTGCCTGATAAACTCCCTCTCCTCTGTTGATGGTAATTTAGCAGCTCCCCTGAGATGCACCAGACACACCAGTTTTGTGAGCCAGCACCGGTTCATTGTGTATGCATGTCCCCTCAGTGTCCCCCCTCCTCCCCTCCCCCCCCTCCCTCGTCGTCTTTAACGTGGGCATGCTAATTGGTGGACGTGCTCGTTGTTAGCGCTGCGCAGCACGCCGTGCCTGGAGAATCAGTGACCAGGCCTGTCCACGAGGCCGTCCTGCGGGGGCCCTTCACGGGCCTAAGTGGGGCTCTTTGTGGGCTGTTTGTCAGGTCTAAGCGGGCTGCCACAGGGGGTCTTTGTTGTGGCGATGTAGTGCTAAATGGAGGCAGATGGCTGGGAGTTCGCCACGTGAGGCTGGGAGATGAGGGGCAGAAGAACGGGGGCCCAGCTCAGCTCTGTCACCCTCAAAGAGGGTCACGCTGGGTCATAGCCCCTGTCTGCCTCTTGTTAGCGCTCTCAATGGGGACCATGTGCGCCCAGATCTGCCCCCGAGTCTGCAGGGACGGTATCCAAGGAAACGGGGGACTGAGAATCCTCCCGATGGCCCAGAGGGAGCTGGTGGGACGGCGCGTCCCCCCAGTGCTGGTCCCAAGGCTCCCACACACTTATGAACACCCACAGTCTATAAAAGCAGGCTGGACTCGGTTTGATGGACGGGGGGGCGTGTCTAACCCCTAATGGCTCTTTAGTCAGCTGGGATAATAGACTGTCTGTTGCTCTGCGCTCTGTATTTCCTGTCACGTCAGATTCTGTCTTTGTCTCACTCACTAATTTAGGGTAATTACAAGGTGTGAGGTGTTAGAGAATTTTGAGGATTTATGGGTATTAGGGGGAGTTAAGTGTGGAGGCTCGTGGCTGTGAAACATATTTATCTCGTGTTTGTTGTACATGAGCTGTTTATTGATGCAGAAGTCAACCAACAACAACATATTCCCAAAGTCTGCACTGAAAAATAGCTTTAATATATGTTGCAACTTCAAAAAATCACACCTGCATCTGTCTCAGTTTTTTTATTTAATCATGTTTCAGTCTTGTTGAATCGATTTAGACATCTTTAGGAAATCTGGCAAGTCTGACCAACAATATCCTACATAAGATAAAGATAAGTTAACTTTATGTACAATGGAATTTGATGAAATATTAAAACAAATGTCAAAGTTTAAGAAAAAAAACCCTGTAAGAATATTATTTTATATTTTATATTATTAGTATTTTGCATTTACACATTTTAAGTTCACAGTTCTGTAACTTTTTATCACAAAGGTACATATTATGAAAAGAAGAGCGTTTATCATTCTATATACAAGGTAAACTCACCATTTCCTGGTCTGTAACTGTTAAAAGGTTTGATGACTTCTGGAACAAAACCAAAGTTCCTTTAGTTTGTTTTACATAAAGTCTAATCTAAATCACATTCATACTTTTCATCTGATTTTTTTAAAACTTGTTTTAAACTTGTGAAGTAATCTTTCCTACGGACCTGTGTCTGGGTCTTTGGTGACGTTGACCCCTATCTCCCTATCGCTGTCTCTCACCTGCAGGTTTGCTGGGCGGACGGTCAGCAGCGGAGCTCTCGTTCTGGTTTCCCTGGAACTGAAGGAGTCCTCCAGCGCTGTGTTGACCATCAACACAGACAAGAGCGTCATGGCCTCCATGTTGCTCCGAGACCTCAAACAAGCCCTTGCACAGGCATAGAGTTTCAACCCCACAAGACCTTTAGTAAAGGTAAAGGGGAGCATCACTTAATTAAAGAATTCATATGTTTCATTTCTGTGTTTGAGGACAATCCATACACTACTTTTATCCAAAATCCAGAAACCAAAAAGCTTGAAGTCATCACAGAGGTTGAACTGGAAACGATGGAGAAGCACTCGAGCTGTGTTTATTTTTGCAGTCCGTCGCTTTGGAAAAAGGATTGTCCTGAAGCACGAGATAACTTAGTGGAAGTCTTTGAATAAAGTGGTGATCTCCTTTAAAATGCACAGAAGGCAGCATAGACTTAATACATTTTAAAAATGTGAAACTTCTATTCATCTTCACCTCATCATTTCTAAGTCCCATTTAAACCTGACACTCCTGCAGCAGAAAAATGTTGGTGACTATTTAAGTTTCTGTTCATGACTTTGATTATTGACTTTGATATTTGTACCTACATTTTTGGAGAAAAAAGCACAAGTCAATGTTTCTGTCCCTCTTTGGGGGTTTATACAGATTGAGATAACACCTCTAAGAAATTTAAATCGTTCCTGTTCAGCTGTATTTTATCCGCATCCGTGCATCAGAAAAGTGACCTCCGTGTTTGCCAAGAAAAGAAGAAACGCGTCACTGAGGATTTCTCTACAACATTTAGACCATTAGTCATTAAATCAAAAACCTTTAAAAAAAAGTCATAAAAGGTTTGGTTTTATTTTTACTTCACCTATTTTCATTCCAACTTCTCAAACTGCCCACAACTCATGTTTGTCAAAGTGCCTTCTACGTGAAAATGTTATTTAGAAAGCCAAAAAAAATTCTACAGTAGACTTTAATCAACAAGATCTTTTATCTGTAACACTTTTTGTGAATAATAAAAAGTGAATTTATTAAAATGAATAACTTTTTTCTTTTTTTATCTTGCTACTACAGTAAAAACACTCATATTTAGTGACTGTCACTCTAATCTCCACGCTGTGATTTAAAGTCATTTAGCTGAACGTGGCAAAAAACGCAGAACCGTTGATAGTGAGCTTTGCTAATTAGCCGACAGAGACATAAATACCATCTACTCATGACTTAATGATTTTGATAAATCTGTCGTTTCACTTTCTGCCATATGTTCTCCTCTTATCCGTTTACATCCATCTTCTACTGTGTCATATCCTATAAACCAGTGGTTGGCAGCTAGCAGCCTGTTGGTGAAATCTGGCCTCTATGATGGAAATAAAGTGATGAATCTATACAATTTAATTATTAACAAATTTACTGTAGAATCTAATGTAATCCCAGAATATGATGTTTTAGCATGTTTTATATTGCCTTTAAATTATAGTGCTAATCATCCAACTTCCTGAAAAATACTGTGTATAAATTCCAGTCAAAACAATTAGTGATGCTCTGAAGTGATTAAAGAATTCTCAAAAATGTTTTATCTGCTTCACAAAGTGATTTCTACTCTGGTGATATACTGCAACAGCAGCTAAATATTCTTATATATAATCAAATCATCTTATATAAAGCAAATAATCTGCCAATTTTGCTTAGCTAAACATTTTGAAACTAGACATTTTCTTACACTAAGAAGCAGAATAAATGGATCTAGAAATACAGTTACAATATGAGAAACAAATTAAAAATTTTTGCATCCAGATGTTCAGAGGAATCTGAGAATTCTTGAAAATAACTTCAGAACACTATTAAGTTTTATTAAATGACCTTCCGGCTTAATAGTAGTAGTAGTAGTAGTAGTAACTGATTGTTGTTTAAAAGTGCAAATCGTGGCAGCAGAAGTCGTATTAAGAGCTGTAGGAGCATAATGAAGTGGTAGTCAGGTTGTATAATGACAAATTGAAGTGGGTGAAGTGTATTGTTGCTGTATACATTTGTTAATATTCCTCAGTAGAAGACTTATAAGTGATGAAAGAGCTTCATCTTCAGTTGGCTTTTACCAACTGAAGCTCATCCACCTCTTCAGGACAGATCTGCTGTGCTGCTCTTTGCAGAGTAAAGTTGTGCCGATGTGTACATGATGTTTCAGGCTGGGAGCGGAGTGTGCTTTGCGTCTGGCTGTCTTTTCCGGCTCATAAATAGCGTCTCTCTGAGGGCTGTGGTGAACACCTGTTAGCTCATCTGTCACAGGAGCTCCACTTGCATCCATCACCTCTCCCTCTGTACTCATTCCCTCAGCCAGCTGTTCCCATTACACACACACACACGCACTGCGTCAGGACTGCCAGATACAGACACACACACCCCTCGCCTTTCTCAACATCATACAGCCTCACAGAAGATTTACAAAATGAAAAACAAACGCACAAGTGTGGAACCAACAGAAATCCCGTACTCGCATTATTTCATCATCGCGCACGTCTCCGTTCGACAGCAGAGACGTTTTCAGGCTACAACACTGATGTTTCTATGTCACTGAGGAAAAACTGGCACAAGCCAAAGTCTCAATTTTCTAGAACATTTAGCGGCCAATAAAAAACAGTTTACACACTTCATTCTCCTTTTGGAACGAATGAGACGACAGAAAAGGTTTTTTCATTTTCTTCTAACGCACAATGTTGCTCCTGAATCCCTCCCAGCTCAATATGGATGACCTTAAACTCAACTTTGACTAATAATGTTATTGTCTGCACTGCAGGTGCAATGATGAATCAATTAACTAATATCAACTATTAATAATTATCCATTTTTAGGCTCCTTTTTTAAGAAAATATGTTTATACTGTCTGATTCCAGCTTCTCATTTTTCTTTACTCCTGTATGACCGTAAACTGAATGTCTTTGAGTTGTTAAGGACAAGACATTTTTAATTTTTTTTTTATTGCTTTACAGAATGTCTCCTCCTTCACTGTAAACTACATTATCAGTGTTCATACTTATTGACATAATATTTGACCAGGATCCAGACAGTTTTCTTGGGAGGAATTTGGACCATAACCACTTACCTTGATTGACAGATGTATGTCAGGATGCAATTGGTTGAAATGAGTATCACATGAAATGTGTCTTACAGGAAGAGGATGTGATTGATTCCGACATAAAAATACAAAGAAATGTTATAATAAAATAAATATTATCTAAAAGCTGCTGGCAACTTTCCATCCACATCCCACGCTGAATCTGAAAACACTGCAATGCCCCACATTATCTTAATGTTAATAATTTACAAGCTAAACAGAGGAAAATATAATCTAATGGTAGACCTGTTAGAAACTTTTGTCTGTGATTGCTGATAGATACTGATTTGTTAGCTCTTAATAATCTCCTACAGCACCAGTAATTCATCTTCTTTTATTAATCCAGATTTCCCAACGATTTCAAGCTTCCAATAGCAACTCATTTTTCATTTTAGGTTAAGTAGATGTATAATTAAGTAGATGCGTAATCATTCCAACAGATACTTGTCGTTTGTTCTGCCTTCTCCGTAATGTAAATGTCATTAACAGAAGCTCAGATCCTTCTTTCTCTCTCTCTCTCTTTTTTTTTTTTTACATCTGCAAACACAATCACTGTGGCAACCTCAGCATACCAACAATATCCAAGGGGATGAAAGTGTAGGAGTGATTCTGTCATCCTCCAGAGCAGCACAGGCAGGTACTTCTCACCACATCTCATCCTAATCTTAGGTCAGGCTCAGGAAAATGGATTTCCCTTCTTGTTTTCATTCTTTAGTGAATGGAATTTTTCAAATGCATCATCATCATCATGGACATTCAAGTGGACAACCTGAGGAACAACCTCCGCAACAAAGGCTACCATTGGACAGCTGTTTGTGGGAATGTGCACACAATCATCATCACAATGAGGAAGTAGAGGTAACTTTGCAAGCATATCTTCAGTGTAGGCTGATGCCCTGACTTTTGACTAACAGGCAGCATTTTTACATAAATTCCTTTCACCTCTAATTTAACAAAGGATGTTTAACAAACCAACCAACATTGTAATATTTTAAAAATGACATAAAATGACGCATGATATATATATATATATATATATATATATATATATATATATATATATATATATATATATATATATATATATATGTACTACAGTTCAAAAGTCTGGGGTCACTTTGAAATGTTATTATTTTTAAAAGAAAAGCACTGTTTTTTTCAATGAGGATAATTTCGAAACTAATCAGAAATACATTCTATACATTGCTAATGTGATGACTATTGTAGCTGCAACTGTCTGTTTTTTGGTGCAATATCTACATAGGTTTATAGAAGCTCCATTTCCAGCAACTATCACTCCAGTGTTCTAATGGAACAATGTGTTTGCTCATTGCATCAGATGGTTAATGGATGATTAGAAAACCCCTGTGCAATCATGTTAGCACAGCTGAAAACAGTTTAGCTGGTTAGAGAAACTAGAAAACTGACCTTCCTTTGACGAAAGCAAAGTTTGAAGGAAAACAAATATTTTCAACCTCATCAATGTCTTGACTATATTTTCTACTCATTTTACAACTCATGTTGGTAAATAATATGACTTTTCATGGAAATCACTCTCTGGGTGACCTCAAACGTTTGAACGGTAATGTGTATATATATGTTTATACTTATATATAAAAATATAAGATATATATTAGATATATTTATCTGCATTGGTCTTTATAGACAGGGAGGGAACCCAAACTGTAGCTGGATGTTACAAGGCATCTTCTTAACGTCCCTGTGTGGATGCATCATTCCACTCATAGTTCATAAATTGAGTTTTTTCTGGGAATTTCTGGGAAACACGTCTTAGATCTTGGTAGATATTTAGCCACTTTGAATGAAGGATTTTAGTCATCAGAAACAAGCTAAGCAAATGTTAGCATTAGCTCGGGTAGTAGCCAACCAGCATTGGAGAAACATTGACTTTTAATATGAAACTGCTTCATTCACTGTTTAATTAATTTAGTCTTTATTAGTCTTTAATCATCATATCTGTTTTGGAGAGAAATATCTGAGGGTAATTCTACTCCTGAACGATGAACACTTAGAGCATCCTATGGAAACACCAGTTCCCATGATTCCACTCTATTTCTTGACGTCATCAACTAGTTCTTTCAATATTGTTTTGATTGAGAGACAGCACAGCGGAAGATATTGATAATTCTAACTCATGACAACTAAAATAATGCGAAAACCCCCAAGTTGTTTTCAATTTGAAATGTTGTCTAGACAGATTAATTGATTTTGATACTAATTTGGCTCAGGCCTACCTGTATAAAATGCAGAAATAGAAGTATCTCAGGGTGGCATTTGAAGTTTTAATCAAGTTTATTATCCACTGTTTCATGTTTTATTTGTCAATAAATTTGTATCTTGGGAGCACAACGTAAAGATTAAAAAAAAAAAGATGAAAAAACTCAGGGGCTCCTGAAAACATGGATTAGGAAATTTAATCCAGATTTCGGTAAAATCTGTGTGTGTGTGTGTGTGTGTGTGTGTGTGTGTGTGTGTGTGTGTGTGTGTGTGTGTGTGTGTGTGTGTGTGTGTGTGTGTGTGTGTGTGTGTGTGTGTGTGTGTGTGTGTGTGTGACTGTGAGTGTGTGTGACTGTGAGTGTGTGTCTGTGTGTGTGTCTGTGAGTGTGTGTGTGTGTCTGTGTGTGTCTGTGTCTGTGTGAGAGAGAGTGTGAGAGATCCATCTCCTGGTGTTGGCACCTGCTATAATGGGCTGTGGGGAGGCAATGAGAGAACAGGGGGCTGCCTCTCTTCACCTCTCGCTCTGCGCTGCTGTGCAGTGACAGCTTGATTTCATTCTCTCTCTGGGCTGCAGCACAGTGACATGATGGGTCTGCTCAGTTGGTCTTATCATGGTCTCTGTTTGAAGATAGTAGAGCAGATAAAGGCGATGTTGGAGGGAGAGAGGAGAGGATCCCAGCTGAGGAAACGCCTGTCTGACCTTACCACTGAGAGCAACTTCTCATTAGCCAGCATGTCTCTGATCAGCCACTCGTTTGTCTGACGGAAAAGCTGGGACACACAACACGCAGGCAAATACAGCAAGGTCACCCGATCCTTTAATTAGTAATATTTAAAGGCCCAACCTGTAACTTTTCAATGTTAAAATGTCTAAAAATCATTACACCTGTGTTAAATATCTTCTTGACTTGTGTACTTTCATTAGTGGAAATATTAGCATATTACTATATTAGTCAATAGTTAGAGGAAGTCATGATTTTAGCAATAATTAGAATCTAAATAAGGGATGGTACATGGTATATCACAAGTTGACTTTTTATCCAGTTTTAAAGCTAAAAGTTATCAGAGAGCGTTAGCTAAAGTAGCAATGTCGAAGAACCACAAAGAAAAAAAATGATAAACTAATCTCAAATTGATAAATAAAATTACTCTCTAAATGGTTTTATGCAAAAGAAAATGTATGATCCATCATTACACATAAAGACTGTGATTTCTTTATTTTATTGATTTGACAGGGACAATGCAGTTCACATGAATGCAACTGGTGTGATGCATTTAGACTTTATATCTCATGCTAATTCTCAACTCCAGTCCCCGGTTGGGCCCTTCCACAACATTGCATCACAACATAAAATACACATCACAATTTTAAATATATGCATACACACACACACACACACACACACACACACACACACACACACACATATATATATATATATATATATATATATATATATATATATATATATATATATATATATATATTAGCTTTATATATATATATTAGCTTTAGGTTAGCTTTCTGAATAAATCAATTGCTAATTCTGTAACTGATCACCTTATTATACAGTAATTGACAACACAAAATGATCCCTGATGTCAAGTCAATTTTATTTGTAAAAAATCACAAATCACAGATTGCCATCAAGGCACTTTACACTATGTACAGCAATACAACATCTGTCTTTAGAATCAATAAAGGAAAAACAACTTTAACATGGGAAAACAAGTGGAAGAAATATCAGGAAACGCAACAGTAATTGCAGAATGTAGCATTAAACAGGGAAACAGAAATAGATGAGATGTGTAGGATCCAGTGAAACCTCCTGAAACGATCATGGAACGATCTAAACACATCTCACTTAACTTAAAACCAAGAAGTGCAGATGATGGGAAGATGCCTGACATCTGAGGAAAAGGTGTTATAGCCACACAAATACAATTTCTCCCCCAAAACAATCACAGAGTAACTCCAGCAGGCCCATGGGAACAGTAATTGTGGTGATTATGTTTAAATTGATGCTTCACAGCTATTCCTGTGTCTCCTGTATTGTAATTAGATTTTTTTTTGTTCCTCTACTGAAGTTTCTTTTAAATGCTTCTTTGGAGCATGGAGACTAATGACTACATGTTTCCCCACTGAAATGTTCAATCAGCGACTCATTAGGGGGACAGACACATTCAGATTTGCTGATTTGATTTTTCACTTTCCTTTTTGGTGTCCCACATTTATCAATCTACAGTCCAGAGGAGACGAGGAGGGAGCGGCTCATTCTGTAACAGGTTACTGGAACACGACAGTTAGTTCAAGCATATAAAGCACTAATGTAGATATTTCCTCACTGATATAGATTTATAATTAGAATATTATGATTGTTGTGTTTGCTCAAATATATATGATATTAAAAGAGTTAATAACTTTTGCTGTAGCTTTAAATGTAATATCACAGGCGTTAAAGAGGAAATATTACACACATTTTCAGGTGTATATTTATATTCTGCGACTCTACTCCGAAGATCTTTACATGATATATGATCTTTACATTAAAAAAATCCTTATTTATCTTATAGTGGGTCTTTGTGCAGCGTCATTTCAGTCTCTGTCTGAAACAGGCTGCTTTAGTTCCTGTCTCTTTAAGGCCCACCTCCTGAAGAGTCCGCTCTGTTCTGATTGGTCAGCTTCTGGAAGCTGCCCCTCATTTTGAAGGCGACAATAAGGAACCATGAATCAAACTATTGTTTAATCGGCTAAATGTTGCATTAGTCGATTAAACTATAGCAATCTTTTGTAATCGTTGCAGCTGTAACAGAAGGTAGAGCTGCAACAATTAGTTGATTAATCAGTTAGTTGCCAACTATTACATTAATCGCCAGCTATTATGTTAATCGATTAATTGGCTTGAGTCATTTTTAAGAAGAAAATTTTCAAATTCTCTGGTTCCAGCTTCTCAAATCTGGTTTCTTTAGTCTTCTATAATAGTAAATTAATGATCCTCTGGCTTTTGAACTGTTGGTCTGGACAAAAAAAAAAAGACATTTAAGGTTGAATCCTCAGCTTTGAGAAACAGTGATTGACATTTTACAGCATTTTGTGAACCACACACTTAATCAATTCATTGTTTAACAACGAGTAGATTAATCAACTGTCAAAATAGTTGATACATACAAATACATGACTTTATCCTGGTTTTTATTTGAACCAGAATTTAATATTGTGATGCTCTCCAGCCCAAATATCACAATATACAATGTCGTTTTCAAAGACGATTGATAATTTTAAACAATAAAATTGGATTATTTTATTTAACATTTTAGTTATTTTCTCTGCAGCCTTGATTTAAAAGAAGAAGGGCGTATTTTTCTAGGAGTTTGTTCAGATATGTGGAGAATAAAAACTGAACACAACTACTTTGTAAAATATTATATTAACACACATTGTAGAGGTAGAAAAGCAGTAAAATGCATCTTGAAGCAGACTGCCAAAACTGTTTACAATTACTTTTTTCTTAATTGAAAATCAAAGAAAACATTACATTTCACTATATACATATATATATATATGTATATAGTGAAATGTAATGTTTTCTTATAGACATATGTCTATAATATATTGATGAATTTGATATGAAATATGAAAGCAGATGCAGATAACATGGAAAACCCTTAGAAACTGTCCGTTTATAAGCAGTTGTGACAAGCTGATATTAATTTATCAGATTCAAACAATAAATAGGTTGGAGCCCTGGGTTTCATCATTTTAAGCTTTGAAAGGTTAATAATTTTTAATACAGATATCCAACACAACAATCCATACAAAAATCACAAAAATCCTGATGTGGCCCTTTTCTACGTGAAACCCATGGCCTTTTGCTCTGATCACGCGTCTGAGCTGCCATTCAGACATAAAGGAAAAAAACTCTAACCATTGGAGATTCTCTGAAAGGTTTTCATTACATTGTTCACCTTCCATTTATTTTCCCTCTTGAAAGACGCACAGTTCGCTGATGGTCGTCCTGCAGGTGCATTTAACAATTGACTCATGCTTATGTTCCTCCTAACGGCTCCTTTAGTGGAAGCAAACACAAAAGAAAACACGGCGGGGAAGAGCATATACAGTCAGACGGTTGAACAAAAAAAAGAAAACACCACCAGCCTTTAATTAGCTTTTGATTGCACTTTAAAAAACACTCAAGTGCATTAAAAAGTGATCGCACAGTCAAAATGGAGATTGTCTTCATTAATAGTGACTCAGAGGTAAAAAGCTTTGAGTGTGTGTGTTCACACAGAGGTAAACACATTCTGCTCCCAGCGACACTCACACACTTCCGCCGTGATTTATTTGTGATACAGATGCAGGGCTGTTGACAGGTTAAAATGAGTTAATGTAAGTTAATAAGTTAAAAGGGGTGAGGAGAAGGTGAGTGCTGTTAAAGTGCTCCGCTGTCCTATTCGCCACCAATTTGCCCCCATAAAGGTTTGCACTAAAACAGACTCCATCTGACATAGTGGCGTATTAGTGGTGTAGAAGACACATAAACCACAGTGATTCACACACACACACACACACACAAAAGCCCCTCGGCTCGTCTGTAGACTAATGAAGACCTGTATGTGGCAGCGAGGCACAATAAAGCAGCGAGCAGAGTGCCAGGCTGCAAACACTCTGCATCTGCATCAGCCTCCGTCCGCTCAATGATTATAAAAGCCCACAGCGGAGTCTGGAAATCGGAGAAGTGCCTGCCGCTGTTTGTGTGTCTCTGCTCTGAATGAGCATTCTGTTAATTCAAGGAATTTACTTGCATTAAGAGAATTGAATTGGCCTTTTTTTTTTCATGATTTGCATACTCACCACAGGTGGATCTGCTTGTTTTGCTCCTCGTTACATATAGTATATTGTGTTTGGGTGAGTTTGTTTCCCTTCAAAATGCATTTATTAATGAGCAGAACTGCAGCCATTAGTCAATCCATTAGTCAAACAGTCATTTGATTGATTCAAAGTCATTTTTCCAAAAGCCAAACATTCGGTGGTTCCAGCTTCTAAAATGTAAAGATTTGCTGCTTTTTCTTGTCTCATGTTGTAGAAAACCGTGGAACTTTGGACTGTTAGTTGGACAAAACAAGATATTGGACATCACCTTGGACTCCGGGAAACAGTTAATAAAACATAATAATCCATACACTTATCAATACTGAAAATAAACCTTGGTCGAGGTCCTAAATGTAATAATAATGGTTACTGGACTATAATATAGATGAGAAAACCTTTATTGTGCAAAAAAACAAAGGAAATACATTTTTTAACATATTCACAATATAAAAATTAAATTTATAGTTATACAACAAACAAGGATAAATTATTTAAAAGATTTCATACGTCAATTGTATATTATTGAAGTAAATTAAAACAATCAACAAAAAAGTGACACAGTGGATTAATTAATCAGTTTTAACTGATTACTCAAAGTTACAGCTTGTAACTGTACAGTTTGTTGAAAATTCCTCTTGTTTATATACTTTTTTGTTTTGCTGATATTTTTTTGACAGTTAACGTGTTATGAATCATCAACGTTTGCTGTTCTCTTTTTAAAAAGTGTTAATCCGTTCACTCTTCATTAAGGACTTGTTTGCTGAAATAACCTCAGTGAAATTGGTAGTTTAAGACCTGATTGGCTGCACAGTGATCACTGAGTTGCACTTTATCTGGATTTATTTTTTTATTAACTTGAAACTGTAAAGATGAACCTGCTGTGTTCAGGGACTTTGGCACAAAAAAAAACGTATGTTTATTTATGAAGTACGTTTCCTAGGACAGTACGTTTCCTAGGACAGGTGTAAAATCAGTGTGTGTATGTTGGGTCGTTCCATGAAGGTAATATAAAGATTGTGTCTCTTGCTCTTTAAGCTTCATCTTTGCGCTGGCCTCTCATCTGAATGCTAATTTGCCATTTAAAAATCCTCCCTTCGCGCACAGGAGGCACTGGATGAATTCGCTAGAAACCACAGATGTAGAGAGCATCAAACCTGGCCGCCCCTTCTCCCGCAGCTCTGAAGGCCGCTTAATTAACCCCGGGCAGGCCGGACGCTGGCGGGGCAGCAGCTTTCCTGGCAGCGCATGGCCACAGGCGGAGGAACCTACTCAAGATTTAAATGCGCATCTCATTTCCACGGTGCTGATCACGCACAGGCAGCTCCTCTTTAGCGGAGAAGGCAGAGAAAGAAATCAGGGGGTGAAGGGGGGGGGTTAAGGCAGTGTTGCGAACCCCAATTCTCCTCCCAAATCCAGTATCTAATCCCCTGAGGTGACGGCCTTTGAGGGGGCGGATCCCGCGGTCGGGCCCGAGTCACTTTTGGGGAGTTAAATGCTTTTGGAAAGATCCTTTTGTTTGCGCCACGCACACCGTGGCGATCTATTGAGGCGGCTTAAATAGAAAGTGACTGGCCTTTAATTGGAGTGGTCTGTGAGCAGTTGTCATATGGAAATATTTGAATAGAGATCGTGTGCAGCACTTCACCCAAATCCACTCGCCGGGTTTGTTGGAGGGTTTGAGGGCAGCGGTGAAACTGAAGGATTAGATAAATGGACTCAATCAGCCAATTAACACTTTAACAGGCTCCGGGAACACGCTGGTTAACATCTGAAAGGAATTTAAGGCCGTGGGCCACTCAGGAAGCTTTGTCACATTTGTTAATAACAGATGTGTCATAATACCAGAGGATTACATGAGAGGAGTCTGTAATCCTGTTAGGTTAAGATACAGATGAGCAGTGGTGGGAGAAGGAGTGCTCAGATCCTTTAGTTTAAGTACTCGTACAGCATAATGTTAAAATACTCCATTACTAGTGAAAGTCCTGCATGAAAAATCACACTTAATTAAAATAAATCAGTCTTATTTGGATGTAGTTAAAGTATTGGAGTGAAGTGTTGGTTTGGTTTCTCACTGGTATATTTTTCTGTTACATCATTAGATTATTAATCTGCAGCATCAGTGTTTAGTAGCATATTACTGTTGTAGCTTCTGGGGGTGGAACTAGTTTAACTACTTTATATATACATAAACAGTTTAGTCCAGTGGTTCCCAACCTAGGGGTCGGGCCCCTCTAAAGGGTCAGCAGATAAATGTGAAGGGTCCAAAGACGATTATTAGGAGAAGAAAGAAGAACAAACAAAGTCTCACTAATCTTTTCAATGTTAATTTTAGAACTTTGTTTCCAATCTTTGATTTTTGGTGAAATATTGGACCATTTGAACATTTTACTGGAAGATGTTCAAATTGATTGAAAAATCTGTATTTGGTGCTGTTAACAACTCATAGACATGTGGAATGTGAGCCGACTACACTGCTGTTTGTAAGACGTCCAGTGGTTTCGTCACTGGTGTAACTTTTGTATTTTAAAAGCTTCTTGTATTATCATTGAGTCAAATCTGCATCTAAAAAAGAACTAAGGTTTCAGATAGATAGTTGGGTACTGAAGTATACAGTAGCAAAAAGGAATTATGCAAGAAAGTAGATGATCCTCAAAAATTTTCTTAAATACTTAAAACTGAAATATAATGGATTGGAAGTATAAAGCTGCATTAAATGAAAATACTCAAGTAAACTAGAAGTACCTCAACGTTGCATTGTTAAGTACCTGAGTAAATGTCCTGAGTTAATTTCCAGCACTGCAGCTGAGATCAGTTATTTTTCCTGCTCTGATGCTGTTTTTTATGTTCTGAAAAAAAAAGACTGAATGTCTTTAACAGTGTTTGTATAAGTGTCGATTGTTCCATTTAGTTTCATTTCTCATTGAGGATGATTTCATATCAGTGCGCAGGCTGACAAGGTTACACGCTGCATTTGTTTGAGTTTGGCATCTCTAATCATGGCGTTTCCAATTGTGTGATTTATGTGCACCGTCCAAATGCGGGCTATGATTACGGGCCTGGTGGCGAGTGCAGTTTGGATGTCTGCAGGAGGCGAACAGGGGAGTAAATGGGCGTTTTATTTATCACCGGTGCCACAGCCCCCCGGAGCGGAAGAGCGCCCTCCCAAATTGAAATATAGCGGAGTTTACTCTCCTGATTAGGGCTCTATCCGCCGTGCTCAGCCTCAAGGCTATCATCAAACTGAGAACAGCAGAAGCTCTGACACCTAATTGCGTCTGGATTAATGTGGCCCAGACTGACAGCAAAGCTTCCAGTTACTCTCTTCTGTGAAAAAAAGCACATTCTGCTAATTTATGAGCTTTTGAAGGAAATAAAACATGCATTATGTCTCTTATTTATCTGAATATAAAACACATTATTTCAGCTCTCTATTTGGCATTAATAATCATGGTAATAAATAATTGCAACACGCTAATATAGTTGTAAACAATGTTTTTTATTAAGAAATTTACTGTAAAATGTAAAATAAAAAAACAAACAAACTGATTACTGAAAATATAATATCGCATATTTGCAAATAAAGTGTTGATTCATTTATAAATAATATTTTCCATTCTGTATGACAACTGAGAAAAATCCACCTGCTAAAGAAGAATCATGAGATGTGGCTGAAAGCTCTTTAAATGATTAGTTTACACTGAATAAATAATCAACTAATATATCTTAATTGTCAGTTACATTATATATTAATGTATATGCCTGAAATTAGCTGAATCTAAATATAATAAAAGGCTTTTCATACATTTAATCAGCCTATGTGAAGCTGCTTTTTTCTTTCACCAGACTGGTAACCAGATGCAATCATGGCTGTGTATAAATAAATATAAAATATGAATAAATATAAATATAAATACACTCTATAATAATGCAGAATCAGAGCTGTGATCTGTAAAAGTTATGAAGTCTGTGGTGTATTTTATAAATCTCTGTGGGGAAACTTGTTTTTCTTTTAAAGGAGCAGTTCCCTCATCATTTATCATGCAAAAAAGCACCAGTAGTCAATCCTAATCCTGATCTCAGTGAAGCTATATATATATATATATATATATATATATATATATATATATATATATATATATATATATATATATATATATATATATATATATATATATATATATATATAGACTATTTCAAACATTTATCTCTTATTCCAGGCCTTTCACTAAAGAAATGTAAAGATAGTACTTGACCAATGTCACATTGTAAATAAAAGATGAATTGATGAATTAAAAGATGTAAAATGTAAAACAACCACAGATTTAAACAAAATGAACTAAAAATGAACTTTAACACCATATTGTTGTTATCCTTTGAAGTGATGTAAACATGCTTTAATAAATCTGCAAATCATGAATAAGATGTTATCTAAATCTCAATATGACCTATACTGCAATTTTCTAATTACAGGAAGAACAAAATTTGTCAGGCGCAATGTGTCAAAATAATCATTTTAAAATAAATATTGTTGTTCAGATTCCTGCAAAAATCACAACATAATCATTTTAATGTTCTTCAAGAAAAATAAGACTAATGTAAAGATTATTATTCTTTCTAATATCACAAATCATATGGGAACTGCAGTATCAGCCAAAATAATTGAAAATAATAGAACAACATGGCAGCTTATTTGATGACTTTCTGTTGCATTGAAATGTGTTTTTGAAAACATTTTAGTGAGAAATAAGCCAAACAGATGCTGAATCTGTCTTTATTTTAGAATTTCTTTCTGCTCTTAATATGTACCACGGCACTAGCAGAATGACTATCGACATAGACAACGACTGGGGAACGTCGAAACCACGGATAAAGAGGATCTGTAGCCTTTAGAGTTTCCTGAATTTTAAAAAGTATCTGCATGTTTAAAGGTGCAGTACGAGAAGATGACGACGCTTTTATGACGTGATCACACTGTGTTTAAAATCTGATTAAGTTCATGTACAAAAATACCTGGTTAATGTTAGACAAAAAGGTCCTGATTTGAGATAAAGTTTTAAATCCCCTATTGGTTGTGCAGGTTATTACACATGAAACTGGCACAACATGGAAGCTGATTTTAGTTTTCGTTGAACATTTTGTTTGATTAATTACTGTATAATGTTTATTATATGAGCTGTAAAAAACCAATAGATCAAAACAAGCGTGCAGCTATTAATTATTATCACCCCCTCTTCACTCCATCTGATCAGTCCTTTTGGAACTTTATAAAAAGTGAATTCACCAAATGTTGATCTAAGGCTGATTTCCAAACAGTTGATAATAAACTTATACAACAGACATCTAGAATAATAAGTTTGGGTCTTTTCAAGGGATTTGTTGATAGTAAAAAAAAAATCATTTCACCATACTTCTCTTTTGAAAAAAGTTCCTCTTTACCTCTATTCTCACTTTCACATTGCTCAGAGCACCAAAGACTCATGGGAAGTTGAGCTCCCATTACCTTTAAATGCAAAAGGTAAAGTTGTGTTATGAAAAAGGTGACTCACACCTCCAGCCCCCCCTCCCCTGAGGTGCATGCATGTGTGTGTGTGCGTGTGTGTGGAGAGGCGCTGCCCGGCCGGCCCTGGAGGCGCTCACCTGAGCGTTACCGTACAAACCCTCCATAAAGCACCGGCAGGCTGTGACCTTTCCTATAATTCATCACACAGCGCGGTGACAGAGGGGCCCTTCACAGGCCGATAATTTGATTACTATAACATCTGTAACATCAATAATGTCCGATGAGATTGTTTTGCGCAACCAAACATGCAGAGGCCATAAAGGATTGTTGTGGCAGGGAGGGAGGGGATGTCATGACATTTAACCGCGTGCAGTCAGCGTGGCTGCTGCCTCAAGTGCCAATAACCCTTCAGCAGAAGAGGAGGAGGTTGATGATGATGGTGATGATGATGGTGGAGATTTATAGCATCAAATGTTCTGGAATCACCTTTATGCAGCTTAACATAGAGGCAGTGGTTTCTAAGTGACTCAAGTTCTGTACTTAAATGCAATTTTCAGGTGTTTGTACTATACTTAAGTATTTTATTTTATGCTGAGATTTGATTCAGTGATAATATAAAAAGCTGTTAAGATCCAAACAGTTGAAACCACTGGTTTCAGCCTTTTAATGTTGGATGTTTTACAAACAGCAGCGTGTTCACATTTCACACGTCTCTGAGTTTTTGCAGCTCCACCAAATAGAGATTTTTTCCCCCCTAAACGTCTCACATGGTTTCATTTCAATAAACAATGAAATTATCCAATATTTCACCAAAAATCAAAGATTAGAGAAAAAGTCCTAAAATTTAAAACAGATTAGTGAATCAGATCTTTGTTTGTTCTTCTCTCCCATTAATCATCTCAGGACCCCTCACATTGATCATTTGACCCTTTGGAGGGGCCCAACCCCTAGGTTGAGAACCACTAGACTAAACTAACTAATTGTATATAAAGTTGTGGAAACTGCATATTAATAATCTAATGATGTCCTATATAATAACATATCAGCCAGAGACCAAACCATTAATTTACTCCAATACTTTAACTGTATCAAGTTATGATACTTAAGTAAAGGATGTGAATATTTCTTCCACCACGGCTTCCAGGAGCTAAACTGTTTCACTGACAGACATCAGAGCTCCAGTACGAACTCAGGAATGAACTGGGATGATATTTCAGAGTCAGCGAATTATTGTGTGTGACTCTGTGGCCTCATTACGCTCACGTGCGTAATTCTGCAGAAATGTGTGTGTGTGTGTGTGTGTGTGTGTGTGTGTGTGTGTGTGTGTGTGTGTATGTGTGTGTGAGAGAGAGCGGGAAAGAGAGTGTGGGATATAAATGTTTTGCTTAACCAGAGGAAACACTGTGCCCGCTAACCGATCGTCGAATCCATTAAGCTAATTTATTAAACGCAATTTGCCGTGTGTCATTGAGCTGAGTAATGCTGGGGAGAGTTGAAAACGGGGCGACAAAGGGCCATTGGGCAGGACAGTGGGGATACACGGCCATGACACATGGAATTAGAGAGGAATTAAGAGACTCATTGAAGAGGTGGTTCCAGGATAAACACAGCGGCAGACAGACAGGAACATGCAGCCAGCGGCCTCTCAGGCCCTCGGCGGATTCCCGCTCCTCTTTCCAGTTTCTTTGATTATTGACTCTCTCCGTGTTGAATCCAGCCTATATTTAGCATCCACAGGTTTGATTCGCAGGCGGTATTCCCACCGGCGAGCATGCATGATTAGCACTTTTTCTCAGAGAAAGCTAATATGCTTGAGGTTGTTTTCCCCACGCAGCCAGCATTAAATCATCTGTCAGTGTGTTTTGCAATCCTCGTTGTTCTGCTCTGGAGGTTTTCTTCAGGTAGTCCCGCCATGAGGCGTTTAAAGGCTCCGCTCTAACACTGTAACAAGCACAATTCCACAGCTCAAACTGCAAGCTCGACTCTTTCTCCTTCTTCTATGTATACGTCTTTAATTCCTCCCTCAAGCTCTTTGTCACAACCGTTAATGTCACATTACCAGATTGATGTTTCGTCATTTTGATCATTGTTGCTGTTCATGGTAACAAATGAAAAAATAAATAAATAAGAAAGCTCCACTTCCCACACTGGAGGGATATTTTTGGCGGGAGAAGAGGGACAAAAAGGGAAAATCTCATGCGCCATGGTTATTAGTTTGGGCAATTTATTTTGTGTATGTCAGAAAACAAGAAAACCAGAAAAAAGAATATATAGGCTTTCTTTTCCATTACCAAACATTACAACCTCATTTCCATCACTGCACCGTTAAGTAATTTGTGGGGAGGGGAAAAAAGCCAACAGAGTCTGGCGGCATTCTGCGCGCGTGTGTTTAAAGCCATTACTTTTCCTTTTAATCAAATGGCGCGCTGGTGTCAAAACGCACTATTCTCTCCATGCATCTCCCCCTTCCTTGGTTCCAGTTCACCGGGTGACCTTGAGAATGTTTGCTCTCCTAAACGTCTCCCTCTCTCCTCCCTCCCTCTGTGGCCTTCCTGCAGCTCATTCCTCTCATCCATTTCCAGCTGATCCCGGAGAAAACGTCACAGACCCGCCGGTGCACCGGGGCCCAGTAATCACTTTAAAGATGGTGATAATGATCAGGTCATAAAAAAAAGAAAGGTGGGCAAAAAAATGACATCCAAAGTGCATGACAACAACTCCTGAAATCAACAACAAATCGATTATATGTGGAAGAGGGTTGGTGTACATTTTTATTTATTTATTTATTTTTATATATTTTTTTTTGAGAATTTGAAATCTATTTAAATCAAAAATAAATGGAAGAGGATTGGGACATGTACATTTTTATTTATTTTTATTCTTTTTTTTAGAAATTTAAATCTATTTAAGTCATATATATATATGGAAGAGGATTAGGGACATGATTTAGGGTGATTTAAAAAAAAAGAAAGAAATTGAATTTTGAATTCAGAATTCTGAATAAAAGATTTTAACGCAGAAATTTTATTTCATTCTCAGAATTAAAAAAAAATCACATCTCATCCATTTCTGTATTATAAGTCACAAATTAATATTGTTTCAGATGTGACGGCTGGATTAATTTATGTAATTTACATCCATATCAGCCTCAAAAGGCCTGTAGTAGTTTGTCCCCGACTGCTCATCCATGCTAATAAGAGGAAATGACAGCAGACCTCACCTGTGCTGCTGCTGCTGCTGCCGTGATATAATAATAATAATAAAATAAAGTTATTTAAAGCAGGTGATCTAATATAAGACAGAGTGCTGTTGCGTAAATCCTGATTAGAATTATAAGTCTAATTTAATATCAGTAATTGTTTTACTGTCAACGCATCAGGCTCAGATAATGGGACTATTGCTTCAATTACACCGCTGATCAATTGATTTAACCTGCAGATGTGAAAGGTTTGGAGGGAGTGTGGCGGCCGTGCAGCACGAGAGGCAGAATGTAGAAGTTGCATGGGAGAGGGAAAGAGAGACAGGGGGGGGGAGGAGGGAGGCAGCTGAGTGTGAATGTAACAACATTGGGCCCTATGATTTATCGCAATGGGAACGCAGCTCCAGTTTTTTGGTGCCTGGCCTGTCCTAACGCATTTCGCTCCAGCCATCAGCTATGATTAAACACCTGCTGTTGCGGGGGAACAAAGCGCACTAATCCAATATGTATTTCTGACATCTTAAATATCACCCAATCCCCTGACATCACGGGCCGCTTTTTCCTCGGGATGGAATTCTAAAACATATTTTTCTAATTTATGGACGGACTATAAATCAAAATTAAGCCCGTGGACAACGAAATATACATCAGTGCAAAAAAAAAAAAAAAAAAAACCCTGACGATGAAGGAGCCACATGCTCACACACAAGACTGAAGCTCACATGCCCTTGCATGCTCTCTTTCTCTCTTTTCTCTCTCTGTTTTCCTGACACAGTTCTTGATGTTTTCCTGCAGTCCTGCTCAATACGTTTTTTTTATAATTTCAATATTTATATGGCTAAACTGGCTACAACAAACACCTGCGTTGTGCAGAGCATCTCCTTTAAGCCATTTTAAAGCCTCAAATGTTCATTTAGTTCTACAAATCGAATCAGCGCTAGTGATAAGTCATTCAATCGGCTTTTAAATGTGCTCTCAGTCGATTAGACACAATCTAAAAGCTAAACTGGACAGGGACCTGCAGGCTCTTCCTTGATTGGTCTGTGATTTACATCCCTTTCTGTATCCTATACACAGTTTGCACCATGGGGACCTGCATCGATGGGAGTGGAGGCTTTGTCTTTGTGCTTGATGTGTTGTTGTACTTCATGTTTAGCTAATAACAGTATAACAATAGTATGGAAGGAAGCTGCCATGGAAATAGTTCAGCTTCAAACAGGTTTAGGACATTATTTTCTATTATTTGTTCATTTGTACATCACTTTCTTGATGTTTTGATGTTGTTCCCTGGGAACATGAACAATTGTTGGAAAAAAAATGTCTGTTAGAGTCTTAGACTTGCTGGTTCAAATAAACTCAAACTTTCTATTGTATATGACAGAAAAATGCAGCAAATATACAGCAAAAAACAGTGAATATTTGAAAATGACTGAAATAATTAATAAATTATGAATTTTAAATTGCTGATGGGTTCTCTGTAGACTAATTGGTTTTATTGACTAATGTTGCAGCTTTAATATTAAGTAAAGTGTATAATGTATGTAAAATGTAAATATTTATTTAGCTTCACCTCAGGAAGCTTTACAGTGCAGCGATACGACATTTGCACTGGACCTAGACCCTCAATTTGAATGAGGGTAAAAAAACCTTAACAGGGGGGAAAAAATGAAAGAAACTACGAGATATTATATGTACAGAATATATCAGATCAGGAAAAGTATGAACAAATGGGACTAAATTGTAAATAAATTGATAACATGGAGGTAAATGTATTATCCTGATCTTTATTCCCATCAGATCTTGTTTTATGCTCCAAATCACACTTTTTACTGACTTTATTACTATAGTTTTTTGTTATTTTTTCACGTTAAGGGAATAATAAGTTTCTCTGCTGCAGTGTTTTTAGTGAAGTGCTGCTGAATCTGTCCCCAACTCCCTGTTCCCGCCTCCCCTCCCCCCACCCGAGGCCACTGTCCCCCCCCCCCCCCCCCCCCCCCCCCTTGAGGTGACACTCATTGTATGTGACTCCTCAATTTCGCTGCTTCCCTGCATTTACAGCACATTTCTGCCGCTGTATTACCACGCTATGAACTATCTGGACAACCTGTGTTTGCACCAGGTAATGGATTGTTTTTTTTTTCATCCTCTGGACCCTGATGTGCTGAGAAGCCATTTCTACCACAGAAAACCCACCCTCCCCCCCAACATCCCCCATAAAAAAGACCAAAACATTATCCTATTTGTTCATTTTCCTGCCGTAGGAATTCACAGCCTTTGCACTGTCCTAAGTGACGCTGTGTAGAAATTAGTCTCAGCGCAGTGTTGATTCTATCACAACAATGACCCATTACAGGATAACCGAAAAACTAACCCAGATAATTGTTTATAGTGGCCTTAATTAATGCACTAATGACTGCATTTCATGCCTCCTAATGAAAATAAAGTATATTTTCAAGCTTATAAAGTTTGTGGCCAATAGGGCGAGTAATTGTCATAATATCCTCTTATTGATATTTATGTAAATAAGCAACTTTCTCTAATCAAACCATTTGAATCAGGTAGAAAACGCAGGGATTCATTTACAGCGCGCATGCGGAGAATCAATGCAGCATTAATTTTTAGCACCACGGACAGCACACTTACGGCTGAGGACGTATTGGCCAATTTACATCTAAAACGACTCTGTCAAACATGTTTTGGTAATGCGTTTATGAATGTTATTCAGGCATTAGTGCCTCAGATAAAGCGTGATATTAAGGTGGATTATTTTCCCCTCAAAACACACGCTACAGTTAAATAGTCTGGACTGGAAGCCTGTCGTTAAGTACTTAGAAAGGCCCGAAAGTTAAAGACTTTAACGTTGACCAACTTAAATCATTAGATTAAATTAAGACTTTTTTGAAATAATCGTCTATACTGAGCTCTCAGTAACAGCAGAACGTCTGTTTCTCTTCCCCCGGAAGAGTTTTTTTTTGGGGGGGGGAGGAAACAGGTGGCGTTAATTAAGAGACGAGTGAAAAATGTAGACGTTCCTCTCCATTCAGCGACTTTTATGTCAGACAGCAGCAATTTAATGGCGGCGTCAATGTCCAGAAAATGAATGCTTGCTTTAACTATCACTTTCATCTCCCTGACAAATTGGTTTCTTTTGCCTAACATGCCTCCCATGGCTGCCACTTTAACGCCTCCCGGGGAAGCAGACTTTCATTTTTCACCGCCGCCGCAGTGTCTTCCGTCATCGGCCTTTCTTCTTCATAAAGCTCCTAATGCTGAATTACTGGAAGTGTGCTTTACTGTCTCAGCTCATATTTACAGAGCAGGGCCTGCTGTTTTATAGACGTGCGCATGAATGCATAGTATAATACTCTAAGGGGGATTTTCCCTGCATTATGAGTACTTTTTGCATATTTTACTACTTATAATTTTACAATTTGAATGCAGGACCTTTATTTTCTGGAAATAAATGAATACCTCTATTACTGGGTATATGTAGAAAATGTGTATTTCTCCTACAAATACACAACAGTGGAAAGTATACCGATTGCATTTACTGAAGTACAATTTTGAAGTACTTTTTCTACTGAAGACTATTTCCATTCTGTGATGCTTTGTACCTCTACTCCACTGAATTTCAGAGTGAAATATTGTACTTTTTTCTACGTTGTAGGTTAAGCTTTCACACCTGCTATGAGTCAGTAGTAAAAGAAAAGTATTAAAGTAGAACAAGTTAGCTCAACCTTGGTTCAAATGCTGCCCTGTATTAGTGGAAGAAGTATTGAGACCTTTTACTGAAGTACAAATAGTAATTCCATATAGTAAAAGTAGTCTGTTACAAGTAATAAAGTCTAAATTGTACTCAAGTAAAACTATAAAACTATGCAAAATATTGCAAATAAATAACCCCATTGAGTGGTGTATGCATATATATATATATATATATATATATATATATATATGTGTGTGCGTGTGTGTGTGTGTGTGTGTGTGTGTGTGTGTGTGTGTGTGTGTGTGTGTGTGTGTAGTATAAAGTATAAAGTAGCACCACATGTAAATACTCAAGTAAAAAAAAATAATAGTACCTAAGTTTAAGAGTAAATGTACTTTGTTACAATCCTCCACTGCTACTTACACAGTAATCATCAAGTAGGATTTGAATACATCTTCCACTGCTGTTTATCACTGATACATCTGATACATATTATGCATATGTTCCCTGGATTTGTAATGAATATTTTTCAATATTTCTACATATTTTATGTATTTTTTCTAGCAATAAACAAGACACACACATAAATAACAAGGCATTAGCGTTCACACATGCAGTGTTATGTAAGTTCTAACATGCACGTACATACACCAGTCTCTGTGCGAGAAGAGAAATGAGAAGTGTGGAGGGAGATGATTTTTCATTTTGTGTTTCGCTTCAGCTCTGCCCCCTTCTACAGAGGATCCAATCAATCTGCCAGCTATTAAGTTTGTTAATTGATAATGCATACTAATTAGGCTGAGCGCAGTTACTTTGGAGACTCTGAGGAGGTAATTGTAGGCACAAGTCCAAATGGAGTTTAAAACAGTCTGTGCCAGGTAAAAATTCATTAGGCGGATAGATTGGAGAGGACGAGGAGAGGGAGGAGGTGCGCAGCAGAACAGGTGGAGGAGGGGGGGAGAGGGGAGGAAGAAGGATGGGGGTCAATGCTAATGCCAGTCTATGGAGAAATTTCCCACTGTGATCCAATCATTGTTTCTTTACCACGCGGTGCTCCACTTATGGAAAGAATTTGTTGTTATTCTGCAAACTTTTCCATTCAGCGGCGAGGTCAAAAGCACAAACTCAGAGTTTTCTCTTTCTGCTCAAGTGAACTTATTTCTTTGATCTTTTTTTCCAACGCTCTAAATATGTCATTCATCTTGCTTTTAAACTCACACATTAAGCCACGAGTCACTCTCAGCACCAGCGACTGCCGCCACCTCCCTCACTTTGTTGCCCTGAAGGCGTGTGATTGACATGCATTTAACATAATGAGACCTATCTCCAGGAGCTCCGCGTGTGACGGCTGGAAATCAAAGGCCCCGGCTGCTAATTGAGACGGTTGTGGTGTGTTTACTGTTCCCTCTCGGTGTCAGCCTGACGACCCTTTGAACTGTCTGTCAGTCTCTCCGACAAATGAATGTGTCCCTCACTGTGAGAGGCATGCCTGGGGATCATGTCAAAAGCATGTTTTACAGCTCGCCTCAGTGTCTTCGTCACCGAGACGCGAGGCCGCGGTGACAGAGATATACTGCAGCAGAGGACTGGAAATAGACTTGGAAGTGTCTGCACAATCCCTTCAGGAGTGTGGAGACTTTAGATGTGTAACAGTCAGTGGTGGAAAGTAGCTAAGTACTATACTGGAGTCCAATTTTGTGGTATTTGTACACTACTCAAGTATTTTATGTGTGATCCTACTTCATACCTCACACTAATGCATTTTTCTGACAGCTTTACTTATTTTAATTAAAGATTATCTCCTTTTATCTCTTTTTTTAAGTATCTAAGTACTTTGTCCACCACTGATTGTCATGCACTGACTGAATTGAGAAATATCAGTAGGTTAACAGTTTGTGTAGATGGTTGTTTCAGTTTTGCTGTTTTCGTAGCTGACAAAGTGAATTAGTGAGTCTGTTGCTCTAATATAAGAAAACAGGACAATTTCTGCTATCTCAAACTCACTGAAGAGAGACTGTAAACTCTACAAATTGCTTTGATGTTCTGCCGTTGTCACATTATTTTAAATATGCCCCTTTTTTGTCGGATTAATAATAATTTATGTTGAGAGATTTCACTTCTCCTCCTCCTCCTCGTGGTCACTTGTTAAATAATCTCTCTCTTCTCTCTCGGCCGTATCCTCTGTCTCTCGGTTTTGTTTGTTTCTCCCGCTCGTCCTCCCGGGACACCCAGAGACAGACAGCCTTGCCAGATTCATTTTCTGATCAAAGCTGTTTGATTTGGTCAATTTTGCCACATTGGAGACGTTCTCTATTACTGAGATAAATAGCCTCGGGCTAACTGTCAACGAAAACTTGTAAGCTAATAAATTATTCCAATTTCTTCCAGCTGGATTTCTCTTGGGAGTCAGCCTCTAGGAAATACACTTTTTGATTAGTAAATTTCTGCCTGTGTGTGTGTGTGTGTGTTTGAGCGTGCGGGCGTCGCGCATGTGTGTGTATGTCTGGACATTCGGATGTGTCGTTTCTGATTAGCGGGCGGCTGCTGGAGTGGAAGGAGGCAGCGGGGGCTGTCAGTAGAAGGAGGCCTCTAATGCATTATGCATTGACGAGGCTTGGATCCTGCTGCCACCGCCGCCGGCTCACCTGGGAGAGGAAGGCGGCGCCAGGGCCTCACCTGAGGGCCCTCTGCACCCCCCCCCCCTTCCCCTCCCCCACCTTCCACCCCCCCGTCCTCCTGCTCCTCCGTCCTCCCCGCCGCCGACACACTCCCGGGAGGAGGAGAAACAGACAGAAGCACACACCGCTCCGCTCGGACAACCCCCAGGTGTGTGCTCGCTCTCTGACTGACACACATGCGCGTTCAAGACAAACACACATACGCACACACACACACTTTCATTTTCACTCTTGGCCTGGAAATGGGCCAATGGGCAGAGAAAGTGTGTCATCAGCAGAAACGGACAGAGTGAGAGGACATGACTGATAGGCTGGAGGGGGAAAATTGATCGTCTCCACGTCTCCCGGTCCAGGCAGTCTGTCCTCTTTCCATCGCTCCATCCCTCCTCTGAACCCCCTCCCTCTCCCCCTCCTCCTCCTCCTCCTCCTCCTCCCCTGGCCTGTCTCTCCGCTCAACCAGCCCTGGTGACTCAATAAGGCTCAGCATGCTCCACATCTCCAGCCCTGCTCGGCTGGGTTTAGGCCGGAGCAGATAAATAGGTGTGTGTGTGTGTGTATGTGTGTGTGTACGAGCACTAAAGCCACACACGCCATTCATCAACCTACCAAAACTGTCCCTAGATGATTACCTCTTCCAAGCTCCCCAAAACCAGGGGGGAGGGAGATAGAGTGTGGGGGGGTGGGAGATGGTAAATGAAACTTTTGAGGGGTCAGTGGTTTTGTACTTTGGCTATTCATCTTCTCTCTCACCTCGCAGGGGCTGCAGAACGGCAGGAGTGCTGCTGGGTAATTACCTCTCAGCGTGCCGCACTGCTTCATTATGTCCTGCAACTCCAATCCACTGAAACATTTGTAATTTAGTCTGGGAAGCTTTACGCAGGCATGCTGGGAGGAAGACGGTTGCTTGGTGAAGGTTGCGTGTGCATATGTGTGTGTGTGCGTGGTGTGTTTGTGTGTGGTGTGTGTGTGCACACATCAGAGGGTAATATGTGTATGCATATTACTGGTTGGGATCATTTCTATCTCTACCTCCCCCCATTTAGGAAATGAATCGGAATTTAATTCATCAGTTGCAGAGATTGCCCATTATTTTCAATGAGTATTGTTTTTCAAATTAAGGATTGGATTTGGATTTACTGACCCGGGTTGAACACTGTGTATATGACGCATACAGAGATGTACTTTCTGCTCAACACGGTGGTATTTTGACGCGATCTGCAGCCGTGAAACTTGACCACAACTGGTGTTCATGCTTGATTTCTGTTGGGATATGAAAGAGCCCCGACTCGAACAGCCACGTCTCCAAGTTCCACGTCTTTTCCTGACACGACCTTTATTTAATCCTCCATCGTGTCATCCAGTGAAGTTTTTTGCCAGGCCAGCGATCAGACCCGCTCGTCACACAGACAGACCGGTGACAACACGCCGCGAGCCTCACGGGAACGTGAGAACACTCCCGGGACGCCAACAGCCGCGTCTCATCCAGAAGCCGAGGCCCCGTCTCTCAGATGTGGACACAGATGAGAGGACGGATGGATGAGCAGGCCTTTGTTTTGACAGAGCCGGTGGGACTGAGGTTACAGTCGCTGGCGAGATGTGTTTTCTGATCTTCTGAAAGGAGGCTCACACTCTGACGGAAACACACAACTGTCAGTCAAATCTCTTTGTGTATGAAACATCTGTTTTATGTCTCGAAGCCTCCTCTAACATACGATGTATATGTCAGGCGTCTTTAAACAATAGAGATTCATCAATTGATTAATTTCTAAGATGTAAAATCTTTAAAACAGATCACAAATATGTTGGTTTATGTGTTTCATATTGGACTTGGTAGCTTCCTGAAACAGCTACACACTCTATTGTAGTTTGTTAAAAGGCGTTATGCAAATGGGGAAACAGGAACATTTGTCAGGGACTATTTTCAGCAGCGGATTGATACACATTTGTTGCTTCAGTGAGCGTTTTCTGCAGCAAGACAATAAACTGCAGTGCCTGTGCTCAGGCAGCTCAGGAGTGATGTAAAATACAGGATAAAAATAAATTAAAATAAAATGAAACACTAAATGTAAAACTTTACTTTAATATGATATTATAATATCATAATACCTAAATACTTAATAGATGGTTTATAACATGTTTTAATGTTTTTGTCAACAACTATAATGCCTCCTGTGGAATCCCAGAAACAAATAATGAAAAATAATATAGGAAAACTACAGTTGTAAATATATAACATAAGTCTTCATAGTAAAAGTTCTATATATTGATAAATACTGAACATTAATAAAAAAAAAAAACAAGACAAACAAAAAAGTTGGAGCAGACCTCAACTTTTCTGTGAGTTTGTTACAGATGTGTAAAGATCTGAGAAGTAGTTTACTTTAATAGAGCTTTGTATGTTGTGCTGTATGTTATATTTTATGGACAAATTCTGTTGGCTGAAGTTGGCTTATGTTGGCTTCAAGGAATCATATAAGCCAAAGAAACAGAAGCGGGACAAGTTGTAGAATGATGTCTTCTCATGATTCCCTCAGGTCACACTTGTTTCCTCTTCCTCTCCCCCTCATCTTCATCATCATCTGAGGTTTTCCCACTAATGAAGCAGCATCAGGACACATCCCTGTTAGACTCTGTTGGCTTCCGAATCCACTAATCTCAAAACTCATTCTTCTCTCTAACCATGAACTCCCAGCAGCCCACGACACCCCCCCCACACACACACAGGACATGCGTCCATGTTGACAGTAACACGCACGCAAAGTCTTCCTGTTAGAGGCGGAGCCTTACAATGGAAAGAAGACTCCACCCCACCCTCGCCCACTCCCTCCCCCCCCTCCTCCTCCTCAGTGGAGAGGAGAGAGTGTAGGGAGGGCAGGAGCAGCCAGCTGGGTTGTAGGAGTAATAAAGAAGGAGAATCAATAGGGCATGCAATGGAGCCAAGGTGCTGCCATTCATCACGCTGCCTCCCTGACTCCCATCATTCATCATGCTCAATGAGGCAGCAAATAGGAAAATGACTATTTGTATCAAACACATCTGCACTCATCCACCAAGGTATTTTATTCCCATTAACTCTCAGAGTAAAATACGCACAGGGTTGTTGTTTTTTTTTCCCCCTCCTTCCCGTGATTGTGTGTGTTTGAGTGTGTGTCGTCTTTGTGTTGCACGCGTCTCTCTGTTTGTAAAGAATAGTGGTGAAAAATCGAGCAAAGAACATATTTATGGAGTAGCTTCTTTTTTTTCTTTCACCACCCCCCCCCCCTTTTTTTTGCCTCCCCTTCTGTTTTCTTGCAGGCAAACATTTTTATGATCCTCCAAATATCTCAACCACACCCACATTCCCACCCAGGTCTCACACACGCCTCCCCATCATCCTTTATGTGCTGTCACTGGTGGCGGCTTTTTCATGGATGTCTTCATTCTGCTGCTTTGCTTTTGAACACCGACACACACTCGCGTGCACACACACACAGGCGCGCATGAACACACGCGTGAGCAGGTCCGATTCTATTTGCCTTTTGGGTTTACACTCCTGTAATAAATCTCTGCGCTTGACTCTAAGTGTGGGTTGTATTATTCCAGAGCGGCTTATTCACGCCTTTGCTCTATAAATTACCCGTGCCAGGTAAAGATGGAGGTGCAGCTCAGCAGCTAAAGGCCGGATGGGATGCAAATGACGAGGACTATCATCATTATAGTGTAATACCCCATGAAATGGCAGGATCATTACAGTCTATGGCGGGATCATTATTGTCTATGAGCTTTATGAGCTTCTAGGGGAATGGCAGAGGAGAGCGGCAATAGCGGGAAAATAGGCCCGGCGGCGGCAGCGTGCACGTGGCGCGCGCTCAACCAGGTTCGTGCACGTCACCTTTTCAGGTCTCTGTGATCCAGCCCGTCAACCTTTACATTAAACCAGTGCTGTTTGTTTTGAGGCTGCTCCCCCGGCGGCAACCCAGTCACATCATTATGGGCCTACAGTTTTAATTGGATCTGTCAAATTGTAATTAATGTCAATGATCCTCAAAACACAAAACATAAACAACCAGATACTCATTAAGATGAAAATAATGCAATCTGAGTTTTGAGAGGCTTGTTGTTTTTTTTTCTTTTTCTTTTTCTCCCCATCATCATATGAACAGAGAAGCTAAACAGCTGACAACAGTGTGTAATGTGTCATCTGAACAAATTTTCCATGTTTGACATCAAATCTGAATTTGTATCTAAGCAAGTGATATTTCTCTCATTTCAGATGTTAAATTACTTGTTCTCAGACAAATCAAACAATTTTAAATCTCCACACAAACTGCAAATTTAAAACCTGGAGGAGGTAACAACTACTTAATATACAGTATATGATATTATCATGGGAGGGGGGCAAAAAAACAAACACAATACAATAATGGAGTGAAGAAATATTAATAATAATCACACCTGTAGGTGGTTACCAGGCACGGGCAACATTGTCCCTATTGTTGTCTTGGCTCAGTTTTAGATGAATGTATGTTTTCAGCCATTCTTTCTTATTTTCAGTATTATTATTATTAATAATAATGTAATTTACATATGCTACATTATCCCTACATTAAAACAGTAAAGACATTTAGTTGACACTCTACTTCAGGAAAATACCACTGTGATCTGTGAATGCCAGATGTTTAAGGAAGAACTTTGAATTCTTCATATGTTAATAATCTGAACCCTCTTTTACTATTTCATAATACATTGTAGCCAAAATTGTGAAAAAGTAACAAACTGCTGTAACTGCTGTAAAAAAAACAACAGAAAACTCAAAGATTCTTTTTGTGTAGGTGTTTGTTTACAGGAGGAAAATATAAAGATGATAATGACTGACCTTTGACCTTCTGTTATTATCACATATCACAGTGGTTCCAAACAACAACAAAAACAATATTTAAGTAAAAAAAAAATCCAGTCTTCTGTGCAGAGGAAAGTTTATACCAGTTTATGTAGAATATGTGTGATTTGGTTTAGTGAACCATCAAAAAAGCAGCAAAACAGCCCAAACATTGAGATCAAAATCCTATTTACATCTTATTTTCCACAGAAAAATCATAACCCTGTGTCTCTCTGTGCTGCAGAAGAATTTAATGAGGAAATGGGTCCAGTTGCTGATACTTTATTTGACTGTACTACAGAATTACTTAAACATTATTAACATAGTTAAATGGAAAATAATTTGTCACCTAATGCTGTTATAATAAAAAAAAGTCACAAAAGCTGCTGAAAAACAGCTTTGTCCTTTTCGGTGGAACAGATGGACACATGAGATCTGCTGAATGAGCTTGTTACTTTTAAAGATCACAATTATTGTTTTGCCAAAAAAAAAAAAACTATGAATGAGCTACACTGTCCATTTCATATAGGGAGACGGGGCCCCAGCCAAGTTGGCACTTAGGTTGAAAAGTCATCATGATTTGCACAATTTCTGAAAAAGATGAGTCCATTCATTCCATTAGAACCAATTTATTTATGACCTCTGCCTCCTGGACTGACAACAGTTTAGTTTTAAGGATTAATGCCATTCTATATTCTTTGTTACTGTCCACAAATCCTGTGAAAAGACCAAAACCAACAACGTGTTAGTCTGTCTCATTACTTTCTGACTTCCTGTGGAACTTCTTCATATTAAAGAACATGTCATAAATATAGCTTTTTTTTCTGAAACACTGAAGGAGAAGTAAATGTTGCACTTGTTATAGACTATTTTCTGGTGTGTTGTAGTGAATATTCACAGCAGCAGAGTGGGGTTTAATTCAAAATACAGCACAGAGGAATAAGATATATCAGACTTTTATAGGGTCTAAGAAAACTATAGAAAATCACTAGCCCCATTTAATCAGCAGAGGACACTAAACTCTAACAAAAGCAACACACATCTGCTCTTAATGCAACTTCCAAATTGGAAGGATGCCCCGAGTTAATGTGCAGCATCTTTCTAAACCAACGTTAAAGGGCTCCACATATGGCACATAAAAAATAGTGCAGCATATAAAACACAAAGCAGTGATTTAAAAGAAGTGATGTGGTGAGTCTGAGCTCCTCAGGCTGATCATCAGTGCTTATAGAAGCCTCGACATTTAAACGAGGAAAAAAGTTGTCTACTACAAACAACATTTCTCAAACCTCTCAAGCCATAGAAACGTGGATCTTGAACAGCATCAGCGTCTTTCAACAACATTCTTTCACAGCATTTTTTTTTGTTGTTGTTGCTACGACAAAATCAACTTATATCCTCTCTGCCGCCAGACTGCAAACATAAAGTTGTTTGACAAACCGTTGCAGCATCTCCTCTCCTGTTCCCACTCTTCCTAAATCTCCTGCACTTGGCCCGGTGCCCGCGCCCCACTTCCCGCCGCCGGGCCCCTCGGGGGAGCAGACTGCAGGAACAGACCTTTCAAATTCATAAAATTCATAGGATTTTTCACAAATGAATGAACACAATTTTCTACCAATTTCCTCATTATGCAAATATGCAAAATATCGCATTTAGGCCAATTAGGGTTCCACACAGTTCCAAATTTAACCGTTTAAGCAATAATTGCAGAAACTATCAAATAATTACCGCCGCTAATTGTGAATATTTGTGACAGATACAACAAATTCTCACACAAATTACATTTTATTCGAGGAGCCACTACAACTATTTTTCTTTTTTTTCCCCTCTCTTTTTGCAACAGTCTAATTTAACTTACACAATAGAGCGAATTGAGTGCTTGTTATCAAATTTGAACAATTCATAAGGCCGTAATGTGGAATGATGAGGCAAATTGGTCTGAGATTCACACAATATTTTACTGATCTTCTTCACTGGCCTTTCTGTTCGTGGTGGAGAAATGTCTCCCACTATTACTGCAGGTGTCACAAAGTCTTTGTCGGAGTGATAGAAGCTGATAAAAGCTGATGTGCTCTCATCACCGCGTCTCCCTCTTCACTGAAGCTGATTTCACAAATACCGCGTTTTATTTGTTCACAATGAGATGTTTAATAATAATATAATAAACATTTTTTTTCAGTAATAAAACCTTTCTATCTTCCTTTTCTTCTTTTCCCTCTCTTCCTTCCTATAATAAACTGCAGGCGGTGCGAGGTGCTGCATTCAGGGAAGGTCATCTTTGGACACGGACATCTATTCTACCCCTAATACTCGACACAGGCATTTATAACTGTCTTGCTGGTGACCCGTTAGCGGATTATGGATGTCCCCCTCGGGCAGTGATTTGTTTAATCCGTGGAAATGGTCCTGGTGCTATGTAAACAAGCCAAGTGCGGAATGAAGGTGGCCACCCAAGCGTGGCGGGGAGGCCCTATTTGTCAGGGACCCTTCATAAAATATGAGGATGGTGCTGGAGATGTGATGTCTTCATTTTACACAGAGGGCAAAAAGCCTCAAAGACTATTCCGGCGAATTTAACCACGGGAGGAATTTGAGTTCATTGTGAGAACCGCTGCTACATGAAAGCATTTTTCAACTTAATTATCCCATTAGAATATTTTTTTGATTATATCCTGTAAAGTTAATTAGTTACAATCACAGAGGATGAAATTGACTGATTTACTATTCGTATCTTAAATTAGTTTATTTACTTTAGTAGAGCTTTAAAAAAAAAAAAAAAACTGTAAACGCATTTGCTTCATTTGCTTGAATGACTTTGCCAAATTTCTCATATTGGCATGTTTGTTTGGGACCTGACAAGGAATAGTCCAAATATTTTGAGAATTACGTTTGTTTGTTTCATTGCTGTGATTTAGGTGAAAAGGTCGATTCCATTCATATTTGTGCATTTAATAGGAAGCTTCACATAGCTAGCAGCTGGTTAGCTTAGTTTAGCAAGAAGATTGACTCGCTGAAGGTAAAAAAAAACAAAAAAAAAAACATGACAACTCTGAAGCTCACTAATTAAATAAAAAATATATAACTAAATATTTTAGGCACAAAATTCACCAATTGGCCTAAATCATACGTTTCCTGTTGATTTGACCATTTCATGAGGAAAAGCTGCAAACACAACATAGATTTTCCTCATTAAAAATGTAGATACAGTAGGGTTAAATTTAACCAGTATTTATAAAAAAAAAAAAAAATGCAGGACCATAATACAGTGTGTTTGAGATCCATAAAAAATAAAGAATACACTCTCTCTGCTCTCTGAAAGCTTCATTAAGGATAAATCAGTGATTTATTAATGACTGACGGCCGTATTTATGAATGAAAAATTGATTTGTGGCTCAGAGATTTGATATAGAGACTAATTAGGCAGCAATACATGTGGAGGGCCAGAATATGAACACCGTATGTAGGTATGTCAGGGTTAACAATGAGAGGATGTGCAAGTTAATTTGTTTAATTACAGCTTTTCATCATCACAGCCCACATCTGCACAAACACCATGTAGAGTGAGAATCATTATGGTATTAAATGATTCCTGTAGCAGCAGTTTAATCTTAAAAAAAAATTCATTCTCCACACTTTTTTACTATAGACTGTTGTTCACACACACACACATGGCCACAGCATCGGACCCTCATGGAGAATGATTCTGGGAGTGAATAGAGATGAAGGAGAGGATATTAAGTCACTCTATATAACATCCAGGACACAATGCTGCAGTGATTGATGGAGGACAAAGTGGGAACAGCAGGATGGGGGTGAGGGGTGGTCCTCGGAGACAACAGGAGGTGTAAACATAGGCGAGGAGGCAAGGAAAGGAAAGGAGGAGAGAGGAGGGAAAACACTTTTTTTCGGCAAGGTTTGGAGTCTATTTGTATGAGTAATCAGCCACCTTTCTACCAGCTAACACACACACCCGTGAGCGCACACACTCCTCTGGTTCTCTGTCAGCTGTGTTTACTTACTGATTTTCTCAACAAGACAGCCATTGACACTGGATGGATGAGGCTAATCCGACACAGAGAGGAGCAGCTCTGCCGGGGTTACAGGTCTGAGATGGAGCGCCCTCCGCACACTCCCCTCGCCTAATCTTCCGGCAAATATTTATCACTATCAATTTGGCGTGACTCCGTGACATTAAAATACCACATATAGATAACCTCTTGCTGGAGAATCGATCGGGGGGCCTCCCGCCGGCCCGTCCGTCTCCCTGTGTAGCAGACCAGAGGATCAGATGGGGAAGGTCACTTCAGTGGCACATCACACCTGATACCAAGCAGGTCATCCGTGCCGCTGATGCGGTGCCAACGGAGGCCCAATATGCATTTTAATAGGGGTTTTGTCAGAGGGTGGTAGAGACCAAAGGGGGGCCCCGGGAGCCAACAGGGTCCCTGAGAGGAGGGGATGAGTGGGGGGGCACCGAGGGGCCTCCTGCAACAACATGAGGAACTCAGCTCGTTAGAAATAAAGATTATCACAGGTCTTGTTGCCACCACTCAAATTGTAAGCTCATAAATCAACAACAGAGGAGGAAAGTCACATATATTTCACCATTTTAAAAAATTACCCATTGAGCATAGGTGGCTCCCCAGGGGGAGCGTGACCCCCCTCCCTATTGCACAAAGTTTTCCTCCCCAAAAAATCTTGGCTCAAACCTGTCAGGCAAGTTGCAAAGGAGTGTTAGGGAGAGAGAGCAGAAGATAGGACCACATGTCCCCAGAAATTATTTTTTGAAAATGTATTGTCCCATCAATAAAATGGGATTTTTACCCCTGCCATGAGTCAATTTTAATTTATATAACCTGAAAAAAACAACAAATGGAGAATTAGTTAATAAAGGCAGGCAGTAAAATTATTGGTGCATTGTAGTTCACATTTGACATATTATATATATTTCTAGGTGTGTATTTTATATTCTGGGGCTCTACTGATATATATTTTCATGATTTACTGTCGTAAATCCTTATTTATGTTATACTGGCTTTTTATGCAGCTACTCAGTTCAGCCTCTGTATGAAACAGGCTGTTTTAGCTCCTGTCTCTTTAAGGCCACGCTCTGTTGTGATTGGTTAGTTTGAGGAAGCTTCTACCCGCTCTAGAGGCCTCATAAACGGACATTAGTAGGAGGATTTTGCTTCTTTTTTCTGTTCTTTATTCAAAATAAAATGCAAACAAAACATGGAAAAACCAAAACAAAGCAACAAAGGCTACAAAATGGATGTCTCTGTGAGGTCAGGTTGAAGTCGATTGAAGGCAGCATTTATACATGTATTTACCTCATTTTAAACATCCAGCATCTTAACAGTATATAGATCACAAAGTATGATTGTCCCCTTTAAGCATATTATAATTTTCTCTGATATCTCCCCACCCTTAAATAAGTGCTGTTCCTTTAAAACTTTAAAACTCCTTTAAGTATAAAATCAACTTATTTCACACTTTCAGACAGTGTCATGTATATAATATATATATATATATATTTATAGAAATAGATTATGTATCAGCTCTACTGTCACAATATGATGTTTATACTGAGAGCTTCATGTTTATTTACAGCTGCAACATCCATTAACTAGAAATAGTCGTTTGTGTGGGTTTGAAAAATGTTTGACATACTAAGCAGCACATTAAGTTTGTTATGACAGCAGCCTCAGCTTGTTAAGGTTAAAGCAAATGTTTGACATTATAGGAAATAAACATACTTATTTTCTTGTTATGTGTAGATGAGAAGATTTGCCTCATATATGTAGCTTAGCTTAGCATAAAGACTGGAAACAGCAAAGAAAACTCTCACACCAGCACTTCTTAACATGTCGTCTTTTTAATCCAATTAAAGTGGACAAAATTACAGGTTCCTTTTTTATGAAGTGTTACGTGCTGAACTCTTGTAATTTTGTTGAATTGAGCCTTTAAAATCTGAATCTTTTAAAATTGTGTTCTTATTTGATTGAATTGGATACTAATTACACCATACTTATGAATATTATATTCTATTTCTGCCAATTCCTTCTGCTAGATGCTGATACATTATACACACTGTACCTTTAAAATGACTAATATGGTTTTAGGAACCGGATAAACAGCCAATAACAAAACACTTCACTTCTGTCGTCACTGCAGTCAGAGACATTATTATATTTCACAGACTTTATTACAATTCAGAGGAAATCACATGAAGGTTCAGAGAAAGGAGAGACAATAGATATGTGTGTGTGTGTGTGTGTGTGTGTGTGTGTGTGTGTGTGTGTGTGTGTGTGTGTGTGTGTGTGTGTGTGTGTGTACACACCAGCTGATTTTCTCTCCTCCCTCCTCTTCCTCTTGCCTCTTGCTAATTGACCGGCGGCGTTCATACGCACATTTCTCACTAATTTCACATTTGCTATTCCAGCAGTGGCTGAGGCATGTCTTGAGGAATACATCTCGCCCTCACTGCTGCAGAGTCCGTCAATGACCCTCCTCCCCTTCCCAGTCATAAATTAGCTGTTTTGTTTGATAATCAAATCTCTGTGATTCAGTCTTGTTCTCCTGCGCGTTTCGAGCACAGGAGAATATTTCTGATAGAGAAAATTGCCAAAGTGAATTGATGATATCTGATATTTTTAGGGTCACACTTAATCTTGTGCGTGCTCACACACACATGCACACACGCTTGCACGCACACACATACACACACAAAGGCAAGGCAGCACATTAGAAAACTCCAAAGTCATCCAGTTTGCTCTAATCATTACAATTAGTCGTGAATTATCACCGGACTCTGACAGACGTTCCTTGTAACTCTCTTTTATTTCCACCCCACGCTAATCAGCGGCTCTCATTACAAACGCTGATTAAACTGCAAATTACCCAGCAGCGGCCCCGTCCGCGCCTACCAGCGCCTCGCTCAATATCAATTAGGCCTAGCAGCCCGTCTGTAGTCTCACGGCGCTTCCAAATGCTTGATAGTGCCACTTATTAGTTTGGAAAACTCGGAAAATACCAATAATCAACGGCCATGAAGCTGCAGGGAAAGAGCCCAGGGTTTTCCCACCACTCACATTCAATCACATGAACTTTGTCCGATAAAGGATTTCTCTGCTGCTGCTGCTGCTGCTGCTACCATGCAGACTTGCAGGCATTCAGTGTGCACACACACACAAATACACACCAGCGCCATATATTATTCATGTCTACTGTAGGAGAGAAAATATATATATTAGACAAGCTCGTGTCTTTCACTGTAAAGCAATTTCTGTGGAATAATTACTTGCATTAATGCATGGCAAATCTCAAATCTAGCTTCATTAGATCGTACCGTTTGCAGATAGAAGGAACAGGTCTCTACCCTCTTGTGTTAACCTATTTAGTCGTGGTATGATATAAATTAATAATAACTCATTACCCTGATTTGACATTAGAAAGGAGTCCTGGTCCTGTATGTTTCTACACTGAGCAACAATTGCAACCCTTTACTGTGTCAGTGGATCTGACGGTTTGGTTTTAATTCAACTTGTGAGCACTCATTAATTATTCTTTCATGTTTGTACAGAAACATAATGTCATTACTAAATAAAAAAAAGCTGTTTGCAGTGTTGCAGTGCAATGATCATATTAATCAGAGATAACCTCATATGTTAAATTTCTGTGAGGGAGGCACAGAGAGTTCTTCAGACTCAAAATAATGCTGCAAGTTCACTCAATTAATTTGATTATTTTCTAAAGAAACATGTTCTCAACATCAGTAAATTTTCCATTGTGCATTTCTGACAGTTCTCCAAAGGCTTTTTTTGCAGAAATGCACATGATGGAAAGTTGAAACCATATTAAAATAAGTCATGATGTTGCAAATCACAGGTTGTTATTGAATTGAGTCAATTCTTATTAGAATCACATCACTGTAATTTCTTTGTCTAGTGCTTAATGTCTTAATGTCTACTGCATCCAATTAAAGTTCTATATTAACACACCTTATCCTGTTTAAGAGTCACCTTGTGTTTATACTTCAATTTTATTTCCACGCAATTTTCTAGTAAAATCCACTTATTTTGGATAAGACATCTGATATATAATGCATGAAGTTGTTTTGATATCAATCAACATGATATAACTGATAGAATTAGTTTTTTTTATTTTAGTATTGAATTTATATTCTCAAATATCATGTATTAGATGTGACATTTGATGAGTCTGTCTGTGTTCATCAGGACTCAATAATGTTGTTTAAATGAAAAGAGAAATTATAAAGAATTCACAAAAAAACAAATTATTTTTTTACATTTTGGTAAACTTGTGATATTCTGTGAGAATCACTACAATGTTGTTGTGATCTTATTTTCATAGTTTTTTTTTTTTAAGTTGAATCCTGATGTTGAAGACAGCAATACAATCATGCCACATCACCTATTTTGAGGTGTAAATATGCCATTTCCAGTTTCTAAAATAACAAGACAATACACTTTTTGAAAACCATCATTGCCACACAGAATACTGCAAATTATACAAAAAATCTGAATGGAGAAAATGTGTTTAATACAATGTCGTTCTTTAATTGAAGAAGGTGTAAATGTCTTCACTCCTCCCCTCTCCCTCTGAATTGACAGCTACTCTCCTCATCAATTTGTAGATTGTGTCATTATGATTAGTTGTGATGAACAATTAAGACCTTGAAGTTTTAACATAGTGTATATAATTAATGTTATATTGTTGTGGAAAGGCTGAGCTGTTGTTAGCGTCATGCGTAAAGTAGTTGAGTAGCATAAACTTTTAATGGTATTGGCAGGGTGAAGACTTGATTGTAATAAAAATATATATATTTGATACAAGCTGCCTGGTAAAATACTATGAAATTGATTTTTTTTCATACATCACACAAATCAATATCAGATGCACAAAGATTCAAATGATATTGAACGTGCTGTCTTTTTAACACAGCTTTATAAGCCGTGACAATTGTTTAGCTTAAATGATAGACTGTGTAAATAAAGAAACACCTATTCTGTGGCGTATAAAACCTTAACTTCTTCAAATATCTGCCTGTATAAAGAGTTTAATGCTCAGTGAAACTGAAAGCCGAGGTAATGCAGAAAAAAAATAGTTAAATACACTGGTGGCTTGAGAATAGATCTGTATTAACTTTAAATACATTACAGCAAAAAAGATGTAGATCAAACTGTAGAATAACTTCTAAGGGTTTAACAATTGTAAACTAAAGTACAACTGCACCCCGACATGTATAAGGGCTTTTGTTTAATTGTTTATTGTTTAAGGATCCCTATCAGTTGATGCAGGCATTAAGTATTAAAACACTAAACAAAAATACCAGGAAAGTAAGGAGGAACAATAAAAACATGAATATTTAACTGAGACAAGACAACAGCACAACATCAGAGCTCCAACTATAACCAACCATTATTTTAACTCATCGTCCTCCACACAATATCAGAAAATGACATTGATTCAAGCCAAGCAGACACCTTCAAATGTCCCTGTTTACATTTTTTCTCAAAAAAGAATTGTGATTATTGTGTCTGCTTAAAGGCGTCTAGGATCTTACTTTAGATGACATTTTGTATTAGATTAACTTAGAGCAGAAAATAAGTAAAACAGGACAATATCAGGAGCATTCCCTTATGCAGCTGTCAGAAGGACATGCAAAAAAACGCCCACATATACTTAACCACTTCACAAAAAAGAAGAAAATGTACTCTTTATTTGTCAGATAAAAAACTGTTACGTGTGAAGGTAACATACACTTCAATATACAGCCATAAAATTAAAAAATACATAACTAAAAGATTACTAAATAAAAATGAATATTGTCTTGTAATGAAGATGCTTCACTTTAATTATATACATGAGTATCGGTAGTATTTACAGTGAAACTATGTACACACAGATATGCGCAGGTATAGCAGATGAATGTATTTAAATATTTAATTGAATATTACATTTTATGTTTGATTTAAAAAAACTTGCACACCACAGATACTGTGACACATTTACAACAAGTGTGTAACTACTACACAGGACCACATCTACACATTTATCAAAATGTATATAGTAAACTCACAAATTACCAAAGACAGAACAGAAGTCATGATTATAATTGGTGCTTGTAGATTTTATTTTAAATTCTTAATTTATAATCTTCCATTTCACTTTTCAATGAAATTACGATATATATATTCTAATTTCCCATTTCCAATTTTTCAGGCAAGTCACTTTTACAAATCTGGGAGACTGCTATCAAATGCATAAAATGACTTTATAAACCTAAAGTATAAATATATACAAATATAACACTAATTAATGCTAATTGTTTCATTTTTTGTTATGATAGACTGCTATAGAGAGAATAAACTGCCAGTGCTGTCTGTAGTAAATACTAAGTTAACATCTTAATTGGGCTAATTGTTTTAGTCTCCTGTTTAACTTTTCAGGGCAAAGGGAGGTTGAGCAATCATGTTTCATTATACAAGTAGGCAGCTAACTGTAAAACAAATATGAAGGAAAGACGTGAAAGTGTGGGAGCGAGATTCAATTTGCATGTCAAGAATAGTTGTCCAGTGGCCATAATTATAATCCTGCTTTGCTGAATTACTGTGATGCACTCAAACACATGATGTATTCATATTTACACCTTACTTTTCTCCATAAAGAAACAAGTTACAGGTTACAAGATAAGTGTGATTAAATGAAGTGGAGAATTTACCCTCGTACTGTACATGGGTACAATTTTGAGGTACTTCTACTACTTGTCTTTACATTTGATGTTAATGTATACTTCCACTCTATTACATGTCAGATGGAGATATTCATCCAGTATGTCAGAATTTTCCTCTCCCATTAATCATCTTAGGACCCCGCCCATTTATTTGCTGACCCTTTAGAGGGGCCCGACCCCTCAGTTGGGAACCACTGGACTAAACTATTTAACTGTATATAAAGTAGTTAAACTAGCTCCACCTCCAGCAGCTACAACAGTAACATGCTGCTAACCACTGACGCTTCATATTAATAATCTAATGATTCAAATAAATGAATATATCAGTCACAAAACCAACATTTCACTGAAATACTTTAACTACACCAACTCATAATATGTATGTACTTTACTGAAACACTTTAACAACATTTTCTGCTAATACTTATTTACTTTTATTAAAAAATGTTTATTTTTAGTTAAACTTCATAAATGACACATATTTACATATTCATATATTCTAGAATGTTTTAATAGAAAGAGTAGATGTCATTTACATACATATTAAAACAGTAAAATATTAAAAACAATTTGTAGTACATCAAACTGTAGTAGTAGTTTTATTTGTATAAAAAATCTCTGAGGAGCTTTAATTAGGATTTGTTATGCTGGACTTTTACTTGCAGTGGAGTATTTTTTACACTGCTTTATCGGTACTTAGTTATTAAAGGACGTCTTCCACCACTGAGTAAATAATGGTTAAAGGACTCGAACTCTGCCTCTACTACTACTGTCTATCTGACCCAACAGTGCTCCGCTCAGCAGTATCGTTCGATTTATCCGCGAGCAGCTAGTCGTCACTGACTCAGTTAGCACCCGTTGCTCCAGAACGAAACAACATCACCAATCGGTAATAATAACACCATCTATAACCATGGCAGATCCAAGAATACGGCAAATTAAGATTAAAACCGGCATCGTTAAGCGGTAAGGCTTGTTTTCATTTCAGTTACATATTTGTAAACGCGTCAAACACGATGCTAACTTTATCTATCGCGCAGCTAATGCTAACCTGTTACCTAGCTTAGCAGTGCGGGGTGGCGGCCTGGCGGCTTGTTTGCGGGGGAGCTTTTCACTGTGCTCCGGTGCTTGAGCGCGGCCTACAGGCTTTGAATGGATGGCTAAGGGTTTTTTGTTGTTTGAAGTTACGGAACAAATATTTCTAGCGATAGTAATGCAAGTTCAAGCTTTACGGTATTGTTATTTTACCGTGACTTGCAGCGATAGTTAACTTGCTATCAGCTATTGTTAGCAACAAATTCCTAAGAAAATGTGTGCTGGTGTAGCTCAGATTGACGTGTGTTGCTGGGAGAGGCCCAGTCTAGTCTCAACGGTTTATTATTAAGATGGTCTCATTTTAATTAACCTAAATAATATCATATAACGTCACAGTGTTGTCTGTGATACAGCCCTAGGCCGTGTTTGTTTGTTTTTTTTAGTTAATTTATATTTAGCCACACTTTTCAGACAGCTACTCTGAACAGATGAGGGACGTTGTGGTGAAAAACCTGCAAAGTCATGATACAACAAGGAAAAAGCCCTTATTATGTATTATATCAAGGGTCAGCAGTTCCTATTGACCAGGGGTGGGTGATATGGCCGAAATCCTCTATCATGTGTCATTTTATACAAATATCACAATATTAGTAATTGTTCTATAAATTCAATTAAGAAATGATTTAAAATAACCATACTATACCCCAATTTTGATGCATTATTTGCACTTACATTATTTTTTGCTTCCAATTTGCATTGTATGTCGAGTAATGTTCTGTCCCATTGTAGACTTTTACATGACAAATTTTCAATTACAAATCAATAAATCTCTATCTGGTGGACACATTTCTACTGTTACACAGTATCACTCAGCCCTTCTATAACAATAGGCCAGTTTTTACAGCAATGTTTACTGATTGTGTATATGGTGACGGTTATAGGGTTTAACTAACCAAAATATTTCCTTTGACCTCTTTGTCCACTCTTTATATTCATATAAAATAGACCTAATTCCTTAAAAAGGTTTAGTTGCTTTGGACCCAGATGAACTAATCTCAGGAACTAAACTTGGACCTTTAAGTTCCGTTTTCCATTTCCACTGTATTTCGGAAAAACAATTTGATCATGCAAGTTAGACCTATGAGGAATTTGATCACATTGGAGAAAAACAATACATAATTGTCCCGTTATAGAAAATTCCTGCAGTTGAAAGGCGGCTGATGTAAATTTGAATGGGCTGTTGCTGCGGATCCCAAATGTAAGATTTGGAATATGGCTGCAGCTCATGGTTATTATTGATTAAACTTCTTACTGCTGCAGAACTGCACCAAGTGATGGTTTTCCAAGTGGAAAAGAGATGAGGTACTAAACAATGTGAGTGCAAAATCAAATTTCAAGTTCAAGGAGTGTTCTTCTCTTTTAAGGCCCCAAATCATAACAAATATGGTAAATATGATTATTATTATTATTATTACAATTGTATAATTGTCATAAAAACAGATGACCACTGCTCATCACTGAGCTGTCTTGTTTTCAATTATTGTCATTCAGTCTCTAATCTGCATTGTGTGTTTGTGGGACATTTGGATTATGCTTTTTTAATTGTGCTTTATTCAGTACCTTCAATCTTGTACAGTAAGTTTTCTTCATATTCTGTTGGAATTAAACTTCGATAATACATATATGTAGTATTCAAATTTGTGTATCACGGGACATGGCTTGATTAAATAAATCCTTTGACAACAGAGGATAAAAGAGTCCAAATATAGAGAAAGGACAATTTATGATTTCACCTTCAGTGAAATAATAAATTGTCTGCACTAGGCTGCTTGTATTAAGCTGGTAGCTTACTGGTAGCTTAAGTTTTGGCTACTTCTCAATAAAAGCAACACATAATTCCCTGTGTCAGAAGGCTTTTACTTTAAAAAAAAAAAAAAAAAAAAAAGTGGAAATTGGCAGTATGACCATATTAACATTTGAAAATGTCTGCAACATCTTTCTTATACTCTCAAACTCTTGTGCTTCATGAACCACAGAAATTTAGACATGAAAAACACGTTATAGCTGAAAAAAGTATACTAGTAAAACCATAAATTAGCATGATCGTGATCATGAGAGAACATTTTTTTGTCTGTGGAGAAAGTAGAATTAAGAGTTCTCGGAATAACAAACTTAAGTACACAATATATTTCAGAAAAAAAGTTCCTTTTAAGTCTATTTTATAAGCACCTCAGTATTTTTTGAAAACAATAATTTTTAATAAGCTGGAATCAGAGAATTGGGACTCAGAATGATTGATTAATTTTCAAAAATGTTGATTCATTTAATAGTAGGAAAGTAATTGAATGCAGCTCTCCACTGAAAACGTCACTTTGCCCTTTGAGAAATTGTAAACGTTATTTGGTCACTAGATTAAACGATTAATTTCCTACCTATAACAGATGTAGCTGGTGAATTTTCTGCCTTATTTTTTGTTTCTGGAAAAAGGGGAATGTTTTCTTCCTACACTACAGAAGAATATTATAATAGAAAACCCTATTATGTACCCAAATAAATTCTCCATGTGTGGGGAAACGCTGCTCATTTATAACAGTTTATTTTGTACATTACATGTATGTGAAATGGGACAAAACAGGCATTTTGATGTAGGGCCTCTCAAAGCTTATCATCCAGTTTAAGCCTGCCTACTTAATAGAAGAGGCATCCATTCTGAGTTTACGTCTAAATTTGTGCGACGGGCCAAATTTACCATGCTGAGAATAGAAAATATTGCAGATATTAGGAGGCGTTGGTGAGATAATGGGCTCAGTATAGTCGTCTGTGTTGATGATCTCTCGTCGATCAGGCAAACCTCTAATTCCCTCCTGTCAATGGTGTTTCTGTAATGTGCTATCGATTGTGTTTTGATGAGGGTCAGATTACTAACAGGCTCCCTGAGGTGGTAATGATGGAGGCTGGATTTCCCTCCCAGGATAATGTCACAGTGTCCAGGGGTAGGAGAAACAACATGGGGTATATCACCAACCAGAACCTGATGATTTTGAGTATATATAGAGTATATATTATAGAGTTATATATTAGCTTCATTTCACTGCTTTGTTTAGCATATAATGTCCTCTGGGGTGTGTTAATCTAAAACTTCTTGGAAAAGCAGTATTCAATTTTTATTCTCCACTATTGAAGTACTGTACTCAAATATCTGAGTAAAAGTACAAATACTGTCATCAAAAATACTGTCTGGACTGAATTAAGTGAAAGTACAGAAGCAAAATGTACTTGAAGTGTCAAACTTAAATGTACATCATTATGCTGCCTGTGCTATATTATTATAGTTTATAATACTACTTGTATTGAATCACTAAATAAATACGAGCATTGTAATGTTTTAGTTCATTAATGTGAGGCCTATTTGAGATACTTCGGGTATTATTAGCTATAGTATTGCATCATAAATACACAAAGTACAGAGCAATGTAATAGAATGTAGACCATAGAATATTCAAGTTTATTAATTTCATGTAAATAATAATAAAATAATAAAATCTTCACCTGGAAAAATAAAGTAAAGGTATAAAATTGAAATCCTCAGGTAACGTACAGGTACCTTAAAGTTGTACTTGACTAGATGTACTTTGTTCCACATATCTGGAACAAACTCCCAGGAAAGTGCAGGTCTGCTGCATCTGTGTTCTTTTAAATGAAAGCAGCAGAGAAAATAACTGAATCATGAATCACAACATCATATATCGTGATATTTGAGACGGACAATATTGCGATAACAAATTTTAGATGTCGCCCGAACCTGGATATGACACCACCTTCAGGCCCATTTCTCAACATGGTCGTCTTAATGGAGAAGTTTGGTTTAAACGCACAGACTGTCATTGCCTGGTGTTTTCATAATCTTATCTCTTCCTCCTTCGTTTCTCCTCTTTCTTCACGCTGTTCCTCCCCTGTTTTATATGTCGGAGTTTAGAGGAAACCCGCCTGCTCTTTTATAGCCGGGGCCTATATCTAGTGGCTTTTTGCACATTCCAGTCAGTGCCTTTTCTGCCCTAGCGAGGCGGATGCCCTTAATAAAATGACAACAGTAATTTGCCTTTGTCATTCCGGTCCCAGCACATAGACTACATTGTGGCTCAAAAAAATACAGTGCTAGAAGGAGGCGGCCGAATGTGTGTGTCGGCTGGCTCTAATTCCCTTTTTTTTTCTATTTTCCAGAGAGCTGCCTTTTCCATTAAGCCTGAGGTGGCAGGTCTATTTAAAACCAGCCACGACCCCACCCCTCATTCACACAGCGCCCCAAGTCTGGGAGAAATAAGAAATTAACATCAGGACTGGAAGGGGGAGGAATGGACATTTTGTTATTAGACTGTCCTTCAGTTTTATTCAAATTATTCCAGCTTTCTTTCCTGCGTCTTCTCTTCGCCACCTTCTTTTTTACTCCAAACAGGTGACATCACTCACTGTGCATCAAGCATCACGGTGAAAGGCAGGAGCTGCTATTGCATATGGTTCCTGTTTTAAAAGCATCTTGATGGAAGCGTATTAGAGTGAGTGGTAATTGATGTAAAATATGACAGAGTGTTGTAAGCAAGGAGCAGTGAAGACCCGGCGGAGGGAAGGGTTTCCAGTAATGTGGCTGATTAATGAAGGATCACTCACGCAGCTGATTTTATGAAAAATGAAATTTGTGTTGTCACTCCGACAAGCAGGCACAGCCGGAAAAAGAGTATTAGTTGGGAATCATTATCAATAGTGATATTTTCAAACTCCATTATGCCAATCAGGGTCAGATTCTGTTTAATACGTTTAGTTCCATTTGGCCTGTAATTGATAAATAATCAAAATTTATCAATGTACTCAAGCCCATTTTCACTAACAATCAAGAGAAAGAGGCCCATTTACCACCTGACTTAGTCCAAATTAGAGACTAAATTGATGATCAATTAATCTCTAAAAAGGACTAGGTGTGTGTGTGTGTGTGTGTGTGTGTGTGCGCGAGGAGTAGGTGGATAAAAGAATCCGATAAGATGTAGATGCTGAGCAGAGAGGCCTTATACCAGACAGGAAAAGGGTTTTTTTCTGTTTGCAGCCTGTTTATTATTCAACAAGACTTCAAGACTTAAGGAACTGTCAAAAATCTCAAAACGACTACACCTATTTTAAACATTTTGTTTCCAACAACTTTCAAACCTGGGGGGAAATTAATAATTAACTGGGTTTTCATCCAAATGTATTGAAATTTTATAGCAGATTTTGTGAAATGTGCAAAAAGTCAAAGCAATTGATACCCGTTTCCATTCGTCATTGTCTTACGATTATTGAGAGAGGGAGAGTTCGCTGTGAGATTACGTCATAGGAGACCAAGAATGTCTCCATGACAACAGTTGACATGCAGCTTGCAACCAATTTGCTTCTTTTACCTGTAGAAATGTTTCTGTTTGTTCATCCCCCTACACATACCTTCCCTCTGCCACCATTTTTTGGAACTACTGCATCGCGTAACATTACATGACATCGCATCTGGGTTAGTCGTTTCCATAGGCCAGAAGCCACGTTTTCCTTTTAGCAATTATTTTTTCGTGTTTCTGGCATTTCCGTCCCAAGTATTTATTTGGAATTTTTGAAAATGTGAATAATGGATAAAAATCGCTTCCTGAGAAAAACGTCCGGAACGTCTGGATCTTAAGTTATTGGAGAAACCAGCTTGAGTTAGTAGAAACTTCCATGATCCCCTGCTACTTCATGACATTAACTTTGTCTTTTGTTATTGTTTTGGTTCAGAGACTTAAAGCAGCAGAAAATAATGTATTATGCATTTAAATTTCTTTGGTCTTCGGTTGCAATTATCAGTGATGGACATTTTACAGATTTAATGATAAATTAACAAATGTAATGTAAAAATGGTTAATTTCAGACCTGCTGAGTTTCATATTATAGCATCATTTGAGGCTGATTTCCTCTTAGAAACCAGTATTCCGTGTGTCCCCGCAGCAGTAAGAAGGAATGATGTGTTTGCTGCTTGTTATTGAGGTGTGTATCTTACCATCCTGCGGGAGATGATCTCACTGTGTCCCCCTCAGTCAGAGAAACGCTGCAGAGAATGAGGATGGATGGCCATATCTTTTAGAGGTGACCATCACAGCACAGCCTTTTCATGCTTGGGCCTATATTATCTGTCTGATGGTTTATGTTTCATGTTGGATGGAACAACACTGTGTCAGTGTCTTTAACCGTCTCTTCTTGTTCATGTCGTGTTCGCAGGCTGGCGAAAGAGAAGACGTCGTACATAAACGAGGCAAAGCAGCAGGAGGAGAAGATCGAGCGCCTGAAAGCAGAAGCAGAAGATGATTATGTTATTAAGAAACAGGTATGTTTATCAGAATCAGAATTCTTTATTTGTCACATGTGGATGTGCATCCACAGTGAAATGAAAAACGATGCTCACTTTAGAACTGTGCAAAAAATACAATACAAGCAATGCAATACAATACAAACAAGAATAATAAGATAAAAATAGAAAGAATAAATAAAATATAAGAATGAAAATGTAACCTCCGTGGCACAGGGAAAATGTAATATACACAATATACACATTGTAGGTAATATGCAAATATATATATTGTATATATTACATAATATACCTATATACATATTGTATACACAGTATACAGGTATGCATGTGACCAGTGCATCTGTGTGGTGGAGGTTGGTGTGCTGTGTGTATGTAGTGGGTAGGTGGGGGTTATGTGGGGGGTATAGAATTCAGTGTCCTGATGGCCTGGGGGAAGAAGCTCTTCCTCAGTCTCTCCTTATTGGCCCTGCAGGACCGGAGACGTTTCCCCGATGGCAGCCTCTGAAAGAGTTTATTGTCCGGGTGGTTTGTGTCTTTTAAAATCCTCTGTGCTCTGGTGGTGCACCGTCTGGTGTACACCTCTTGCATGGAGGGCAGTGCTGTTCCTGTAGTCCGTTCAGCACAGTGGATCACTCTGGAGCTTTCCTGTCCTGCGCTGTACAGCTGCCGTACCAGGCGGTGATACTCCCAGTGAGCACAGACTGGATTGCTGTGGTGAAGAAGGTTCTCTGCAGCGCTGCAGAGACCCTGAATTTCCTCAGACATCTCAGGTAATACAGGTGCTGCCGCGCCTTCTTCACCAGGGTGGAAATGTGAATGGTCCATGTCAGGTCATCGGAGATGTGGACGCCGAGGTACCTGTAGCTTCTGACTCTCCACCGGTGTCCCGTAGATCCTGAGAGGGGTGTGATGGCTCCTCTGCTTCTCCCTCCTGAAGTCCACAATCATCTCATTTGTTTTGGAGACGTTCAGGTCCAGGTTGTTTATCTGGCATCATGATGCCAGACCATCCACCTTCTCCATGTAGGCTGTTATCCTGTTGTTGGAGATCAGGCCTACCACCACTGTATCATCTGCGAACTTTACAATGATGTTGGAGGGGTGAACGTCTTTGCGGTCATGGGTGTAGAGGGAGTAGAGCAGAAGACTCAGGACGCAGCCTTGGGGGGCACCAATGTTGAGGGTGCGTGGGCTGGAGGTGTGTCTTCCTATTCTCACTACCTGTGGTCTGACAGTCAGAAAGCCCTGGACCCAGGAGCAGAGTGAGGAGTTCAGCCCCAGGTCCCTGAGGACCATCCTGTGTTTCGTTTTGAAAACCCATCACAAATTTAGTTGTATTTCTGATCTCCACCAGTAAGGGAAGGAGGTTTCTGCTCCTCCATAGTTAGGAAGTGAATTCTATCTCGATGCTTTGAGTAGCCCCATTCATGTAATGAGGTCAGTCCACAGTGATAATGAAGAATTAGGTTTTGAGAGGAGAATCATTAGTGATTTTGTAATTTGCTTGATGCAGATGTAATTATATCATGTTACTTTAGAGGAGTTTGATAATTACTGACACATGCTGATAATTTAGTGTCCCTAACAGATCAGTGGCCCATGTCCTGCTCTATTCCCTCACTATGCCTGCAGCACCTCCATCACTCGCCTGTTCACTGGAGAAAGCAACGTAGAGAGAGAGAAAGAGAACGTTTTAAATACTAGTCTAATCTGTTTGTGGAGACTTTTTGCACTGCCACGTTGCTATTTTTTATATTTATTTTTAAAAGAGAAGCTGAATCACAGACTGAAAACATGAGGACCAGGATGGGGTCATCAATTAACACAGGAACATTTCATTACAAAGAGATGTTGCTCTTTATTATTGCAAATGAAAAGGACAAATACAGAATAATATATTTAAAATGTGTCTAAGCAGTCAACTATCTGAGAGCATAGAGTCCAGTGTCTTCATAGCTCTGTGAAAAGTGTGACTGTTGGTCCAGACTGAAATATCACAACTATGATTAAATGGACTTTTCCTCTAGCGCCACCAGCAAGTCAAAGTTTTATTTGTATTTTCTATAATGGGAGGAATATGTCTCTGAGTCTCATATCTAGAGAAGTGTTTCTTCATCTCCACTTTACAGGTGTATTATTGGGAGTAATTCTCAAATGCTGTTGGTAGAGTTTATATCACAAAAAGGCTAATTTCTCCTGAACATTATCCGAGTGATCATACTGAAGTTGATTCCATTTTTACCAACAGGTGGCACTGTAGAAGTGTCATCTATCTATCTATAAAGGTAGGAAAAGCTCTGTATGACTCGCATATGTTGAGTTCACCATGAAGTTGATGGAATGATTGATTCACAACATTGCTGCGAACAGAACTTCCAGCTCTGAACACTGCTTCTCAAACCTACATGTTTCCTGCAGGACTTTGATATTCTGGTATTTTTACTGAAGTAAATGATCTGCGTGCTGCCAACCTAATGATTTGCTGAATTATGTTGTGTTCTATGGCAGCAAAAATTGAGCCTGAGTCAGCTTTTCTTTCCCCCAAGCTTCTGCATAACTCCACTGAAATAAATAACTAGGCTGTGTTTTTTCATAAAGAATAAATGCCGCCTAATCATCTTTCTCTTTAAGCACTGATAATCAAGAGTGTTTAAAAAGAGTTTGGTAGTTCAGGATTTTTCTGAATGCAGTGGTTCATAGTGAACATAAATATCTTCTTCTCTCGAGATGTAGAAACAACACCAAAACTCAGTATCCTTGAAGTTTCAGATTCTAACCCATCGTAGTCCTGCTTCATGTGGATTTCACCAGTCAGGCAGGACCTGCAGAGTCGGCAGCGCATCTGATCATGTTTACTTGTGACATCAAAATTCTGTGTGTGTGTGTGTTGTTTTGTTTTGTTCATTCATGGAGCGGTGGCTCAAGATGAGCAGCGGCTTGGCTGGTGTTAAACGGGGAGATTGGGAGGCCAGATGGATTATGGTTGGAGATGAGAGGTCTGAGGCAGGATGGATTAGAGGTTTTTATTTTAATGGAATCAATACGCTGTAAGTGTCATCTTCATCCAGCGCTGATGGGATCATTCCACCGCACCCGGAGGGCACCGTGACTTTTCTCTGTTCCAGCACTCCTCCGCTTAGTCAGGCTCACCTTGTCACATTGAGACAGCGAACCAGCTCGACTAGTTATGCCTGCCGTCTTTCAGCGCGCCTGCCAGCCTCTGCCTGTGTACGAGTTCATCTGAGTGCAGAGCCGTGTAACTGCCTCCGTGTTTTGACTTTCCAGCTCGACAGAGGCCAGGTGAGGAAGCATCTGTCATGAAGTGAGTGTGTCTGACAGCGTTAGCCGACTCTTCTCTGCTCTTTAGGGTGCCAGCCGGGGGAATTCCACATTATCTGCGGCTGTGAAAGTTCCCCCATAGGCTGTAACACACTTTCACTTCAGGCGTAGTAATACTTCTTTACGCCGGATCACTGTGCCCTCGGCTCAGGGTTCCTTCATTCATCCAGGTGTGCAGTCAGGTCGAGGCGGTCCCCCGCTGCCCAACTCCCTGCCCGATCGATAACTCAATAACATTTTTCATACCGCTGGCGTGTTGGGAGATGTTAACCACAGCAGAGTATGTGTGGGACACAGGAACAAGGCTGCAGATGATGAATATATCAGCATGGCTCTTTAAATGGATGTGGTAAGCTCGTGTGTTGGTTTTGGGGAAGATGGGTAATGACAACAGGAGCAGAGGTGGCGGTAGAAACGCTCTGAAGTCGAATTCTGTGTGATTTCAGATAGAGGTGCTGCAGGAGTCCAGAATGATGATCCCAGACTGTCACCGCCGTCTGACCATAGCACATGGAGATCTGGCTCAGCTGCTAGTAAGTAACACTCAGATTCACCATTATATGAAAGTTAAGTATAATAAAAAATCAGATTTCATCTCACAATAGGACAAAAACGGCAAGACGAAAGTCTTGATCCGTTTATTTAGTTTCTTTATTCATGCCCTCGTTGAAATGATATTCCAGGTGTTTTCCAGGCACATTTTCACAATGTGTTTCAATTTTATAAATTACAACACTTGAAGAGAATGCTTAGAATGTAAGTTTATTTTTATTTATACTGATAGGTCCTGTTGAGATATAATCTCTCTTTAGGCAGGGAGTCCTTGTCTGGATATCAACAGAAAACCAAATAAACGGTTTAATATAAAGGGATAAATAACATTACAAAAAAGATAAAGGAGACATCATGGGTATACCTCAACTCTGACAGACAGAGGGGAAAAAATCCATCAAATCGCATCATAGGATTTTTTAACAAATTAATTGGTAATTTCCTCTGTAAAATAAATGTTTGGTCCCCTACAAGCAAGCAAGATTTCTGGCTCTCACAGATCTGTAACCTCTTCTTTAAGAGGCTCTTCTGTCCTCCACTCGTTACCTGTATTAATGGCACCTGTTTGAACTCATCAATCAATATAAAAGACACCTGTCCACAACATTACACAAACTCCACTATGACCAAGACCAAAGAGCTGTTAAACAACCCCAGAAACACAATTGTAGACCTGCAGAAGACTGGGAAGATTGAATCTGTAGTAAGCAGCTCGGTGTGAAGAAATAACTGGGAGAAATGTTTAGATAATGGGAAACATTCAAGACCACTGATGATCTCCCTCAGTTTGGGGCTTCACACAAGATCTCACCCCATGGGGTCAAAATGATCACAAGAATGGTGCAAAAATCTCAGAATCACGGAGAGCTGGTACCAAGTAACAAAGGCTACCATCAGTAAATCCTAGTTTATACTTCTGCATATGTAGCTATGCCGTTGATGTGATGCAGACCTCGTGCATATGAAGTTCTGCGTAGAGCAAATGTGTTGGTCTGTGGAATCAATGCTTCCTCTTCACAGTGGCAACTGTACGCCAGGCAAAAAAAAAACAAAAGAAAGACTGGCACAAAACAGAACAAACATGCAAACAAAAACATAACACATTCCGGACTGTATTTACCAGACTTTTTTTTTTTTCTTACATTCTTGTACCGGGATGCAGCGTGTGTGTTTGGAGCATACCAATATTAAAGAGCAATTGCTTTTATTGCAAATGTTGAAGTGAAGGCAAGAGGGAAAAAAAACCCAGAAAACACCAGTTTCCCCTTAAATAACATATTCCAGACTATATATACTGTTTTTTTTTTTTTCTTTCGGTTATGTACCAGACTTTTTTCCCTGTTTTTTTTTTTTTGGCCTAGTCCTAATACTCCTTCAGACAACCGTGATGTAACGCATATGTTTATAGCTCATTGATCTCAAAGAGAAAATGCTTTTATTGCAAATGTTGAGGCGGAAGCGACAGAGAACTTGTAAATTGCCGGAGCTGAGCTGACCAATCACAGCCCTTGTGGTCCGTGTCGACGCAACACGTAGTTAGGAATTTTTGGAGGTGCGCATCAGCCTATGCCGTGGGTCTGCGTCGATGCCATAGCTAGGCCGTACGGAGAAGTATAATCTAGACTTAAGACACTACGCCACCAAGGACTGAAATCCTGCAGTGCTAGACATGTCCCCCTGCTTTAGCCAGTACATGTCGAGGCCCATCTGCAGTTTGCTAGAGAGCATTTGGATCATCCAGAAGAGGATTGGGAGAATATCATATGATCAGATAAAACTAAAATAGAACTTTTTTGATAAAAACTCAACTTTTCATGTTTGGAGGAGCAAGAATGCTGATTTGCATCCAAAGAACATCATACCTTCTGTGAAGCATGGAGGTGGAAACATCATGCCTTAGGCCTGTTTTTCTACAAAGGGACCAGGACAACAGATCCATGTAAAGGAAAGAATGAATGGGGCCATGTATCATGAGATTTTGAGTGAAAACCTTCCATCAGCAAGGGCATTGAAGATGAAATGGGGCTGGTTCTTTCAGCACAACAATGATCCCAAACACACCATCTGGACAACAAAGGAGTGGCTTTTTAAGAAGCATTTCATGGTCATGGAGTGGCCTAGCCAGTCTCCAGATCTTATGCAGAGGAGTTCTGCATGGTGGAATGGAATACCAGTAACAGTGTATAAAAACCTGGAGAAGACTTACAGAAAACCTTTGACCTCTGTGATTGCCAACAAAGAGTATATAACAAAGTATTGAGAGTTTTTGTTATTGACCAAATACCCATAAATAAAGTCTTATTGTAATAAGATGATGTGATTTTTTTTTTCATTTTTTCCTCTTGAAAAAATGAAAAAAATTCCGCTGAAATATACCTATGGTGAAAATTAAAGGCCCATCATCTTTTTAAGTGGGAGAACTTGACTCTAGGATCAGAAACTAAAAAAGGATTGATTTCATTTCTGGCCACTATGGGCATATTTGGGCCTAAAACAAAGATTAAGAAATTTTTATAGATTGATATTTTTGGACGAAACAGGGAATCATTAAAGTGTAAAATGTCTGTCCCTGTCTCCCTAAGCCAGAGGTCATGTCTTCAAATGTTTGGTTTTCAATATTTGCTAAGTAATTGACTTATAAACTAATTGTTGCAGCTCTAAATAAGTGAATGTCTTATTAATTCGTTATGGTTAACAAATTAATAAATAAATAAATAACTATTGATGTATTTTCATGAAACTTGGTATATACATGTATGGTTCTTAATTGATGACTGATGACTTTTGCTTTACCTAAGATGGTAAACATTATACCATTACAACTATAACATCATACAGATGCTGAAACATCTGTATGTCAGCGCTGTTATTTGGAGCATTTTACTATGCTGATATTAGCGCTATGTCTGATTTAATTTTATAAACCCATCAATTAGTCGAATCACTGTCAACTTATAACATTACACATTTTGCATATTCAGCCTGTAATTATGATGCAAGATAAGCATTCCTCAAAAAATACACATTTGCAGTTGTTTTGGACAGTTGTGCTGATTTACAAGGTTTTTTCAGTTTGTTGGCTTGGTTTATTGACATGGGAGGGTCTTATTTTATTTTTGCCTGGATTGGGCTCTGAATGGAGCAGGAGGTGTCATGAGCTGTAAATTGTGAACAATTGGTCATTATCACTGACACCTCCAGTGAAGTTATATAATGTAGTTCAGTTGATTCTGTGGCAGGGTCAGAAGGCTCCATGGTGTTTTGAGCCCTCACCATTACAAAGATATTTAACCAAGAAGAATAAGAATATTCCGACATTTTCGATCACTTTCATTCATTCTGCCAAATTGATTCATTTTGTGCAAATGAAATAAATAAAATCTGCAATAGTGTTCACTATTTTGTTATATTTTATAGACCAAACAATTAATCGAAAGTTGGAATCACAAGTTGTATGCGTGGGGGGGAAAAAAGCTTTTCTGAGTTTTGGTGAACTGTGTATTATATATATCACATTTTTTTTCTTTTTTTGTTTACCTTTTTTTAACCACAGAGAGCGCTAATCCCTTCAGGCCTCAAGTTGATCTGCTGAGAAGCAAACGTACGCATGCATGTCTCAGGGTCATCTCAATTAATGCAGAGCAACAGTCAGGCAGCTGCTGCTGTTGAGTCACCCACATGAGAGCTGGCTGGAAGGCAGAGGAAGCTAACCTGGAATTAGCACCATGTCCCCGCACCTATCACTCATCCTCCCTTCTTTCTTCCTTTTAGACAGACATGCACATATGCACACGCTCATCACAGTTCATTAGCAGCGCTGTCACCACGGTGACCACCGCAGGAACTCACACACACTTGATTAGCAAAAGACATGGACACCGTACGGTCACGTTATCCTTCGATCCAAGCCTCTAAATTTAGATCCCAGTAACAGTACTCAAAGAAATATGACCTCCGGTGAAAGTTTGATGGTGATAAAGTGACGTCCAAGCAGGGGTGTTTATACATTTCTAGATTTTGTGGATTTATTCTTCCGTTTTCTTATTTTTGATGGCAGTAGCTTCTAAAAGGGCAATAAATCTAACAAACCTGTGTGTGTGTTTGTGTCTTTTCAGGAAACAGAAGAGGATTTGGGTGAATCAGAGGAGTACAAAGAGGCTAGAAACATATTGGACTCAGTGAAGCTTGAAGGATGATTTCTGCCGTTTCTGTTCTCACTATGAGACTCACTTGCTTTAAATGTCCATTCCTTTCGTCAGGCCATGTTTGGAACCTCGGAGGCAAACTGAAATGTTTGTTCTCTGTTCTTGATGTAATTATTTCTACTGTTTACAGTTAATGTGCCGCCACATTTCAGCAGCGCGTTGCCGCTGCTACTGTGTGTAAAATCCCACAAGAAATACGATAAACGTTCACTTTAACTGAAAATAGAGCGGTAGAGTTTTTTTTAGACATCAAACGAAACCCAATGTGCATCTATAGGCATGATCACATACACACTCAAAAGTTTGTCTTTTCTGAAATAATATTAATTTTCCCGGTGAGTGGCCTCTGCTGACAACTGCAAATCACTGTATATGAGCTCTATAAGTTTTATGAAGTTATGGTTTTCCTTAATGATTCATTTTGCATTCCTTTTATATGGATCTTGAGTTAGGACAATTTTAAATGCCTAAATTTAAACTAATGAAATAAACTGGAATAGAGTACACATTGTTCTATGCATTTCCTTTTTTGCTGTAATTAAAAAAAAATTGTTGTTGTTGTTCATAACTGAATTAGTTGTTTTTCACTATGACAATAATTTCCAAACATGCCACATTAAAGCCCAGCTGACATGAAAAATGTCTTCTTAATTCTTTAAGATCAGATTTTAGTTTTTTTTGTGATGGTGTCATATGCCTTTTGTCATCTTGCCCAGAGAAATTTCACATCATTTCAGTGGTATAATTACATCTACCTGTCAATCAAGGTGAGTGTGAGCAAACATTAACCTTCTAAATTCTCAATCTTTGCTGCCGCCCGTTCTGTTCTGCACATGCGTATGAAAATGTCCACTTTTCAATGGTCCAATCAAATTCCTTTCAACATTTTCCTGCTTTTATGTCCTGTTACACCAGGAAGATGTCACAATATGGAAATTAGATATTCTAAAAAGTAGTGTTTGAGGTGGACTTTAATGTCAAATAGTAACACAGAAAGCAAAGTGAAGAAGTTAATTTGCATTAATGTCCAGCAGAGAGCTGCTCGCTTCAAAGCGCTGTCGTTGGTTTTCTTTTAAAATAATAGGAGGCAGAACCGAGATTCTAAAGATGACAACAGACAACAGTGAGGTAATTTTCCTTTTTAAAAAGGTCATATTGTTTCTGTCGCTTTTATTTTCTTTATGTTGGATGTTGAAAAATTGTAAAAGGTCCAAAACTTGAGGTGGAGCTGAAAAAATGCTGTCAAAAGTCAGAGCTTCAACCACTTTAAAAGGTTTCCTGTCAGTAAGAAAGAAGAAAAGTGACTTTGAATGACGCTGCCCAATCAGAACTGAGCGAGGTCTTTCTGAAACAGCCTGTATCAGACAGAAGCTGAACTGAGCTCATGCATAGAGTCATTATAAGATAAATATATTTTAAAATGTGTAAATCATGCAAAGATATTCCAGTAGAGCCCTCTGGAATTGTGCCTGATGTGGAGGTTTTTAACAGGCATTTTCATTTCATTCTGACAGTAAATGCACATATAAAATGGAAATACATACAATAATGTGTATATTTTACTATTTAATTTACTCTAATTTATCCACTTAATATCTTCCATACAGGAGATTTTTATAGGCCTTTTTTTTATAGCTTTGACACTTGCGGAACTTTTCCCAGATCTGCAGCTGCAATTAACTATTATTACCTATTAGTATATTGATTTTCTTTTCGTGTCATCAAAGCGAAGCATTTTTTTACAGCCACACAAAAAGAAGAAAAGCAGCAAACCTCTCATTTGAAAAGCTGGAACCAATAAATGTTTCGTTTTTTTCCCGAAAATGACTTAAATGATTAATCACCTATCTAAATTGTTGCTGATTAACTTTCTCCCGATTTCTTAATGAATCATTCCAGCACCATAACACCTGCTGGATTTCAGCTGCTTCTAATGCAGCAGTGGGATGGATTTGCTGTCTTGATGCCTTCAATAAAGACAAAGACTTTTTACTTTGGCTAAACCCGTCAGTCAAACAAGTGTGTGTGTGTGTTCCATCTATTATCCAGATGGTCTAAAATAATGACACCTTGTATTAAGGCTGAGGGACTCCTTCCTAAATAGTCATACTAATAAATGAACTCAATTGCCAGACAAATTAAGGTTACATTTGACTTGATCCTTATTTTACAGATTTCGATAATTATCGGGATCACCCCAAAGTCTCATTACCGCCCTAATGAGGCGCTGCTACTCCGTGACATCTACCCCGCTCCATCTCGTTAAGGAAATCGCTCTTCAATGCTGATTATTTTATTTGGAGGTATAATTATATTTCTTTCGGATAAATCACGGCCTAATCGAGTCCATACAGAGGGCAGCGGCGCTAATTGAGGCATGAGATGCGGCGGCGGGGCGCTGCACCTGGGTTTATGTGACCGGAGAGAGGATCCATGCAGGCTGCTGCTGATGCTGCTGCTGATGCTGATGATGATGCTGCTACTGCTGATGCTGCTGATGCTGCTGCTGCTGCTGCTGATGTTGAAGCTGAACATGACGGAAGCAAGTGTTCACATCCTCTTCTCTTACAGCACTGATGTCAAATACCCCGTGCTTTCAGGAAAAAAGTATCAGCAAAATCTGCTTAAAGTGTAAAATGCAATTAAAATACTCATTAGGGAGCAGGGGTAGCTCCTTTCACAGTGGTAATATATTATGTAATTGGATTTTTATTACCCTTAATGCATTAACTTGTACAGGTGGAGCGTGCTTTACTGTTCTATGTACCGTGAGGTAGTTTAATCTATTGGAATCCATCATATTTTATAAACTGATCAGACAATCTGGGCTTTATCAATACTGAAATAAAAACAAATATGCACATATGATATATAAGCCTCCTGCAATAAAGACATGTGCAAATGCATCAAATATGCAAATTAGAGTCCAATATATGTCTATGAAATAGAATAGAAGAGTATTGTAATAAGGGAAATACCTAATATACAGGTATGCTACCTCAAAGGTTTACTTACCTGAACTTTCCATCTCTGTTCATTACTTATTAATTAATTCATTACTTTATTGGTCATTTATTTGGGTTCTGTTGCTGTTATATTGTAGGATGAATATTCTGAACATGTTCTGTCCTCTTCCCTTTGACATCAGCTGCCTTATTAGCTGCAGGCCTTCTAAAATTCACCCAAAATGACCCATCTGGAGCTAGAGCTTTAATAATCAGAGATTATGTTTATTTGTATTTAGGATAGAGTGTTTTTTTCATGAGTGGAAAGTAACTAAAGAGGAAGCTATTTATTTATACTACAACTACATGTATTTGTAGTTAATTAGCATGAATAAATATTTAGAGAAGAATGTGACCATATAAAAGGTGTGAATATAATTCATTGTTACAGACTATTAGGCTATAAAATAGTTTAAATTGGCTACAGGTTTGAGTTAAAGCTGTAATAAGAGGCCCAATAGTTTTATATATTTAACAATGCCAGCACAATTTGTTTTTTCATACAGTTGTGCATTTTACTGATGTGAACCATGTGTGACAACTTATAATAACGATTTGAAGCGTGTTTTATACATATCCTAAATTAAAATTAGTGTTTTAAAAATTTTAGCCAGACTGGATCAACGCACTGACACAACATTGGATTAACGTTATGTTAATTTGACCCAGTGATGATGCACAGAAGTTCAAGGTTTAGCTGGAAACTCACAAATCGTGTGGCATTCAAAAGATGCACAAGTTATTAACAATCAATCACAAAATGAAGTTTAAAATGAATAAAAGCTTTGTTTTTGCATTAGATTGTATATCGGTGATATTGATCCAAATTTGGTTAATTTTGACCCAGTATGTGTTTACTCAAGTCAAGGATCAGGAACTTGAGTTTGTTGATATTTCCCCTCTAAGACAAAGTAAACGTCAGCTGATATTAGAGCTGCAGCTTCAGGAAAATCCACATTTTACTTTCCCAGTTTTTAAAGGCTGACCATGTCAAACTTTCTTTGAGCAGACGCTGTGCTCGCTCCTCTCTTCTTCCAGCACAGTAACTTATTACTCCTAATCCCACAGACTGTCACCAAATCAGATGCATGAAACAAGAATCTCATTTGTTAAACTGGGGCTTGTGCAGATGGAAGATCGATTATTTTTTTCTCCTCAGAAATCTCCAATTGAGTGAATACAGAGCCGCAAAGGCGGGTCAGGGGGAGAGGAGAAAGGAGCAGAGTTTGCGGAGCCGCGTTCTGTAACCAGCAGGTCACAGGTTCGAGCCCCGCAGGCGACAACACACACGGATCTCGAATTCAATCACATTTACAGTATGTTTTTGGTGCAGGTATATTAAAAGTCACTCCTCATCTCCACATCTGCGTGAAAATGTCTACTTTCCACTCAGATGCACCACATTAACTCACAGGGGGCAAATTTGTTTGTTTGTCTATTTTTATTTATATCGTGGATAAGATTGATGTGAGCATGTTAGTGGAATCTGATGGGGAGAGACGTTAACTGCTCTGGTCCTTGCTTACTCTAATTACAGCCCTATCAGCTCAACAAAACACACACACATGCACACATATTGGCACATGTTAAGTGAAAAGATGCCTTTGAATTAGTTAAACTAATCTTAAACACACTGCATAAGAGGAGAAACCACTTCCAGGCCATTTATCAAACAGCTGATTGGTTCACATGGAGAAAAACAATCACACACTGGAATGATTTAAGTTTCAAATTAATTGATATAAATAAGTTTTACCTCTTCCATATCTTCCAAATAACACAGCTAAATAAATTGTTTTACAGGTTTTGGAGAAAACACATTTATGAGGGAAATAAAGATATTGGTAATAATGAAATGAATAATGGAGTGAAACCGTTCAACTTCTGCACAACGTGTAAAAAATGTCAAATAATCGTCATATTGGTTTTGGATTATATTAGCACGTGCGTGATTCCTGGCATCCAATAATCTCTGTCTCCTCTCTCTCTCTCCTCTCACTTTTGTTTGCGCAACTATAAAAACATCGGAGCTATTGAAAAGTCATAAAAAGCGCGCAATCCATCAACCAGCACTGTGATGATATTAAATTGCCCTTACATGGCTTTCATTCCGCCGGTAAACTGCATAAAATAAAGTTTTTAACATCATAATTTAGAACAACATAGGCTATAATTTCATAAATCGTCAATCGTCTTTTTTTAAATGGGTAATTCTATGAAATAAACAAACCAGTGGATGTTTTCTGAGCTTTATCCTCGTTTAAAATAGAAAAATAGAATAAAATAGCTACAAAAGACTATTTTAAATTAATTCCAGTCTTTAACCCCCAAGTTCCAGCTTAAAAAAATCAGGTGAACACCAGACCAGGCAAAAAAAAAAAAATATCTCCCAAGTGCGCATCTTCTTTTTTTTCCTCCTTTGGAAGAAAAAGACGCAGCGCAGCGTCCGGCGCAGCGTCCAAGTGCGTCCGCAGCACGCGACTCCCGCACACGAGTCCACTTCCATCCATCCCTCCGTCATCCCTCCATCATCCCTCCATCCCTCCCGGTCTGTCCGTCGTGCCACCAGATTGCAAATAAAAGATGCGCAGGGGCGATTGAAGGCTGGATGGATGAAGAAAAGACGCAGAACGAGTCTCGGGTTCACGCTCGGACGCCTCCTTTGTGCCACTTTTTCCCCTCCGCACATAATAAATAAACCCGCGTGCTCAAAAACCCTCCAGACATCTGTCTAAACTAAAGCTGCTCTGATTTTTTTTTTGCCCTTAAATGGTTGGTTGGGTAGCAAATTGCTGCTGAGCTAATTGAGTTTCCTTTTTTTCTTAAAAAAATCTGTTTAAAAATAAATCTTAATTTGGAGACATTATGAAACAAAATAAAGAATCTGCCCTCTTCTCCATCCTCCTACACGACGTTCGTCCACGTTAGACTATTTATCTGTTCAGGTGTCAGCTTATTTGCAGCCTATGTCCCTTTTTATCTTTCATGTTCAACTCTCCCTCCACTTGCCGCCGAATTATGCTCTTAATGTGTCCCCTCCCTTCTTGACAGTTGGGCCTAAATACTAGTAAATTGCCACTAATTTATACTGATTTTGCTCTGATATCTGCAATAAAAAGCGTATAGATTTGGCACTAATTACATAAAAGCTTAATGGCCTTGAAAATGAGGCTGGTGGTTGGAATCACATAAAGTTTGTTGTTTGGCTGAGTGACTGGAGAAATCAGGGATATTAGAGGAGCTTCACTTCGTCTCCAAGAGGCGTTAAAGAGGCTCAGAATATCATCAGGGAGGATAGAAATGTCACAGAATAAAAGACAACATGGAAATAATAATAATAACAATATGTATTATTGTATACTCAAGTTCAAATTCAAGGTTTGACCATGAAGTGTGGGATCCTCCCCCAGGATGAATTCTGATGATTTTTTGTAAATGTAACTGCATCAATTTATGGTGAAATGTCTTAATTGTGTGAAGGGAAAAACAAATTCATTAAAAATATATATATAAAATGATGGAATGCAGCAAGGCTCATTCTGCACTGATCCTTCAGATTTTTAATTTCTCATATTATCTCTGCTGGGTCAAGACACAAAGGCGTGATTTACCCTTTTTGGTTTTTTTTTTTTCAAAATAAAAGTCGTGTGTTTTTGCTGCTGTTTGGGGGTGGTGGTGTCTGTTCCTCCTTCATATATGAACAACTCCCAGTTCTTGTTCACGCAGCTGACTACACAAACAAGAGCAGAGCAGCATGCACAATTAAACAAATATTGTGGTGATCCAACATTTCTTGAACGGGTCGAAGCTTCCACACAGATATTAAATCAGGTGATTTTATTGGATGTAATTTGGGGGGAGAAATCAAAGCCAATTACAGGAATGAGGAGGAATGAACTTGTGGATGTGAGGGAAGGATGGAGGGGGAGGGGGAGGGGAGGGACGGGGGTGGGGGGGGGGGTGCTGGGGGTCTCAGCAGCTAGAAGCTGACATACCTCAGGCTTCAACTCTGATTGGTCCTCGTTTGGAGAAGCTCATGGGTTCATTCCGTTGTTAAGCGCCTCCCCATTTCTCTAAACTACATTATAATGCAACGAACCTCCCTTTTAACCACAAACCGAATTTGCTTTCATTTAGGCTTTATATATATTTCTTAAATAGGTTAAAGTCATAGAGATTTTTTTTTTTCTGGAATAGCATTTTCGCCCTGGAGCGGTGCGCAATGCTATCTCATGCCGACCTCCTGGATGCTCGCCTCGGTGAGTTATCATCACCAAACTCCGGTCTTCAACTCTACTGTAAGCTGGAGGCAACTTCTAATCTTAAATCAAGCTCAGAAAATTGTCAATTTGCTTCTTATATTATCTTAATGCGACTGTGAGTGAAACTAAACTCGCCTAATTCATTGGAAAAGTAATTATTATTATTATATTACTGCGTAATTTGATTTAACAATTTTCTAAGATATCGGTGTGATCGAATCAAATTAAGAGTATTTAAGGAGCAGATTGTAAAGTGCATGTGTGTGTGTGTTTCTCTCATAGAGCTGCACTATTTATTTTTGGATGTTTTTGCATGTGTGTGCTAAGTTTAAAGTGTTATTATTTATTGCATGTTGCAGCATTAAAGTGCATTTTGTAATATTTGCTGGTTGCAGTAAAAGTGATATTTCCGCAGCTGTTTGTCTAACATGTTGTTTTCCCTCCCGCAGCTGCAGGTGCACAAACTGTTTGCGGTTCCTCTCACCAGGTTTTTTCCTTGCGGTTTTCTGCAGGGATGAAGGACGCGGCGGCGGAGCTGCTGGGTCACCGGGAGGCTCTGAAATGCAGGCTCGGCGGCGGAGGAGGAGGACCCGACCCGGGACACTCCGGGGACCTCGGTCCGGGTCCGGACGGCGTGGAAGGAGCCACGATGCTTCCGGGCGACGACATCAGCGGCGGCGGCGCGTCCAACCCGGTGCAGGTGAATAACGGCAAAGATCAGCAGGAGAAACAGCAGCAGCAGCAGCAGCAACAGAACAACAGCAGCAACTCCAGCCAGTCCGCGGGTCAACAGTCCAAACAGAAGCGGCACCGGACCCGGTTCACCCCGGCGCAGCTCAACGAGCTGGAGCGCAGCTTCGCCAAAACGCACTACCCGGACATCTTCATGCGGGAGGAGCTGGCGCTGCGCATCGGCCTCACGGAGTCCAGAGTGCAGGTAGGCGGCCGAGAGACGCTTTTTTCCATCCAACAGCATCAGCACCGACGCATCCGCGTTACAGCGCTGAAATATTAAAGCTGCGTCACATGAGAAACTCGATGATAACTCGATATGTTTATTATACTCTTCAGTTCCCACTAAATCAGCTCCAGTTGCAACAGTAAAAGGAGTAAACCTGCTGACAAACAGCATCGTAAACATGAAACTATAGTTTTTTTTTTTTTTAAAAATGCAAAATTTAAAATGAAACATTTAAAACATTTAAAATAAACAATTCAACTAATTGTGAATATATAAAAATATGAAAATAAAATCCCAATTACATGCTGTAAATATATATATTTTTTAATGGCACTATTTGAAGGCGCGATTTATAAATACGCACTGACACTAATTTGTTTCAGTAAATAAAGTCATCTTTTAATAAAACGGCTATTTGTCGTTTCTTAAATGCAGGTTTAAAGTTCTGATTTCAGTCGCCGGAGATGAAATATTTTTGGAGAAACCAAATTTATTTTAGCATTTTTTTCTAGTATTTTATAATCAATATTAAATAAGTTAAATTATTTTCGCACAAAACGCGTATTCATTTAGCTATGAAATCGTTCACTTCAACGTAAAAACACAGCTAGGCCATTCAAATAACAAAATCAACATGAAGAATGTATTGAAAATATATTATTAAAGATAAGATGGCGACAATGACTGTGTGTGTGTGTGTGTTTGTGTGTGTGTGTCTGGTCATCACCGGGATTCGAACCGGCAACTCTGTGGATTAACTCAGCTGCAGATGTTATAACAACCAGTTATTATGCTGTTTCATCACTTCTGCGACTCAAACCAAACACATTTATGATATAAAAAAACAAAGTAATTTTTTTATTATTATTCAACCAAAAATCTAGATACAGAAATTTCGTTATTTTATGTTTGATTTTAAACTAGCACATTTTAATATGTTATTAATTATTAATCTCCTTGTAACGAATCTACAAGGAACCAAATGGTATTTGATCATTTCCAAGCTACATCTTCACTAAACTATATTCTACTCCTCATGTATCTTCGCTCTCTCTCTCTCTCTCTCTCTCTCTCTCTCTCTCTCTCTCTGATCCGCACAAATACCAAACGCGTAAAAATATCCACCACATTAGGAATAAAGCGTCGCCGCCTTATTAACTGGCAAATGCGCCCGGATCGGCCACATGTGAAATAATCCCCCGATAATCATTTTTATTACTGTTATGGATCAATTCAGTCTCCGTATTTACATAAAATAAAAATTAGTGAAATGAAGCTGAAGGGAAGGAGCCGGCTTGTGGATGAAATCTGTCAGCGCTTCTGCACGTCTTCATGGCGCCGGACGCGCTGAGGGCGCAGATCTGGCTTTTTGGAAAACGGGATGAGAAATTACATTTTCTTTCTTCTGAAGTGTTAATGCATTTCAGGCCGGATTTCACGGCTGGATACACGGAGCAGGATCAGGAGGAGGAGGAGGAGGGCGATTGTCTCGTTCTTATTACCGAGCTCCACTTTCTCAACCAAATCTTCACATTAATCATCAGAACCTGCGGAGGCTCGAGTGTCACAGCTGTAACATACATGATCTTTATTATGGGACTGTGCGTTTTCCCTGGTTCCCTGCACAGCAAAATAATCATTTTGTTAAAAAAATATAAATGAAATCCACCGATAATTTTAAATATATATTAAACATATCGATAGGATTGTGAAGAAAATTATTCTACAGTTATAATAAATTATTTAAAAAATGGCAGCATTTGTCTTACAATATAAAGATAATAATATTATCAACTATAATAATAATAATAATAGCCCATTAACGATAATATTGGTGATTATAATAATAATAATGGCTAATGCAGCATGAACAAAATACTTAAAAGCAAATAGTCATGGCGTTTAAATAAAAGCATAAATAAATGAATTTTAAAAAATGTCAGAAAAATATCAAATTAAATGTTATAATAATTAACATGGTCTAATGTGTGTATTTATTAATTAATTAAGGACGTTTACACATGTGAATATTGTCAATATGCGGCTGATGAGATCCTGGAAGAAAAAAAATCATAAATCAGTGTTTTTCTATGACTGATTTATTGATCATATCATGGTGATGATGTTGTAACCTTTTTATAGCCGTGGTGTAACAGGATGTGTCAGCGCAGCATCACATATTACACCTGCTCCTGCTTTATTTCTACACACACAAACACATAGATACATATATAATATTTTTGTGTTTTGTGTGTCTGTTGTGTGCAGGTCTGGTTTCAGAACCGACGCGCCAAGTGGAAGAAGCGCAAGAAGACCACCAACGTGTTCCGCAGTCCGGGGACGCTCCTGCCGACGCACCACCTGCCCCAGTTCCCCTCCGCCGCGGCGGCAGCGGCGGCCATGAACGACAGCCTGTGCTCGTTCCACGCCAACGACACCCGCTGGGCCACGGCGGGGATGCCCGGGGTGTCGCAGCTGCAGCTGCCGCCGGCGCTGAACCGGCAGCAGGCGATGGCGCAGCAACTGTCTCAGTGCAGCCTCACCGGGCCGCCGCACAACTCCATGGGCCTATCCAACATGTCGTCGAACGGCTCCGGGCTCCAGTCGCACCTGTACCAGCCCACTTTCCCCGGGATGGCCTCCCTGTCCGGTCCGACCAACGTGTCCAGCTCTCCGCAGCTGTGTAGTTCCCCGGAAAGCGACGTGTGGAGAGGGACAAGCATCGCGTCGCTGCGCCGCAAAGCGCTGGAGCACACAGTGTCCATGAGCTTCACCTAGTGACGCCTCACCTGCGACGCCTCCACTTCATCAAAAAATAAAAAATAAAATAAAAATAAAAAAAATAATAATAATTCCGCACCGAGGAAAAATACAACAAACCAGGATTCTCGTTCAAGTCACATTTGCAGAATAAATACCTGGCGTTTTTTTTTTTCTCCCGTTAACGACCAATCAGAAAGAAGCGGAAGCCCGTCACCAGGCCTGCGGGCCGGTATCACGCATCCAGGGCTGGTTCTGGTTCTGTTTGAAGCTGTATCTTATTATTTCGCATGTGGCCACATGGCAGTTATTTATTTGTCTATTTAAATTAACTTATGTTCGGTATTTATTTATTTACTGTTGCAGGGCTTTCGGTGACATTTTTGCTTGGTGACTGAACACATTCTGTGGATATTTTCAGATACAAAAACTCTAGGTTACAAATACTTCTTTCTTTTTTTTCCACTCGACATGCAGAAACAACAAGGCACCTGGAGGTTTAAAAGAATGAGAGATTCAGCAGGAATCTGACAGGAATCAGGACAACATGGGAAAAGGACTTGACTGCATGTGCTGTCCAAAGGCAAAAAATAAAGAAATAAATAAGGGGAAACAGTATAAATTAAGACCTGGAAACTGACTTAACTATAATCTGTTATATAGGATGTTTTGTGTAGCGGAAACACTCTTGTTCCCATTTTGGTCAGTTTGTGATAACTTATGTTTCCAAATTATGTCTAATGTGCTTATATGATCCAAAATATGACTTTCTTAAATGTTTGAACCGTTTTGTTTCATGGACATGTTTATATCAATTCAATGTAAATGATCAAATAAAAATCATTTTCAATTATGTCACATCATGAATCATATCCCCTCCTTTCTTGAAGCAGATAAAGGCTGACATTGACTTATTATAGAAGAAAAACATCCTTTGAGGCAATTATCTTTTAGATAATCCAATTTTAAAAAAATAGATTCAGAAGTACTAACTACTTAATCCTTCTTAAGGTTTTCACTGGACAGTGTCAAGATGTAAGAATAAAAAATATAAAGCTTCAATCAATCTAAACACTTCAATCTAAACTCCAATTAAAGATGCCTGATTTAAACCTCTTATCCAAACACAGATTTTCTCATTTTTTAATTGCAGGTTTCAACCTCTGATTTTTCTGTTTAATCTGTGACATCATGTGTCAGACGTGTGTCAAGAAAAATGTCAAAAAAGGCAATTTTTAAGGCTATAAATGGCAACACGGATCATGCAGCATTAAAGGTGTAGTATGCAAGATTTCCCTAAAAAACAATATATAAACTCATGTGTAATCTCTCTCAATCATCACTTATGACCCACTAGATGTGTGTTTCACCACCAAAACAATGAGACAAGTAGAACACACAGGCAGAGGGCAGCAGGGTCTCTGCACATAAACACACCACCTCACACTATGGGTCATAATAAGTGATGATGGAGTGGGGTTATTGCTTAATGACTTCATTGTTTTTTTTAGGGAAATATTGCATATTCTGTCTTTAAACATGTAAAGTGAAGATTGATTGATTCTTTAACAACATCACTGCAGTCTAAAAGTTTCAGAGGTTTGTGGGTCAACTACTAAGGACTTCATGTTTTGTTCTATATTTGAAAACACAAGATCATTTTACTATCATTGTTCTTCAGGGGCACAAACACATTTTTATTTTGGCAACAGCACTGGTCGCTAAACAGAATCCTAAAATGTTCTTAACAAAATACTATAGAAAATAAAATGTTTGAATTTCAAGACATAAAGTGCACAGGTAAACAGTGTTGAATATCACATTTAACTTTATACCTGCACTATTTCTACTAAAATATATATATTGGGTATTATATATAAATTCTTAGTTGTTAAAGATGAAACAATTTAACATTATACAAAGTTGTCAGAAATAACCTCAACTAAAAAAACAATAAACTGCTTCTTACATGTTAGTGCATAACTTTAATTTTTTAACATTTTAACTTCATGTTGGTTTAGTTTAGATTCTTACATTTAATTGCCTTGCATGAGTAAAAACAAAAAAAAAGATGCATTATGATGTAAAAACAAAAAAAAGACGTATTGTACCAGATTTAGCTGTTCTAACAGTATTTCTGTAATTTTACTTCAGTAAAGTCTCCATAATTCTTTCACTCCTGGGACAAGGGTCTTTAAAAACAAGCAATGTGACGACATTGTGTTGAAATAAGTAACAGTATATTATCTTTAAGATAAAAAAGATAAAATAATAATAATAATACCATATTCAAGTCAATGCCAGAGAAAACCTTGTGTGACTTTCAGCCGGTTTAAAATTCTTTCAGGCTACTGTTGAATCAATCAGATGATTCTCTAAAGGCAGTGAAATAATGACGTACTGAATCCTGTGTTTGCAAAAGAGCTTAAATCACATTTCCACAGCTCATGTGTTGGTAATAAAACAATGACCGGCAGGATTTGTGCCCACATAACAACTGCAGGAGGCTTCAATCATCTCTGCAGAGCTATAAATGCACATATGCTGACATTCGTCTCATCGGTTTAGTCAATTCTCCTGCTGATGCAAAAACAAACAGCAGCGTAGATCAGCATCCTGAATGTGGAGAAAAGCAGTGGTTGGACGTGTGGTTTATGTACTGTGGATGTGATTCAGGGAGGATGTCATGTCGGCTGTGGGCGGGACAAAAACATTATGACCTGCACAGCTTCTTTGTTACTGTACCAGAGAATCTTTGATCTAATAGTCTATAAAACAAACAAACAAACAAACAAAAACAAGAAAACACCATTTTTTTCAACTTTCAAAGTGACAGCCAACAATAATAAAATGTATAGTGTACATTTAATTAATGAATTAATATTGACTTACCATATACAGCATAAAGAACTAATTAAGACGATCTAATTAATCAAGTGTCAGTCAGACCAGATTATACTGCGCCTTGTTAATCAGTTTTACACCACCCTCCTTTAGACAGTTGAAGATGTGCAACAACCATGAGCTCCTCTTGTTCCTCTTTGAAGAACACTGTTGTTATTAATATATTATTATTATCATCACATTGTAGTAGAATCTCACATGTTAATTGGTCCATGAGTTAGCAGCAACATACTGTTTTGACACCTTGTGGTGGCCAGATTAAACCTTCAAAATGCAAAAAGAAGCTTCTTTGGTTTGTTATATGGTTATCGTCACCATCCGTTTAAGAATAAAAGCTCCATCTGCTTTAAATAGTGCTTTTCACTATATATATTTATAGTCTGGGCTCTACTTGAATATCTTTGTGTGCCTTACTGTTAAAAACCTCCCTATTTATCTTATTTTGTCTCTATATGCAGCTCCTCAGTTCAGCCTCTGTCTGAAACAGCTGTTTTAGCGCCTGTCTCTTTAAGGCCACACTCCTGATGAGCTCGCTCTGCTCTGATTGGACAGTGTGACTTCCTGTCAGTCCCGGTCTGTTTTATGTAGCTTCAGCGCAGCATCTGTCAAAAATAAACTATTTTTAGTGTCTGCGGTGCTTCTGGTGGAATCACAAGCGTCGACTATATCAGCCACAATCAGCTGCTCTGTCAGGCTGTAACTTTGAGTTTTCTTGAGTTAAGCCCGTTAAGATAAGTCTGATTTGTTTGTTTTCACCTTTTTGCAGAAACTTACTCTTGGTTGCACTGATCAGAATCAATCATCTTCTTATCCTTGAGACTTTATGGTAAATCTTCCTCAGATGATTTCACAATAAAACGGCAAATATCTTTAAAACGTGTTGTAGAAATATGTTTTGTTTTTCTCATTTCCAAGCCTGTCGATCGTCATGTGCCAACTGAGATATCCTGTGACCTTTCAAGGGGTCCTAACCTTTAGTTTGAAACCATTGCTCTTGTTGTGAAAATACATTTTGTTCATTAGCAAGACATTTCAGTTTTATTTTGAAAATGCTCTGATACCTCCTCTCGTGCTCCAGCTGCAGTGTGTAGGCTTTAATGATGTCTGCATATATAATATCACAGACCAAGTAGCGATCGGGGGGAGGGGCGTGACGCGTGGGGATGAAGATTTTTGTAGTCTAGCGACAGATGTGAAATAATATTACATAAATGTAATAATTTGTTTCACTATCACCCAGGTTAATTAGTTTGTGGAAATGGGTAACCTATTTCTCATTGGGTAATTTGTCACACACTGACGAGGTAGCCAATCAGTGACCCTGCTGTTGGTGGGATCATTTCTCCCAGAATGCTGTGCAGCGAATGTGTGGCAGAAAATGTGAGCGCCAGCCAATGTTTACCTCCTATTTATTCCACACAAATAAATGAAATCAGTCAATAAACCATCCAAGGGTGAATATGGCTCTCTCTATCCTGGATTATGAATGAGAGCTCATTAATTTTCCTCTGTGTGAGTTTGTGTGTGTGTGTGTGTGTGTGTGTGAGATGGAGAATGTGTGTTTGTATGCATGGATAGTTGCACATGAACGTGTGTTTGTGTGTGTGCATATGTGATTGTTATGTTGGCGAAGGGGAGATATGATGTGAATTCATATTTATGAATAATATGCTGAACTGTATTAGAAATTAAAACAATTTGTTTACATGTTTTGTGATGATCTTACTAAAATAACAATTGAAGCAATGTAGTCTGTTTCTTCAGCCTAGCATAAAGACTGGAAACAGGGGGGAACGATAACCTGGATCGGTCCAAAAGCAACAAAATGTGCAAGAATAAAGTCCAATAATTATCTTATCATACTACTCATTTGTATTATCTGTAGAAAAATATTGATCTCTTCAAATCTTGCACATTGCTGATGTGTTGTTCGGTCAGGAATGTGTCTTTTTATCCTGCAACTCAGGTTATATATATATATATATATATATATATATATATATATATATATATATATATATATATATATATATATATATATATATATATATAGATAGATAGATAGATAGATAGATAGATGGTTCCTCAGCTTTCAGGATTTCTATATATATTTATATATTTGAATAATGTCATTTTAGTCATTATGCTCTGAAATAGCAGTGGAAGAAGCTATTTAAAAATTGTCAGAAGTCTCCAATACTTTCAACACCTGGACTTAACCTGTTCTCTAAAGTTTATGTTTCCAACATCAACTGATGAATGAATCAGTTTGGGCCACTGATCCCAGAAAATGAGGTTACCTACCTATAGAGGTACAATACATTGGAGCCTTTACATCCTCGTTCTGAGTTAAAATTCATGAGAAGTTTAATTTTATTTGAGAGCATCCCAGTGATTGTTATTCCAGATGGCGGTAAGAAAATTCAATTTGAAGGTTTTATTAATTTTCGTTAAACTTGGAGAGGTTGGCTGGCGCTGTCTTTGCTCCTCTCTGACGAGGCTGACTGACACCTCGCTGCTCCCTCCATTTGTCTTTGTTTGAAAAGGTCTTAATTGTATTACATGCAAATGAAGAGATTTGATTTTTGCCCATTATCTATTCATAAGAGAAAATGAACAGAACATTAGTGGATCACTGAATGAGGGAGAGAGGAGAGATGGAGAGAGAGGAGAGAGACAGACAGTGATGATCATACAGAAGAGAAGAGAAGCTTTAAATCACAGCTCTGTAATGTCTCTTAACTTTTAGGATTTGACAAAAACACTACTTTCATCCTCGTGTCTAAACTGTGTCAGTGTCAGTGTGTGAACATTAAACTGTAGGTCAATGCTGATAATTAACCCATGATGACTGAAACACAGCAATTACACTCAAACTCATGTGAGAAATCAAAGTGACAGAAGCTCTCATAAATCCTCCCTGGTTCAGACCATCATCCTCTGTATTAGGAACCATATTCATTCTACTCAGATCATTTATTTTATGTTAGTCTTGATGAAGGGCTGCTCCATGCAAATAAAAAATAACAAAAAGTACAGGTGCATCTCAAATAATCAGAAAAGTTCAATATTTTTCCAGTAAATACATACAGTAAAACTCATATAAAATAAAGGCTCTAAATATGTCACTTGAATATTGATCTTTTTCATGATATTCCAATTATTTGATATGGACGTGTGTATGTGAAGTTGTTCTGCAGACCTGTCCATTTAGAGGTTGTTCACTTGCAATTATATATATATATATAATATATATATATATATATTATATTTTAATTATATATATATATATATTTTAATTATTATTATTATTATTTCGTTATTGTAGGCGGGGCTTATTGTCTTTTTGTGTTGATTGGATGCTGAATTAATTGATCATAATCACCGACACTTGCGCTGACGTAGTGATGTAGTTCGGTTATTTCCGGTCCAGGGTCGGAAGGTTTGATGTTGTTTTGAGCCTGGTTCGCTACAAGAAGTTACCAAGGAGAATACGGATAAAAATACGTTTACCTCCAAAGTTGGTTTGTCTTTTATTGTTGACTATATTCAAAATGTTCTCGTGCACCGCGCTCTACGTCAAAACTTTTGCGCGTGCGCGTTCAGGTCGCTGCTGCTACGCGTTCAGGTCGCATTCAGGTCGCTGCTGCTACGTAGCTAACTTATCCAAAGGTTGACAGGTCTGTTTTCTCGAAAGATGCAATGGTTAGTCGATTAGCTGTTTAAATAATAAAATACAGTTAGAGTCATTGAGTTGTTTTATAAAGAAAATCAACAATTCTCTGATTCCAGCTTCTTGAAGAGTGAATATTTTCTGTTTTTTTAGCCTTTGGCAGTCAATTGAATGTGTTGTGAAATGTAGGTCAGATGCATCCTGAGCTTTGGGAAACAATGACAGATATTTTCCTCATTTTATGATATTTTATGGACCAAATGATAATAATGATGTCAGCTGAATCTATAGTGAAAATAACAGTTAGTTGAAGCCCTAGATTTGTCCCAATAGTTCAAACCAAACCAGAAAGTTTATTTTAAGACTTTCTAAAGAAGGCACAACCAATAACAATACTTGGTGTTTTTGCTTAAAGATGATTTAAATAATGTTTCATTTAAAGATATAGTGTGTAGTTTCTGGCAGCATCTAGTGGTGAAGTTGCAGTTTACAACTGAGTACCTGAGTACACCAGGTATATATAAGAACCTATGGTGGCCATGAAAAAGTGAGAAAAAAGTCCTAATCAAAGATGATGAAAACACATTTCTTATTTTAATTTAATTATATACAAACGAAAACATAGTCATGGATATTATATTCCATGTATGAGAAGTCTGTTCTTTTAGATGCTGCTAAATTTTACACACTGAACCTTTAATTTAAAATTCTAAGGATGACAGAAACAATGGGAGTTTATAAGAGAGAGGGAAGACAAGTGGTTTAATTTAGAGAATTCAGCAGATGCCTTTTTCTATAAATATCTGTATCTCAGGATAACCAACAGACATGGATACAGTTTTTCCTCGAGCCTGATTCTGTTCATGTCAATCATATTTGTGTGGAGGCAGAAATCTCAGAGACATCTGACAAGTTTTGGCAATTATAAGAAAATCTACTATATACCCACTTTTTATGTCAGTATCCAGTCAGAATAATGAATAAATGAATATTCAGTATTCATATAAGACATTTTCCAGTTTGTTTCTGTACCTGTGTCCTGACCTGTGTCCAAACATGACTGTTTTACAGTCATTTTGATATTAGACGTGTGAACAAATCCACGAAATCACTATTGTCACAATAAACATCAGCTGTGATATGCTACTTCCTAGAAAGCTTATTAAAAGACACAGATCCACATATAATCATGATGTGGTAACTCAGTTATAAATAAGTGACTGCTGTTATTAACCTTATAAAGAATACTTGTATGAGTGGAGTTGGTACTAAACGAAATGTAATGGTTGGGTCCAGAAGTCTTAGCCTCTGCCCGGGGACACCATTGATTTATTGATTTGTTTATTTAAGTGTCCGACACATTTTGTGGTGCCCGGCTTACAGAAAAATAACCACAACAGCCACATGACAAACCATCACCTACAGCTCCACAAACTCAAAAACACTAATTTAAAAATATTCACTTTATAGGACAGAAACGTTCTATTATAATGGATAAAGTTTTGTCTGTTGCATTTTCTGTAAATCTCATTAAAACAAACATCTCCAGATTAAAAGGCCAACTCAACATATTGACTTTCAGACAACCAAAACAAGTTAGGAAAAGTTTAGCTCTATTATTTTCAAACAAGAACATAATGCTTACATTAAAATCAGCTTTTAGCCACATGTGGGTGTATTGTTCCTGTTAAATAAGTTTGAACCCGCAACTGAACTGAAAAATATCACAGCATCATGAGAACATTTGAATAATTATGATAACGTCTTAAACAAAACACATTTGTGTTTTGTTTAAACGTGTACATACAATAAAGATTCTATCAATTAAAGATTGTTTTAAAGTTGCTTTTTAATTTTTAATATCACCTGCTGCTACTTTTAGTGTGTTTTAATTGTTTCCTTCTGTGTAAAGCATCATTGAGTAGCTCTATGAATACATTGTTGCATATTTTACACTTTTCCTGGGTTTTATGTGAAGTTGTGGTGTCGCTAAAAAGATATTTTAAGAACCAAAAATCCTTTCAGTATAGTTTGCAGCTTTAGAAATAACTGAGCTTTTGTGTCTCTCATTAATATCAATGTATTAATGTCTCTCCTCTGATTGGCTGATTTCAGTGAATGGGGCGGTGATTGTATAATTTTGACATCACAACTTCAGAGATGTTTTTAAAGCTCAGTTTCTGAATACAGGCTGTGATTGAGCTTTTCTGTTCACTATAATACAATATAATAAAATACTTTCTTATATTGGGGCGACATGGTGGCGGTGTGAGTGAATGGTGTGTGTGCCCCACGATTGGCTGGCGACCATCTGGGGTGTATCCCTGCCTCTCGCCGTAACGTGCTGGGATAGGCTCCAGCAGACCCCTGCGACCCTAATGAGGAATAAGCAAGTATAGAAAATGACTGACTGACTGACTGACTGACTTTCTTATATTCAAAAAGCAATTAAAACCTCACTTTCTACAATATGGGACCTTTTAAATGAATAGAACGACAGTTTGAACCAGCAACAGCTTTGACAACTGAACTGGAAACAATTTTCATAAATTTACTTGAGAGGAATTGGACAATTACACAATCACTTCTTTTATAAATACATTTTTACTTTGTTGAGTATCTTATAAAGCTCCCATAAAAAAAGAATTATTAGCTTATAAACAGATGAATAATAGTAAATGATTGGTAATTCCTGTCAGGTGCAGGAAGATAATGGCTCCATTCTTACTTTTTACTTTCACCACCAATGCTCTGATTGGCTTGATTTATTTTTCAATCCAGTGGAACTTTTTCTTCTGAGGTTTCACAGAAATGTAGCATCATTGCTGTGTCATGTAAAATGTGGTATAAATGTATATACCATTTAGGTATAAATGTGTTAATAATTGACAAGACAACAATCTGAAAGCTAATTATCCATTGGGGGTATTGATAGTCTATAGCTTCTTGATTTTGCTCCCAAATTGCACTAGATTGCTGCATTTAAATTTGCTATTTAAAAAGTTTTCTAACCCTAATCCCTAGAAGTGTGTGTTCCTTGCCTTAAACTGAAATGACACTGCAGCAATGAAATGAAGTGTTCTCTCTCTTCTCCAGCGTTGGAGAAAACCCGTTATTGAACACTGTTGTCGACCATTGTTAAATTACAGCTTAATTCCTTTTCCATCATCATAACCATTTGTTTTCCTTACAGGGCGGAGATGGGGGGTGGGCTTGGAAGGAACAGGCTCTGACTGTTTAGAGGGGTGAGTGTTTTTGTGGCTGTCGCATCATGACTTCATCTCTTAGCTGATTCCTGCCATTGGTCATACTGACACATCACCTGCTCCACAACCACTTATTGTTTTTTTCCCCTTTTCTTCACAGATGAAGCCTATATCTTTATCTAATTTCTCTTTTTCATCGTCACTCTCATCCTTCTTATATTAATTTAATGGTCCAGTGTGAAAGGTTTAGCAGAATCTAGTGAACTAGTGAACAGACTTGGAAATGGAATATAATGAGTATGTTTTAATGAGTATATAATTCAATCAAAATAGGAAATGTGTTTTTATTACCTTACATTGGAATGTTTTTATCTACATGAGGAACAGGTCTTCCTTCTTGGACATGTTGCACTGCCATGTTTCTACAGTAGCCCAGAAGGACCAACCAAACAATGGCTCTAGAGACAGACTTTCATGATTTTGTTTTTTGTGGCCACCATAGTTTCTTGTACTCAGTTATTTGCAATCTGCAAATTCACCACTAGATGCCACCAGAAAATACAACCTTTTACTTTAAGTAACTCAGTTGTTCTTTGTCTTTTGTGGTAATTTGCTAATGGTAGCTTGCAAGCTGTAACAATTAATCAACATAAATTTACTCGCCAACAATTTGAGGATTGCTAAATCAATTTGAGTCATTTCTTTTAAAGAAATAATGTTCAAATTCTCAGAATTTCTCTCGTCTGAGGTGGGCTGGGATTGACTCCAGCAGACCCCTATGACTCTAGTGAGGAATATGCAGGTATAGATAATGAGTGACTGACCTTTCATATAGGAATGCAGCTTTGACCAAACAATGAAAATGATGGTAAGCTGCATGTTAACCTGCTCATGTAGCATTACCATAGCCTGTTATAGCTTCTTTATTTGGATTTTATTTACACTAAAAACACTTGTCTGGAGTCTACATATTTTTTCAAATATCTGAGAGATTAAGTTAAACAAACAGAGCCTCGCCCTCTTCACATCTAACAAAAACCCATTCACTCCACCTCATCCAAACCCATTCCCTAACCCTCCTCCTTTCTCTAGCTGCCCTTGAGCTTTTCTATTACCGCATGGAAAGCACCTCGCAGCCCCTGACAAGCGCGGCGGATCGACACTAAATCAGAAATCAGTGCCAGCCGCAGATCTGAGCCACCATGAAGGTCACAGGCCCTACACTGCGTGTCGTCTCAATCTGGGGGAGCAGCAGTAGACACAGCCAGGGTGATGTGTGACTGTGTGTCTGTATGTGTATCTGTGTGTTAACAGCAGACACACAGCGAGCGATCGCATGTAGAGTGAAGGAAGGAGATGTGGAGGGAGAGTGTGTTCATGCACAATTTGTGAATACGAACAGAGGGAAATATAAGAGGGAAGCAAAAAGGGAATAAAGAAAAACTGTAGTCACAGGAAGTTCAAATCATACAAGAGAAACAAAAAAATAATTTTACTCATAATCTGAATATTATGATTACTAAGAGGATACAATTGGCAAACCAAAAACTATGTGGTTTTCCTGGCAAATGGAGGTTTGATTCTCCTCTGATCTCATGGGATTGTTACATACTGCCATCTAGTTGTAAGATGGAGAATGACATCTTAATACAGGAGGAACAGAGCTCTGCAGACACTCAAATGTGTTCTGGAAAGAAAGTAAGTACATTTACTCAAGTACTGGTACTTAATTATAATTATAAAGAACTATTTATATTTGAAAATGAACATAGGGAAAATAATATGGCTATGTAAAAGTGATGACAAACTAATAGTAACAAAATCTAATATCATATTACTACTCTGATTTGATTAATAATATGTGTCCAGTTTTTCCACATAAAAGTAAATAATTTCTCATCATTAAAACAAAAATCTAGAAATCTACTTGTCATCATTGGTAGTAGAAGCATTCAAATTCTTAGCAAGTAAAAGTACCAATGCAGCAGTGTAAAAATACTCCATTATAAGTACAGGTCTTGCATGAGTCAAAGGACATGAATATTATTATGCATTCAGATTTGAACTTTTCTTCAGTGGTGCCACCCTGATTTTTTTCTTCTTTTCCTGGTTCAGATTCACTCAAACTCTTTAAAATCATCAGAGCTTTTCTTTGACTCTTCACTGACTACACTATGCATGTTAAGTATAAATTAAAGTGATATTCCTTATATTTTCATTACATAAAACCCCTGTTTTCACCTTTATTGCCAATGTAATGTATTGTAAGATGTACTCGGATCCTTTACCCAAGTAAAAGTACCAATACAACAATTTGAAAATTCTTCATTGTAAGGTAAAGTCCCGCATAAACAAATCATAAGCAAGTAAATAACAGTACATAAGTATTATGAGTTTATATAGTTAAAGTATTGGATCTATCTAAAGGAGATTTTTAAGCATAATAAGTTAATTCAGAAGTATAACTTAAATCTCTATAAAAATCTACATTGAAACAGCAGCTTTAACGCTCACTTCGCCAAACAATAATAATCCCGAAACCTTACTTCTTGTCCATCCACAGCTTCCGTAGTCACATGAATGGTTTGTTATGGTCGTGACTGCAACAGGAACCGCTTTTTAATCATGTAGCTTACAAACATATGACATCAAGGGACATTAACGTAGCATGTTATATTAGACAGCATTGTTTAATCCTTAAAACGACGCGTTACATCAAATAGTATCGATAAATTGGTCGTAAGGCAGCAAAACCATCGAAGCCTGCGTTTTGTGTTTACGTCAATGACCGGTGGTAACCTGAAGCTGTCACGTTAACGGTTAAACGTTAATGTAAGCGCTCACGGTGACGTTAGTTGTTTTGTGGTTTGTGTCCTTGTAAACATTCATGTTAAGATACGTTTTTTTTGTTTTATAGACGGAATAATATCTAAACTGGCTTCGTTCCTCTTTTCCAGTTGACGTTCTCTGAAAAAACAACGAAGAAGTGACGTCATGTTCCGGTGGATGCTCGGTGGTCGCGAGGGTCAAAGCTCTGTGGAGGTGAGTTGACGTCATTATAATAAAAATCAAATAGCCTCGTGTGAGGCTCCGCTGTCTGCAGAGTCTTATCGTCTCCTTCCTAAATTTACATAGGTGCTCCTTTTTATTTCGCCCCGACTTTTTCTTCTTTTACCAAACATAAAACGTCAGCATTTAACTTAAACTCACGGCTACTCTCCGCCACAACGGACGTTTGTTTCATTCAATATTGCGTATTTTTCAATACCAATCAATAAACTAATCAATGATCTAAAACCTGTTTCGGCTGTTTAATTTCTGCTCAACAGCGCCACGCCTCTGGTTCACTGTGGAGCAGGACAAGCGTGGAATTACACATCCGATCTGATTCCAGCTTCTCAAATGTGAATATTTTCTGGTTTCTTTACTCTTCTATGATCAGGGCTGCAACTAACAATTATTTTCATTATTTATCTTACGATTAATCTGTTGATCATTTTCTCAATTAATTGAGGAAAAATGTCGATCACTGTCTCCTGCAGTCCAAGATGATGTCCGTTAGAACCACCAATATAAAAAAGTAACACAAATCTGCAGCTTTTTATGTAATAATCATAATAATAATCATAATATCTATTACATTTCAGGGAGATTAATTGCAACACTTAATCTAAACCGGCAAGAACAAAAATATGTGAGAATAAAATATCATTGGCTGTTGAAGACGTTAAAAGTTGGCAACTTGTATAAACTTGAGATTTTGATTATATTAGTGATTTATAATTTGTTTGGTGACATTATTACACTTTTGAAATCTGAAGATGTAGGAAAGTTATTTTGTTAGTGGGATTATAATATTAAAAGCTGCAGATCTGTATTATGTTTGTGGTTTATAACATTTAAATAATGTTTTGACATTGGGTCTAAAAGACGTCCTTAAATGTTTTGTTTTGTCCCAACTAACTAAATTGTTGTATATTGTGACATACATAAACTAAACAACAAAGACAATTGTAATAAGTGAATAAATAAATTAATGAAAATAATAACAGACAAAATTAAATTAGGAAAAGCTAAGTAATATAAATAATGAGCACCACTATATTGAGAAACTAAAATATAAATTTGTTAAAAAAAAAAGAATAATAAATACAAATAACAAATTTTTGGGGGTGGCCTAAAATAAAAATTTTTTCCTCAGTTTGATTAAAAAATGTATTGTGATATAAATCTATAAAAAACTATGTGTTTAAATAGGGGATTGTGCATTAGTTTGAAAAACAATTGATGTTTTTTTTTTTTAGGCTGAATGTGTCTCCTGCGATTGTCATGTTATGTCTTTTGTTGCGTTTTGTAATGTTATGTTAAATGTATCTTTGTACTTCTGAATGTTTGTCTTTGTGATGTTGGAGCTGCTGTGATGTAAGAACAATTTCAGAAGTGCTGTATTATTGTGTCGTGTATGTTGAGTAGTGTATGTCATTTCTTAATCTGCGATATATGAAGTGCGGTAAAAAGTACAAAATTTCCCTCTGCGATCTAGTAAAGACTAAAGTATAAAGTAAAGTAGCAATAATGGAAATTCTCAAGTACAAGTCCCTCAAAATCGTTTGTCTACCTCTGAAGCGCAGCCTGTTTATCTCACTGCTTTCTCTCTGATGTCTGCAGAAAAGCCCTGTGTTGTGCATTGGAGAGGAACAGCCCAAAAACTGGTTCACTGAACTGCAGGTGCTGAAAGGACATTTTGACATTGTTCGATTTCTGGTGCAGATTGATGACTTCAGGTAAGCAGACCACAAACCCGCTCTCCTCCTCGTCCTCTTCCTCCTCCTCCTCCTGCCTCTCTAACCTCACTCCTTTCTATCCTTGACTGGCCTCTATCTCTCTGTGATTGACAGGAGATCCTCACCTACAGCAAACTTACAGAGCATGACAAGAGCCTGATCATCACCACTATGTGATTGTCTGTTGCACAGTACAGTAGAGCCGAAGCCTTTTAATGCCGCCACATACACACGTGCGCGCGCAGAGGTTTTGCACCTGTGCTCCTCTCTGCTCGGCTTTGTGGAAGCGTAGCTGCACAGCGGCATGGTAGAGTGCACCTGCATAAGTGCTCAGATTGGGATTTATAACAGAACTAAGTATGTGTGTGTCAGGTTGGGGGTAGGGGGTGCTGCTTCACGCCTGGGCTCCTCCAGTAATAACCCCCTCCTCTGGGTCCCGTCCTCTCTGCACACAGGTCCTCACTCGGGGGCAAAGGCCAGAAAATTCTCTCCAGATTGCTTTTGAAGTCCGAAAATGTATCCTCGACAGTTCCTCTCTTCTCATTTTATCTCTTCTTTTTTATCCCCTCATCCTGTCTGTTGATTTTGGGAACAGGTAGTGTGGACGGTGGAGGGTCAGAGGCCAAGTGAAGGCGGAAAGCCCCGCAGGGCTTTGTGTTATTTAAAGCTTCTCGGGTGGAGATGAACCAAGGGGAAATGATCCCTCGCACAGATAGAGATTGTCTGGCCGTGTTTGACTGGCCAGTAAAGATGAAGCTGCCAAGTGCACGTCTCCACTGAGGAGAAGAAGAAACATCTCATACCTCTCATCTCATCTTTTCCAGATGTGCCTCAGCAGGAGATGACGGCCTTGTTCTGGTGTGGAACATTGAGGTAAAATATTCTGCGAGTGTATTATTGTTTTGTGGAATTGAAAACTGTGGCAATAATTGTATTTTTTTGTGTGTGTCAGACTGGTGAGAGGCTGCAGGAGCTGAGAGGCCACACCCAGCAAATAACAGCAATCACCACCTTCACTGATAGTAACGGACTCATGTCGCACACATCGCTCATCACGGCCTCCTCAGACCGCAGCCTCAGTGTATCCTCAACCTCCACAAGTTAAACTCTCACCAAAACCACCTGTTTGTATGTCTGTGTTTGTGTTTAATTCTCCTTAATCATATTTGTCAGTTGTGGGATCCTGATTCAGGAAACAGGGTTCAGACAATTTCAGATCTACAGTCTCCTGTAAAGGTAACGGATCATAAGCCTCATCCAGACATGAACCCTGTTCTGTGAATATAATGCACTTTTGCATGTTGGTTCTATGCTTATTTTTTTTAACTTCCCTTTCCTTTAACTTACAAACTGCAGCATCCGGTGATGCTGCAGTTTGTAGCCTGGTAGTGTGATATTGATCTAAACATGGTGATTCAACACACTTCTCCATTTTCAAACAAATAGAACAGGAACAGAAACAATCATAAATAGGCAAACTCTGAAGAGCTAAACTTTTAGAGTTATTACCCAGCATGCACTGAGTGGAATGCTACTTTCTTAAATGAACAGAAGCAAGTAGACTATTAGTTTAAAGCCACAGAATTAATATCTGTGATGGTGCAAACTGCTGCAAATCCATTGTTTTGTTAAAACAGATTTTACATATTTAAACATGCTAAGAAATGGTAAAGATATTAAGTTAAGTGTGTGTTGTAGTCTGTGGTGATTTACCTAGTAGTTTCTATATCTTTTTGCAATATATATATATATATATATATATATATATATATATATATATATATATATATATATATATATATATATATATATATATATATATATATATATATATATATATATATATATATATATATCTTTAAAAAGATTTAAAATGGCATTGATTCATAGTAGTTTTTGCAGTTTTTGTTCTCTCAGTTGTTATAGAACATTCACAGAATACCTTCATCCCTCACACTGGATTTTCTTGGTTATTCCAGTCGTGTCACCAGACTCTGGGCAATTAAGTTTGTGTTGACCAGATATGTAGCACACTAATTAAAATGCTTGATAGTAAAGGTTGTTCTGCCAATTATAATTTAAGATAAGACAGTAATTGCCTCCCCTCGATCATAGGTTAAGGTTAATTGCAGCATCTATAGGCTAATTATACTTGATTCCTTTTCTTGGCTGATATTTTGTGTGCAACCGTGCATCTGATTTGTCGGCCTGCACGATAGAATTAAAGGCAGCACATGTCCTTTAGCTCATGTGCGTTGTTTTCTCAGTGTTTGCTGGTGCTGGAACGGCTGTGTGTGTGGATCTCCGGCGGGGAGGAGCTGTGTGTGTGGAACAAAGACTTTCAGCTGCATTGCCACAGACAGAACCACAGTGACACTGGTGAGCAGATAAAATAACAGTTTCTCATGTGTTGGTTGTTGCAGCAGCAGCTCTTCTCACCCTCTGACACTGCTGTTTGCACACAAACTGACTAATGTTCCTATTGTCTTTTTGCTGTTATTGCAGGAATTACTGCGATGATAGAGCTGCCCAAGAACTGTGTAGCAGCTGCGATGGATAAAGAGATCGGTAGGAGAACGATCCTGATAAGAGAAATGTTTTTTCTCAAATCCTTAATAATTTGGAGCTTTATTTTTTTCTTGTTGCAGTGATCTACAGACTGACGGTCTCTGCTGATTCTTCTGTGTCGGTGGCTGAGATTCGCTGTCTGTCTGACCACCAGGACAAGATCCGAGCGCTCATCAACGTCAACGGTCAGTTGTCAGGAAACTGAAATGTCAACCTGAATATCCAATCACCATATATGATAACTTGAGTCGTGGTCACTGCTGTGTTCTCCTCAGACGGACTCTTCGCCAGCGGCTCCCACATGGGCGAGTTGATCATCTGGGACTCGATCGACTGGAACATCCTGGCATATGAGCACATCCTGTGGGAGGAGTCTCAGGCCCAGGCTGAGATACGAATGAGTGCCCCTAAACCCAGTGAGATGTCCATTCAGCACCTGACCACCAACGGACAGGTGAGGACCACGGGATCAGGACATATATTAAAAAAAAAAAATAAGGAAAAGGATGTTGTTCTAGGACTGGGTGATATATATAAAAAGCCTATTGATAAAAAATGAGTTTATATTAATTGATATTGATGTTTCCTGATGATTTTCTTTTAATGTTTGGGGGCATTTAATGCCTAAAGACCTACTTATGATATGTAAATGTAGAGATGGGTGATATACTTTACCGTTCAAAAGGTTTGAGTCATAGACAATTTGGTGTTTTCCATGAAGTCACACTTTTATTTACCACCATGAGTTGTAAAATGAATAGACAGTCAAGACACTGACATGGTTAGAAAATAATGATTTGTAATTTGAAAGAAAATACTGTTTTTCTTTCAAACTTTAGTTTCAGTTTTCTAACTTCTCTAACCAGCCAAACTGTTTTCAGCTGTGCTAATGTGATTGTACAAGTGTTTTCTAAGACATTTGCAGCTAGAATAGTCATTTACCACATTAGCAATATATAGAGGGTATTTCTGATTAAAGTTATCTTCATTGGAAAAAAACAGTGCTTTTCTTTCAAAAATAAGGAAATTTCTATTTTTAACGCTAGTGTAACTAGAACATATATTAATATAAAATATTCATGAGTGGATAATGATGATTATCGATCAAAAGGCTGAATGTGACCACTTTATATTAAGGTTGATTTGTGGTTTGTCTGTTAAATGACTGTCTGCTTAATTCGATGATTGATCCATTATCAACGGAAACAGGATGTTTATTAAACTATTTTCTTGTTGTATTGATGATGTAGATATTTATTATTTATTTCTCAGGCCTAGTAGATGTAAATGTTCTATTGTTATGCTCCATAATGAATGTGTGTGTTTGCAGCTCATCCTGGCTGCTGTGGGCAGCGGCCTGTATGTGTACAGCGTCCTCACAAAGACAGTTGTAGCGTACAGGAAAGTCGCCCACGACTCCAACATCTTACACACCATGCTGCTGTCTGACAGGTGAAATATCCTCATCTTCTCACTCATTCTCATCTCCAGTCTCTCCAGAGTGTGACAGGAAATTAGTGCTGTGCCGTTGATGAGACTCAACAGTGCAACAAGTTTCACTCCATTTTTTTTATCCACATGAGTGCACCACTGACACTTTTACTAGGAAAACGATATCAGTATGTTTGCATCCCTTCACTGAAAGCTCCCATAAAACACACAGTGGTGCAACACATCAGCAAAATACAGTTAAACATTTTTAAGATGTCTGACAAGAGATTTAAAAAAAAATTATTAAACAGCATTCATTTTTTTGTGGTTAAATAGTTCTTTATTCAAGACATTTGAATACTATTAGTACTGTAGTACTGAGAAATTTAAAATTATAATTAAAAATAAATAAGAGCTAAAACTAGCTTAAACTAAATTCAGAATCATAAACCCTCGCACCCCCTTCATTCATATGGTTTATTTATATGGTTTATTTATATTTTCATTTTTACTGTCAGGTTATGTTTCTGGATCTATGGTATTAAAAAACTGACTAAATTATGGAAGAGAGCTTTGAGAATTTTGTTTGTGTTGTGATATCAATATGCAGTATCAATAGAATATATCCACGTCCAAGTCCGCAAATTCAAAAAGGGAACATTTATTATAAATTAGTGAAATCTAAAAATAGGTTTGACAGATAAACCATTTTCTTCTTTCAAACATAGACGAGCGTGTCCAGGATGGTTCTGATTATTTCTGCTGTTTCGCTGTCGTTGCAGTGAGCTGATGTCCTGTTCTGAAGACGGCAGCGTGAGAATGTGGGAGATACAAGACCTGCCACTGCCCGCTGAACCAGCCTCTGCAGGTATCTCTCTCTATCACACACACACACGCATCCAAATATCCAATCTCAGGTCTGGGATCAGGGAATCGGCCATCGGCCCTTTTTCTCCGCTGTGGATTTGTCCTGGTGACAGAGTTCATACAAAAGTGTGAATCAGAAAGTTCAAAGACTGTCCTCAGGTCGTGTGTGTGTGTATGTGTGTGGGTGGGTGGGTGGGTGTGGGCGGGTGGTTGATGTGTTGATGTGTGAGTGGCTGGGAGGTATAGTAATGCTGTCCAGATGTGCTATTGTGTATATCAAAGGAAAGCGGAGCCGCACTCAGACAAGCTGTGTTTCTCCTGACGTGGGGTGGTCGCAGCTGAGTGTGTGTCTGTGTGGTCATCAGGTCTTTGATGGTCTGACTGTCTGCAGCCAGTGTGGAGTTGTGGTTTCATTCTGGATCCATCTTAGCTGGCAATAACACTCAGGCTGCATCACTGCTGAATCACCACCAGAGGCAAAGTATTTGTCTTTGGTTTGTTCTCTGGTTCCAGGAAACCGATCAGAAATCCTTCGCTTGCATTCCCTTTGGTCTTTTACCTTTGTGTGTGACATGTGTAAATCTTTCAGTGAGATTTGCACATCTGGACGACCAGTTTATCAGCGTTATCTCATGCTTTAGTCCACTCGGTGGCAGCAGAAACAGGCTGTTAACATGAAGTCGGCATATATAAGTTGGTTTGGTGATTTGTTTATTTACACGTCCAGCAGAAAATAAAATTATCATTAATTTTAGATTAATGCTTCACTTTTGGTTTTTTTCCACTTTGTTGAAACTTGTTGATAAATCCTGGTTGATGAGGTCTTGCTGTGATGTAAATGCTGTGTAGTTTTATTACTAATCCTGTCTGAATAGACAAAACCATTTTTTATTCATGTATTCAGTTGTTCAATATTTTTACTATGTTTTTCCACTCTTATTAATCCAGGGTTCTTTGGGATGTGGACTTTTAGTCGGCCCAACAAACAGACTGGTCCTCCATCAAAAAAGATCTTGGACGTCCCGAACCTCCAGACACTGGAGCTGACAGGTGATCTGATCGGACACTCAGGAGCAGTCCAGGTATGATTTCATTCTGAATAAACTAATGTTCTACATCAAAATCTGCCTTTAGTAATCTTTCTTTCTTTCTTTTTTTTTTAATGCTTCTGTCAGATGTTTGTCAGCTTCAAGGAAAACGGCTTGGTGACGTGTTCCACAGACCACCTGCTGATCCTATGGAAGAACGGAGAGAGACAGTCTCGCCTGCGCAGCCTGGCGCTGTTCCAAAAACTGGAGGAGGAAGGAGGACTCTGACCTTTGACCTTCCAGTCGCCACCTTAAGGAATGCAAGTTTGTTGTCGGTGGTTTTGTTTAGGCTTGGGCCGATTTTTGATATATTGAAATATCATATGTGTGCTGGTTGCAATACTTTTCACAATATGAAACCACATATTTAATTACATTTAAAAAAATATATATTTTTAGTTTTTTTTTCATATTTTTGCACAGTATTAGACTGAGCTTCAATTCATAACACAACTAAGGCTGTAGAGAAAAAAAACTTGAACTTAAAGTAAAATAATAGTTATGTTGTTTTATTCTAATTTAAATTATTTATTAGTTTTTTTATTTTAATTTTGATTTTTTTTCCCTTCAATATTGCTGCATATCATGATATTACATTTTGGATATCGGCCTAAGTCTAATTTTGATTGTGTTTGTTATTGTGATGGTTTTTTGCCTTACGGATTATTTAAACAAGTATTCAATTTTTATTTTCCAACCCTAGTAAATACCTACGGTAGAGTATTAGGGCCACTGTGAATAAAATTTAAGGCGTAAAAAATGTTTTTAACAATGAGTTTCCTCAGAATTCTGACTTTCTCAAATGTGGAACAAATAACATTGATTTAAACATTTTTAAATTCATATTCATATTTAAACATTTATTTGTTCTACAAATGTTTTTTAACTAATTAATTGTTTTAATTTATTTATTCTAAAACAGAGTCAGAACTTTTTCTCAGAATCCTAAAGAAAATGATCAAGGAAATAAAAAAAAGAATATGAATACTTTTTGATTATTAATATATACAAATATAAATATTTTTTACTGATTTTTCTTAATTCATTAAGAACTTCTGAGAATTTTTTTGAGGGGTGAAATATTTTTATACTTATTCTTTTAACCCTTAGATTTCTTTTCTCAGAATTCAGACTTTTTTTTTTTTTTCTTTTTACTGGCCCTAATACTCTTCCATAAATACCTCACCTCAGAAACAATGGGTGATTGTTTTATACAGTAAGACTTAGGTGAATTCGTCAAATCCTTTGTTTTCTAAAACCAAACAATATTTGTGTAACCAACCTATATGACCAAGAAAAGCAACAAATCCTCACATTTCTGCAGCTTAAAAGTGACGTGTGTGGTGTCATGTACTGGTCGTTCCTAGCTATGGGTCATGTGTTGTATTAAGGCGACTTGTTGGGTCATAGCGGGGACGTTGTTGGCTGCTGCTCTCTAAGCACCTTCAGCCCTCATTTCCTCTTCCTCTTCATGTTTGGTGTATAAGCCGGTTTCACGGCTCTTTGTAGAGATTTGGGTGATTTTTCAGCCCAAAGTCAAAGTAGCATAATTCACCAAAACCAAAGCAATCTTTGTAACATCTGCCCAATCACAACGACTCTGCACCAAACTCTTTATCACCACGCTTTAACCGGCATTCTGTCTCCATTTAGAGACAACTTCATATTTAAACGCTTTAATTGTCTCTCACAATATATTTTTTTTATATTTTGACAGAACATTAAAATAAGACATCATAATCCAGAGCAAAATACATTAAGCTTTTCAAACAAACATGGTTGACTTGAAGTGACTGATGGAAAGCTGCTGTCACTTAAACGCATGAGGCAGTAAAATATTTTAAAACACACATTACAGTTCTCATGGACGATAGTTTTTCTTCTTCAAAAAATAATTTGTACCGTATATATCAGACCATCAGTGTCAGAGCTGAAAGAGACAAAGAATAGAAATCTCTGTGAGTGATGAAGGCTTATCATTACATAACAAGCACTTATACAATCTGGTTCTGCCTCAGCAGACTCAAAGTGAGGCTGCCATCACGTCTAATTGGTATCATCACATTCCAGTCATTGCTGCTCACAGGAAAAAGGCGTGTTTGTCGGACATGTAAATCTGAAGTATTTAAATAGTCTTTGTGTAGAAATCCTCGTCGATTAGCAAAAATATCTTCTCGTGATCCGTTGAGAGCGTTAGTGAAACATTCAGAAGTGGAGCCACGTTTCAAGTTGCTGTAAAAAAAAAAAAAAGTGTTTTTTTTTTTTTCTTGTTTGTTTTGGAAATCATCCCTCCAACATATAACACCCATAAAATAAAGGTTACACAAATGTAAAATACAAAGCAGAACTTATATATTGGCTGAGTATTTACATTAACAGCAGGTACATTAGGTAGTTTACAGTGTATTGCAACAATAGCAGATCTAAACAGTGACACGTGACAAGATTAAGGCGTCAATTAAGACCATGATCATCAATAAAAATGACTATATCATAATCATGAATACATTGAATGTGATCAGAGCTGTGACTGATGAACCATCTGATCCGATAACTAATAATCAGCTTCTGTCCTTTAATTCTTTAAAAACTTCGGTGTACAAAACAGAAATTATCAAACGTGACTGACTCAAAACTCAAAAACACAGACCATAAAGCTCCATATACAGGTGCAACTCAAAATATTGAACTTTCACACTATTATAATTATTTGAGTTACACCTGTATATCTTTGTAGCTATAAATCTTTTTTTTGGTTTTTGTTTTTTAAATAAAACACATATGGCTTTTCTTTTTTTTTTTTTTCTTTTTTTTTTTTTTTTGGAGAAGTAGGAGGTTCTTCCAACCAACTTTAGTTTCTGTGAAGATGACCAAAGAATAAAGAATAAGGCACCTGTAAAGAGCTCTGTGCCTTTGGTTAATACTGTAACATCTGGATTAACACAAACACTGTACATGCACTCATTCAGATGGAATTTTGGGACTGTTGATACCTAATGATGATTCACCTATGGATATCTGCAAATCCTCTATTCTTACTGTATAAACTGATTCCTCAGTTTTTTCTTTGTTGCTGGCAATAGTGCTTTTCAATATTGTTTCAACTTCATGTGACAGAATTAAAAGAAAAAGTGCTGTAGCACCACTTTTCAAATATCTCCTTTTCTTGTTCATAAAGACTCACTTTTGATAAATTATTGTTTTCTACTTTACTCAATCGCATACTGGGTTAATTATTTCCTGCAGATTATTCTGACAGATTTCTGTAACACCCCCGTCTAGCCACTAGAGGGCAGACACATCATTTAAATCTCAGCATCATGGCTGTTCTCTGGTTTAAAATGTTATCTCCAAATACATATCTCCCCCTAAAGAGACGAGCTGAGGTGAGTTGTGACAATGGTTGTTTGAAATACAGTAAAACATCTGGAATGCCTGGTTTAAAAAGAAAATATAGATTATGTCATTGAATGACCATAACAATAGATATTTTTGATCTGTATCTGTGTGTGTGTGAAACCTGACTAGACTCTGATGCTTTAACTGTCTTGTAAGAACCTTTGATTGTTAAGAACTTGGTCCCTGACACACATCAAAGTGTCTCATGTTGCAGACTGTACACAGCTTGTGAAGAATCAACTATTCCAGCTCAGCAGCTGAACAGGTCGGCAGTTTGAAGGTGGAAGACTACTCCCACACATCCAGCGACGAGCATCAACAGATCTCTCTACAAAGGTGCTTCTTTTCAAATCAGTGCCTTTAGCTTTGGTTGCCATCTTTGTCACCACTTTGCTTTTACAACGACGGGGTGCAGAATAAAATATTAGTGAAAAAAAAGAACAGCGTGAGTGAGACAAAAACTGTGAGAAAGCAAAAAGTAGCCAGAAGGAGGTCTATAATGAAAATGTCTTGATTAGCTAAAGTGCAGGTTTGTGGTGTGTTACACTGTTGTACAGATTGTCAGGAGGAGTCCACACAGTTTCATAGAGGTGTGATTAGGAACAGGTGGGGTGGGGGGGTGGAAGGGTGGAGGGGCTCAAATGACAACCTGTTCTCCACTGAACCACACAAGAAAAGAGGCTGTGATTTGAGATGGAGAAACAGCATCTCAGTGACGTCGGCTCTCGGGTTGCCGCTTTGGTTCGGGGCCGCGAACGTGTCCAGGGGGGTCGCCTGAGAGGCCGCAGAGCTCCGTCCAATCACAGCTGAAGAGACTTAATTGTTCCGCTGTGGGAGCCGCGCTCGCCGTCTCAGCCTGCTCGGCGTGATGGATGAGAGGAGGCCGTCAGGAAGGAGGAGGAGGACGCAGGCTCTTACACTTCATCTCGTCCAAGCTCTTCCAGTACTTGTAGTTCTCTGACAGGTGCTCCATGAGACCAGGCAGGCTGGCGAAGGCTGAGGAAACAAACAGGGACACGCACACATGTTTAGTTGGATTCAGTATAGTAAATATTCAATATAATAAACGTATAACACACTGAAGCAATGCTGTTCCTCATGTCTATAGCAGCTGGAAGAAAATACCTTCATAATAAAATTTAGATGAAGGACAAAATCCAAAATTCTTATTCTGTTCAAATAACAAAACTAAGCTGAAGCTAAAATGTCAAATCAAGTGTGATCTATTAAAGACTGATGAGTTTCTACTCTGAACAATAGAAAAAAGATATTTTGTTGGGATATAACAAATAAAATTAACAAAAAAAAGTTGAAAACAGTGAAAACATTTCTCTCAGGTGAAGTCTTAAAACGTCTTCTAGACCTGCAAGTATTTTGATTATCCAATAATAGTTTTTATCATCTTTTAAAGCAGACATGAAAACCTGCTGCTTCTCATATGTGAAGACTGTTTGGACTGTTGGAAAAATGTTAAATATCTTATAACAAATTATAGCGCTATTTTTTTTATTATCGCTATTTTCTAACATTTTAAAATGTTGTATTGACAACATTGGACAATGAAATTCATTGTTACTTGCAGAGGTGCCTCATTTCCACTGACCAAATTATCCCATAAAACCAAGAAATGTAACAAAATATTTACTGTAGAAGCAGAAACCAGAGCATGATCCACATATTTGATTAAAAAAATAACCAATTACAAAAAAAAAATCTGACAAAAATGATTTGATTACTTATTAATTTTTCTGTTGATTGACTATTTCAGTTTCAGTAACATGAACTAAAAAGAAACTCTTGGCTTTTTAGCTTTTTGATTTGAATTTCTCATCCCGTCCTCTACTGTTCAGGGTTGATTATTGTTTGAAGTCAGACTAATAAATAAAATTCTTCAGGAATAAAAACCTCAAGTGAAACAAAACCTGACTTGACACTTTCTCATCATTCACTTCCTATTTTAGTTCCATATGGGTTAACAGGCAGGAATGTGTGTGTGTGTTTACTGTGAAGGTGTGTGTGTGGTTAGTTCATGTACAGTGGTTAATGTTATGTACACTCTGCAATGTTGCTCCCACATGAAAAAAAAAAGGACAATCGGGGTCAAAAGGTCACTCTGTCTCTCACATGCAAACACTGCAGAATACGCTGTGCGTGTGTGTTCCCGTGCTGTTTACATCCTGATTTCCGGCTGGTCCCTGACCCTCGCTGCATCTCTGCTCGCTGCCTGGACCCAGCCGTGACCCCGGAGTGACCCGGCTCTGACCCTGGTGGACTGAAAGCGGCTGCACGAGTGTTTTTGTGTTTATGAGCGAGTGAAGTTCTGCTCCGCCGCTCCTTCCCCTCCACCAACCCGCCGATCTCAGAATCCCCGCCCCCCTCTCTTATTTTCCCAACTTCCCGCTCCCCTGGCGCCTTCACAATTTCTCTCCGTCCCACTGGCATTTGGAATCTTTCCGTGACGACAGAGCTGTGTTGACAGTAAACAAGTTCCCTCTTGGGGAGACTAAACTAAAAGAGAATTTCAGTGGGAATGGGGAGCTATAAGGACCATCGTGATGTCCCTCCCAGTTTCTGCTGACTCCTCCTCCTCTTCACCACTTTACTGCATTTTCCTACCCTGAAATCTGCCAATAAAAATGAAAAAAAAAGGTCACAGGAGGCTGGAGTGAAGATCTGAGCATGTTCTGTTGTAACCAGATATTCAGACTGAATTGTCATTCATGCTGTTTGAATACCTTAACAAATTGGAAACGTGGAAAGTTATTCAGGCGACTGGAAGCGGACTAGCTCTGTTTTCCTTGGGGGGCCGAGGTTAGTCCGAGTAAAACGTGAAGAGCAGAAATAAAATGAATCTGACAACCGATCGATCAGTTCGGTTTGGTCCAGACTGAAATATCTGAAACAAAATGTTTATGCAGACGTCCATGTTCCCCAGACGAATCTGAATCATCTAGAATCATCTATGCACCACCATGAATTTCATGCTTCTGTTTGTTTAATGTATTATCATGAATCTGTTCTCCACTGAAAAATATTAGGCATAAATTCTGCATTATGAAAATAAAATTGGACATGTTGAGAATAAAGCTGAAGATTAAAGTCAAACTTTTGAAAAGTTGATTGTCAGAATTGGCTCCAGCTGTCCATTGCTCTATAAAGATGAAACTTTATAAACTGGCAAATAATGGGAGAAAAATAACAATCTTCCCCCTTTAATTTCCCCTAGTCCATTGTAGTTTTCACTTTTTTAATGTCATGGTGTAATTTGTCAAATACTTAAATTAAACTAATGATATTTCCATTAGCCTCAACTAGCAAATGTTAGCATATTAACATTCTAAACTAAGATGTTGCACATTAACACCGTCATTTTGAGCATGTTAGCATGTTGATATTAGCATTTACATGAAAAAATTGCTAATTTAAAGAAGCCTAAAGCTTCACAGAGCTGATACTATTCTGCCGTTGAACCTTAAATTTGTTTTTTAAGTTTAAAAAGCCCAAAAAATAAATGATAGTAACATCTTATGTTGTTATGCTAACAGGATTCCTAGTAGAGCTCCAGTTTTTTCTTTTCTGTGATGTTACGCTGAGGATTTCCTACTGCTGACGGTGAACAACTGCAATAAATTTTTTGGAGGGTTTGTCTCTGAAGAGCAATATTTCAAAACAAAGTTGTTAAAATATGGTTTAGAGTTTCGACTAAAATGGAAATCTCATCAAGGAGGCTGATCTGAACAAGGATCAACTCCTTTGACAAATAAAGAATATTTGACTGCGCACAAATCTAATAAATGAAACCGTTTTTTTTTTTTTTTCCAAAATCAAACCAAGGGATCAAAAATGCTGGAATAATGGAGGATTGTATATGCCTAACCATCTGAGGACAGTGTTTAGTAGAGCAACAGCAAAAATATACACTTATATTCTTTATACAATTTAAAATAAAATGACTCTATATTTATTTTCTACCTGCACATACTGTCTATAAACAACTCTTTTAGCTCCTGGATCTTTAAGGTCCGACTCAGTTTTTAGTAGTAACGTTGTAAATGAAGTGTTCAGAGCTGACTGAGCATTTTCATACACCTCAAGGTTTGGAACTTTGACAACCAAACAGAATATAAAACACAAAAACTGACGTGTCCCTTTAAAACAGCTTCCCATAAACATGTATAACTATAAACCGCTGCCTGTGACTTTGCTGTGTGACTGACTCAGTGTCTGTGACTTGTGACCCTGACCTTTACTAACACAATTAGACCTAATGGTAAAATGTACAGGGCACATCAGCTTACTTAGAAATAAAGTGGAAAAGGAAATGACTGAACACAGCAGTGCATATACACTACGTTCAAAAGTTTGGGGTCACTTAGAAGTTTCCTTATTTTTTGAAAGAAAAGCACTGTTTTTTCCAATGAAGATAACTTTAAACTAATCAGAAATACACTCTATACATTGCTAATGTGGTAAATGACTATTGTAGCTGCAAATTTCTGGTTTTTGGTGCAATATCTACATAAAGCTCTGGAGAAAAGCAAGAAACCACAGTATTTTTTTTCTGAAATCAGCATCTCTACATGCATTACAGCCATTCCATTCCAGCGTCTGTTGAATTCCAACACATGTGACACCTCATTCTGCTTAAAGAGGTTCCAGAAGTGGAATAAAGTCACCCAAGAACAATGGTAAAGACTTGTGGAGAGCATGACGCATGAAAGCTGGGATTAACAAGAAGGGTGATTGCACCACAAAATTAGTTTGATCTTGTTTCTTTGCATTGTTTGAGGTCTGAAAACATTGTGTCTTTTTGTTAATTTGAACATTTGTCATTTTCTGCAAAATTAATACTCTAAACGATAAGATTTGTTTTTGGAATTTGGGGGAAATGTTTATAGACTCAAAGAGAAATGTTCCTTTTGCCAAAACACATATGTGGTTTCTTATATTTTTCCAGAACTGTAGGTGTATAGAGGCCCATTTACAGCAACTATCACTCCAGTGTTCTAATGGTACAATGTGTTTGCTCATTGCATCAGAAGGCTAATGGATGATTAGAAAACCCTGGTGCAATCATGTTAGCACAACTGAAAACAGTTTAGCTGCCCAGAGAAGCTAGAAAAGCTGAATTTGAAGGAAAAAAATATTATTTCAAATACAAATCATTATTTCAGGCCTTGCCAATGTCTTGACTATATTTTCTATTCATTTTACAACTCATGGTGATAAATAAGTGTGACTTTTCATGGAAAACAACATTTTTTGGATGACTTTTACACAGTAGTGTAACCCCCAACACACACACACACGGACATACACACACGGAAAAGCAAAGGGGACAAGGCATGTGAGCAAACAGCAGCAGAGGAAACGTAGATCCTACCATCCCAGGCATCAAACATGTCAGTGATGAAGTAATCCATGAAGGAGATCTGTGATTTGGGCACGCTGCAGGTGTTCCTGTCAAACACCGGCATCACCACTGGCAGGCCCTGCCTCTTCTCCTCATCCGTCTGCGGAGCAAACACACACACACACACGCGGATCATAATGAAGCTGAACCTCCGCAGCTCTGGAGGCGAGACGCCATGAATGTGGTAAATCAAACAAACCCAGACAATGAAAATGATCTAAAAGACGCAGCCGGCGGGCCGCCCATGCCGCCGTCCCCGCACCTGTGCAAAGTATTCCTCGGAGATGCGGCCGGCCCACTCGATGCACAGCTCCAGAGGCCTGCAGGGGTTTGCCACATCTGCACACTTGATCAACATCCTCTTTATGAGCAGCCGGTTCTCTGGAGAGTTCCTGATGTTAGCCTGACCCTCACAGTCGCTGTTCACGCTCTGCAGGAAACATGAAAAACATGAGCATCTGCACAAATAGGATAAAAATAACAGCAAGGACGCTTTCCAGTAATTTTCACGGAGCAGTTATTTCGAGGAAATAAACACAACTAAATAAACTCAATAAAACAACTGTCTCAGAGTCTCTATTGTCTCTATAATTAGTACCACATGAAACTTCTAACTAAGCAGCAAAGTAATAATAAAACTTTCTTGTCTTTTGTCACCTTTCTGGAAGATTTTGAAGGTCCCATCCAGACCTGTTTAAAGACGTGTATCAAATACTCAAGTTGAATAAGAATTAATGTCTCATATATTTTCAAGTCTCTGAACTTTACACAAACATGTTACACAAACATTTACTGACAGACAAGTCAAATTTATTTACAGCCCTGGAAAAAAAAAAATACGAGACCACTGCCAAATGATCAGTTTTTGTGTTTTTACTACTTAACAGGTATGTGTTTGGGCAAAAGGAATATTTCTCTTTGAGTCACCCAAGTTCCAAATAAAAATATTATCGTTTAGAGCATTTATTTGCAGAAAATAACAAATGGTCAGAATAAGAAAAAAAGTTATAATATTTTCAGACCTCAAACAAACAATTCCTTTTAAAACAACATAATACAAATGTTTACACTCTAGAAGAGTTCAGAAATCAATATTAGGTGCAATAACCCTTATTTTTAACCCCAGCTTTCATGCATCTTGACATGCTCTCCGTTGTTCTTGGGTGACTTTATTCCACTCCTGGCACCTCTTTAAGCAGAATGAGGTGTGCATGTGTTGGAATTCAACAGATGCTAGAAAGGAATGGTTGTAATACATGTAGAGATGCTGATTTCAGAAAGAAAAATACAATGGTCTCTTCTTTTTTTCCAGAGCTGTACACTTTTCCTTCAGGTTTAGACCAAACTCTTTAGTTTACAGACTCTTGAAGGAGTGTATCATTGCACATTAATTCCACCTCCACTTACGCTCGTGCTGGTCTCTTCTATAGCAGCCATCGGCTTGTTGATGCTATTGACGAACTTGTTGACGTGCTCAAAGTGCCTGGTCATCTCTGTGGCCAGCACCATGTCGATGATGGCCTGCCTCAGCGTGCGGAACTGGTTCCTGTCAGCGGCCGAGGCGAAGGGGGAGGAGATTAGACAAGAGGGTTTGAGTCTAATGCTGGGCAAAAGCAGAGAAAGCGGTGAAGCGCCGACCTGTCGATGTTCTTGAAGATGTTGCTCTTGCTGTCTCTGACGGTGAGCTGGAAGGCGAGGGCCGCGTGGTGGCTCTCCAACACGGCCGTGTCGTTGTACAGGATTGCCAGCTCGCTGCCCGCGTTGCACAGGAAGGAGTTGGTCCTGCCGGGGTGATCCACGTCGTGCACCGTGGCCGCTATCAACGCCGCCACCTCATCCAGCTGGTCCAGACTGCTCTGGAAACACAGCACACACACTGGTTCTTATTTTATGTAAATATGAAGGCTGAATTGATCCAAAACGGTAATAAAAATGATTATTTTACATGTGACCAATTGCATGTGATAGTTAATAAGGCGGCAAAGCTTTATTGTGTTTAATGTGGTGGATATTTTACATGAATGGTATTTGTGTGGATGAGAGCGAGAGAGAGAGAGAAGCTACATGGAGAGTAAAGTTAAGTGAAGTTGTCACTTACAAATAATAAAATACCATCATTTGGTTTCCTGTAGATTCATTACAAGAAGATTAATAATTAATAACATATTAAAATGTGCCAGTTTAAAATCAAACAGAAATCATGACATTTCTGTATGTAGATTTTTAGTTATATAATTTAAAATAAATTAACTTTAGTTGTTTTTTTTATATATATATATATATATCATGAATGTTTTTGGTTTGAGTCTTAGAAGTGATGAAACAGCATAATTGGTTGTTATAACATCTGCAGCTGAGTTAATCCACAGGGTCACCGGTTCAAATCCTGGTGATGTCCAGACACACACACACACACACACACACGCGCACACACACACACGCGCACACACACACACGCACACACACACACGCGCACACACACACACACACACACAGAGTTAATGTTTTTTTTTTATATTTATTCATACTAATCATTTGAGAGTCAGCGTACACAGAGAGAAGTTTTGTATAAGTTTGTATTGAATTTATTCCAGTTCTACATCCCTGCAGGATGCATCTTAGTTAAATAAAGCATATGCTCAGTGTGTATTTCTCATCAATGACAAATTCTAATTAAATGTAGCCACTGATTTAAGCACATCTTGTGTATACAAACACCAAATCTTTCTCTCTCTCTCTTTTTCTTAAACATTTTCCAAACAAACACATGTCCTACCAACAATAGTGGAATTTTCAGAAGCCAACACAACAAGCTTCATTGTTTATTTCCCTTGTTAGTGGACATAATTAGATTATAATAAACAGTGTTTTGCATGTTTTTTATTGGGTAAAGTCTGTGCATCCATGACAGAAACAACAAATAGATCGCATGGTTACTTCAGGCACAAGTTTTAGAATCTGAAGTGGTTCTTCCTTTAGCCGATTTTCATCAGCTGCCGTGCTGCTACATTTCTCTGCTGATACATTTATGCTGATGCTGCCGTTCTCTGGCATCACAACCTCCACTTCAGGTGCAACTTTTTATTTATTTAACTAGTAATTAACATACCTTACTCAATGCTCTCTGCAAAGACAAAACAGCCAATTTGATATATTCATGTTCTGTATTCATCTTTTTATTGCAATTTCAGTTTTGTTTTCATATACTATATAGTTGCTTGTTTGTGTGTTGTGTTTCCTCTAACCTTGACTCTCTCTTTTCGCAGGAAGTAGGCGGTGGCGTGCAGCACGTCTGCTGCGTGCGTGGAGTTGTGGTAGGAGTTGGAGGCGTGGTAACTGGCCTCGATGAGCTGCAGCCACGAGCGCAGCGATGACTCTGAGCAGTTCAGGAACTCACACACGCCGAAACTCGTGAAGATCTTCAGCCCCAGATAAGTGAGCGGCCTGCAGGGTCACACAGGGGATTAAACAGAAAAACTTACAGCAGTTCAATATCTTCATCCACATACATGGATTATTTTTCATTATTAGTCATCTACTGCCTTACTGTCACTTTAAAATGTTAGAAAACAACTTTCTATACACACACGTTTAAAAGTTTGGGGTCACTTAGAAGTTTTCTTATTTTTGGAAGAAAAGAACTGTTTTTTTCAATGAAGTTAACTTTTAACTAATCAGAAATACACTCTATACGTTGGTCAGTCAGTCAGTCATTTTCTATACCTGCTTATTCCTCATTAGGGTCACAGGGGTCTGCTGGAGCTTATCCCAGCGCGTTACAGCGAGAGGCAGGGATACACCCCAGATGGTCGCCAGCCAATCGTGGGGCACACACACCATTCACTCACACACTCACACCTACGGGCAATTTAGAGTTGCCAATTAACCTCAGCATGTTTTTGGACTGTGGGAGGAAGCCGGAGTACCCGGGGAAAACCCACGCAGACACAGGGAGAATATGCAAACTCCACACAGAAAGGTCCCAGAGACAGGACCAAGGAGGTCTTGAATGGTACAAAGTTTGAAGGAAAAAAATATTATTTCAAATATGAATCATTATTTCTAACCTTTTCTTGTCTTGTCTGTATTTTATTCATTTTACAACTCATGGTAGTAAATAAAAGTGTGACTTTTCATAAACACAAAATCGTCTGATTTACCCCCAAACTTTTGAACAGTATTGTAGGTGGAAATATTCTTAAAGGAACAGTTTGACATTTTTGGAAAACATAATTTTTTCACTTTCTTACTGAGAGTTGGATGAGAAGATTCACACTTTCCTGTCTGAAGACAGTTGGATCAGTCTTCTCATATATTCTCAAAATGTTGAACTGTTCCTTTAATTCTTGTGTTTCACAGCGATATTTAGACTACTGATGCAGCTTTATGAGAAGATGTTCATTAACAAAAAAAATCATATCAACAAACTTAATAAGTATCTGCGTAAATAACTGAATTCATTGAATTCCATTCTACAGCTCAGGTAATGAACAGCATTTTCTAAGTCCAAACATAAAGACTCTTCCCTCTGACTGTGGCGCCATCATGTCCGTACCTCTTGTGCGTTGCGGCCTCCAGCTCCAGGATGTTGAACTCCCAGCACTCCTCATCGTTCAGCATCTCGGCGATGGACGGAGGGACGTCATTCAGAGTGACTGGGATGGCCAGCTGGCTCTGGCTCATGTCTACAACACACACACACACAGTTCAAGGTGATTTTACCATAAAAGGGGCAAACCAAGAAGGAGCACAGTGTAGGATTTGATGGATGAATAACGGCCGACCGTACCAACCTTGGCTCTGTGATTTCTACACACACACACGTGCAAACAAAAGTGTCTCACTTTGTAAATCTGGTCCTTTGAGGCAGCAGCAGAAAGATGGTGAGAGATAAGATTGTTTAAAGAAGTGCATGAGAGCCAAGAGCAGGAAACCATTTCCAACTCCATGACGACGAAGGCAGTTTCTTGGAAAATAACCCCTTGATTCAGATCTTCTCTCAGTTAAGTTGTGATTAATCATCATAATGAGGTTACATAATTAGCTCAGATGGAGAAATTCACACTGTAGAACGCTGGAAGAACATTGTGGTACTTACATCAGGACGATAACCGCCTTAAATAACCGCCTTAATCTTCATATTTATTCATGACGATTCCATAATGAAAGCCAGAGGATAAAACTCTCCACTCATTAAGATTAAGTACTGTTTGACTCATCTTAGTCATCTTCACAGCGTGTTAATTACTGAGCTTCAGAGGGGTGGGTGGGTGTATCGCTATCTGTTTCTAGTCTTTATTCAAAGCTAATTCACTCACAGCTTTAGCTCTGCACTTGATGTACAGATATGAGTGTGGTATCAATATTTTTATATTTTTATATTTTATTATAACTGGTACAGAAAAAACAAACTGTTTATATAATGGACATAGTCCATTATATATGTGACATGAACCGTTGTTAGATTTTGATTATTGACTCACTTTTACGACCAGCCTCAAGTGGCCATTCAAGGGAATGCAGCTTTATCATTTCCTTAATTGTGCTCACAGGTATATATTTCAAGGCTTAATATGGTTTGAGAAAAAGGCATATTATGTTCCAAAACAACAGGTGGATGGTTGCATTCCTCATTTCGAGGAAAAATGTGTATAAAAGTTGATGTGATGATCATATGAAGCTGCATGATTACACAACTTGCTGAATGTGTTGCAGAATGTGACATCTCTCTGTTACAGGATAACACCCTTTTCTTTTCTTATTAGAAGATTAATTTAATTCCCAGTATATAAACCGCTGGAAGTGAAGTCACATGTGGTGGGTGTGTGAAACATGAGGCACACACCCACGTGAGGCATGTTGTACTGTTAAACTGTTTTTATACTTTAAAACTCACTTTTGGAGAAAACATATTCATTCCCAGAGAGTCTCCGCAGCCCATCCTGGAGAGAGAAGGAAGACAGAAATGGTTCAATTTATTATGATATTTAAAAAATCAATAAATTCATCATACTTCTGCATTTTATATACAGTCTTTCAAAAAAAATTTAAATCCTGATCAGAAGCTTTGCAATCCAGCCTTAAAGTGCAGTGTCTTCTTGGAAACTTTGTACCATAAAACCATACTGATATTGACTATTGTTTTTTGCTGTTCATTCTTGATTTTGTTTTTCAATAACAGCACAAAATACACTGATTTGTATTTTAAGAACCTGATATCAGACATAAAAAATTGCTGTTCATTTCAGTGGAAGTTCCAGACTTTTGGATTTACTTCTGCGTTATGTGACCCAAAGAGACTGATCAGTAGAGTCGCCTCCCATGATAATCTGGGGCCTCCCATCGTGCCCTGGGGCGATGAGAACGTGTAAATTGTGAAAAAAAACAACTCACATTTGAATCATTTAATTCACTGACATTGCTGACCGCATTAAAAATGGCTTGGAGAAAAATAAATAAATAAAAATAAATTAATAAAACATCCTCCCAGGACGCGCTCTGTCACACCGCTGTGACTTCATGCGTCAAGTTAGAAATGTTTTTGATGAATAACTTACAATATATAGAACACAAAGATTAGTAATTAACAGGGTTATTGTTGGAGTTTTCCTGTCAACAGTTTTACAGGCTTCTCCTTTACTATTGCAGCCTTAGGGAAAAATGCTTATTGGTTCATATGGGATTTTTTGTTGTAGTACCAGGAGTGACCACTGGGAAAAATCAGTGTGCTTCTGAGAGGTGGTACACTATCCAGGTTTATAATACATCCATGGTTTATCTGGGCTGCCATCTTGGATCGAATGGCACCTTTGACCAATCAGAACCGCTCACAGGCTAAATCAGAAAATGGATGGAGAAGTATCTGCCTTCCACTGACCCCTTAGGATGCTACTTCTTCAGAAAAAATAAATACGATGGACCCTCTCCTGATATCCTGAACAAGAAATTCCCATTGCTCCTGTGACTAATGTTACACCATGGTACAAAACTAATGGTTAGCATAACCATTGCTCTGGGTAACGTTAGCTTGGGGAAACACGTGCTGACTTCACAAACATGGTTCTGGGGTCTAGTCTTTTTAATTACGTATTTTGAAAGTCTTAATCTTCAATAGTTTTATGACAAAATGCAACTTTTTTTTTTTACCTTTCAAATATATCTTTTAAATAGACAAATATCATACCTGTGATATAAATCAAAAGGATCAAAAGATTTTTTTTTTCTATACATTAACATATCAAACATAATTTTTTCAAATTAGGGTCCCATGGTAACAGGAAAGTGGAAGTAGTTAGGCTCTCTATATGCTCCTCTAAAAATATTAATTTAACATATATATAATATATAATAATTATATTCAAGATAAAATAATTCTGGTAGATTTGAAGTGAAAAATGATGGATCACATTGACACTGACATATCTTCACTTATTCATTTTTTATACGTTGACAGGAGGAACTTGTTGGGAACTATTTTCAGCTGCGGACTAACACACTTTCAGTGAGTGTTTTGGCAGCTGTCCAGTGTGGGATTGACTCAGTGATCATGGTATTAAAGGAACACGTCACCCAGTGCAGCAGTGTGGCTCATTGATAAACTTCTATACATCAAAAAAGAACCCTTGTTAGTAGGATCAATTTATTGTTGGTTCTGGTATTTTCACTTTTTTTTTGACAACAAGAAAATAAAACTATAATGAAGATAAATTACAGGCTATATCTTTTAAATGACCTCTGAAGTGTGCAATAATTTGGTAAACAAAATTGATGGATTTGAAAATTCACTTTGATTTCAGAACAGACATTGGCATCTGCCTGCAGTGACTCACCCCATAGTTGGGTTTATTCAGCAAATTAGAAAAACAAAATAAACAACCCCTGTTGGTGTTCCAAAAATACGCATTTGATTGGATTTTTGGAGGCCAAAATATGTTTGGTTCAACAAGAATGCATGTTCAATTTCATACACATGAGGTAAGAATAGTTTTAACAAGATCTGGAATAAAGACTGTTTGTAACCTAACCTCTCCTTATAAAGTGTTTCAAACATCTATACTGATGAATGAACTGTAGCCCAGACGCGGTGTGAAGCCTCTTACGTTCATGAGCCCCCCGACCAGGTCGTTGGTGTGGGGGTCGTCTTCTTTGGAGGCGAGCTGAGGGGAGTAGAGCTCGGTGGTCCTCAGGATCTCCAGAACCCGGTCCAGGGCCTCGGCCACCGTCACCGGGCTGCTCTCCTGGGCCGCGTTGATGATGTTTATTACCTGAACGCGGCGAGAAGGAAATGAGTTGCAAATCTGACAAATGTACAAAGATCTCTCTGCAATTAAATAACTCCAAAGCAGCTAAATTAAAAAAAAGCTGCTTCTCAAACACAAAATAGCATCACAGAATGGGACTCACTGCACACCGAGCCCTGTAGCCTGACCTGCTGGGTTTATTACTGCTCCAATAGACTCTGCATCACGACAGCAGCTCATGATTTAGATCTCGTGTCCCATGTTTAGACACCGGCTGATGTGAAATGAGCTGCTAATGGGCCATAAAATAACTGAATTCATGGTGGAAATCCGACATGTGCAGCCTGATTACTGCTGCAGGACTGAGCTCTACCAGACTGATTCCTACATGGAAAAAATGTGTGTTTTTAAAAAGCTTGAGGCATAACTTCCATGCAGGATTCACTTATTGTTCAGTGGAAGGAAGCTCCCGCTGCTCCTGCTGCTCATCTGTAATCGTCTTCTCAGCAGTTTGGCAGAGAGCGAGACACACGTCTCCAGCAATATTTCTGGCCTGAGGTGGCTTTTTTTGATATAGTTTAGTTTGGGAGATTTCTGAAAATGTATACACATAACCCAAATGTCCGACCACGTACAGTAATATAAATAAACTGTCACAGAACACACACTTTTCTGATTATAAACTTATCAGTATTTATATGTAGTAAATCTAATGTTAATTTGTATATTGTTCATGTGTTGAAATGACATTTAATTGATGTTTTCAATGAAAATACACTGATAGAGTGTAATTCCAGATGATACGGCTGATACTGGTCATAAAAGTCTCTGATCAGATTGATGTGATTAGGAAATACTTTTTCTTGTGTATTTATTGTATTTTAGTACTTTTTTGCCACTGTCTTACATATTTCTTCACTTTTTAATAATAAATAATTAACAATTTCTTTTATTTTGTCTATGAAATGTATAAATGAGCCAGTTTGATCTAGTTTTTCCTTGAATATACATGTATTTTTAAATAGATTTACATATGCAATAAAGTCACACAAAGAACAACAAGGAGATGAATCAATATCAAAATAATAATTTAGATGTAGTTAAACATAGATTGTGTATTATACAATAATGAAGTGGCTAAATGCTGGATGCTGCCAACCTTGGTGATGGGAGCCTCGATAGTCATGGAGTGAATCCTGGCAACGGAGGAATATCTTCGGTTCTGTAAACTGGGAGCTGCAATAATAATAATGATAAGACAATAACAATTTTATGTGGTGTATTATGATGACTATCGCAGGAGGAGTAGGACTCATTTGTTAAACCCATAAAGAACAGACTGGAAATCACAGCCTGCAGTTGGTATCTCATGAAAAAGGTGAAGAAGCTCATGAATGAAAGACAGAAAAAGGGAAGGAAGAGAGGAAGAGAGGACAGAAACGTTGAAACAAAACAACGGAAAATTAAATATAGGGAATGTTAATGTAAGGGTGATGTAGGACGAGAAGAGATGTGCAGTGTGTGAGCAGGAAAGTGGTTTAGGTTTAGTGGTTTAGCTCAGATACCTGGAAATAGCAGCAGCAGCTGCATCCAAGTGAATCGAGGAGGGGAAACGTAATGGCATCAAACCCCCAACATCTCTCTTAAGGCTCTTTTTTTAAATTCAAGTACCTACAATAACACAACTTGACTCATTCTCTGATTCACCATCTCCAATCAGCTCCCAGACTCTACTCTCTGCTTTTCTTCCTTCAGAGAAACAAAGATTCTTTCCTCAAATACAAGATGATGAGTTTTGAAGGGTCTTTACCGTCGCTGCCACGTGAGCTGAGTGATCTGGCATCAATCGAATCTTTCCTCCTGTCCCGGTGACGTAGGGAATGGCACTCTGCAGAGAGAGAGGGGGTAATGCACATAATGTGTACAGTCAATGTTTAGACTGGTGGAAGCTCAGATCTATACAGTTAACTGCTCAAACTTTAAGGATTCTTGAGACGCTTTCCCAACATTTAACTAACGAACCCTCTGAATGAAAAATGATGTCCTGTGCTCTATAAAGAAGGTTTTTTTAAGACTCTTCCGTACCTATCTGGATACAAGAAAAATATCTCCTTGCTGGTTTTATACGACCGCACTGTGTCCACACAGTTATTTTGTGCAAAAAAGTATTAAAAGGGTATAGGCTTCAGCAGTCTGAGTTAGTCACATCAAGTGGAAATCTGACACATTTACAGTCTTTTTAGCATCGAATTCCATCTTTATGTTTCCTCCGACTGTTTCCCTGTTGAGTTGCGGTGGAATATAGTAACAAATAGAGACTTTGGCTCTGAAAGCACATTAGCATTTGAGATTTTCCACCCGCTTTTGGGAACGGCTTAAAAGAACATTAACGAAATCGAGTCTAAAAGGGAGAAGGAGGGAACAAACCACAGGACAAGGTGAACTACAGGGAAACCTATTTGGTCTGAATTATTACTGGTTGCCCAGTCAGTTTATTGTCTAACTGCAGACCAAAACATGTTTACGTATGTGCATAAGTGTGCTATGTCATGTGGAATATTGTGTTACCAGAAAAAAGATATTGAAAAATATGTGATTTAAATCATTTTAATGCTTAAAGCGTCAGATAAACGTTTAATTATATGATTTTGTATGGCAGATAGAATATTTTTAAGTCTTTGAGGTTTCTATTAAACCTTATGTCTTTTGCAAAGAGATTCGGCTCGTTAATTTCAAGGAAATAATCGAAATTATCACAGTGATTCACAATCGCCTGCAAAAAACACAGCTTTACATGAATAAAGGTGAGGGAGGAAGTTACCTGACTGAGAATGCTCTCCGCTGCATCTCTCCTCCTTGTTGAACTTGTGAACCTGACAGACAGAAAGAAAGCGGGAGCTGATTAAAGCCGAAGTCTGGACCAGGACCAAGAATCACTGTTGGTCTGCTGTCGCTGACTGTGAGGAAGGAAATCAGGCTAATTCCCTGCAAGTCTATTTATGTGACTGAGTAGCATTTAAAGAGGTTTGTGCTTTAATATATTTTTATATTTCAACACCTCATTCTAACCTGGATGCTGAGTGTGACGTCTCAAAACATTCACATATTGTCTAAAAACAACCTGGGACTGATGAATAAAGAGAAAGTCGCTGATTGAAACAGAAGAGAAAGCGGCATGGCTGCACGAAGCCAAAAACGACGCCGATTCTCATGCGTCGACCGTGACTCATGCAAATTGACACGTTTCACACACTCTCGCGCCACAAGTCCATTTTCTCACGTAGTGAAAAACTAATTTATAACTGATAAGGTTGCTGCGCTGACAGAAACGGACAGAGGTGAGACGGAGCAGCGCGGGGCTGCAGCGAGTTCTGCAGATCATGAGAAGGAAAGAGAGAAATAAATCTATTATATTGCAATTTATCCTCAGGCCTGCTGCTCAGTAATAATCTCAGTCAGCAGCTCTTCTGGCAGCAGGTCTATCCAAATCATATTGTGATGTGGTGTAAGGCTTTCTCATTTGTAGAAAGGCTCTGTCCTTGTTTAACCTTGAAGACAGCCTAGGATTTTAGCAGCATTTTAGGCTACATAATGTTAATTATTATAATTCCACATATGAAATATCCAGTCATCTGGGAATCATTTCCTGTCCCGATCCTGATTGTACATTCAGCACCGATCTTAATTAAATAACTCATCATATTTTAGATATAGATGTAGATCCTTCCACTTTAAACTATTACCATTCTCAGTCCTCATTAAATTGCTCCTCTGGGGCAAATAAAGTTAATTGAATTGATTCACCCAATTACAGAAGCTTCAGTCTAACTCATCTAGACTAGTGCAGGTGACTGTTTCTTGATTGAATCCAAGAGTTAAGGTGGAGTAGAAATACAGGACATTTGTTTTAAATTACTTTTATTTTCCTGGGGGAGGACCTCCAGAAAAAAAAAGCAAAAAACCTGCACTCCAAGCTGAAGTGAAAAGTTGGCAGCGCTGCAACAAAGAGGCAGCCAAGAGTCAGCATCCAACAGACATTTAAAGCACAGCGCTGCTTAATTCACCTTTTACTCCTATAACTCTAACTGAGAAATATCAAGTTTGATAAACCAACACTTTGACAGCTCAGATGCTATCCAACATAACTAAGTTATGATTCTTTTTGAAATCAGAGTGCCAGAATGATCTTAGGGGAATACGTATGTTGAAATAAGGGTAAGCACAAACATAAAAAAATAAATAGATGTATATCTGTCAGAGGTTTTACCTGTGGAATAATTGTAAGTGATAAAGCAATAAGAATAGTTGACTCTGAAAATAATAATAAAAAAAAAATAGTTTTAAACTTAAGGTTGTAAACAATTAAAAAACTGAGGTATGATCTTTTTTTGTATGAAAAGTTTGGAATTCGTTTTGTTTGTGAGTTTTTTTTTATTAAAGCCTAAATCTGGTTGTGAAAATGTTATCTTATGCAAACTGATTTTTTTCATTTTAACTGCATTAAGCTGATGTCTGTTATTTATTTATAGTTTTATTTGTGTGTACATTCATTATGTAAACCGTTAACAAGCACCAACATAAACTAGGTGAACTGACTGGTAGGAGGCTAACCACCATCTCATTAACCTCGAGTGAAACAATAGAGTTTGATATAAAATTACCTTTAAATCACATTTAGAAAATTATTTAAATGCAGATTCATTTTTATATTGATTTCAGTATATATTCCAAAAGTAAACACAGTGGTATACTTAATATGATCATTAATAATGAAAATAAAGTATATATAATAAATATAATTACAATTAAATGAATTAATAATTAAATAGTTGTAATAGACCTATAGGCTGAACGACCACATATGCAGTGCCTTCACTGAAGCTTTTATGTTTACAGAAGTGTGGTTTATGCAAGAGATTTTAGTAAAATAAGGCAACTCTAAAGCCATGTAGAGCAAAGCAGATTAAGAAAATATGTCAAAATAATCCACTTCAATCACAAGCCGGGGATCTGAACCCAAAACCAAATACTCTTGTGAGATTTGTCGACCAAACACTAATTTCTTATACATCCCAAACATTTTTTTTCAACAGATATTTTGTATGACTATCAGCTAATTACAGAAAACACAACAGAAAGCCCTGTAAATGCACCTCATAGCCCAGTTTGCATCAAACTACCACATTGATGCAGGTACGCATTTGTACAGTAAATCCAGTTATGTATATGTATGTAAAGCCTCTAATCCTATTAGACGACTCTCCCACAGTGACTCACTGCACCGTTCGCTTTGCTGACACCGCATCTGCTACATCATGTACGTAATGTTCATAATGTTGAATGTCTACAGCATATTCAAACTAAATCTATATTATTTAACTCAAAGTCTGAAAAAAAATAATTTTGATTGAGAGAAAGTTAGCTAAATGTTCATACTGCATACATTTTTAGAATCCATGTCATTTTTTTGACAGGCCCTTTCTCTACATTCACTCAGTCAGGTCTCCAGTATGTCCCATACTGAGTAAATAGGATTAAGAAGTATAAACACTCCTAATGACATACCAGGTTGCCAGATTTAGCTGGCTGCATCCTAATGGGCTTCTTGGGCTGCAAAGCACAAACAGACATCTAAAAAAACAAAAAAAAAAACATCTTTTGAATTAACTCGACTAAAGCTGGGAAATAGTTGAGATAATGATGCCCCCTTAATTGGGAAGGGAAAGTCAAAACAAAACTGACCCTAAACCTGCTGCAAGTTCTGGAGTGGTTAGACAAATCCCGCTAACTAAACAACACAATGAAATGGAACTCGTGGGCCACAGCCAAACGTCTGGGTGGGAAAAGGACGAGGAATAATGTGTGGTTTCAAGTGGTCGGAGGGAAAATGTCCCAAGCAAAGGATATCAGATCAGTATCCTGAAAGAACCTCTGCGGTCTGGGCTTGTCGGATGAATAACGGCGTCTCTGTGAAGATGGATTACACGTCTGACGACATGATTCGGTTGAAAATGTCATAGAATACCACACTTTCATTCCTCTTTGTATTGGTTTGTTACTATAAAGTGAGAATCAGTGAAAAAAAGACAGCGGGATTGACACTCTACACACTTCAGTTTGTGTCTGTGTGAGTGTGTGTGTGACGGTGACTTTTCACTTCCATGACTTTTTGGGAATTGGATCAGTCGCTACCATGTCTAAGGATTCCCAAATCCCAGCGAGCAGGAATGCTGTTTGGCTTTAGCAGGCAGATGCCAGCGGCTGACTCACCTTTATGTACACAGGATGAAAGAGAGCAATGAGCTAAAGCTAGTCCGTGTGCAGCTTTGCCTGGAGTATAAATAGCCTGGCGCCTGGCTGCTGGCCCTCACAGGCCTTAGCGGGGGATCCTGGTACTTAGCCGTAGCTTAGCATAGTATGACGTTACTGGCCTGGAACCCAGCTGAGAGCAGCGACACACCTGTTTCCACACACTTTAAACCTGACACTTCAGCCTACACTTCATTTGATGTATTTATGTGGAACCAACTGCCAGCGGAGTTTACAATCCGGGCCTGATTGGGCCAAGCTGCTGATGGACTGACGTTTGTTTAAGCCCCACAACATAACAGCATAAACAAGCTCACTGTGATCCTCAGACCCGGCTCTGTTTTATAAGTCCCGGGGCTTTCGTCAATTAAACTTCGCAGCAGCTTTTTCGGTTCGGCCTGCAAATGATCATTTTTGGGGCAAATTTAAGAGGTTTAAGATCTCAACGTTGCTGCTAATGTGCACATGCTATTAATTTAGGGCTGGAACGGCGCAGGCAGAGGGAGGGTGGTCCAGGTTTTGGGTTTTGCTCCCGGGGATCTGAGTGAGTCAGTGTCTGATCAGGATCAACAGTTTTATTGCCACTTTTGATCGTCAGAGCTACGGTGGCCCTGAGGTGGAAAACATTTCACAAACAACAACATTACAGGAAACAACAAGATTTCATTGCTATTTCCTGAAATGTTGCTGCACCTTCTGGAATGTTGTTTTTTTGTGAAATAATGTTTTGTGAAATGTTGTTTACTAAAATGATGTTTAATGTAAAGTTTTTATGACATACCAGTCACTCATTTTCTATAACTGATTATTCCTTATTAGGGTCACAGGGGTCTGCTGGAGCCAATCCTAGAGAATTACAGGTGAGAGGCAGGGATACACCCCAGACAGGTACCAGCCTATCACTCACACAACTATGGACAATTTGGAGTCTCTAATTAACCTCAGCATGTTTTTAGACTGTGGGAGGAAGCCAGAGTAACTGGAGAGAACCCACACAGACACAGGGAGAACTGTTTTATGAAATGTGTTTTATGAAACGTGTTTAATTAAATGTTTGTTTTTGTGAAATAATCTTGTTTTGTAAAATGTTTTTCTATGAAATATTTAATGTTTTATGAAATGTTGAAGTTTAATGAAATGTATTTTGTGACTTGTGTTTTATGAAATGTTAATGAAATGTGTTACGAAATATTCTTCTATGAAATATTGTTTTACGAAAGTCGTTTTCTAAAATGTTGTTTTATGAAATGCCTTTTATGAAATGTGTTTCATGAAATGTTGTTTTATAAAATGTTGTATGAAATGTGTTTCCTGTATTGTTTAATGAAAATGTGTTTAATTAAATGTGTCAGTCACTCAAACCTGTGACCTTCTCGCTGTGAGGAAACAGCGCTACTCATTATTGCAAGTGAAATTTTGTTTTATGAAATGTTTTATGAAATTTTGTTTAATGAAATATTTTTGAAATGTTGTTTTAATGGTGAATGAAATGTTTTATTAAACGTTGTTTATGAAATTCCATTTCATTAAATATTGTTTAATGAAATGTTTTGAATGAAATGATGTTTAATGAAATGTTTTATGAAATGTGTTTTATGAAGTTTATGAAGCTTTTTAGACGTTTTATGAAAAAATTATTGAAATGTGTTTCGTGAAATGTTGTTTAATGAAATGTGGTTCATGAAATGTTTTATGAAATGTGTTGAATGAAATGTTTTCAATAAATGTGTTCTATGAAATATTTATTGAAATGGTGGTTTAAGAAATGTGTTGAATGGAATGTTTTAATAAATGTTTTATGAAATGTTCATGAAATGATGTTTAATGAAATGCGTTTCATGAAATGTTTTATGAAATATGTTAGGAAATGTATTTTCGTGAAATGTGTTTAATGAAATATTTATGAAATGTTGTTTCATGAAATGTGTTTTGTGAAATGTTTTTTACTGAAATGTTGTTTAATGTCATGTTTTATGACATACCAGTCACTCATCTTCTATACCTGCCTATTCCTCACTAGGGTCATGGGGGTCAGCTGGAGCCAATCTTTTCTAAAATGTGTTTTATATAATGTTGTTTTATGAAATGTGTTTCATGTAATGCTTTGTGAAATGTTGTTTTGCTCTCAACAACAAAGCTGTAGTTTGATTCCGACTGTTAGAAGAACTTCTGTTATATTCTTTCCTCTCAGTTCTCAGGAGGCTCAGATTATTTTAGAGCTGAGCTAAACAACGAGTAACCACAGTCTCAATTATCATAAAGTGAAAGGCGACTGTCAGGAAATCATCCACTCACTTGATTGTTGTTGTCGATGTGAGGTCTCTTGATGGCTACAAAATGCCGAATCTTCCTGTTGGGATCAAAGAGAAGAATGTGTGAGTAAGGTCTGAGTTCCTGGAAGCGAACAGTACGTCAGCACTCTCACTCCTGGAAGTTGGCTCACCCTCCCTGGCCGATGACAGGTGTGATCTTCACGTGTTGTTGTATACTGTCGCCTGACTTCTTCCTGGCATAGTAGATCCCCTGCCATTCCTTCAGAGGGAACACAACCATCACTGAGACGCAGCTGTGTGTCGTGATGCAGACAGGAAGTGCAGGTGTGGCCGAGTGTGACTGACCTTCCCTGTTTTGATGCAGGTGTTGATCGTGTCCAGCAGGTCAGCTCTGTTCTTGTCACTCTTGGGGAGTTCGGTCAGCTCTTTGCCGATCAGCTCCCCCTTATGATAGTCCATCATACGCTCAAATGCAGGGTTCACATACTGTAACAAAAGATCTTAGGATTTAACAAGCCTACGGTTCTCTGTTTTTCTTCATGTGAAAAAATGTCATTAAAAAATCCAAACCAGCAATAAATTTGTGAATTTAAGATAAAATAATCCTCAACTAATGAGTTATTTAAACCTATTTAAGTAACCTTTGTTGATTTCTACTGCACATTAACCAGATCATTAAGATCATTATTTAGCTTTAGCAGGAAATCAGAAGGTACTGAGAGACAAAAACACACCAGACCTCAAGCTACTGAGTCTTAGTGTTTGACAACAGATTCATTGACAACAGTTATTAAAAATAGATCAAGTGTTAACAGTCGAAAACATCTGATAAAAGTGTTAAAGGTTCATATTTTACACTTATTCTGTTTTTATTAATTGTGATATCACCAACAAAATATATTTGAATTAATATTTATGAATATATGTTCTGTCTGATTTGAGTGGCTGTTAATGGGTGCTGGGCTGTGACTGTATAGGTCTGACATCATGAAGTCACAAAAGTAAAAACGAGCCATTTTAAGGCAAAGTTTGTGAATCCAGATGTGTTTATGAAGCCTGAGACACTCAGACTTTCTCCACAGTCAAAACAAACTGGAATGTCCATGATACTGGAGCTTTAAACAATTTGAACAAATGTTAACTAAACGCATTAAAATGTTGAAAGGCAGTTTAAAGTATTGAGACGTAAGCAATACAGTGTGATTTAAATAAACCCGTAGCATTTATCAATTATCTTGCACAAAATTTGCAACTGTGCTTCAGGTTCAGACAGTGAAGAGTGTTTGTTGACTCCAACTTAGAATACTCAACTATGAGATTTGTTTACAGCAACAAAAGCTATAGAACAACATCCTTGTCATCTTTTAACAGACAGGTTTATGTGTGAGTTATGTGTTACCTGAATAATATGATCCTCACTGGTGATCTCCACAGCTTCCTGACAGTGCTCCAGAGCAGTGAACACAGAGTTACACGCCCTGCAGGTGAATAACAGGATTATCAGCAGCACCACCACTTTGTGTATGTGTGTGTGTGTATAACTAAACAGTACATGCATGGTGAAGGTGTTTATTTCCTCTGATGTACCTGAGTTTGAACTGGCAGCGCACCTCTCCATGTTCAATCTGTATGAGCTCATTATAGCAGGCTGACACACTGCTGTTCTCCACAAACCTCTGGAGGCCAAACAAGGTTAAGTGGTGTTTGAAGGAGATGGAGAGAGAGATGAGTGGAAAATTGAATGAGTCAGGATTTACTCAGTAGCAACTTGTTTTGCAACCTCCTATGTCATTTTCACACCATCCAGGACCGCTGACAATAAGTGCCTCTTTCCAAACTGGCAACATACTGCACTTCTAGTGTCTGAATCTCTTACAGAGCCAATAAATAAGCATCTATCAGAAAGAATTCAGGCCTCTACAGGACGTGGACGTGGACATGGCGGCGGGACGTACTCTGCTGAATCCAGCGCCGAGTAGAGGAAGAACAGACGGCTCGTCCTGGTCGGGGGGTCTGTATAACGACAGAGAAACAACAGTCACCATCTGCAACCAGAGGCATTTTTATGTTTGTGGAGGTCCACACCCGCATTGAAACTATGTTGTTTAAAGGTCCTGAAAACGAGCTGCTTCAATCAGCTTCTTAATGTGACTAATGGAATCTAACTTTAAAACTGTAGGAAGTTAGAACAGTTCTGCTTGTTCCAGGTGAGACTTGTAATATATATGTTCAACACATTCTCCTAGAAATGACATTTTCTATGCTAAAATATACGTAATTTCGCAACTACGTCAAAGATAATTGCTGCCTGGACTATGTTCACATGAATTAATGAAGTGCTACATTAATGTCTGAGGGAGGTTGAGGCGGTTGGATGACGTCCAAAACACAACAAAAAATAACTTGGGTAAAGGTTAGAGAAAAGTTTTGGTTTTATCAGATGTAAACGTCATGTCTCATGCTTTAAGTCATCGCTGACTCTTTCTGTATGAAACCAAGCTTTCATAACCTTAAAAGGTCTGGTGTCTACGATTTATAAGAGTTGGCAGAAATGGAATAAAAAAATCATAAGTAGATTTTTATTCACTCACACACATGCACACACGTGCGCACACACACGCACACACATTTTTGAAAGAAAAGCACTATTTTTTCAATGAAGATAACTTTAAACTAATCAGAAATACAGTCTATACATTGCTAATGTGGTAAATGACTATTCTAGCTGCAAATGAGATATCAATATCTACATAGGTGTATATAGGCCCATTTCCAGTGTTCTAATGGTACAATGTGTTTGCTCATTGTGTCAGGAGGTTAATGGATGATTAGAAAACCCTTGTGCAATCATGTTAGCACAGCTGAAAACAGTAGTTTAGCTGCTTAGAGAAACTATAAAACTGACTTAATTTGAAATTATTTCAAATACAAATCATTATTTCTAACCTTGTCAATGTCTTCACTATATATTCTATTCATTTTACAACTTGTGGTGGTAAATAAAAGTATGACTTTTCATGGAAAACGCAAAATTGTCTGGCTGACCACAAACCTTACCAAACAGTAGTGTACACACACACACACACACACACACACACACACACACACACACACACACACACACACACACACACACACACACACACACACACACACACACACACACACACACACACACACACACACACACACACACACACACACACACACACACACACACACACACACACACACACACACACACACACACACACACATATATTATAAAATAATTATTATCCTAAATATAACTATAAAACTGTTTCTGTAGTCAACAAGTAAAATATCTTTGAGTTAAAGTTACCGTTATGGACAAAGAATTCAAATCTTTCCTCATTGAAAAATGTGTTTTGTCTATTCCTCCATCAGTTGGATGTTGGAGCCTCACTGAGCAGAATGATGTATGTGCAGAGTTTGACACCAGAAGGCAGTTTTCACATTCATCTGCTGAAGAAGCTTCTCTGTACTCGCCGAAAATCAGAGTTTACATGCAGGATTTGTGTTTTCACAACTAGATTGGAAGCCAACTTGGTAATTAAAATTTTTCTTTTTTTGTTAATGGGAAAACACAGATCAGACACAATTTATCCAAAGTATTTTATATGTCTGTTTTATATGAATCTTTGAGATTTGAAGCTTTGAAGTTTTCAGGTCCTTAAAAGCACAATCTCATCAAGTCTTCACAGAGGATATTAACATCTACTAATGGTAAAATCAAACTTACATTTGTGGCACGATGGCTAGAATAACTGTATTTTCTGAGGGTTTTGTGGCTCGGATCAACCTGGCGGGAAAACAGAAAGCAGATTAAAAGTCAACAGGAGTTCATTTCATCCACACTTTGAGATCATAAGAAGTGGCTTGGACTCAGGTACAGAATAAACATGCGGGCAGATCGGGAGTGATGTCATTGCCACAAAAGAATCGCAGAACATTTCTGCACACCATGCACAACATCTGCTTCAGAGGTTTGACCGCGAAGCCACACCGCTGGAAGAAAGCACGGGAACGTGGCCAAGAGGTGGAGGAGGAGAGAAGACAGTGATGAAGGATATGAAAGGAGGAGCAGCGGGAACAAATGATGGCAGACATCATCGAGAGGTATGAGGAGGGGAAAAGGAAAGACGAGGAGAAAAAAAAGTGACGAGGAGGAGAGGAACGAAAGAGCAATGAAGGAGCAGCTGCCAAACTGTGGTAATCAGGAGACAGCAGAGACAAATGGATCTGTTCCTTTACTTGGGGGAAATAATGAAGCACTTATAATAAATCACTCCACAAAATATATGGTGCTGGCTTTTAGTGTATCCAAGAACTCTTTATGGGTTAGTGCCGGACTAACATTAACTACAACCCCAAGAACTCTGCAGAAATACCGCCAATATTATAGCATTCACTTGTCTTAGCTGCAAATAATAAGGACTATGTGTATTTCACCAAGACTGAGAGAAGGTAGAAGGTTTAAAACATACAGAATGATGGTTGGAAGGTGTTCATACAGGCATCAAGACAACACATTAAACACTTCCATCCATGGGAATCCCCATTCACAAAAGGCCTTTGTTACTACATTACAAATAACAAAACAATCCAGCTTTTAGAAGTTTTCTGAAATAATAGAAGCTTGGTTTTTATTTAAATGTCTTGATCTTGAACATCACTTTCGATTTCCCATGAAGGATTCTGACATGTTGGAAATGTCCTTGAGAGACTCAGTTTCATGCTGCGTTCATGTTTTGCCAAATATAGACACAGAAAAATATTTCCTGACGTCCGTGCACACGGGAATGTTTCGTACATAAGGGACAAACATAGCACAGACCAGTAAAACCAGTATGAACTGCACATTTGTAGAGTTAATGGAGTGAGTGGGTTCATTTTTACAATCAAAGAGGTTTCTGAAAAGGGGCCAGGGGCTTTTTCTGTGGAAAAACATGGATAAGAAAAAAAAAAGATCTTTTGTCAAAATTCTAAGTCTGAAGTGTTCTTGCTTCTTTCAGGTTACCGACCAGCTTTCATTTCAAAAGACACACTTAATCTTTTGCAGTTCAGTCTAGTATCGCTTGTTAAATTTGAATAACCATTATCTGCTGCTCCCTTTTTGCAGAGAGGTGAGAAACCTTCTGAACTCCTGTTTCCAGACAACAGTAAGTCAGAGCTGCAGCTTCAGGATGCAGACACCTGCAGAGTTTCCTGTGGACACCAGATGGCACCAACAAACCCTCCACTGGAGTCCTGAAGCTATTTACAGAGCAGCTCAAACACTACTGAAACCTGTTGTTTCAGTATCGATCATTGAAGTAAATAACTGTTAAGTATTCTCAGATTTTTTTTGGCCGATGTTTAAAAGGTCCACAGGTAGACATCCAGACATAAAAATAAAAAAAAATAATTAAAAAGGAAGTTTTTTTTATTTTATTTTTAGCACAATTTCGAGACTAAATTAAAAATGTGAAGAATGAAGTAAATGTATAGAGAATGAAGTTGAACTTTGTAGAATAAAGTGGAATCAGTGTGTGCAGAGCGGCCGACATCGCTGTCAGCTGCTTGTGTTCAGCATCAATCAACTTGATCAATTGTCTTATTAAAACATATCCTCTCTGTGTTGCGCTCAGCTGTTACCATGGATACCGTTGAATCAATCCATTACAGCTATTTCCGTTTGCACAGATGAGGCTACTCTTCTCGGTTTGTGTGTTTTCTACTTATGAACATCAACACAACACATCGTTTGAGATGCACTAAATCGATTCTGAAGAAGAGTTTCACTAATTGATCTAAAAATGGTGTCATGTAAAAGCAGCTGTATGAGCCAATTTATTTTTTATTAATCATAAAATGTCAAATGTATTTAGACTTTATTTTTGAAAAACAAAAAATGTAAAAAAAAAATTTTCTTTTCCTTAACTTTATATCTGACTCTAATTCCATATGACAGCATGAAACTAAGCTGGTTAGGTTAGCTTAACATCTGGTCTCAGGTAAAAAAAAACACTCACCTACCAGCACCTCTACAATACATGTTGTTTGTTTAATACACACAAAGAAGTGTAAATATGAGGAGTTGTGTGCAGGACTGTTTGTCGGCAGCAGAGGTGCTGGTGGCAGGTTTCACATCACTCTTCAGGTGTAGATTTATATTATATTTCTCACAAAAACATGAGACCAGTATCAATCTCTGCATCAGTTTTACTCCTGGCAGGAAGTGAAAACTCAAAACTTTTCCTCTGAGCAACTTTATTCTACAAACAGTCAGTGAGTCTCACCGGCAGACAGCTTCAGACTCAAAGTAGCGTGAGTGGCGTCCGTCGATGACGATGATCTCATGGTGCTTGTCCAGGAAACACTCGACGGCAGACTCGGGTGTGCGGGCGATGTTGCACCTGAAGCCGGCGCGGTCGCAGGCCCACCAGAAGGCATCGCTCTGGCTGTCCTCCTTGGCGAACACCAGCAGGACCTGCGGGGACAGGAGGGAGTGGACGCCTGGGTGAGACACCGCTGCTGCTACTACGGTGATAATTATAGAATATCGATGTTAGTAGGTCTGCACAATATTTACCACTCAGACAGGACATTCTGCAGAGCGGCAGAACCAGACGTCTGCTGCAACATACAGTCCTGACTCTGAGGTTACAACACCACCAGCTCACTGGCATTTACTACGACTGTTTCTCAACTTTAACATCCAGAAAGTTGCACTTAGATTGAACTTATTACAAAACCCTCAGCTGTTCATGAAATGTGTAATTATATATTTATTTTTTATTGTGTTAAATGTTGTGATTTAATATATCACAGCACCTATTTGAATCTTTTGATAGTCTGTGATATTATAGTGCAAATATGGATTAGATAGATGGAATCTTAGTGAGAAATATGCAAAAGAAACTTGATATGAAAATGAGAAGCTTCATGAAGGAGATAAATCATTTATAATGTTTCATAAAATCCAAAACAGAAAAAGGTTGTTGCTGAGGTACAAAAAGTTATTACTATTATTACTAAACACTACTTTGCTTATTACCAATTTACTGCACAACTCAAGACACTGATGAGAATAGCTCATTACAATTAAACAGTGATCATGTGAAGAATAAAGTTTGATTGATTCTTTTTCTATTGAAATCACAAGCTTAATATTATATATTCATATATACAGGACCAGGCAACCATATAAACAGATGTTTACGTTCTCTTGAATGAGAAAGTGTCATACTAACTTTTAGAACTTTTGTATAGCTCATTACTGGACCTAATGGGATAATTCTTAATAAAAAAAAAAAAAAAAATTGAAATTCTACTGAAGACATGTTTTAAGACATAAAAACACACTTTGCATGATAATTTGTGTCCGGTGTGTTTTTCTTCCTGCACACAAGACGTTTCCTCCTTCTCGGTTCTTAGTGTTTATGCACTGGACGCTTCGAGTTTCCACATCACACTTTCAAACCTGGCTTCCAAACAAGCTATGTGATGTCACAAATCCTGCTCGCCGGTCATCGCACACTCTAAACTGAGACTGAGCACAGAGAGCAACTTTCCAACTTCAGCAGATGAACGTGAAAGCAAACTCTGCACATACATCATTCTGCATAGACGAGTCAAGGAGCAAGAAGCTTTTTTTTTTCTTTTTTTTTGATTGTAGGGGACTTTAATGTTTTTTAAATGTAGGAAAAAGTCATTAAATCCTTGCCCAGAGAAGGCAGATGGTGGTTTTGTTCTGTGCAGAGTTTGCATGCTCTCAACCTCTCTCTCTCTCTCTCTCTCTCTCTCTCTCAAGTATATGTGCACTTCCTCTCTTGGTCCCCAGACTCATGCAAACCTCAGGGAGCTGCACACAACTGTCCATATTCTGACTGAGTTCATATATCTGCCTCTCGACTTTTTGTTCCCTGCACGCTGGGACAGTCCAGCCCTGCCATGACCCTGAAGAGGGGCTTTTAAACAACAGACATGTAACGTGAGGCTGACGCTTTCTGCACAGCACATAATCACAAATGAATCCTGTGTTTCACACCAGCAGACATGAAGCCTGTGGAGGAGTGTGGACACATGTTTTTGATCCCATACTGAGTTCTGACCACGAACACATCGCAGCCTGCACTAGAGCGCTAGAGAGGAAACACAACATGGTTAAAGAGGCACATAAAGACACACACACACACACACACACACACACACACACACACACACACACACACACACACACACACACACACACACCTAGGCAGCAGCCAGAAGCAACAGTACTCAGCTCTGCCTCACAGCAGCATCACCTCCTGACTTCCTCTAAGGACAACAAAGGATAGAGTGACACCAGGAGAGCATGGAGGTGCAGAGGAGAGAGACAGAAAACAGAGAAAAGTCTCTCCTCACACTTCCTGCATGGTTTTGAAATGAGAAATAGAGGAAGAGAGTAGTTCAGGGTGTGAATTTATATCTCTGTGGAGTCGCTGAGAACAGACAGAATTTGTAGAAAAGAGGGCAGGTGAGAAAAGATAAAATGTCAGGAGCAGGAGATGTAAAAGAAGCGGACAGAAGGAGAAAATGAGGTAGTATTGGTGAGTGCCTGTGAAAGGTCCACAGTCTTTGATCCCATGCTGGCTTGTGTATCCATGGCACTGGTTTGTGTAACCATGGTGCTAGCATGTGAAATTCCACACACGCAGCGCCCAGTCGACCCCGGGACGACGCCGACCGCACACATCTCTGACCTGCCACCCAAATATGTCACCAGCGACGGGCCTGGTAGGAGGCGCCGCTGGTCTTAATACTCGTCTGATGTACAAACAGTCAAACACATGGCTGCTGCACTCCATCATGCCGCCGCCACAACTGTCGCATGTGTAACTCACGGCTAATGAGACACGAATGAACATACGTTTACACAATTGCCACATTCACATTCGGAGACTAAAGATCTTAAAAGTGAACATTTAAACAGTGTTTTTTGTTTTGGAAACACTGTTCAGTTGAAGCTTATCCTGACTTCTGCTGTTGCTGCGAGCCGACTCACATTTTCACAGTTCAGAGGTTAATCTGCCATGTTTGCACACCCGGGCCAGATGCCATCTAAAGTTGAGACATTCACAAACACAGCGAGGTGTCATTGGGCCAACGAGCTGCGAGCACTTCATCTGTACAGCAGCGTAACAGAGTCTCAGCCTATCACAGGCAATCTATGAAGGTGAAGGAGGGACAGAGTCTATGTCTGTCTGCTTTTCTTCTCTATTTTTATGCAGTTACAAGATGAAAACCTTTTAACTATTTGCTCGAAATTATTAGTAACCTATAAAATATGAGCTCATTACATGAGTCAGTGCTGCTGAGCGTATAAAGAATGTTTGAGGACAGAAGTGTCATAAACGGAGCGATTACAAGTGATAGTTTGCAGAATTGCTTTTGTTTTTTCTTCACAGTCAGGAGTTTTTGATCCGACGCACCTGTCCGTAAAACCTCACGCTGCGCTGGAACCTGTAGTGAATGTAAAATGTGAAGAAAACAAGACGTGATCTGTTCTCTAAGCATGTGACGGAGGTAAAAAGCTTTGTCCTGAGTACAAATGGATTTTGTTGATCGAAAGGAAGTGAATCCATGACCGTTTTGATGATTTATCAGTATGAAATGCAGAATTTGTAATTTTCTGCTGTCTCAATCAAAAAAAGAACAAACATTTAATTAAATTCCTCTGGATAAAGATAGTTAATAAAGTTTAAGATCTAAAAAAAGTGTAACATAAAAAGTAGGCTTAAAACTGTAAAAAAAATAGTTTATTAAGATTTGAGGTTGTTTAGGTTAAAATGAATGCTAAATATGAATTTCTATGTATTGGAAACCTTTGGGATCGTGAAAGTACACAACTGAAGTAAAAATTTAACACAGTTTATGTCATTTTTATTCCATATTTGGGATTTAAGTAATAAAGTTAAATAAAGTTAAATGTCAGTATCAGTTGTTTTTTCTCAGTCTTCTATGACAATTTGGGGTTTTGGGCTTTTTCTTGGACAACTCAAACTATATAAAGAGAAAGTTGATAAGTCACATTTAGTATTTTTAAAGTAGTGTTTTATGACACTAAGACTGTGTCATTTAAGGCTACAAAGACCTTTAGATATGAATCAAGCCGTTAACTCTTTGACACAAACTCCTACATCACAACAAATGTCCATTTAAGATCGTTAGACTTCTGCAGTGAATTTGGACAAAAGCTTTTCAAGGATTTATTACAGTGCTGGAGGAAGGGAGAGACTACTTTTACTTTTAAGAAGAGGAATTCTTTTTTTTGAAAATAACCAGAACAACAATCGAATCCATCATTACAAATATTATATCATGTTCCTCTCAGGTTTTCCTCAGTCAAAGTTCAGTCGTCTCCTGGGGTTACACAGCGGGCAGCGAAAGGTTAAACTAAAAAAATGTTTTTTAGTTTTTTTTCTTTTTTTTTGCCAACAAGAAATACAGACTGTAAATGCAGGAATCGGACATATAATAATATACATGTGTGTGTTATGTTGTCTTCACTTATCTATGTTGCAAGTGAAGCACATGAATCATGAGATAAGTGGAATGAGGTGGCATCTGGAGCGGCTGAAGCTCTCCAGAGCTGTGAGGCAACGGTAAACGTCAAGGAAAAACTTGCAATACATAACTCTCTCTCCTGCGGAGCAGGTTTTATCTCCTTCTTTTCATCTCTCGGCGCTCGGTGGAAACGGGGAGAGGGTTGGGTCACGGGGCCAGCAGGAGGCTGGAGGTACGACTTTTAGTGCGCGCTGCTTTCAGAGAGAAATTTTAGGGTTTTACGGGGTATGAGACAAGGTCTTAGAGAGCTTTTTAATAAAGCCACCTGGTCCCTTCACCTGCCTGCGTGCTGCCAGAGATTCCTGGTGTGATGTTATTTGGCCATGGCGAACACAGGAGGAAGAGGAGAGTGAAGGGATAGAGCAGGATACTGTAGCTCAGCAGGAACATGAGTGGCATGCCAGGCCTCTCACATCACCGCACAACCCAGCTGAACTCAGAAACCCCTGGAAATCAGTCAAAACGGCACAGCTCAAACCGAAGCAAATTAAATCAAAAGCAATAAACAAGCACCTAATAAAGTAGCCGATTCCCGAGGTGGAAGCTGCCAGAACAGAGGAATGCTTTGTGCATCCACACTACCTGCATCCCAAGCAGCTGGTAACCTCCAACACTCTTGTTTTCTTTGTTGCATAAGAGCAAATCTGACTAGCACACGGGCCTAATCTTCAACCGTAGGATGAGCACAGACAATCCCTGACTCAACCCTGTCTAACCTCGCAATATTCCAAAATTCTTTGATATAGAAGATAAGATCGCTGCAGGATGAGAGGAGGCGGCTAGAGGTGAACTCTGCTCATCCTTCGCACAAATAAAATCAAACTTCCAAAGTTGTGAAACAAGGAAACTTAATGAAACATTTCAGTAAATAAATCGAATTTTGTTTGGATGTTTTGGTCCATGTTTTAGTCCATATTAAGAGAATAAAATACAAATTCATAGTTTGTTCTTATACTTATAATACTTTTACCTGGTTTAAACAGATATTGATGTGTATGTTTTTAGCCTAAAAAAAATCATATTTCTTTAATATTAGTATTACTATAATTGTTATATTTATTCATCATAATGGTTTACTTAATAGTGTCTTTTTATATCAAATTTAACTTCTTTTCTTTCTCTGTTTTACTATTATTATTGTTATTATAGCTTTTAACCCTTCTTCATTGCATTTGTATCTTTATTTTTTTGTGTGCATTAGTCTGAAATTGTTTTTCTAGTCTTGTTCCGTCTTATTATTGGCTCGTTATCTGTGAAGGAGTCTGAACAGCAATAACCTCTATGAATGGTGCTATATAAGTGAAGTTTGGCTGATTCATATTCACAGAAAATCTGAATAAAACTTAAAATATACCAAGAAAACATTCCTCCTTATTTAACTGATAGGCACACAAGTTAAAGACCTTTGGACAGTTGGGTGCAGTCGGTTCATTAGTTGTTCCTTTCAAAACATAATCACATGTTAACCTCAGGGTACAGCAGGGTTTAAAATAGTAATAGTAACATATTTAGTATAATAGAATTATATCAAAGGTTAGCTGGGAAACTCAATCTGGATGAATTTAGGGCCTAATTTTGTAGTTGAGAGAAAAGAGACAGAGATTTATTATGCAGACATACAGACCTGATTCTTATTACTGAGAGATTTTCCTTAAAGGACAAATAGATTGATATGTGTTGGACTCAACAGTTCTGCTGATGTTCCTGTACTAAACCAATACAATCTGTTAATATTAAGACACATGATTTCAGGGAGAGCTGCAACTAACAACTATTTAGTCAATTAATATTGAAGTTTCAATTAATATTGAGTCAATTAATCCATACATTATTGAAACAATTAAGCGGTTGTTTAGTTCATAAAATGGTGTAAAATGTTGATCTGAAAGCTGAAGATTCAACCTAAAATGTTTTTTTCTGTTCAAACCAACAGTCCACAAACCAAAGATCATCAGTTTACTATTATAGAAGACTAAAGAAACTGAAATAATAAAATTTTAGAAGCTGAAACCAGAGAATTTGGACATTTTTCTTCTTAAAATTGACTCATATTGATTATCAAAATAGTTGGCGACTAATTGACTAATCCTTGCACCTCTAATTCCAGATGTTACGAAACTCCTGTTTCAGTCTCACCTGAATCGGCTCCTGAGTGAGTCTCATAGGTCCGATGCATTCCTCTGTAGCTGAAACCTGCGGAGAAGCAGAAAGATGAAGACGCGTGAATCGCTGTCACAAACCTTCAAAAACACAAACACACACACACAAAAGCGAACACTTCTTACCATTTTACCATTGATATCCACCAGCATTTTGGTTTAGCATATTGTTCCCCCCCTGCAAGACCTGTCTGTCCCTGCTGCTTTCAGAGGAAACTACTCAACACAATCGCTGAATAAAACTGAAAATATCTGTTTTACTCCAGAAAGGTTCTGTTCTCCCCTCTGCTGCGCTGTGGACCAAAGATATTCAGATGCAGTATTAGCGGCTCAGAGTGAAGCTGTCCACTGCAAACCTCTTTAGAAGGAATTAGCAGCCAGCCAAGGGAACTCACAGGTTTACTTGCATAATCCTCCTGCAGGAGCAGCACATACTGCTCCCTCTATACCTTTGTTTTGCAGCCTGTAGGGCAGTTTCAACAGGCTTCTTAACCACATGCGTCATTCCGGTGTGAATAAGCAACTCGGCTACATGTGCAACCTTTAAGCATATGCCCACACAGATGCTTCGGATTTCGGTTATTTTTGAGCAAATTATGTTTTTGGTGAGTCATTTTTCTCATTGGAAGTTGTGTCCCAGAATATGCGGTTTAAGCCACACGCATGTTGATGAAGCCACAGGGGAATGTCCGAGTATTAAGGACCGTCTGCAGCGAGGAGAAACATCCAGCCACAAAACAGGAGAGGAGATAAGGAACAAAGGCTGGTGGGGGATTTCAGTTAATTCTACTTGAGGCATGAGCTCCGCAATTATGTGTAGTACGCACAAACTCTACTCAAACACTCACACAGAACCGTATGACTAAAGCAGTGAGGTTGAAACGGGGCGGTGACTCAACCACTAGTCAGTATTATTTATCAGCGGTTACTCTGTGTAATGCTGGACGTGTTTAAACCCACATGTAGTCTCAACTAACCACAGCGACCACTGGAATCAACGTCACCGGCCTCTCTGTGACACACTTCATCGGCCTAATTTAGGCAACTGTGCATCGGCAGGTTACTTTAGGCACTAATGTATTAATAGAGCAATGTTGATAATAATGTCAGACAAAAAAGTCAAACTGTGACCCTCATCCCAACACAAATCTGTTTATCACGACACAAATTAAACATAAGAAACCAAAGAGATTCACAGATAGATCAGATCAGGCTACCGAACTCCTTAATACTAACAACAGAATGAATGAACAACTCTACAACACAGATACTGGATCCAGAAACTAAACACTAAACATCCATCTGGATTGAACATAGAAAATGGAAAAATTAGGTGATTTTTCAATTCTGTACAGTGTCACAGAATGGGACAATAATAAATACAAGACATGAAATTGGCTATTTTGACTTGATTAATCGATCTTTAAGAAGAAAATGTCCAAATTCTCTGGTTCCAGCTTCTCAAATCTGAATATTTTCTGGTTGCTTCTATAATAGTAAACTGAAAAATAGAAGGGGTTGTGGGTTGAGGACTGTTGGTTTGGAGATATAAAATACATTTTAGGTTAAATCTTCAACTTTGGGAAACACTGATCGACATTTTACACCATTTTATGAACAAACAACTAATCGATTAAGTGTTTCAATAATCAATAGGTTAATCGACTACCGAAAAAGTTGTTAGTTGTTGCCCAAATCATTTAACATTCCCATTATCTAAAACCCCCAACATGTTTAATTAATCAGTTAGTTGGTCCATAATAAAACAGTGAAGAGTCTATTTTTTTGTTCTGCCCAAAAGTTTACATCTGAAGTATATTTAGTAGTTAACTACTGTCAGAAGACAAATGAAACCAGAACATCTGACAACTAGAGAAGATAGCATTTTTATCTTAATTCTTTGATAAAATTACCATACCATTCAAATGGCTTGTTATGGTGCCATAAAACCAGAAAAGAAGAAGTTCTGCACATTTAGATCTATGCAATTGTTTTTTTTTTTTTTTTTTTTATAATCAGTTAAATCAGCAGTATTGGTCACAGCTGTGCTGTGTTACTGAGGCTAAGCTGGGAGTTGTAGTTCAGCACAGTGTGTAGTCCTCTTGATTTGCATAAACAACATAGACAAGTAGAAAATAGAATTCAAAGTAAATGAACCTGTGTAATTGTGTAATTTAACTGAAACAATTCATCCTTCAACCTTTGTTTCAGTAACAGCAGCAGTTACTTCAAAGTCATAGCCCTATTTTAAAAAAATATGTCAAGGTAACAAACAAAATCAAGCCCAGTAATTGACTAATTATTCAATAATTCTATGAATGAATCACACACACAGACTCTCCCATGTTGTTGTTGACTTTCACCTTTCGAAGTTTAAGTTTGTAAGTTAAAGTTTGTTGTTTAGTTTGGTTAATTTAAATCTGATCCAATTTTAATATGAAATCCAAAAAATGTTTTGGACATTTTCATAACATCCCAACTGTGATATGTCTCAGACTTTTTTCTCTACCAAAAATGAAATGTTGAGGCATCACAGTATCAGAGTGTTGTGATGTTTTAGCGCTGTTAAAGGTCCTGCATGGTAGAAAAGTAGATGTATCTTTTTCATCATAAGAACGTTTTCTATAAATTCTATCCAGTGGTTCAAAACCTTCAATATACAGAGAAATGCACACAGTCCAGAAACTGAGCCTTAAAACAAGCTGTCAGGTCTTCTGTGAAGCTGTAATGTCACAACTACACAGTCCCCTTTAAATCACGAAGGCTTCAACTTTTGTCATAGAGCAATATATACAGTAAACCTAAAGAACATGATTCATTTGTTCATGAAAATTGATATAAAAGCTAATGGAGCAGATCCTCACACTTTGGATCAGTTTGAGGCCACAAAATGTGCAGAGAAAGGTCAGAACTAAGATTTTATTACCATATTACCAAACCTGAACCTGATGGAGGTGTCAAAAGCTTCTACAGATTTGTGTTGTTCTGGAGGCTAATTGCCTACATGTGTGTATGTATTTAATTTGCAGGACTTGTTGACTGAAACACATGACTGAAACAGGAGTTTGGCCAGAACTAAGCCACTAAAGCTTTGTTTAATAAACTGAAGGTTAATTAATTATTTGATTTAAAAAATATAGGAGAAAGTTGTAGATGTTATTTATACATACAATTTTTATTGGTCCATCCTACTTGAGATCAAATTGTGCTGAATGTGGCCGATTGACTAAATTGACTTTGACTGCCTCTGCTTTAGAGCTTTAGGAGCAGCTGTGTAACAGGGTGTCGAACCCTCTGCTCAGACTCTGAATGTGTTTGTATGGAGCTGCAGGTGCTGGAGAATCCAGTGGATACAGGCGCTCTGTCTAAGGGTCTTTGTTGACAATAGCAGACTTGCGGGATGGTGTCATCACTGTCATGTGGACCTCACATCGCAGTTGTTGTTTGTCTCTAAGAGACTCTTGGCGGTCTGGACAGATCTAACAGGTCTAACGGGGCTGAGCTGGGTCAGTGAGGGGGACCAGCAGCATCTGGACATTCAGTGTTGAAGATAAAAAGCCTTGAAGTGACTGAGAAGACACAAGGGGGCTTAGGAGACTAGAAATACTCAGGTGCTCCTCCGATACGAAAAATAGCAGAGGAACTCCACCCACAGGTCTTGATAAGGCTCCACCCACTGAAGCACCTATGGGTGCTCATTTTAACCTTTGTTCTACACCCTGTTACTATGCCCTGACGAAGGACAATAGGGCTCTAACACTTCGGCCCATGTGGTTTTAAACATATGCTTCCCTTAGCCGTTCACAGCTTTTTTTCTTATCTTGGAGCGCCTCTGCTAATTGCTTTCTTTTTGGGACTGAATCATCGCTGGTTGCTTCAGTGACAACAAGAATCCAACGATGTCAGAGGGGTTGAGGGTTTTTGGCTTCATGAGAAAATGCTGTTTCTTTGAGCTCTGTGCAGCCAGATGTGAAACAGAACAGGAAGAGACTGAAGTGGACAGCTCAGTAATCACAGATCTGGACGGAGATCAGTCAGCGGTTCAGGGTGAAGAGGTAATGGCGGAAGCGCCGGAGGAAGTTATCATAAGACACCAGCTCTTATTAGAGGAGGTGACGAAGACCACTCGGAAGATTTAGGATGGACGGACGAATAAAGAGCCTCTGGGGAGTTAAAGAAGGGCGAAGCGAGAAAGATGTGGAGGAGAAGGAGAAAAGTTTGATTCATGAGGGCTGAGACAGATGAGAAGAACAAGAAAGAGGAGAAACATTCAAATGAGAAGTTAGTGTGTAGAAAGAGGAAAAAGAAGAAAAAAAGAAGAACTAAACAACAGTGAAAAGCCTTAATGTAATTTCCTTGTTGAGAGCATTGCAGACGCCTGATTTACAGCAGATAGATGAGCTATTTTCTAATCCCACTGTTGCAGCGTTTCAGCAGCCAAGTCACATAAACCACAGAACAAACAACATATCCTACAGAACTCAGAGACAAATAAGTAATAAAATGAACATTAATAAAATAAACTCATTAGAAACTGAACTAAACTAAAGGTACTGTAGCATGCTTGTAAGCTATTTTAAAATTTTGGTAATTGATTAATCATTTAACATCATTTTCGAAGCAATTGACAATTCTAGCGGGGCGACGCGGTGGCGCAGGGGTTAGCGCTGTTGCCTCACAGCAAGAAGGTCCTGGGTCTGGGACCTTTCTGTGTGGAGTTTGCATGTTCTCCCCGTGTCTGCGTGGGTTTTCACCGGGTACTCCGGCTTCCTCCCACAGTCCAAAAACATGCTCAGGTTAATTGGTGACTCTAAATTGCCCGTAGGTGTGAGTGTGTGAGTGAATGGTGTGTGTGCCCCACGATTGGCTGGCGACCATCTGGGGTGTATCCCTGCCTCTCGCCGTAACGCACTGGGATAGGCTCCAGCAGACCCCTGCGACCCTAATGAGGAATAAGCAGGTATAGAAAATGACTGACTGGCTGACTGACAATTCTAGCTTCCCAACAAGCAGGAATTGCGGCTTTTCCTTGCCTTATATGAGTTTGAATTAATCATTTTATATTTTTTTATAAAAAAAAAATGTAATCAAAATAATCAGTAGCTGCAGCTCAAACAGTTCTGTGTTTGAAGGGCACAAACACTAATAATCTTAATCTTAATCTCAATTAAAGGGATATTTCAATGATTAAGTGTTTGATTCTCCAATATTGTGGGACCAAATACACACTTATTCCTCATTAGGGTTATGAGGGTCTGCTATAGCCAATCCCAGCACATTACAGGAGAGAGACAGAGATACACCCCAGATGGTCGCCTGCCTATCATGGGGTACACACACACTCACACTGGGAGGAAGCTGGAGAAAACCCACTCAGACACGGGGAGAACATGCAACCTCCACACAGAAAGGTCCCAGACCAAGGAGGTCTTGAACCTGCAACCTTCTTGCTGTGACAACAGCGCTAACCCCTGCTCCACCGTGTTGCTCCATGTTAACTTACATGTAATAGCTGAGGATCATGTTATCATGTTTGGTTTTGTATTGGGGAAGTTCAATGATCTTAATCTGTATTCATATTGGGATTAATTTGATCGCTGCTGTTTATATGGTGGTATAGTTTGCATGATTTTACCCGACAGTCTGAGGACTGATTCTTGTTAACAGAGTGAGTAAAGTACAGTGGAGGAGTTTTTGGTTTTATTTTCAGAAGGAAAAACAGGAAAACTCCCCAGCTCAGGATTTAAAAAAGCTCAGAGTGGCTCCTCAACTCCAAACTTTAATCATTTGATACTTCTTTCACAGCGGAGCCATCTCGCTAATGGAGAAACATCAACATCTCCTGTTGTCTTTGTTTCTGCGAAGCACTTGGCTTGAAAGGTGCTGTATAAATAAAGCCTAACTTATTGAAGCCCAGGTACGTCATGTCGTTGCATACACTGTGTACACTCCACACTGATGCAGATTAAACACTGCTTTCACTGCACGTTTCATGGAGCCATTTACTCTCCAGAAAGCAATAAGCGTAACAGAGTTACGGCATGTTGGATGTGTTCTTTTGAAGGTGTTTTCACTGTTTACAATGATGTTAGATTATAAAGATGACAGCTCAGTTTACATTGTGGCTGGAGAACCCCAAAAATAAAGAAAAGCTGTTTACACTTAACTACACGCCAATGTCTAATCATTTTGAGTAAGTGACAAAGAAACTCAGACTTTCAGTCTGTTTAGAAATCAGCATGACGTTATTGTGGCCTTCAGAGCATTATGTCATCTTCATTTGTATCTGAACCGCGGTGAAATGTTATTTGATTTATTTTGTATATCTGCAGATAAATGCCAAGCCGGCGGCTCATGATATTCCTCATCTCTGTCAGCGAAAGGCCTTGGTGTTTACGTGAATCAGTCCTTCATACGAGGCCTCAGAACATCTTATCAGGGGCAGGTGGCCTTCTGTCAGGCCCACATGGACCTGAGCTCAGCCTCAGTCCACACGCAGCAGTCATCATCTCCTTTATCATTTACATTTCTGTCCTCACTATGAAGTCAGCCATAAAGTCACATCAATCAACTTCTTAATGGAAAACTTCAAATTCGACAATCAGGCTGCCAATAATAGCAGAGACGCCATCACTGTACATTATTAGCCGATCCTCTCGTTTGTACTTTGGAACATTCACTGTTGTTTCTTCTCGCCCGTAATCAACGCTCATAAAACAGAATGAGACTGATCCATCAGCAGATATAAACTCACATCAAATACTCAACAGGTGAACTCCAACCAAGGACAAAGACTCTTCACTGCAGTCTGACCCAGACGCTTCTGATCTTAACAATCTGAACTATCAGGGCACCTCAGCTTATCATTCAACAACCTGCCGTCAGTCAGTGAGGTCGCTGTTGGGTGAAGGAGCAACAGCTGATAAAAAAGGTTGAGAAAGGTCAGAAAGTTCAATGGTTGAACAACACTAGGACACCAAACATGAACAAAGCAAACTTTTGAACATAAAGGTATGAAGCATTTGAAATCATCATATCAATTCTCAACCAATCCTCATAGCAGAAGGTTGCAGGTTCAAAGCCTTGGTCTGGGACCTTTCTGTGTGGAGTTTGCATGTTCTCCCCATATCTGTGTGGGTTTTCTACAGGTTCTCCAGCTTCCTTCCACAGTCCATAATCATGATGAGGTTAATAGAAGACTCTAAATTCATTGTAGGTATAAATATGTGAGTGAATGGTGTGTGTCCAACAATAGGCTGGCAACCTCTCTGGGGTGTATCCTTGTCTCTCACCCAAAGTACAATGGGATTGGCTCCAGTAAACTCCCATGACCCTAATTAGTAATAAGCAGGTACAGAAAACAAACAGATGCATGAATACTATAAATAAGTTTACATGACACCTAAAGAAAAAAAATGCATTAGTCTGATTGGTTGGTTAGGGTCTGGCCTGCAAAGACTAATCAAGCTAAAACCAAAGATCAACTGACCAATTTTCAAAAAATATGCTGTGACAGTCACTCTTTGGGGTCTTTTGTGATGCACTCCCACCACACAGAATATATATATATATATATATATTCTCTATTTCGCTGCTCTCGCTACTGAACACGTGTTCTGTCGAGATGGGCTACATGTCGAGTTGAGATAACTAGTGCTAATATGCATGCCCAAGACCCCCAAGCACTGTTACAGATTAAAAGCCAGTCCATTGGAGTTACCTGAGGGACAAGAGAAAATGGATTCAAAGAAAGGCAGAAGTAAGTAACATTTTAAAATGTGTATTTGTTTTATTGTATGTTTTAATGAATTAAGCATGTAAGAAATGACATGTGCATGTTATATTCAGAATATAGAAAATCAGAATACCTATGACACATGGTAATAGCTTGGAGAGCATGTAGGCATTAACTTCTCAGTAACTTATTTCTTCTTATATGTATTCAGTCACATGGAACTGAATGCTTAACATTTCATTTTGAAGTTTGCAGAACAGTTTCTGGAAGATGTAGACATCACTTCTATCCAGACAAAGCCTGTAGAGGTGTTAAAGGCTTGATGGGAGGTTACATGTGCCTCCTACAGGCAGCACAGATGGGATAAATTTCACTCCCTGATCATGTGTATATATTGTGTATACTGTGAATGTGTATATATTTTGTAATCTTTTCTACCTTTAGTGGGAGCCTTATTTGAACAGAAGATATAGGCCTTTCAAAATGAGCTCCCTATACCCAAATTCATATAAATAATTAAAACCCTATTTGATAGCATAACAATACTGTTGAAATGAACTACAACCTACCGCATATTCATGCAAATGAATTGAAATTTTATATAACTAAGGTGTAAAGTATGACTACCATGCGCAAACAGCATGAAACCTGCTATCTCTAATCCAAAGAAATATCTTCTAAACTGGGGAGAGTACCTTTATTTGATATATACAAATGTAAAGGGAAAAAAACGTAATGTAGCTTATTCCAATAGGCGTCCATCGTGAATCGATGGACGCTACTGTCGATTTAAGATGAATTTATACTTTTACGTATGTAGCTGTGCCGCTGACGTGACACAAGTATTGAGCATTCGAAGTTCTGCATTGAGGAAATTTGTTTCTTTGATGAATTCTTGCTTCCTGCCAGGCAAAAAAAAAGAAAGTCTGGTACAAGACAGAAAAAAACAGGCAAAAAACACATCTCCTTAAATAACACATATTCTGGACTGTATGTGCCAGACTTTTTTTCTTTTGCCTGTTTTTTTCTTTTTTGTACTGGACTTTTTTGCCTCACCATAATACTCCTTCATACAACCAAGATGTTTGCGGCTCATCGATATTGAAGACCAAATGCTTTTATTGCAAATGTTGAAGCGCAGGCAACAGTGAAGCCGTTTGCAGAGGTAGCATGATTTTTCCCGGTGGCCACTCATGGTACTGCAACAAAAAAATCCCATGGGACCCAAAAAGAATTTGTCCCATAGCAATAGTAAAAGAGAAGCCTATAAACCTGTTGACAGGACGGTCATGCTGTGTGAGTGAGGATGTTTATTTATCTATTTATTTTTTGGTGCCCATTTTTTCAGTCCGGTATCCGGTGTTATAATAGATCCATGGGTCTGCCTCAACGCCGTAGCTACAAATGCAGAAGTATAACCTAGGCTTCAGTCGAAAAAAGAAAGCAGCTTCTGATTGGCTGTTGTCCGTGGTGGTTCAGAATCCACGGCTGCAACCGCCATGTGATGAACTCCTTAATGAACTCCTTAATGAATTCATGTTTCCTGTTTGACTATTACACCTTTTTTTTTCATGTAAATTTGAAACTATTGTGCAGAACTTGTGTCTCCATCTTCTGTCAGTTTGCGAATAATTCCACAAACTCTGTGGACAGCAGCTTACACCAGACTCTGCTGTAGCTGACTCTATAACTGCCGCAGCTGCAAGGCGTTGGATAACTTGGTTTGAACAAAATGACTCATTTCACTATCAGAATTTGATCCATTTGGCCTGATTATGCTCAGAGAGTCCAGCATGATTAAATTATTTCATCCACATTCAAGTTATCACCTGCAGGTCTCTGGAGAACATGCTCTGATGATAGAGAATGAATTGGTCACAAATGAGGGGGATTGAAGCTAATCTAAGCTATCTAATTTGATCAAAGTTGTATTTAAAAGTATTTAAGAGAATCCAGCCCGGTGAAAAAAAATAATATGTGTCTGTATTATTCTTACACTGGCTGAAATTTCAATCAAGGCTTTCTGACAGTAATATATTAGATTTTTTTTGGATTTTCACAAATGAAATCCACATTTTGAGATGTAAAAGTATATAGTCAACACTCAACACTCAGCATCCCTGGTACTTGGTCATTCTTCTGTACATGTCACTGCAGGGAAAAATGACTGTGCCCAATAAAAATGTGGACTACGCTCCAGTGAGATAACATGCATGTAAACACACACCTACGGGAACTTCCTCGCATGTAAACACCGATCACAGTCCAGCATTCAAACTATTTTCCACTTCACAGCCTGGGTGACATTCCTGCTCTCACACATCCAAACTCACCAAGACGCTGCTGTTCTCTGCTCAGTTTCCAATCAGATTGGACACTGAAACTCTAAAACAACAGAAAAAACTGTTAAATCTCTTCTCTGTTGTTATTTTTTTAAGATGGTACATACATAACATGCTAATTACAGCCAAATCGGACCTGTTAAAACACTATATGTACATACAACTTCTCATTTAAATATTTTAGTTTTGACTGTTGATGAGAACAAAGATTACAGCTCATAAATGTTCACTATTAACAACTTTAACTGCAGCAGCATGAATACAGGTTAACACTGACAGCACCTGTACTATGTATTTGCTACACTGACAGTGAGAAGGTGATTTTTTTTTAGAAAACAAAACAAAAAACAAAACATAACTGTGTTGTTGTATTTTATGTTTCACTTATTTTCTCTGCAGCCTGATTTATAAGACTGAGAGTTGCAGCAGACCTGCAGTTTTCTGGGAGTTTGTTCCAGATGGAGCATAAAAACTGAACGCTGCTTCTCCATAAAGTTTTATATTACCACACACCAGGGTACATTGTAGAGTAAGCAAAGCAGTGAAATGAGGGTCAGACTTGCAGCAGGGCAGTAAAAGAAGAGTAAAAAAAATAAAACTTAAAAAAAAAGAATTACGATATATGAAAAATGTCACATATGGCAGAAAATATTGAGATATTTCATTATATATAGATAATCGTCCAGAGTGCAGAGTGTAGTACATTTAAATTAACAAGCAGTACAGTAACAGTAAACAGCTATTTTTTCAATAAAAAAAAGCAATTTGAGACAATTTTAAAGCAACAAGTTAGAACAGGGTTAAACTCACAACCTCCAACATGGAAGAACATCGACCATCTCACTGAGCTAATTAACATGTGACAAACACATGTGGCTTTATACACTGACTGAGTTATCACGGGGCAGAACAACAGCTCTTCATGCAGGGGAAACAGATTCCAAAAATTCAAGTTTTGAGACAAAATTCTGTAAATAAACATATAGATCTAAATCTAGACAGTATGGAGATGTTTTTTTTAGTTTGTTTTTAGCAATTGATTGGCATCATAATTGAAAAATACTGTTTAAATATCAAATGTTTTGCATTTAGTACAATTGTGTACATGTAAGAAACTTCAAAATGTTGTCATGAGATAAAATTGTGTAATTTTTCAAATCATCATCTACCATATTTTCAATTTTCTTAATTTTGTTTGTGGTCAATAAGGATTTATTAACCAAGAATATAAAAATATGAGCTTATTGTAGTAGTTACAGTCAATAGTTTGATGCACTGTACTGAAGCATCAGCTTTTGATTAATATGAAAACACTGTAGTTCCTGTGTGCAGGAACATCTGAAGATGCTCTGCGTTCAGTTTGGGGTCAATTTGGCTAAAATCTTGACCAAACTCATGTTTAAACAAAGACATGTTTAATAAGAGTGACGGACTCGATAACTTGCACAAAGGTTAAATGTTCTTAAAGTTTCTTCAGTAATGGTGATGGCTGTGAAGCAGTAACATGTATGGTTCATTTGTTATGAATTTGAAAAGATTTTATCTAAAACACTTGCAAAAGGGCCACCATCAGGATTATTGGCTCGTGTTTGTAACTGAGAAAACTGATTTGAGACTGGACCTTTCTGCAAAGTTTGATGATTTTCGCCCCTTTTGGAAGTAGAGTTTCGTCAGGAGAAGAATAATCATACACAAGAAAACAAGATGTGTCATATAAACTGACAGCTATTGATAACTTTGAAAAAGAGAGCGCTAATACAGTCAGCGGATTTCCTATTAAACAATCCTGAAATATGCTCCAGAAAACATAGGAAAAGACTGAGCATTAATGCTACAGTCACACTCAATTCATGTGTATGTGGATCAGGGCAGATTTACAATAAGACCCACCTCTTTCACTTCTGATAAACTCTGACTGGGTAAGCAAGAGAAAAAAAGAGAGAGAGGGGGGGGATGTCCTCTCATTCAGGAAATATTCCTTGTTTATATTGTTGCTTCTATAACTACACAGCAAAGTGACAGTAGCAGCAGAGAAGAAGTGATGCAGCTTGACTTGACCTTTGTTTTAGTACATAAGCCATGTTAGCTCCCAGAGTTTATGTTTACAGCCCTAACCCACGCTATTTCCTGTCTCCCCCCCACCACACGCAGACACACACACACAGACACACACAGGCTGAGGATGGGTCTGTCCCACTTGTGACTGGACAGAATTCAGGATTTTTAAGGATGCTAAAAGTTTATCTTCCTCATGTTACCGATTAAGCTCAGTCTTCCATTGGAAACATGAAGCAGATTGAGATTTGTTCACTCTGGAGAGTTTTTACAAATATGAATTTGAACTTGTGAAAAACTGCTGGTTCAGCGAATGGAAATATAAACGTTCTTCATATTTCAACTTTCAACAACAGACACAGGGGATCGATAGTTCAACATGTGCTGTTCATCCTGTGTTGTTGAGCACATGCTGTAACAGTGAAGTGTAAAAACAAGAGGAATGGCCTGTCATGCTAAAAATCACTTCCTAAAAGATGTAGAAAATACTGTATATATATATATATATATATATATATATATATATATATATATATATATATATATATATATATATATATATATATCCAATATATCCAATACTGTAACTACTGTAGTATTAAAAATACTAAATGATCATGAAAATACTGTGCTGACTTTGTCTACAATCAGATGTGTGACAAAACTATTAAAAACTACATTCAGAAGTTTTTATGGTGCATTTTAATTTGCAAATGAACATGGCAAAAATGTAGATTTTAATTTCTTTTTGATTATAAGGAAGAGTAGCTGTTCTATAAATATGGTTCAGAAAGCTCAATCAGAGAAACACACACAGCCCGTATGTGGAAACTGAGCTTTAAAACCAGCCGTCAGAACTTTAACGAAGTTGTGATGTCACAACTATACAGAGCACAGACATTCAAATCAGCCAATCAGAAGAGAGGCTCATTAATATTAATGAGACAGACATAAACGACCTGTTCTTATACTTCCAGAGAGAAGCCTCAGAGAGGAGATGTTTAACTATACTGAGATGATTTTTAGTTCTTAAAACCACAAAATATATCTTGTTAGTGACATCACAACTTAAAATAAAACACAGGAAAGTGTAAATATGTGACCTTTATAATATAATATCTGCACTGTGTTGACTTTATAACAGTCAACTGTGTAAAAACAAACAAACAAAAGCTGCAAACAACATGTGAATATTAGCTTTCTGAGTGGTTTCTTTCCCTTTTCTAGCCTTCAGACGCTGGTCGTTATTTCTCTGTTCTTCTCCTCCTGAGTCTCTGTCAACATCGTCTCCAACCAGCATAACGTGTGTTTGTTGTCATCATCACATTGGTCTTTTTGTACTGTGGGCATGTTTCTCTCCGGGGGGAGGGGGGCTTCTATTCTGTCACATGTCTTGCGTATTTATTTATTTGATTGTGTCATTTTTTGTGTGCACAAACAAAATAAACAAATAAAACAAAGTTATTTTCTGTAAAGACAGTGTTGCCTAATGTTTTTTTTTTTTTTTGGAGAACAGACCCTGTATCATTGATCCAACAGACTCGTGCATGTTCCAAACGAGCAGGGGTGATGATGAACTGTTAATTCCTGCTAATTCCTGTTAACTCCTGCTCTGTCTATATATTGGTATAAGTCAGTAACTGTGTGAGCGGCCCTGCAGGCCACCAGCATCAGCTCCTTCACATGTGACTGTTCACACTCCTGCCGCACTGACCAGAGGGGTAAACAAATGACTTGTGTTTATAAAACATGCACACACGCGTGCACACACGCACATGCACGCACACGCACACACACACACAAACACACACACACACAGGAGCGTGATCAACACGATGGCAGATTATCAAGATCCTGCAGGGGAAGGCAGATGGTTTTAATAATAAATGGTATCATTGATCCTCGCTCAGTCACCGGGGACGAAAAGGAAACCACACACACACATGCACGCGTGCGCACACACACACACACTCACACACTATCTGTGCCACCATGAACTCATGATACAAATCTATGAAAGGTATTAAATCACTGGGTTGAAATATTATTAAGCCACTGCAAAGTGTTGTATGATTACTGCTGCTGATGAAAAGCATCCTGTTAGGATGACTAAATATTTTCATTCATTCCACTAACTCACATTGCGCCAGTTGACTTCCATATTAGGACCAAACAAGACAAGAATTGGCCAAAAATGAATAAAAAGTGAGACTGTACAGTCAAAGTGCATAACTCTAAGTCTATATAAAGGCTTAGAAATTACATTATATTAAACAAATGATCCAGGAATGTTTAATAAAGGCAGTTTTATTAAGCAGATAAAAAATGTTAATATAAAGTGTCTTTATTTTACAAGGTTTGTAAAGTGTTTGATTGTGTCTGTAGTAACAGATTATAAATCTAATATTGTCCTGAAAGGGTTAATCTGCTGTTAGGGTCTGATGACATGATCATCTGCTGCACTGTTTCCTAACAAAACACAGCTAATATCCTCCAGGGTTCCATCATAAATATGAAGAAGTATCTGTTCACATGCTCCTCATGAGAGGGATCCATCAACAAGTGGAGAAAACACCAGTAATAGGATCAGACGTGTTGGACGTGTACACACAACTCCACAAGTTTATGACCTTTACGCTGAAGTTCTGATCCCAGAATGTGTTGTAGGTGAAGAACATCTCAGAGTGAAATGTTTAAAACATCAGTCATGTGTCTGTATGAGAGGTTTCTCGCTGTAATTATTCCTCCTGTTCTGGCAATAATAGGATTCACAGGCATTGTCCAAAAAGACATTTATCAGTTGAACTGAAGCGTAAAGTTTGAGTTATCAAGTGGATTTCTGCCTCACGTTCAGTCTGTAGCATCAAGTTCCCTCTTTGTTGTCCTCTGTTGAGCTGTGGTGAGGTACAGAAACTAAAGGATCTGATCTGATTTGACTCATTTGGATGCTGAAGATTCATATAAACTTCAGATCAACTTTTAAATACATTGTTGTGGATTATTCCTCCATCACTTACACTGTAAGGCCATTATAAAGCACTGTCTAAATGAACCTCTGAATGAACCTGCTTCAATGTTCATGCAATGATTGGAGAAATTGTGACCTCCTCTATATGTATATATATATATATATATATATATATATATATATATATATATATATATATATATATATATATATATATATATATATATATACAAACAAGATTGAGATAGCTTTTTCAGATAGTCATAAGGGATGAATTATCATCACACACTTCACCAGCTAAGGAGACACTAAGAGAAGTTGTTATAAAAACAACTTAATTTTAGTTTTGTACCTTAATAAATTTAATTTATTAGCTATAAGACATCATATCTTCCATGTATGCATCTGGCGACATCAACTTCCAAGTTGCATGAGACAGGAAACAGTTCTCAGGATCACTTTTTCTCACTCTTTTTCACATCAAAACCCTAAAATTATACCACACACTCATCTGATACAAGTTTTGAAATTGTATGTAACCAATGAGTAAAATAATCATGTATTCTATCATAGTTTTTTCTTATGGATGGGATTAAAGTGAAAATAAGTGTTTTATGATCCTCCATATCCCACTTTGAGAAGCACTGGAATCACAACAGTATTGTTCAAGTTGTCCTTTATATTACAAGGTTTGACATCTTCAGAGAAAATATCCTTTCTTACAATCACAGGACAGATGTTTTATTCGTAAGTCATGCAAAGTAACTAAGTAGATATACTCAAGTACTGCTTAAGTACAGTTTTGAGATACGTCCACTCCACATTTCAGAGGCAAATATTGTACTTTTTACTTCATTCACCTGACAACTAACTTTAGTTACTTTTTAAAATGCGTGATATTAATATTATACATAAATGAATAGACTGTAATATTCTGGTATATTTCATTAAATTGTCACTGCTTTCTTTTTAAAATTTCCTTTGTACCTTGTGTGAAAGGTGCAAAAGTTTCTCAAATTGACTCAGATATTAAAATGCACTGAGTGGTTAAAGGTAGGCTATATAACAGTCTGTATAATAAGTCTATACTTTTCAATACATAAAGTACATTTTGCTGATAATACCGCTGCACCTTTTCTTAAATTACACTATTTCTACTTGTAATTGAGTATTCTTCTACAACAGTATTTCTACTTTCACTAAAGTATCAAGGAACTTGAATCCAGGTCCATGTTAATCTGAATAGTTTTTATTATTAATAATAAACGACTCATTCATGTATTTCAGAAATGTGCAACATACACACACACACACACACACACATACAGACAGTCTCGTATTAATTATAATGGCTGCAATGGATGAACTATAGTCATTACAGTAATTTAACAGGCTTGTGGCCTCCGCTGGTAACAAAAAAAATCAACAACCTCGTCGCGTGCGCCTTCCCCGTTGTTGTTATTGTTGTTGTTGTGTGTACCTTGACGCTGGTGTGGCTGGTCTGGGTCTCGGCCTCGATGCGGATCTGCCCCCCGCTGGTCTCCCTGCGATCCCGGCACGAGTTGTTGCGCGCGTGGCGGCTCTGGTAGGTGATGACGGGCGGGTTGATGCTCTCCGCGGCGTCGGTCTTGATGAAGAGCCCGTGGAGCGCGGCCGCGGTGCCCTGAGAGATGGTGGTGGTCTGGTGGGGCGAGTTGGACTCGTCCGAGTCTCGGCAGTAGATCACGCCGCTCTGAGAGACGTGGATACTGGGAGCGCAGCCCATACCTCAGCAGCCTCAGCGGCGGCGGCGGCGGTGACGCGGCGACGCGCCTCCGGAGTCGGATCCCAGATTAAAAAAAAAAAAAAAAAAAAAACACAGCTTGGGTACCAGCTTCCTGTCTCCTGCTGCAAACACGCTGTTCCTGGATTCTCTGTCTTCTCACACCTCCGTTAGAGCACATGAAGCGAAGGGAGACGGGATGGGGCTTTATTTCTGATCCGGTTCCTGCTCGATCCGCCGCCGCTACTGTCGGATCCCGGGATTCATGTGATGTGAGTGATGGCTGCGGCGCTAATGACTCAAATGAATAAACGGAGCTTGATCACCTGGCCGCGCGGATTCTGCGAGTCTCATCATCTTCGTCCTCTTCATCATCTTCATCCTCTTCATCCTCCGTTACTCGCAGCCGCGTTTCAGGCCCGTTGGACCGAACTGGTTCATGAAATCTCCTCCGACTCTACTTTAGTGATTCTGCTGCCGGATCATTGGCCGCGGTCCATCTCCTCTCCTCCTCCTCCCCCTCCTCCTCCCTCTCTCTATCACACTAACATTAAAACCCCTGCTATCTCTCCATCAGGACCCTCTGACCCCCCAGAGTCTCTGCTCTGCCTGCAGGACTCATTCCAATAACTGAATTCAACATAACCATTAAAAAAACATCTTCTTTTATTCAAATTTCCTAAAAAAAACACTGTAAATAGTCAAAAATCATCTGATTTCTTCTGATGGAGATGACCCGTTGAGATCTGATCATCCTGTAACTCTGTATATTTATATTATATCATTTATATTTGATGTTATTTTATACATCAACTCAACTATGTCATGTAATGTAACATAATAAATACTTTTACTTTAATATGTTAAGTATGTTTTGCGGCATAGCAACAAGTAGTTAATGTTATTGTAGTGTTTTTTATGTATTTTTACACTTTTAAAGGATCTGAGTAGTTTGTCCATCATTGGCTAAGAAGAGAACCATAAGCACCAACATTGTGAAATAAGAAAGAAAAGTAGTTTTGTATTTGTTTTCCAATTAATTAATTGCATTATAATGTCAAAAAATAATGAAAAGTCGACTAACAGTCCAAAATCCATGATACTTTGCTTAAAACATATTTAAATTATGAATCATTGATCAAAATATATCATTAGTAGTCCATTTATCAAACAAGACAGCTAGTAAATTAATGGAGCATTCAGATAAGTTTCAAATACTAATGCTGGGTTTATGAATTGGAACAAATATGTTTGATTAATCGTTGGTTTCTTCACCCGATGGCGACTCCTCAACCAGGAAATGACAAATATAAATCAACAGCTAAACAGCGACAAATCAAACAACACAGAGCAGGCAGCTGCAGCTGTAGCAGCACAATGGAGCAGAAACAACCAAAGACTTCTACAAACAGTTCACATCAAAGAAGAAATGAAGAAAATTCTGGAGGCTCCGTCCTTCTGGACCCGCCATTGTTCTTATTGGATTTGACACCTGAACATCTGGACCAGTGTTATATTATGATGATGCTTGCAAGAAAAATGATTAATATTAATTGGATGAAGCCTAAACCTCCAACGACTGTTGGGTGGAAACAAGAAGTCAGACTCATGTGTGCGGGATGGAACATGTGACTGATACTGAAACTGACCTTTAAAATACAGCAGTTATTGATTATCTTTGATACGAATAATCTGTTCATACATAGCCTGTTGTAAAGGTGCTATGCTATTTTATTTATATGTGCATATATGTCTGTAAGTGAAGCCAAATCTCAATTTGAAGTGGAGAAACACATTATACATTACAAACCAAAAGTTGACTTTATCAGCAATTACTATCTTCGCCTTTAACGAACCATTAATGAAGTTAGTTTTATCATCATTAACCTGTAAGACTGTTCTCTTCATAAAGGGTCTGAAAGGATTTAAATATCTCCTTAATATGAAAGGGAATCATTGGATGCACCCAGAAACTGGCTTCTCATTGGTCAGGAAACGGAATAATAACTTAATTTTTAAAGATCCTCTAATGCTTTGTACCTTGAAGCGAGTTCAGAGGTGCGCTGCATGTCGGTGCAGGCCCAGCTCGGTTTGGGGAGTTTTAGCAAAGCATATAATTTCGGTGAGTGACACTGAACAGACTGTCAGCATCACTTCATCCACAGTTTAGCCGCATGAGCCACAAAACCATACAAAGAGTCAGATTTGATGAATTGAGTCTGTGGGGATGATCCCTGGGGACAGATACCTTAGGAATTAGAGATGGAAAAGTAGCCGGTTGTACACTTTCTGTAAGTCAACGCACAAACTGAAAGGGGGGGGAAGCCACATTATGAGCTGTACTGTTGCATTAAGGTAAAGAAGATAAACAAATCTCAGTTACTGATTCATTTGTGTGGACAATAGGTCTTATTCAGCATGTTCAGCACTATTAAACATGTCGTGGTGAGACTGCAGCGCGCCCCCTGCTGGCAGCACCTCTCACACAACCTCAACTTATGTTATATTATAGATGAGCAGCTTTCTGTCAAACCAGCAGCCAGGTGAACATATAAACTGCTCAAAAAGTCTCCTCAAACATGTCAGAAACACATCATACTGCACCACGGTCCATTTCTTTATATATTAAATAGGCTACAGCTCTTATTTGTAGTTTACAACCTGGCAAAGTTGGCAAAACCTGCCAAGAACTTTCCCAAATAAGCTTCGTTGTCGTCCGTTTTGACGCAGTTTCAGCACTTACGCTCAGATATTACCTCACATTATTCAGAACTGATAGACATGGGTATTTTAGTCATGTAAATCAACTACATATATAAGCTTTCTTCAGTTTTAGAGTTCTTACTTTTCTTTGGAAAAGTAAAAAAAAATTTTCGAGTTAAATAAAAAAAATGTATTTCCAGCTTTACGTAGAACCATACAGCAGGAACTTCCTGACAAAAAACATTATGTAATAATATGTAAGGCTGGAGAACAAGTTAGACTCTAAAATACAGTGATTCATGGCATCACTCCGCAGTCTCTCGTCCACATAGTTCAACATCTCCATTACGCGCGTCAAATCTTATCCCAGTATTATAATTAAACCTTTGGCTCGTTAAGATTTGTTGCAGTTGATGTATATTTATGTGTGTTAACCTATTGACAATCAACATTAATAAACAGATTCTTATACAATGATAAGAATTCTACTTTAAGTTGTGTTTTTTATTGTTTGCGAGAAGTCATTAGTCCAATTGGAGCTCCTACCTTTCTGGGTCCATTGGGAAAAGCAGTTTCCTCTGTTGACAGTCCACTCATGTCTTGTTTCTCCTTTACTGCGAAATTACAACGATGGGGAACAATCAGGATTCACGCACACACGCGCAGTGACGCATCTGATAACCGTGTAAATATGTACGGACTCCCGCAGGTATGGAGCAGCGGCTACTTGGCTGCTTAGATGTCGAACCTCTGAACTTCACAACCTGCCTCCACACTCGGTGTCCGGGCGGCCCTAGTGTCCTAAATCACATACCAAGTTTTCAAATGTCTCATTTATATATATTTATCTTTTTTTAAATCCATTTTTGGGAAATAAAGACCTTATACAAGCAGTGGAGAATAATCTACTGCAGTGCTACACTTCATACTTCTGCTTCATTTCAGTAGCAAATATTGTAGTTTTTCTCTACTGCATTAATCAGAGTTGCTGTGCAGATGAGGGCCAAGTGATATTTGCCTATGGAGACATTTGACTTTTAATATCTACGTTTTGCTGATAGTACTTTATTAAGTATATTTTATTATCTTATATTAAAGATCCCCTCCAGACATGTTTTAAGATGTATATAAAATAGTCTACCTTGATTAATTATGTCTTATATGTTTGTTTTTTGTGTTTTGTTTTTTTTTTTATTTTCAACAAAGGTCAATTATATTATGAAACTCTATAAAACAACATCTACTCCTTCTTCCTCATTAAAATACCAGCATCTATGAATATATAAATATTTAATTTGAGAACAGCTGGACACAAGATGTCTCCTACTTCACTGTAAAGTCTCCGTGTTTGTGCTCTGAAGGCTTCAGTTTTCCTAAATGTGTAAATTGAATATTGGACCAGCTTCAGGACAAGTTGTGATGTTTGAAATTGTATTTTTAATGAGCGGCAAGAAACCTTCGCCTATCAACGGTTGAATGTAGAAACTCACATATACACTACGTTCAAAAGTTTGGGGTCACTCAGAAATGTCCTAATTTCTGAAAGAAAACAACTGAAAAGAACTGAAGATAACTTTAAACTAATCAAAAATACAATCTATACATTGCTAATGTGGTAAATGACTATTCTAGCTGCAAAGGTCTGTTTTTTTGGTGTAATATCTACATAGGTGTACAGAGGCCCATTTCCAGCAACTATCACTCCAGTGTTCTAATGGTACAATGTGTCATTGCATCAGAAGGCTAATGTATTTTATATTTATTTTACAACTCATGGTGCTAAATAAAAGTGTGACTTTTCATGGAAAGCACTTAATTGTCTGGGTGACAACGTTTGAATGGTAGTGTTCAAAATTCTGCACAGAGAAGCTCCAACTTACAACTATAGGAATAAAAGGTGAAAATAGTGTGTATATATGGAGATTATCTACATATATCGTTTCATTTTGTGAAGATGTTCGTATAAATCACTTCACATTTTGTATTTGACTGTACTAGCAGAGAACAGACACCACTATATCTGATGTGGCACAGAGGGCCTGAACCAGGACTGAAACCAGTTTGAGGAGCATACACATAATCATAGAATCATAGTATGAGATTTGAACTTTTCTATAAATATCTCTCGAACCTAAGACGCTGCTTCAAATCTTCTTATGGGAGGAAAGATGTGTTACTTTACATTCTGGACCATAACAACATGTCAGTGATGATGTTTCACAGTCAAATGAATAAACCTTTAGATTATGGGCCAATTTTTAATGTTCCAGAAATGAGGTTTGAAGGAGATGTGGGCGCCAGCTGAATCAGTTTTTCACAAGAGATTGTCATGTTTGATGGTCACTGTCAACACGGCTGAACCAGGACGAGCTGTCAGCTGCCTGTGTAATTGAATTGGTTCTTAATCCTTCAATATGCCCCAGATATATAATCAGCATTTGATGTGCTTCCCTCAGATTGTAGATTCAAAGATAAAGAGGACGGAAATATACACATGAATATACACATATAAACCAATAGATATGCAACTTTTTACTTCTTTAGCCTCACTATGTTGGTCAGAATAAAATATCTCAACAATTACTGGGTAGATTCATGATCCTCAAGAGGATGAATCCCTCCGACTATTGATAATCCCCTGAGTTTTCCTCTAGAGCCACCACAGGATTCACCCTTGCGGTTTTCAGTATGACTCTTAGACTGATTGCCATGAAATCTGGAACAGAAGTCCACATCCTCCTCAGGATAAAAATCTAATCTTTAGTAGCATCCTCAGGTCAAAATGTCAATTTAGTCTTTATTCAAAACTCATGACATTCTCAGCAGCATTTACCTTGTGTTTATTGCTAATTAGTGAATGTTTTCATTCTAAGTTACCGAACACTAGGGGTTGGGCTGCAACTAACAACTATATTGACAGTCTATTAATCTATCAATTATTGAAAAGATCAATCGATTAGTTGTTTGGTTCATGAAATGGTGTAAAATGTCAATCACTGTTTCTGTCAAAGCTAGAGATTCAACCTAAAATATTGTTTTTTGTCCAGACCAACAGTCCACAATCCAAAGATCATCAGTTTACAATTATAGAAGACTAAAGAAATGATCAGATTTGTCAAGCAGGAACCAGAAAATGTAGACATTTTCTTAATAATGATTCAAATCTATTATTTAAATCAAAATAGTTGGCAGTTAATGTAATCGATTGCAATTATCCGATTACTTGACTAATCATTGCAGCTCTATTGAACATTATATATATGTCTGCTGTGCTAAAATACAGCCTGAATACAAACATATTACTTTTCTAATTGAGAAGACATTGTCATGTCCAGTATTAAGGAAATTAATAAGGAAATACATAATTTTAATCATTTTTATGTGCGTACATGTACAACAGCATAAAATCTAAAGTAAACAAAAAAAAGGTAAGGAACTACAAAGAAAATAAGTAATAAGAACCACACAGTCAGCTGACACTAATCCTATAACAACAAGGAAACACAGTAAAAGCGGAACTATCATGAATTATTTAGACATCATGCGATGACAATTTCCTTCATAAATGAGCAGAAGATAGAGATCATGATAATGTGAACTGTGGCTTATCTGAGTTTCACACTGCAACACATTCGCTGTATTTCCTTTACGCTACACTTCACTGATGTCCTCAGCATGTGTGTGTGCTGCTGACGTGAAGGGAAAAAGCTTATATAATAATCATACTGTACAACAGTGTGTGGTCTGCATAACTGTGAATGTTACTGCAGAGCAGATCAATCATCCCCCTTGTGGTCACTGAGTGAGACTCACTGCCCAGGATTCAGGTATTTTATGGGCATCAAACACACACACACACACACACACACACACACACACACACACACACACACACACACACACACACACACACACACACACACACACACACACACACACACACACACACACACACTCCTGCAAAGTTGATGATTCTAAACACAAACTTACAATGTCTTTTCTGCCATTTTTTTTGCTTCCCAAGTCATTCTAGAAATTCTGCTGGTTTTAAAGGAATTGCATTGTATGTGATGTGGGTCTAAATCCTTCATCCTTTATAAAGACACAGAGATTGATGTTAATGTGAGATTTCCACAGGCGGAAACTCTCTGTCTTCTTCTGTTTTTTATTTTTTTTTCAAAGATTCCTCCTGTATAACCACATATTTCCTTGCTGGGCTGAGTGGTTGGAGAGGAGCATGAATGTATTTTTATTTAACACAGACTCACCAATGTTGCTTAAGTCGCTTACAGTGGAATAACTTTAAGAAGGGCTCTCGTACGGCTATAATCAGAGAAGAGACATATTCCCCACTTTCAGGTGCCCGCAGTGTGATTTAATGTGTATCTTCTAATAAAATCATCAAGATGTTCCCTATGAGGCTCATTCTCCCTCTTCAGTGTTTCCTTTTACTCCAAATGTGTATTGACTCTGCTGCAGTGTGTGAGTCCTTGGGGGGACATTAGGGGGATCCTGTTACGTAAATTACTGTCCACAGGGGAGTTAATGAGGAACTATTAACTCCCATCAAGAACCAGTCATTGATTTATCATGTTTATCTGTCATCACCTGTTACAACCTGCTGGGGTTTTATCCATCATAAAAAAAGCTGAATATCAAGTTATCAGTGAAGAGTCTGATGTGCATGGAGGTGTGTGGTTATACTGCGGCAGTGTGGTTGTCTTGTTATTAAGGAAGGTAAACTGCACTTCTGTAATGTTAACATATCAAATCTCCCCACTGCAGGGACTTAATGAAGTACAGAAAAAAATGTTCATACAGAATAAAGTTTTAATCTTGGTTGATATTTTTTTTTTTATACTTTGTTTCCTGTTTTCTTTACTTGTTTTTACCTGTAACAATTTGAGATTCTTAAATCAAAAGTGCTTTGCTAACAAAATCTATTATTATTATAGCTGTGGATGTAAATATTATATCATGATCTTGTAATCACCCACATTCATTTATAGATCAATACAGTGTTTATTTGCAATGTGTCTCTCCCACCTATGCACAGTGACTCACACACAAGGTTGCTTGTAAATATTAAACCTCACTCTGCTGGTGGGGTCTATGTCTGTAGGAATGTTGGATGTAAAGACCCAGACACTGAAAAGACATTGATGTGAACAACTTCACTTACCTTACATCACCCAAAGCTGGACATCCCTTAAAACCTGATTCTAGACATATGAACCACCTGCAGAGTCTAAGATTCTTTTATGGCTCAGCACCTGTTCAGATAGATAAGATGAAAGTACACATTGTTCAAGAAGGGGCCAAAAAATACATCAAAACATTTGTGTTTTGTTTGAATTTGACAATCCAGCTTTAAAACCTCAGTAACAGAAACAGTTGTGAAGAACTATACAATCTATACTGAAGCTTTTTGACTCCATCAACAACACATATTCAAACTTTTTATATTTCTGAACTTTTGTATTTATAAGTCGAAACTCAAATTTACTTTTGTCCATTTAGTTTAGTCCATTTACTTTTGTAGACTAATTTTGTCTGCTTTGTTTTACATGTATCCAATTCTGATTCTAGTATAGGGCTACATGTTCTTTGATTTAATTTCACAGTTTTGTATTTTTGTCTATATTTGTATTTCATTTGTTTTATCAGAACAACCAGACAGAATAATACAATGGAGACTTGTCTGCAGGCTCCTGAGCTGCCAGCAGAGGGTAGCAGAGCTGAAGCAGGTGAGATATGATGACGTGAGTAAGATTTAGGCTGTTATTTAAAAAACAAACAAACTTGTCATTAGTTCTTCTTCTATCAGAGTCTGTTATAAGTTGTGTGGGAAAAAAAGGAACTAAGTAAGAAAGGAAGAGACCTTTTTATTCCAGATACCACAGGCATCAGATCACAATAAAGAGAAGAAATTTGTGATTATAAGATGGGGAAAGATAGAATGAAACTTCCTCTTGTCCTCTTTGACTCACACCGGTCAGCTGTTATGCAACGATTTACTATAGGCAATAACTTTATTAATTATCTGAAAGCTTAGGATCAAACATTGTATTTTTACAACAGTAAAAATCAATTCTTGGAGGAGACATAAAAGCTAAAGATGCTGAATGTGCTCTCATCCTGTTTAGCAGGAAGCTGGATTTCAGTCTCTTCTGCTCAACTTGCAAGAATGTGTAGCTTACCCTGTTATGACATAAGCAGGCCTTTGTTTCCCTAAACCTGAATTATGCATGGATCAAGTGAATCCGTCTCACACACACACACACACACACACACACACACACACACACACACACACACACACACACACACACACACACACACACACAGGTACACGCACACACAGGCACATGCACACTCAAGTGCGACACAGCCTGCTTATGTTACACTTTGATGCATGAAGGAGGCTTTCACACTTGTGTGCATGTGCATGTGCTTGTCCATAGATGCATGTATGAATACATACATGAAGGCTGAGGTCATGAGGTCATTATAGAAATGTAGCTGTAAAATGTGTAGGTTTATTGTGTGGAAATTAGTTTCTTTATTACAACCTGAACAAGAACCTCTCATTTTTTCCCTCATCCACAGCTGCAGCCTTTTCTTATGAAAAAGATTTTTACTGCAGACCTCGTTGTTAATGGAAGAAGATGGTGTGCAGGGATTAAAAGTGAATTCAGCATGATATGGTCCCTTCTTACATGTGTCACCTGTTGTTAGTTGGAGAATGTAAAAAAAGACCATCAGTGAGGCAGTTTATCACATGATAAGAAGTGCAATTTTCTTATTGCTGAAGTTATTCAAACACCCAGAGAATTTAAATTTTGCAAAAGTTTTCATGAAGATGTAATTTGTGCTGGATGTGAGGGCTGTTCATCAGTGTCAGGCAGAGCAGATATGAGACAATCTCACACAGTCTCGGTCAGAATGTTCGACTCACAACCCAAATTCATACCAGCTTATCAAAGTTATCTGCTTTCTGAGTTTGTTTTGATTTTTAATATATTTCTTGATACAAACACATTTGGAAAGATGTTTGCCAAGTTGTGCGCCAGTTGAAAAAGTACATTGAGTAGTATCTTAGTCTTTAGGGGGTCTGTGACCTCCATCCATCTTCTATAGTCATTTATTCCTCACTAGGGCCACGGGGGTCTGCTGGAGCTAATCCCAGCATACTATGGGCGAGGGGTCTGTGACCTTTAAAATGAAATCTGCCTGGAGCTGCAAAACATATGTGAGCTTTATAATGATTACATTTGCACTTATTTTGCTGCAATTTGCAATTGGAGAATGTAATAATCACTCCAGGCCTATAACATTAAAATATAAATGAAAGCATTCTGGTCAAAGCCACAGGCTGAGGGCTTTGGAGAGCCGTGTGCAGCTCTGGAGCCACAGGTTGCCTAATGCCAACCCCCCCGGTCCAAACAAATGTCAGGTACAGATGGAGAAAGAAACGTTAGAAACAATGTTGAAATGTCAGTAGTGAAAGCTCCAGGCTTTCTGTCTGTTTGACCTTTTATTATAAGAGGCAATGGTCAGATGTACACTGCTCAAAAAATGAAGGGAACACTTGAACGACACAATGTAACTCCAAGTCAATCACACTTCTGTGAAATAAAACTGTCCACTTAGGAAGTAATACTGACTGACAATCAATTTCACATGCTGTTGTGCAAACGGAATATACAACAGGTGGAAACTACTCGGCAATTAGCAAGACACCGCCAATAAAGGAGTGGTTCTGCAGGTGGTGACCACAGACTGGTAGAATAAGACAGAGTCTACAACCCACACAAGTGGCTCAGGCACTGCAGCTCATCCAGGATGTCACATCAATGCGAGCTGTGGCCAGAGGGTTTGCTGTGTGTGTCAGCGTAGTGTCCAGAGCATGGAGGAGCTACCAGGAGACAAGCCAGTACATCAGGAGCATGGAGGAGGACATAGGAGGGCAACAACCCATCAGCAGGACCACTACCTCTGCGTTTGCAAGGAGGAACAGGAGGAGCACTGATAGAGCCCCGCAAAAGGACCTCCAACAAGCCACAAATGTGCATGTGTCTGCTCAGTCAGAAACGGACTCCATGCGGGTGGTATGGTATGGGGGCCCGAAGTCCACAGGTGGAGGTTGTGATTACAGCCCAACACTGTGCAGGACTTGTCATTTGCTGGAGAAGACCAAGATTCAGCATGTGACAGATGTGACGGAGGCTGGAGACGTGGTAGAGGATGTTCTGCTGACTGCAACATCCGCCGGTATGACCAGATTAGCAGTGGGTCAGTAATGGTGTGCAGTGGCATATCTTTGGAGGCTGCACAACCCTCCATGTGCTCGCTAGAGGTAGCCTGACTGCTATTAGGTGCTGAGGCTCCGGGTTCCTCCTAATGCAAGATAATACTCAATGTGGCTGGTGTCAGCAGTTCCTGCACCACAAAAGCATTGATGGTATGGACTGGCCCAGCCCTTAATCTGAATCCAATTGAGCCTATCAGGGACATCAGGTCTCTCTCTATTCACCAACGCCATGTTGCCCCACAGACTATCCAGGAGTTGGTGGATGCTTTAGTCTAGATTATGGAGACGATCCCTCAGGAGACCATCCACCACCTAATCAGGATCATGCCCAGGCCTTGTAGGTAGGTCATACAGCCACATAGAGCCCAACTCTCAAGTCACAAAGCAGTTCTAGAAGGATAGAGGCAGAGTCTGGGGAAAAAAAAAACATATGGACATGCACCATACATCTTATAGACACACACACACACACACACACACACACACACACACACACACACACACACACACACACACACACACACAGTATATATATATATATATATATATATATATATATATATATATATATAATGTTTTCTGATAACTGATAATTTAATAGCACCTGAATGTTTTAATAAGTCTCAAATTGTTTTTATTATTAATATGAGAAATTTGGCTAAAAAAGAATGATTATATATTTTACTATTATTTGAAGATACTTAATTAAAGTCTAATTGAAGCCTAATGTGGAAATGTGCAACAGCATATATGAGAAATCTCTTTTGTTAAAGTGGACATTAATTTCCTAGTCCATTAAAGCCCACAACTCTAAAAGATAATGTACATAACTTTCAGTGAGGACACAATGGGGAGCATCTGATGTGATGGAGCCTAATGGAGCTGCATCACCAGCACTAAATGCCTGAGGCTTTCAACCGCAGCTCTCAGGGCTAATTGAAAATCTACAGAATCTGTCAAGTGGCCGATGTCTCTGCACATTCACTCAGGAACCAAATAAAAGTCAGTCAGTCAGTCAGTCAGTCATTTTCTATACCTGCTTATTCCTCATTAGGGTCGCAGGGGTCTGCTGGAGCCTATCCCAGCACGTTACGGCGAGAGGTAGGGATACACCCCAGATGGTCGCCAGCCAATCATGGGGCACACACACCATTCACTCACACACTCACACCTACGGGCAATTTAGAGTCTCCAGTTAAGCTCAGCATGTTTTTGGACTCCAAATAAAAGTCTCTAAAATAAAAGTCAATAAAAGTTCAAATAGTGAATAGAAAATGTGTGCATGATTTAAAAAATTATAATATATATATATATATATATATATATATATATATATATATATATATATATATATATATATATATATATATATATATATATATATAATATAGATATTATACTACTATATTTGCTTTATTGGACATACCATGAATATAAATAATAACTTAAAAATATATTAAAGCTTGCACAGAACAATTGTTGGGTTTACTTTTTCTTTCAAGGAACAAATGTGCCTCCAACCCAGTGAGTGGTTTCCAAAGCTACTGTTGACTGACATTAAAATAAGTGAAATGACCTTTCATTCATACTTTTGCAAAATGAGAGGTACAAATAATTCTGCTGAAGATGAGTATTTCATTTGTTTTCATAGAGTCCATGAAGAACGCATTTTCAATTTAAACATGGAGCGGAGCTCTGCCTCTCCCGGAAGCTGCAGGAAATCACAAAGTGCATCTCGTAAAATGTCAATGGAAGGTTTCAAAGAGCAGCTTAAACCAGCAGAGACGAGTCTCTAAGTGACATGTTAGTCTGCATCCACATCTGAGATTTAACTTTATTTGGACAATGTGAGGATTCAGAAACTTCAATGTAAGTTTGCAAACTCCATTTGGAAAAAAAAAATGAACAATTATATTGTATTTGAAACTTTATATCAGTTTGTTTACCAGAAAAAAGAAGGGTTTATATTTTATTGAAGAGTTTGGCCAGAAAAAAAAGTCTTGATGATATAAATTTAAAGAATTTAATACAAAAGGTTTTTATGTTAATTATATAATGGCTAATATTTGTGGCTAAAGGATATTTGGAAGGGTTCAAATAGCAGCATAAAGCAGCAGGGACGAGTCTAATTGATTAATTTGATAGTGTCCACATCTGAGATTTGGACAGCATTAGAATTCAGAAAGTTCAATGTAAGTTTGGAAACTCCACTTAAAAAAATCCTAAATTAGACAATAATATTGTATTTTAAACTTTAGATATTTATATAGGGTTTTATTGAAGAGTTTGGCCAAAAAAAAGTCTTGATTTTATAAATTTAAACAATTTAATACAAAAAAAGTTTGTATCTTACTTATATGATGGCTAATGTTTGTGGCTAAAGGATATTTTCAGGATATTTTCAAACTGCCAAGTGTTTGTTGGCTCATCGAACACATGCACAGTCGTACAACAGCTGGTAGTGTATATATAGACTGGGACACATAGCTTATCTCAGACAAACAAGCCAGTTGTTTTGTACCGTTCATGGTGGACAGTGTGTGTTACACCAGGCTCTGACCTTTTCATTGGGCTGAAGCACCTGCGGACCCGAGGGACTGAGCTCAGACAGGTGGGAGACGAGAACGCGGCGTCCTTGACACTCAAAATCCTCCGAACCCAACTCAAACCACGCAGCAATCAAGTACATCGCATAAAGAGTTAAATTACGGTTTATGTCTAGTTCCAACAACTGATTATGTACAATTTAGCATGAAACATTTGTTTTGTCACTCACATTTCATATTATTTCATATTCTCTTGGCTGTAAAAGCGATGGGACATTCTTTAAAACAGTAGTGTTTGGTTTGTGAACACGTGTTTCAACAGACCTCTCACCTCCGCAAAACTGATCCAGACTCACGGATCTGGTGTCACACGAGGAGAAAGAAGCAGAGTGAATGAACTCTGGGTGTGAGGTGATGCTGTATAATTCACAGCGGGTTGTTAGAGGAGTTCGACGTCGCTGTTAAGTGAACAGAAAAAAATCCCATCGTCTGATGAGGCAGAGATGAGAGAATGGACTTAATGGATCTGACCTCGAGGTGCAAACAAGATGACATTTCACAAAACACAAGATTTCAGAAAACACTTCACAGTGTGAAATGTGTTGACTTGTGGGGAATTTTTGTTGCTTAAATTGTTGAGTGTTTTGCTGCTGAGAGCCAGATACTATCTAAACTAAATTAATGTATATTTATATACAGTGCATCCGAAAGTTTTCACAGCGCTTCATTTTTTCCACATTTTATGTTACAGCCTTATTCCAAAATTGATTAATTCCCTCATAATTCTACACACCCCATAATGACAATGTGAAAAAAAGTTTTTTTGGAGATTTTAAAAAAATTATTAAAATAAAAAAAAACTAAGAAATCACATGTACATAAGTATTTACAGCCTGTGCCATGAAGCTCAAAAAGAGCTCAGGTGCATCCTGTTTCCACTGATCATCCTTGAGATGTTTCTACAGCTTAATTGGAGTCCACCTGTGGTAAATTCAGGATTGGACATGATTTGGAAAGGCACACACCTGTATATATAAGGTCCCACAGTTGACGGTGCATGTCAGAGCACAAACAGAGCATGAAGTCAAAGGAAATGTCTGTAGCACTCTGAGACAGGATTGTCTCGAGGCACAAACCTGGGGAAGGGTACAGAAAAATTTCTGCTGCTTTGAAAGTCCCGATGAGCATATATATATAATCCTACACTAATGACTGTACTACTCTTAGAAAGATTTAGGTTCTCTAGTAAAGACAAAATTCAAGTGTTAAAATTCTGAGTTCTACATTACCTTGAAGGCATAATAGCTGTATACTATAGATAGATGTATTTATAGCATTAGCATTGAAAATTAGTTTGTTTATACTGAAAATTTGTATATAATTATTTAAAGAAATATAAAATAATAGTGATTCTTACTTACAGATAATAGGAGAACTGAAACTGTATTTCAATCAATAATTACATTTTGATGTGCCTTCAGTACATTAGCATTGAAATTGAGTTTGTTTATAGTGAAAATCTTTAAATAAATGTTTAAATAAATATAAAATAATAGTGATTCTTACTTATAGATCTTAGGGAACTGAAACTGTGACTTCAGTGTGGAGCAACGTTATAGATCGACAGTTTAAGGCAACATGATGTCTGACTGACTGATGTGTTTGAATTTCTTTCGGCATCAGCTGCACATCTCTGTCTCTCTATCTCTGATTCTCCCTCTCCTCTCTCCATCCTTGCTCTCGTCACAAATACGCAGTTGGCAGGGTGCAGGAGGAGAGCAGCAGGAGGAGGAGGAGGGTCCGCGGTTGTTGGTTACAGAACCTGCTCCTGTATAAAAGCAGCTGCTCACACTGGCTTGGCTCAGGTGCCGTGAACCTTCAGCAGTCAGAGATGCGTGTGATGGAGCGAACGTTCTTCTTCCTGGTGCTGTGTCTGTCCATCCTCAAGGGAGACGCCAGGTACATTGAGGTAAGCAACTTTGTTGGTTTCTTCTAAGATTTACAGATTAAAAACAAAACCTTCCCTTTAAACTTTTTTTTTCTTTCCCTGCAGAACAACAAAATCTCAAAAGATGATTTATATTCATTTTTCAACTCGGAAATAAAGAGAGAAATACCAGAGGAGTTAATGTACCGCCGACCTTTACGTAAGTCAGTCAAATCTGTATATATATATAGAATGTATATATATCTGTCTATGTGTGTATAAAATGTATTTGGAATTCACATTCTTTCAATAATAAGCAAATGACTATTTGTGTTTCTTGACACAATTATTTGTATATTACATGACTATAGTAAAACTGTATATTTTAATACTTACAGAGAGAAATAACAAAAGTAAGGTACAAACAAAATGCCTCTGATGTTACTTTCTAGTTGTGTATGATACAGTAAGTTATAGACATGTTTCAGTGAACTTTCTGTATATATTCTACTTTAGATTTTAGTTTGTCTTCATACAAATACTTCTAGGTTTTAAAGTAACATGAAGTCAGTCTGCTTCAGAGACAACAGATGTAAATTTGTTTTTTTGGCTACTATCTGTCATATTTACATTATCTCTAAAAATGTCCATTAATAAGCAATGTTCCTGTGCAAATAATGACATAAGAAGCCACGTCTATGTGTGCTGGTGTCAGGCTGCCTGGACATGGTTGCAGTGGAGGGTCAGTTCACCTTCACAGCGGAGCGTCCTCAGCTCAGCTGTGCTGCTTTTTTCATGGCTGAGCCTAACGAAGTGATCAGTGTGGAATATGACAGTGTCGACATCGACTGCCGGAGAGGAGACTTCATCACGGTAAATTCACATCAGCCACAACACAACGTTTTACCCGCCCGGCTGTACCATGTTCTCAGTATGGACCCACTTTACATCATTCTGTATATACGTTGTTATAACTGGAGATGGAATGTGCCTGTTTTTTTAGTATAGTCTCTGCTTGACTGAGCTTATGGAAACACTTCCTGATTAGAGAAAAAACTTAATTGTCTAATTTCCAATATTGCCCAGCCCATATATCACCATGTATGATAGTATAATAGCCAATTTGTACTTGATCTTTCAGTTATTTCCAGTTTCAGATTTCTGAGTTTGTTCCAGATGTGTGGAGAATAAAAACTGAATGCTGCATCTTTGTAAAATTTTCATGAAACTATTTTGATAATCTTTTCATCAATTTGAGAAAAGAGAATGTCCAAATTCTTTGTCTCCAGCTTCTCGAATCAGATTATTTTCTGGTTTCTTCAGTCTTCAATAATAGTAAAGTGGTGACCTTTGCTTTGGTCTAGACAAAAAAAGAGTTATTTTAGGTTGAATCTTCAGCTTTGGGAAACAGTGATTGATATTTTACACCATTTTATGAACAAAAACAATTAATAAATTAATCATTTCAGTAATAACTAATCGACTATTAAGAGCAGACTGTTAAATAGATAAACACAAATAAACAAAATCAATGATTTTGTTTGAAAGATGGCGTTTGAAAGAATGGCGGAAATATCGCAATATTTTTGATGTATTGGAAATTGGCTCAAACCGGACCTCAAACCACTAATATCTAAAAACGTTCATTACATCAAGTGAACTTTCAGAAATCATCTGAGCCTGAATGTGAGCTTCCTCCCTGTCGAAGGTGTTTGACGGGTGGGTCATGAAAGGAAAGAAGTTCCCCAGCTCCCAGGATCACCCGCTGCCGGTGTACGAGCGCTACGTGGACTACTGTGACTCGGGCTCCCTGAGGAGGAGCGTGCGGTCCTCGCAGAACGTGGCCATGGTCTTCTTCCGCATTCACAACGCCGGCGGCAGCTTCACCCTGACGGTCAGGAAACTCCTCAACCCGTTCCGTGAGTATCCTGCACAATCTAGATGCATGATCAGAAACACACGCTGGTTTTTGCTCTCACTGTGGTGGAGATATGAGTCTGGCAGGAAATTCACTGCATGTGTTTGTGGACCTGGGACATGATCAGAGGTCAAATTCTGTCCTACAACACGTAAAGACTAGACATAAAAGAAAAAGACATAAAAGAAAAAAAATATGATTCTATTTCCTATTTTGACAATGCCTGAATAAGATCTCATAATTTTCTCAACTTGGATCATCAGAAATAAAAAGTAGCTGCTGTAAACAGATGCTCATCATTAATTCACCTTTTGACCTTTTGTCCTCAGATGGAACAAAGTGCAGGGTCAGGACACTGTTCTTTATCACTCATCCATTATTCATGTGTCTGTTTGTGAATCCATTAAAGTAACATTAGGCATCTGATGTCCTTGTCCCCTTGTCTTATTGTCTCTTTGCAGCCTGTAATGTCATCTCTCAGTCACCAGAGGGCAGTTACACAATGGTGATTCCACAGCAGCACAGAAACTGCAGCTTCTCCATCATTTATCCAGTGGAGATCAACATCTCTGAGTTCAGTTTGGGACGTTACGACAACTTTCCCAAGGTGAGCAGACTCACTGCTTCCTCTTTCCTGTCCTCTTCACTGTCTTAGTCTACACTTTTTATTCTCTATGGTGAAATCAATGATGATAAATGGAATTACTTTCCATTAGAATGAGGAACTGTCCAGGGCTGCAACTCGCAATTATTTTGATTATCTGTTAATTATTTTCTGAATTAATCAATTCGTTTTTTCAGTCTATAAAATCAAAAAAGTTTTAAAGCTTCCTTATAACTTCTTTAGTATTTCCTGTCTGTAACACAGTCTGCTGAAATGTCGAAATCTCGAAATTAAATGTGACTTAGATCTAAAATGTGTTATATTAATGTCTGAATCTGATAATAATTTCATCAGTGATGTCACTGTGTTTATCTCACTTGTTCGCCTCAACATACAACTGAAGATTTTGCGTTCGTTCTCAAAGAATTTGAAGATTATTTTCTTAAATCTTGGCAATTAACTCAATAGTTGGCAATTAGTAAATTAATTGACCTATCATTGCAGCTCTAGAACTGACCAATAAAGTACTGTCGTTACTGTTGAGATGGATCGTTTTGACAAGACATGAAAAGTTGTCTCATCTGTAGCCACAGAAACTCTAAAATTTAACTTTATCGACAGGATCCAACTGGGTTATTAATATATTTATCTTCATGGTTTTCATCTGCATCCGAGATAAAAAATGAAATTCACCATGATAACTGTCCACTGAGTCCTGTTGAAGGTCAGTATTTGTCTGGTGTTTTAACCTCCACAGAGGTCCATGCCTAGATGTGCAGATTCAGCAGACTTTGTGCAGCTGCTGGGTGGAAACAGCATTGACACGTCGCTGTTGCTGCCCATCACAGACGTCTGCATCTCCTTCACTGGACCCAGTAAGTATAGCTGATCTCTGCCTCATCAGACACTCAGTAATGGTCCAACACTCCGTTTGTCCTCTCTGTGTCTTCCTCCCTGCAGCCCACATGAAGGTCGGCTGTGAAAACACAGTGGTGAGGATGGTCTCCAGCGGGAGGTTTGTCAACCGAGTGTCTTTCAGCTACAGGCTACTGGACAGCCAGGAGCTCCAGACCATCAAACTCAACAACGTGGAGGATTTCTGTTTCAATAACTGACGCCGGGATCATCAATGGGACAAACGTCACCGTTTGGCCGCAGACATTTTTTAAACCCGGGTCCAGTCCCTGATTAGGAGAAATGTCTTAAATCCAAAGACAGAACCATGAGACATAAGATGCAAACAGCCACAGATAGAAAACACTGGATTTCAATTAGTCTTTTTCCTCTTTTTATCTTAATTAATTAATTGTATTTATTGTTAATAAAGCTTTATGAAGTGTCCTTTTGTGTTTGGTGTAACTGCTATTGTTTAAAAGGTTTATATTTATTAAGTTGTATTTGGGTTCATGCTCAGCATTTTTGAAAATGAATAATGCTAAAATGTATCTATTTTGCTGAATGAAACATGATGGGTTATTTCCTGCCACAAGGAACAAGGAGGGCAGTATTAAAGATATAGTAAATAAAAGTATTGGTGGTCATTATGCATATACATTTGTAACTTTTGTAATAAAATTCTACTGCATGACAAAGCAACAAAGCGTTTTTCATTATTTTACACTGTAATGTGTTTTAAAATTGTACCAAAGCAAAAACAAACAAACCCTAAAGTATAAATATTACTTTCCACAGCACTGTAGTGCAGTGAAGTTAATCTGAATACAAGAATAAACACAGAATTTATAATAAAATACAAAAGTACAAACAACTGTGTTAAAGTCTCTTCCAATATTATACTGTACACTTAACTGTCCTGAGCAAACTGAGTTTGCTTTTAATAATATTTTTAAAATGAAAATAAGCCTGCATGTAGGAATGCAACTAATGGGTATTTTGATAGTTGATTAATCCATTGATGATTGAAATCATTAATTAGTTGTTTGGTTCTTAAGATGATGTAAAATGTTATATCAGTTTCCCAAAGCTGAAGATTCAACCTACATTTTTTGTCCAGACCAACAGTCCACAACACAAAGATCATCAGTTTACTATTATAGAAGACTAAAGAAACCAACAATTTGGACATTTTCTTCTTAAAAATGAAAAATGTCCATTATCAATGTAGTTGGCGATTAATGTAGCGGTTGTCAACTAGTGCATCAATTAGTTTTATCACCTGATCCATTTTTTAGATATTTGTATGTTTTAAATAATTCTATTTCTATATGAGGATATTTACCATTCTTCTTGTTTGCCGTGTTCAAAATTCTTGCTGGCCTGTTCACGGCTGCATTAAATTACTTTCATTTCATTAGTTTCAGTGGAGGAACACATATGGGAGGTTTTTGTTGCTCCACCTTCACAGAAGCTTTGTTTGTTTGTTCATTAGTGAACAGAATTAATTGGACAACAATAAATCTGAGTCTTTATGCTAAGCTAAGCTAACTGTTTCCTGCCTGTAGCTTCATATTATCTGAGTTAAAGTCTCTAAGAAAGAAAAAGAGTATATACCCAGTATGTCAGAGGAGCACGTAGCACTTGACCATCCACTGAGATGTGTAATGATGTCAGTGTGTGGAATGATGACTGCCTCTGGTCTATAAACTGCCTCTCGCTGTCACACACACAGAAAACAGCAGGTCATAGCTCTGAAAATGACGGCTTGAATGGTACAAACCATTGACGCGGCGGGTGATTCACGTGCTGCAGGTGGATTATCGGTGACAGACACCTGCAGCCACAGCGTGTGATGAACGAGCAAGTGATGACAAGCTATAGGGCAAGCCTACAGCACAAAACTGTGTGTTAGTGTGTGTGTGTGTTTGTGTTTGTACTACAGTAATAAGCACTATGAGAAGTCTTGCACTCATTTAGATGTGGATATTACAGGAGAATATGTGAAAAGTAGCTGTGCAGCTGCTTAAAAGGATAGTTTTTATTTTTCAGGTCCAATTTTGGGTTAAAGGAGTATTCTGCATTCTTCTTCTTTTATATTTTTGTAGGATTAGATTAGTTATGTCTTATATTTTATATCATCACATTTTAATCTTTGTATGTTTGTTTTTGTAAATTATGATTGTATTCTATGCTCATATGTTTGAAACTGTGTTGTATTGTTTCGTTTCATGCAGCTTCCTGTCCCATCTGTGCTCAGTGATGAGATTAATGAACAGGCTTGGTGACTCATTCACCCACTTATGAAATGAATAAAGTGGTCTGTATTTCATACTTTATGGACTATTATACTGCGTATATCTTCTATAAAATGTTGATAGACCATATTCTTTAATGCTGCCAAACAGTACAAATGCTGCTCAGAGGAGGTGTGTTTTGGAGCGATGGGTTGATTGGGATGATGATGAATCTGGCCTTTGTGAGGGGGATTATTATCAATAATGTGTCGATTACACAGCAGGGACTCAATGTGTTTACAGAAAGCCAATATATTCAGTGAAGTGACTCAAAACACCAAACACCCCTTCATATTCATAAAAAACAATATATTATCATAAACTGTATGTTCTAGAAATTAATTTTGGTTTTTTTTTAATTAGTTTATGTTAAAGACTATAAACTAATATTATCTAGACTTTACAGCTGGAGCAATTAGCCAATTAGTTGACTAACCATTACATTAATCAATCACAATTTTAATCGATTAATTAAAACTGATGATCTTTGGGATGTGGACTGTTAGTCTGAATAAAAAAAAGATATTTTAGGGCAAATCTTAAACTTTTGGAACAGTGATTGACATTTTACAGCATTTTATGAATCAAACAACTAATTGATTAATTGTTTTAATAATTCATACATTAAGCGACTACTAAAATAGTCACAGTCATAATAACTGCAGCCCTACTCTACTTTAAACTGTACCTCATATTTTCAAAAATATACACTTTTGAAAAAATATTTGAAACTAGATTTTATTTTTTTCGATGATTTGTCCTATGAGCATAATACATGTGAGTCTGAATCACATGAGCCTCATTGAATGCTATAAGGCTGCATTTTGTCCCGGCATAGGTGATGATCAGGCAGCAGGACGGGGTCTTGTTGTCATCCCCTGAGGGACGAACAACGTTTTCTGCAGTAAAGCAAGCTGTGCGTGGAAAATCTGCCTCCCCACATGCTATGTTTTGTAATAGAATCTTGCTGCATCTGTCATTGAACAACAATGAATGTCTTCTATAATAAATAATTATACAGAATTATTAATTACAGTTAGACAACTGTTTTACAGCCTTAAACCCTTCTCTTAATTTGTTCTTTCTTTTCTCCATCAGTGGAACATTGTCAAAACCAATGGAATAAAGCACAAGAGGTGAAAATTTAATGGAAGATCTTGTCAAAAGCTCCAAAAATAAACTAATTAAGCAGACATATTAAATTCTTCAAACACTATTTGATCAGAAATCTGCTCGGCACATTATTCCTGTTTCTTAAAGGAAAATATGTGTACACACACACACAGTACAGTTTGTGGAAAGTAACACCAATACTACACTATTACATTATAATAATATAATATACTATAATAATAATAAATTTGTTTATGTAAATAGTAAATGTTTTCTTTGTGATGTTTTATATATATATATATATATATATATATATATATATATATATTTATATACACACATATATATATATATATATACACACACACACACACTTAGTTGGCTTGAGAGTGTAGTTGGATCACATATATATTTTTTAGTTCCCTTTAAAACGTCCCATGTTTCCTTTAAACACACACAGGTCACTCCTAATGAGGAGTTATGACACAAACAGTGACGCACAAAGTGACGAGGAGGGCGAGCGGCCAGCATGTGGGAGATCAGGGCTCGGGGCATATTTTAAAGACATTCTTTCCAGGTAGCAGCAGCCGCTACATTTGGATCTGTGACATTTGAAGTGAGGAGAAACTGTCCTATGACTGAAAAAGCTTTAAATGTATAAAACTGAACATAATATATGTTCTACCCATAGGTTTATTAATACAGAAGCAAGCTGTCTTCGTTGACTTTAGTACAGATCATGTCTCAGGCTGGAAACAGGAGATCTGTGTGCACTTCAGGTGTCATCATTAAGTGTTTCCTTAATTGCCAGCAATTTCCTCCCAAACTAACAAGACATGATTAATCAACAGAAGAGTCAAACTTCACAATCATTAGAAGTCTTCAGAACAAGACATTTTAAAGACAGGAAATAAAGACACAATTACACAAGTGTTTTGAACAGTGAGCATGTGTGTGTGTGTGCGTGTGTTTTTGTGTGTGAGGGCAATCATAAGTGACAGTGGGAATATAAATATCCACATTTAAAAATGTTCAAACGACTCTTGCCATTGATTGCAACCTTTTAGGAATAGGACAAAAAAAACATAATTACAGCAGCTTCCCACAGGGAGCTGCAGTGATTATCCTGCTCGATTACATCCAATCACAGACAAATTGCATTGTAACAGTGAGGGTTTGTGCAAAAGCGCCATCTGTGCACATAAAACCCTCGTGCTTGCCAATTGTGTTTTGTTTCAGTAATTTTCCTGCACGTCACAGCCGAGAATGTCATCGCAGATGAACTGTCTGGTTTTGGTATTTTTGGAAATGTGAGGAGGAAAATCCTACAAAAGGCAGCTTCAGTCAACGCTTTTGTTTTGCCCAAAGTAAGAATAATATCAGCATTTCTGCTGGAGGGGGAAACGTGTCTGTGTGATTGGCTGATGCTGCTGGACCCAGGTGGTCACTGTGAACGGGGATCGCGTCATCCAGACACCGAGACACCATACAAGTCATTTTCTAAAAGTAAATCGAGTGCAAGCTGAATTAGATGTGATGAATACAACAGTGTCTCTCTCTTCTTCAAATGTTTTATATTTTTACCTCGTAAAGTTTTTATATATTGTCCTTATGTTTTAAATTCTCATAGATTTATATTTCATTCTCAAAAACGTCATTGTACAGTGCAACTGACTTTTCTCTGTGCAACGGACAATATTAAGATTTGATATATTATCAATATATTCATAAGTGTACAATATTTATTAAAGAATTTTCCTTCTTATCTTATCTCTCATGACTTCCCATATTGATTTTGTGAAACCTTATTTCAGTATAATAGCTCCATTAAAATGTTGATTCCATACTGATGCAATAGTTTTCACAATCTAAAATGTCTCATTTACTAATAATAAGTCAGTCAGAGACCTTTTGCTGCAGAATGGGCATGTTTAGTTCAAACAATTTGTCACGTTAAAAAAAAGACAATGCTCAAATATTATTTGAAAACATTGTACATCTCAGGAAAGGAGACATTACATTTATGCAAGATGAGTTTGGGTGAAGTTCACAGCCGCAGGAGGAAGAAGTTTTTCTCCTCTGAGGAGGACAACAAGGTACAAAGAAGGTTCATAAATGCATCATCAATCTTTGTTGACACCTTGAGAGGAAACTCAACAGCTGACATTTATAAAGGAAATAACAGAATGATTTTAAAAACACTTTTTTAGCTGGAAGAATAGTCATTTTAAAGTAACAATGCCACTGAGTTAGCAATAATAAAAACAATAATGAGGCTTCTACACTGTTTTCACACATAAAACCAGGAGAGAAAGAGATTAACGATTAAAGGCATAACAAAGGCAACACATGACAGATTCATGAAGGGCACTTATTTACTGGTAATTAACATCAATTCAACATAAAAGTGATTTGGATCAGAAAAGCTTGATGTGAGATCACAGGCATTGTTTAACAGCTCCAGGCTGAATATTCTACATTCATTAATATTACATCATATGCCGTGGGAAATGCAAATTATTTAACTCATGAGGAATTAACCGTTTTGTTTTTAATTTAATGATATTTTTAAAACGTAAAAAAAAATGCAAATTGACAAAGTGAAACTGATGCTGACAGAGACTTTGAGTTGCTTTCCTGCAGGCGTCTACTTGGCTTTCTTCTGCTGCTCCTGGAAGAAGTCGTTGCAGGCGACAGTCAGCGCAGCCACCAACACAACAAACTCATTGAAATCCACCTCATTGTCTTTGTTAGAATCCAGATCGTTCATGATTTTCTCCACCAGCATCGGATCTTTTTGAGACTGCGAACAGGACAAAAAATTAATTCAACAAACAAACAGGATAAAGCTCTTTTAATGATTCCCACGTGTAACTAATAAACCAAACAACCCTTTGAGTAATTAAAATGCTCCTTCGGCTTAATACCACGTGTCGGTCATGATATAGGATGCATATATCCATGGAGGATGAATAACATCCAAGACTAGTTATTGAAGCCTTATTTTGACTCAAGGCAGAAGCTGCCATTGGTGTCCAGAGTGATGCTGCTGCTGCTATTGCTGCTAAATGACCTGTGAGCTGCAGCTGATCACACACAACATTTATTGCTTTGCTCATTTCCTCCAGGCTCCAGAAACAAGACATGTCTTTCCTTTTTCCATCCACCAACCTCCAAGGGAACTGTCATATTTGGAGCTATTTGGAGCAAAAGGTTCAAATTTCAACCCCACAAACGTACATAAATATTACTTCAGTTCCAGTTTTTTTATGCATTTAGTAGGATTTTTTTAATGACCAAAAAGCGACATTTAAGTCTAAAGTTGACAGTCTAGAAACAAGCAGCTAAACAGAATACTGCATGTCTTATCAGGTATTCACAGACAAACTAGATTCATTTCTTATCAGTGTCAAGATAAATTTGATTTTCATGCTTTCTGCTTTTTAACAAAACCTTGTTTCACAGTCGATTGGCAGCATAGTAGCAACATTACAAACTTAGATGAAAAGACAACGAAGTGAAACATATTTTATTTGCTTATGTATTTTTTTTTTAATTTGCAGAACCAAAATAAATGTTTTGACAAAGTTTGTGTATTCTGCTCACTGAGAAAGAACAGCCTTGTTTTCATCTTCCATTTTCAGAAATGGTATATTTAGCTTAAAGGTACAGGGTGTAAGAATTAACAGCATTTAGCAGCGTCTAGTGGAACAGACTTGGCAGAAATGGAACATTCGTAAGTAAGTTTTAATTAGTATATGATAGATTGACTGATTGGGTTGTTTGTTCTTTCATATTAGTTGGATTTGTTTATTTCAGGTATAAGGAGTGAGGTTGGTTAGTGTTAGGGTAAGAATATCAGAGGCTATGTAGCAGCAGTGCAGGAAGGTCATGGCGTTGCCATAAGATCTATGAATTTATGAGCAGGTGCCCATAGTCATAGTGCATCTCCATGTTTCTATGGTAACCCAGAATGGACAAATCGCACTAAAGACCATTTGCATTTTTCATAGCCAACATAGTTTTGCCTTCATGCTTGGGATAGTCGGTTGATTTTAATCTGTATAATTGGTTCCAATTGGAAGAATTAATCCTAAGGTTTATCAGAAGAATTCAAAGATTTTAATTTGTCAAATAGTTTCACATAATTTGTTCAATCTACTTTACCAAACTGAAATAAACTAAAAAAGAAAGCTTACGATTCATAAAAAGTGAAATAATTAAATTTTAAATAGAGGAAAAAATCAAAGGACATGTCCGCACCTTTTCCTCTGCTCTGAGTTTCATCAACATATTCTTACAGTTTGTAGTTTCTGGCAACATCTAGTGTAATGTATCACAGGTGTGTAGCAGAAAAGCCAGTGAAAAACATGAAAAAAAAAAATAAAACTAAGAATAGTAATCACTATTGTAGAAACATGCTGGTGCAACATGGCAGCCCTGCAGAGGGAAATGGCTCCTATGTAGATAAAAATCCACTATATAATTCTTATTTTGACTGAATTATATACTAATAACTTAAAAGTATTATATTCTATTTCCTCCAAGTCTGTTCCGCTAAAAGCTGCTAAATCCTGCACACTGTCCCTTTAATACCACATATATCTGAATTAAAACAGTATAGTTATCTATAAAGCCTGGGTTTGCTAGTAAGGAAGTTTTCTGTTGGAGGAGGGGGATATGAACCTCGCCGGGGCACCGTCTATTCTCAGAGGTGGATGTAGCCCTTGGGGATGTGATGACATCATGGAGGTGTCTATATTTGGAGGTGAAATGGGCCACTGATGATGATGTGTGAGCACCTGAGGCTTCCCGTCCACATGAGAGAGTGGAAAATGAGCGAGAAGAAAAAAATATATATCTAAAGGCGTCAGGAGGTTTGATTCTTAAAGCCTCGGCTCTATTGGTCTCAATCATTTGAAATTGTGTCCACGCGCTGCTATCGCACAGGCACAGGGGCTTATCTGAAATGACCTTATCTATCTCCCTCTCTGCAGCCTTTATTGGTGAGAGCCAGCAGCAGTTACACTCTGACAGCAGGATAGCGATCAATGAGAAAACAATTTCCTTTAGACAAGGTCAAAAAGCTTGTTCTTAAATCATTCGGTTGTCGAGGTAACGACGACGCATCATCCAGTAAAAATCTGAGTAAAAATCTTTTCTGAGCAAATTAAGACTGAGGATTTCTTTACATTCAATTCCACGACTGTTCATCTCGTAAATTCTCCCACACGGTGAGGCATAACTTCAGTTTAAATAGGCAATAAGCCAAATAAAGTTCAAAATAAGCAGAAAAGTCTAGTTTACCGTGAGGAAGTCGGTGAGCTCACTGTTCAGGAGTTGCTTCAACTCGCCTTTGTTCAGCTTGTATTTGTCTCCGTCGTTTCCAGAGTAGTTGTAGAAAACTGTAATCAGTGCATCCATTGCACCCTCGAGCTGGCTCGGCATTCTGCTGGTAGGCTAATAACAACTCTGGAAACAAAAATGTAATATTAAATGAGTAAAACTACACAGTAAAATCGCCAGTGTAAAGGGTTAAGCATACTTACTACTACTTCACTACTAGTGTTCAAATGAGCTCTTTTTTTTTTTACCTCTTTAAGTGTTATTATTCACACTAGAGATATTACTATGTAACATAAAAGTAGGAAAAAGAGGGAAAAAAATAAGATTGGTCCAGGGGAAAAGTGAACTTACCTGGTTAGAGTCCTGTGCAAATGTGACAAGCTGCTGCAGCACAGCTTGTTTATTAGGGAACAAGGGGAAGCTAAGCAGGGCCATCCTCTACCTTCGCTGTGCTAATTAATTCCACAGGTGAGGCTGTAACATGGTAACTGTCTTCCTTTTCCAGCTTTAATCAGTGCTGTTAAGTGAAAAACAAGACATGTACCAGTGCAGCCCAGGAGGCCCGCGGGGATTCATCAAACCCAGAGCAGTGCCACAGGTTTTCCCCTGAAGTGACTCCAGCACTCTGCAATACTGCATCAGAGAAGTGTCTTTATCTAAAGAACTGAGCTGCTTTATCTACTCCTTACAATGATAAAAAGGGATGTTTTTTATGATTTGAGCCACTTTCTACAGACATTTATCTTTGTACATGACCCATGTAAACATTATACTTTATATAGGAATGATGACTTACTTATATTCTTCAGCCTTGAAGAAATTGGGCCTCTGTCTTCACGTCTGTCTGTGTGGAAAATTACTGTAGAGAGTAAATGAGAAATAGCACAAGGAAAAATATGTACTATAATTAATTTATTGTATTGTGCTCGGGGGAGAGTTGAGGTTTCAACTGATTTTTTTCCCCTCATCTACAGTGGTGGCCAGAAGTAAGTAAGCACACACATACTGGAGTTTTCTAGAGTATTTCAATTTCCTGATTTATACAACCTCAACATGATTCAGTGTTGTATTTAAAAAAAACTATAATAATTGCTACAACAATGATCTCAAAGACCAATTTTGATTGGTAAAAAGTCTCAGTGAGATATGCATCCAAACCAAAGAAGTCATATAAAATACTTTGTTATACAGTCAATTAAATAAATATAAATGAATAAGTGTATAGAATACAGTTGTAATAATACAGTTTTAAACAAGTAACACTTTCATAGACAACAATAACATTACTTTCATACTTCAATTACATTTGTGTTCATGTAGCTCATGTCACATTTTGAATAAAAGATTTCTATGTGTAATTAATTTTTATATTTATTCTGTGAGAATTTCAATCACACTGTGTGATCCTAAGTGAAAATATTGAGCATGTTTTTCATTATATTGACTTCTAGTGTCTTTTTTAGCACAAGAGTGGAAATGGGCTTAAATATAAATGTGACCGTTAAAGTCAAATAAATCAAACCTGTATGAACTTTGTTTGCCTTCTCTCAGTCTCAACCTATGATTCACAAGCATCACATTCACATCCATAAGGTGTATGAAATGACAAGATTTATCCTTTGTTTTTTGTGTGACTGTCCCCTCAAACCTGATTGACCCTCTTCTCTCTGATAGAACTGTCTTTAGTCCCCAGCCCCCAAACACAATACCTGAGGGATGTTAGATGTCAGGTGCACCCGCAACTTTTCTTCCACAGCCAAGAACCATGTTTCCATTTATTAAGGTGATGAAACTGTTTCCCTCACAGCTGCTAACTGTAACTCTGAGTAAAAAAGACAAAACAGAATGTTAAACAAGTTATTACATGTAAGGACAATTAATAAGGTATCACATCAGTCACCCAATAGACTGTGGATGAAAACTAAGTCATATTTAATCATCATTAGATTTAATTATTTATCAAATAATATATAGGAAACACAGGCCAATCTGTCAATCAAATAAAAGTTGTTTATTGCATTTATGTTAAGATACATGTCTACCCTCTAGAGGTTAAACAGCAGCACTGAAGCATCTCAACAAACAACCACCTTCACTGAGGATAATCAATATGCAAACAATCACTATACAATCATTTCTTATTGTTTTATTCAAATATTCAGAGACAAAATGCAGTTAACACATTTTATTTAAAAAAAAAAACTCCCTGCTCATGGTGTTTAAGGTGTTAAATAAACGATGGTCTCCTACCTTCCTCATAGATGATGCATCATTTTATGTTGTTCAGGTTCTCTGCAGCATCTTCAAGGTCACAACAAAGACGAGTCTAGATGATGTTTCCATCTTCTATGGGCTTTGAAATGGGGCTTTGAAATGATTTTCTCGCAATACAGAGACAAGCTCAATAAACATTAAGGAGAGAGGAGCTCATATTCTCATTTTTACAGTCATTTTCACCTATAAATACAGTATATATAACACAATATTAATCCTATATGTCTGTTTTTTTGTTTCGTTATGTAATTGTCTTTGTAAAGTGTCTGAGCACCGGGAAATATAAATTAAATAAATTATATAAAACGAATATATTATTATTATTATTATTATTATTATTATTATTATAGAGTAGTATAGTATTTATTTTCAGATATTAAAATTTACTATCATAATAAACAGCAATGACAGCATGTATGCAAGTTGAAGATATAGTATTATGTATGAAGAGAATGTGTGTGTGTGTGTGTGTGTGTGTGTGTGTGTGTGTGTGTGTGTGTGTGTGTGTGTAAGAGAATAGAGGAAGCAAACACTGCTGCATACTAAAACAAGTATGAAATCTTAAGAATCTGGAAAACAAATTTTGAACCTACGTGTTATTTGTGGCTGACACACAGAGACTTTGATGATGCCTGATTGTGGCGCTTGAGAAAAAGTTAAAAGGATCATCAAAGTTATTACAAATAATCTCTGTGAAGTGGTGAACTGGCACCGAGTTTCATGACAATTAATTGTTGAAATGTGAAACTAGTTCACACACAATCACAGCCTAATTAATAGTTGAGATTTGATGTTCACCTGTATCTCAACAGGTGAATCATTATTCTGAAAACTCTGAACTAACAAGACAATAACAAGAGACGAGTTTACCTGCTTAAACACAGGATTTACAGAATGTATGATGCAGAAAAAGAAATAACATGGGCAGCAGCTCATTCAAATAAACCAACAGCAGAACATGGTTCCCAAGTATTAACAACAATACAAGACTTATGGGCAATTGTGAATAAAATCAGCCAAAAAAAAAAGACAATAAGCCTCTAATACAAGTCTTAACGAACCGACTGACACACAGGTATAAGTATTAGAAAACGCAAATATACTGATAAGCCTAACAAATAAATATAATAAACAGTCTTACCTGAGGTGGATTTCGATGTGTTTTCTTCAAGCTCAAGTCCATCAAAATCCAGTCAGTGACGTCAGTTCTCTCAGCTGTCGATAAAGAGATTTTAAAGAGATTTCGGTCAATTTTCTTAATTTTAGTCCTGTTTTTCACCCCGACAGTCAGTAATGAGCTGTTAATAGAAACAGAAACAACAGTAGTGAATATAAAGATTCAGAGTTCAGTTGTTGCTGCTGGTGTAACGCATGGACATTAGCGTTAGCATCAGCATTAGCAGCGCAGCTACCGGTAGCTCCGTCTTCTGTCTGTGGGCTCCTTAGCCTTTTGTACATGAATTATGAACATTGTGTTTTGAGTTTGTGTTTTGTCATGAAAAATTTCTCCAACAAAACGACATCCAAACTGACATAAATTGATGGTGTATGATATCAGTTCTACCCTGAACACGTGCACATTGATGCCACCAGAGAGCGCCACCTGCTGGCAACAGGAAGTTTAATGAACTTCTCTTTCTATAATGAACTAATGAAATCCCTCACAACCATTTCAAATTGTATCTGTGGCCTTTGTGATGAATGTGTGATGTTTTTAAAACGGTGAGTTTTCAGTGGAGGGCGTGGCCATGGCGAGGTGGCTGGCAACAGGAACTCTCAGTCATTGCACTTTAATGAACTTCTCGGGAGATCTTTGTGATGAAACATTTTCAAAACAGTGAGAATTCAGTAAAAGGCGTGGCCATGGAGAATTTAGATCCATTGCCATCAAAGAGGAACATGCTGTAACTTCATACTTTGTCCTATCTTCAGTATCATCTAGTACACATGTACTGCAATCCAGAAGGGCCGGTGTGGGTGCAGGTTTTTGTTCCAACCAAGGAGTCACACACCTGACACACCTACTAATGAAGGTCCTCATCAAGGGCTCTAGTGGTTGATTAGTAGAATCAGGTGTGTTACTGCTTGGTTGGAACAAAAACCTGCACCCACACCGGCCCTTCTGGATTGCAGTTTGACACCCCTGATCTAGTATCATCAGTGACCCGAACACAAGTGACCTTATTGAATTCATCACATTGACATCACAAGTCATGACTGCTTGTTTTAAGGCACAGTTTCTGATTACAGGCTGTGTATGTTTCTCTATGGATTGAGCATTTTTGAAACATGTATTAATCCACTCTGTCCTGTCATATATACAGTCAAATATGTATAGGGGTCTAATAAATCTATAGGTATTCATTGGAATTAGTCAGTCACTCATTTTCTATATACCTGCTTATTCCTCATTAGGGTCACAGGGGTCTGCTGGAGCCTATCCCAGCGTGTTACGGCGAGAGGCAGGGATACATCCCAGATGGTCACCAGCCAATCGTGGGACACACACACCATTCACTCACACACTCATACCTACGGGCAATTTAGAGTTGCCAATTAACCTCAGCATGTTTTTGAACTGTGGGAGGAAGCCGGAGTACCCGGTGAAAACCCACGCAGACACGGGGAAAACATGCAAACTCCACACAGAAAGGTCCCAGACCCAGGACCAAGGAGGTCTTGAACCTGCAACCTTCTTGCTGTGAGGCAACAGCGCTAACCCCTGTGCCACCGTCTCGCCCTCATTGGAATTAAACTGCTTAAATTTCAATAAAAATGTAAAAATGTGTGTTCTCAAACTTTTGAACTGTAGTGTACCTTTTCCTATCTGCATCAGATTTCTCATGTATCATCAGTGATTTGCCCTGAACACACCTGCATGACTTTATTGACTCATCTGTTCATCATCTTAAAGAAAACTCACACCTTTATAAATATAGATCATGAAGACAGTCATAAGATTATTCTACATTAGAGTAGATTGAATTTAAAGAATATACATAATCAAATTTTCACCACACAAATAACAGAAATGTTGAACAATTGCATTAAAAAACATTAAGTAAAAGCACATGTATCAAAAAAAGAATTGTCACATTTTTTATGTATGTCTTGATACAACAGTCAGGAGCCTAAATGAATGTCAAGGTCAAAGTGTAACCAAAGTTTTTCCTTCTGTAACTCTCAACCTGTCAGGATCCATTAAACAGCTGCAGGAGGAATTTTTGCTGTTCAGCTACTTTTGTATTTGACAAATTGATTTAATCTGAAATAAAGATGTATTTTTCTCCACAGTGTTACAGTTTTCATTCTATAAATGTACCTTTAACCAATATATTTGAGACCAGATTGTAATCTTGTTTTTGGTTTGCATTTGGCCGTTGTACTGTTTTGCTTCATGTATTTTAAAATGGGAATCGTATTCATGCTTTATTTCCTGACACTCAAATTTTTGAATGTTTCTTCTTCACCATGTAAATGAAATGACATATATTGGCATATTCATAGATTTGGGAATTTGAATAGGCAAGGCAAGTTATGAAGAATAACTTGCCTTGCAAGAATAATGAATAATATCAGACACAGATTATTATTTGAAGGTGAGTATTTAATATATATCTTAAAACATGTGCAGAGAGGATCTTTAAATGTGTGGACACCAGGAATATTAGAAATTTGCTACAGCAAATAAATAAACCATGTATGGTTAATTCTTGGGTCAACTAAAGTTCCCCTTCAGCATAAGAACAGTAAATTAAAGCTGAAGTTTCCTTATCGTGTTTGACAATGTTCCAACAGTCACTGAACTTCCTGAGAGTCAAGAGTCAATAGTTTTTTAATTCTCCAGTCAGTCTGACTATAACCAGACCTTCCACCTCCAGTTATTTTTGGTGACTCTGGTGACGTTAAAGGTTTTTCCTCTGTGGTTTGACTTGATATCAAAATCCCAGAGGAAACATTATGCCTGAAGCTGCTGTAATATGATGTAATATATGTAATGTCTTCTCCAGGCAGGGAACAGCATTCAGCTCAGCTTCACGGATGTTGTCAGTGACCTCTGTGATTACAAGTGGTGGAAAGTTTACTTTAAAAGCTTATTCCACTATAAATTACTCAACATTAATACAGTTAAAACAGGAGGAGTCTAAATTACAACAAGTAATGTGGATGATATTTTAATCAAATATTTAAGGCAACTACTTATAGGCAGATGTGGACCTAATTCTGTAAAAATGGTAATTAAATGACCAGTTAAAAAAACTGACCAATCACTGATCAAACTATGCAGTGCTGATCAAAAACACATACTCATTCAGATTCTGTTACTGCATTTCTCACATTGAATATTGTCAGTAATAAATTTTAGTCATGGAAAATACAAGAGAAATGAAAAAAAATTATTGCATCACCTAGAGAGCCCTGTAGACACAGAAAATAAAGCTGTCATAATTATCAATATGACAAAATATTAATATCATAAAAATAATAAAATAGGAATATAAAATATAGCACTCAAAATGTCCTATCAATAAGTGCAATTAGGAATATTAAAAGGTTTGACATAAAGTTAAAAGGTAAATAAAAAAAAAAGTTCTTCTATTTTAGCATCATTTTTAGATTCTCTTCATTGCTTTTTTTATTTCAGTGTCATTTGTGTCTGTGCTGAAAACTTGAGTTTCACTGCCCTCTATTGGCTGATCTGAGGTTTTCAGGCAGTCATTGCTGACAACTTTGTGACAGCTTTGTGTTGGATGTAGTCACTCCACCCTGTTTACACTGCACAACATCCTGTTTCTATAATACATTCCGGTCAGTGTCACACTGATGTAACATATATACTGAACCATGTTTGGTCATTTCCTTGAATAAAATGCTAAATATATCTTAGAAAAATGTCAAAAACGTATAAAATGATATTTATAAGCAGCTCGGAGACAAACTACTGAAACTGAATTTATCTTTCGACTACATTCTGCTGTTTGTATCAAACACTCAAAGGTTGGAGACACTGGTTTCATCTTTAACTATATGTTGTATTTTAAAAGCTTTTTATATTATCAGTCATGTTAAATCGGCATGGAAAGGAACTAAAGCTGAAGATAAATTAAAAAAATTAAAGTATAAAGCAGCATCACATGGAAACGCTCAAATTGTAGTTACATGCAGTACTTCCTCCACTGGTCACTAATCAATAAACTCAAAATATATGCATTCATTGTGGCATCTATTGAGATTCTATAATAAAACAGTTGTTGTTTCTGATGCAAACTAATGAAACACAGCATAAGTCTCAGTTGGATGATGTATGAGGATAAAGTATAAATTGCTTTTTTAAAAGACTTTTTTGTTTTCACATCATTAAAGCTGGAGCTGTGGTTGCTGCCCCAGTTCACTTTTCAACAAGGAATCATTTTCATCCACAAACAAAACCAAACTGAGCAATAAGCCAACATCAATCCAGCAAGAGAGGAAGTGCCTTTTAAATTATTGTCTCATCTGACAGCTCTGCTATGATTAATTACTCTCTTGGACCCATGTTGTGTGTATTTGTGTGTTGTTCTGAGAGTGACAGGAGCAGAAGCATAAAAATACTAATGACAAATAAATATAGTTCATGGTTTCCTTCTGTTATTCGTGGATGAAAGACGCTGCGGCTTGTTTTATATCACAGTTAAATTCACAAGCGGACGGAAGCTCTCGCTCCATGATTTGGGTCAAAAATAAGAGCTGCTGTGGCCCGGCTCCTGAGTCCTGGCTGCGGTCCTTGTGCCCACGATAAAGGGCCTTTACAGAGCGCCTTCTTTTAAAGCGCAGAGGGTGGGGGTGGGGGGGAGGTGGGGCTTGAACATACATAAGAGCTTAACACAGCCCGGCGGTACAATTTGGCACAACATCACCAGACAATTTGCTGTTGCTCAACGTATACGAGGAAGCCAGTTGGATCTTTCTCTTCATTCTCCCCTCGGGCCTTATTTGAAAAAGAGAATAGCTCGCCACTCGGGTTGCTTAACACTGAGGCTTTATCCTGGATGTCGGATGTGAGCAACATGACTGGGGGCCTGTCCCGGGGCTTGGTCCTGCAGCCTGCCTGGGACTACCTCCTCCAGAACCACCACGACCTCCTGAGGAGCCCCCTGTTCCCCGTGGTCCTGTCCGTCACCACCTACTTCTTCCTGGTGGGGGTCTACACCTCCCTGGACCTGCTGGCTCCCGCCTGGCCCTGCATCAACCGCTACAGGCTGCACCCCGACCGGCCCGTCACCTGGCCTAACATCTGGACCACCCTGGGCATCACCATTTACAACCACCTGCTCTACATCTTCCCTGCCGCTGTCGCCCAGTGGCTGTGGAGGCCGCCCACGCCACTGCCACGCGAGGCGCCCACCCTGTGGTGCTTCTTTCTGGGCATCCTGGGCTGCATGGTGGTCTTCGACTTCCAGTATTACCTGTGGCACCTGCTACACCACCGGGTTCCCTGGCTGTACCGCACTTTCCACGCCGTGCACCACCAGTACAGCCAGCCCTTCAGCCTGGTCACCCAGCACCTGTCGGGCTGGGAGCTGTTCAGCGTGGGCTTCTGGGCCACCATCGACCCCGTCCTGCTGCAGTGCCACTGCCTCACCACCTGGGGCTTCATGGTCTTCAACGTGTACGTGTCCACCGAGGACCACTGCGGCTACGACTTCCCCTGGTCCATGCATCACCTGGTGCCCTTCGGGCTGTGGGGCGGCGCCCTGAAGCACGACGCCCACCACCAGCGGCCCGGAACTAACTTTGCCCCGTTCTTCTCTCACTGGGACTGGCTCGGGGGCAGCAGCACGGAGCCAATCCCCTCGGGCCACACCGCCCCAGCAGAGCCGTGCGACCTGAAGGAGGAAAGACTGAAGAGATGAATTAATCTCTCATTGACTCTCAAAGTGCCTCTTTTGTACCTCCTCCCTCCTCTCATCTGCTATAGGAGTAAAACTGTCTGGCCAGATTTAGTTTCTTTTAAAAGCCAGTGAGTTTGTAGCCTTGAATTTTCTGGCATTGAAATGATGCATGTGAATTTTTAGCTTTTGAAATCAACTCTTAAAATGTTCAATGACTCATTTTCACTTTAACAGTTTGGGATAAGTCAAACCAACAACCAGCCAATCAAATTAGACTCTATTGGTCATGTGATCCTGATGGTTAACAATTTTTGATTCTGACTTTGTGAACAATTGAACCTGTAATATTAAATATTCTATGGCTTTTAAATTTCTAAATCTGGCCACACAGATTTCTTCCATATTCGATCTCCTTTCTCTTTTCTGTCTGTTTCTTCTCTTCTTGATATTATAATCCCTGCCTTTTGAAATCTTCTCTCTAACAGATTTCCTTCACAGTTTATGAGCTGATTATCACTCTAACATCTATTGATATATTGATGAGGAGAATTACAGTATATTTTCTGTGGGTTTTGTGTACAATGATAGTATAGATCACCCTGTACTGTTGTGCTGTGTACATTTATCTCTTATTCATAGAGATTTTCCATTGATGTTGATGTTTGATGAAGTTTTTTTTCCAAATTTGATTCCCAAAACATTCTGAGAACAGTTGTTTTTTGGACATTTATTGAATCATCCGGCAGAATGTTAAATGATGTTAAAAGAGTTATTATTCCTGGAATATTCTGGGCAGTTTATGCTAAATAAAAAACACTTGTACAACATTCCTAGAATGATGTCGGAGTGTTACCTAACAGAAACCTGGACAGAACATTCAGGAATGTTGTGGGAACATTAGACGTTAGCTGGGTTGTTATTGTGTCTCTGTGGCGTTCTCAGGTCAGTTTCCACATGGTTACATGTTCTGAGCTAGAAAAATGAAAGTAAAACATAAACAATAAATATAAAACTATTACTTGCAAAATGTTTTGTTCAATTTCAGTGAACAGATCTTATTATTAAGCCTATTTGCTGGTGGTTGATGGTTGTTATACAGACAGTCTCCTTCTCACTCCTCCTCAGCACTGACCCTCTCACTCACACGCATGAATAGAGTCTTTTAGCTGCATCCCAGTATGATGCGTGGGCGCAATACTAATCTCTCATCCTCTCTGTGAGAGTAAATTCTCCTACTGGAAGAGTTCTGAGCTTGTACATATGGTTGGTCTTCAGAGCATCCTCTCATAATTAGTCTCTGTGACAAATGTGTGAATTATAAATCTGTTTTTTTATTTGTAAAAAACTCATAAACAGTTCATTAGTCTCTATGAAGCTGGGGAATGTATTCTTTAGGTTCTACCATATATTTGTTTATGGAGAAAAAACATTCAGCATAGTGACCTAAAACAGCCATTTTATTTATGTCATTTATTTGTTAATTAAACGAGGACAATTGACAGGCAGTGACTGTCCTAGAATTAGCTGAATAGCTGCATTTTATCCTCAGTCTTTGGGCAGGAAATTCATCAAAGACTGAGCTACATAATTATGATATTAAAAGCTACATCATACAAAACTAAAAGCCTGTTGCATAAAAATAACATTAAATCTCAGAAATAAAGTACTACATGGTTATTACTTTGTGGCTAATAATCATGTTTCTGTCAAGAATTCAGCTGAGGAGGAAGAGCATTTTGTTCTAAGAGTAAGTAGTGCAGTACTGTGTACTACACAGTTACTTCTGGTTGATGCCTGATTTTATCAGAGGACCATGAAAAAAAGTCTAAAAAAAGCAAGATAGTGGATAATTTGGTATGTATTAAACAGGAATTTGCAAGATAAGACGCAATTATCAAAGGTCAAAATGTTGTAGTTTACTTTGTAATTATGAGACAGTGATAAAATCACATTTGGCAAGTTTCTTGTGTACATGGGTCTAATGGTGTTTTCCTACTTAGGATCATGTGCTAACACAAAACATACATACATTAAAAAAAACAACAAAAAAAAACAAGTATGATTTAACAGAACATTCTCTACATTCAGATATGTGTATGAGCTGTGCACAAATGAATATAAGTTGAAATATTTTAATTATGTATTATTATTATATTAGATGATGTCATTATGTATATTCTGGACAGGAACATGATGTTCATGTTCATGTTTTACTGTTTCAAATGTAAAAATAGTTCAGAATTGACTTGAACAGTTAAGGTTAAGGAGAATATCACTGTCATGTAAAATCTTCAAATTAAAAATGGAAATGACACATTTAAAGGTGCATTAGGTGTTATTCATTTAAATATCTTAATATAATATCTTATAGTTTTCCCATAGAGATAACTGTGAGAATCAACCGATTTCTACAACTGATTTAACTTTTTTTTTTTTTTTTTTACTGATTTAAATAACTATAAAATCATGACTACAGTGAGTCAGAGTTACCTTATAAAGGGCAATTCAAATATATTCCCAATGAACTGCTAATCATTTATTTTTAGGGGATATTTTGTTTACTTTATAGGTGATATCACTTACACTTCAACAAACGCACCACTAGAGATCAGTGTTTAACTCTGAGAAGCAGAGAGCAGCAGCAAAGCTAGAAACAACATGACATCTACCACACACACACACACACACACACACACACACACACACACACACAAGCGTACACACCCACACGTACACGCGCAAACACACCCACACGTACATCACTGTGTCTGAATTTACAATCATATCTAATCAAGTCACACAGTAAATTTCTGACAGGCTCACACTCGCTCTGTTTTTCACGGTAGAGATTTTACCTGCAGTCAGAACCGGTTTGACGTGTTTCTGCTTCATATCGTTGCTGCAACACCTCACATTTATTTTGGAAACTTTGCTTTCAGTCACATCAGACATATATGAAATCTGTAGCTTTAGGGGTTAGAGTTTCCTGTCAGCGGACAGTTTGGTTGTGGTGACATTGCATCTCTTTTCTTGCAGCACATACTATATAACCAACCAGCTGCAGTTAATGGTAGAAATATCATTCATATCAATATCATGTCATTTGTGCATGAATAAATACAGTTTTCATGTTAATATAATAATAATATAATATAATATAATGCAATTGTACCAATTCATATTTTTTCAGATTCTGTGGTTGCAGGCTTCTTGCAATTTATGAGAATATTGCATTAGGGAAATGTACAACACAAACCACCATATGTATTCACGTGTGTGAATGCAGAAGTAGCTGGAACTCTTTAACCACATATAGTATGTATTTTAAATGTCTGAAACTAAATAAGATTAACTTTAAAACTTTAAAATTAACTATCTCAGAGTAAAACCTGCTGCTGCTGTGACCCTGTGATATATATCTCAGTAACGCTGAAGCTACGTATTAAATCAAGTGTTTTTCACAGAGCAGCTAAATGTGTCTGTACATGTGAACGCGCCAAACCCAATAACACCGCTTCCTTTATTCTATTATTACCATACCAGCACTGAGGCTCTCTGCTGTCACAGCAAAGCTATGCAGAGGTACTAGCGATGTAATGTAGAAACTCTTCATAGCTGCATAGTTGAGTACAGAGAGCTGATTTACACTCACTGTGAATCATGTTGCAATCTGTCAATTCCTACAGTATATATATATATATATATATATATATATATATATATATATATATATATATATATATATAAGCCACTGACAAATGGTAAAAAAAAGATACAATGTTTTCAGACCTCAAACAAGATCAAATTCATTTTAAAACAACATAATACTAATTGCACTTAAGAAGAGTTCAGAAATCAATAGTTGGGCAGTAACCCATATTTTAATCACAGTTAAATATATTGGTCATTGGTCACTGTCATTGGTAAATAGCAGCTTATGGTTGAATAAGTCTTTTGTTGTCTGAGGAAAAAAAGCAGGTGCAGTCGAGTGTTTCAGTTCCATTTCTGTACTGACTCATTTTGTTTGTGAAGAACAAATTTATTGTGGCCAAACATTCACACATTAGAGCTCATGTGTGGTTAGTGAGTAAATGTGAACCAGGTTGTAGGTACCTTCTCACATTGGAGCAGGATTAGGTTAAAAAAAAATGTATATTCACATATGCAGGAGCATTGTGTTAACCCATTGAAGCCTATGAACCTTTACGTCTATGACTGTCCTTAAAAATCAAAATGTTACTCATACAGCTTTTTTTCTAATTACATTATAGTATACAACTTAGACAAAAGGTTTTAAGCAAAAAAAAAAAAAAGATTGTTGACTTAAGTTAATTTAAATTAACTGCCTCTTGTCATAGGACGTCATCAACTTCCTGCCCCTTTATTCCAAGAACATGGCAAAGACAAACCCTCCCAGGAAGAGGCCATTTCATTTAGATTATTATGATTTTCAACCCTGACATGTAAATATATATTTAATAATTAGAATAATCCTCAAAATGAATTACGTACATGGGATAAATCGTTTTTTTTATGGGCGTATTTGCGCAAGTGGCAACTATAGTAGTTATTAAAATGCTATTTTCTGTAAAGAAAAGAGTTAGTGACTCAACTGTGAAATCTTTGAAAAATATCTAGGCTTAAAAGGGTTACTATTGTTATTTATTGTAGATTTGTAAAAAAATAAATAAATAAAAAAAAAGAAGTAAAACAGCAGACACCAGCTGTGTAACGTGTAACATGGGGAGTGGCTGCTGCTCTGTGAAAAGAATGTATTCCACTTCAAGAGTGCTGACAAAAGGTAAAACAACACTCACACACACACAACAATCATTCACTCAGCCTCAACCCCTCACCAAACCGGAAACATCACCATTTACGGCCTGTGTGTTTATGCGGGGGATGGGATGACCCTTTGGGTGGAGTTTGCTGCTGAAAAGCTGCATTTACTCCTGATATGGACACAATTCTCACAACCCATTAGTGAAAAGTATTTCTTCTTTTAGAGGACAATAACATGTATTTGCTTTAATTCTGATTCAAAATCAAGAAGGGAAGTCCTGGAAAATTTAGGAAGTGGCTTGAATTGTAATTAGGTGAAACTGGAAGAGAAGGTAGAATGAGAACATGTTTTTTATTGTATCCTCATATCATGGTTTACCATGCTTTTTAACCTTCTCACACAGTTTTCCGTGTGACAAAAAGTGGTCATTAAAAGCTCTTCAACAGTTTCTGACAATATAGATACAGCACATTCCATGAATTCCTCCATGACAACGAGTCGCGTCAACATCTCTACAGACACACGACCGATACAAACCCAGTGACTCACCCGCTCCAGGATTTCAATTTGGTTACGCAATAGTTCAAAAAGGAGTTTCACAGAAAGTGCATCCTGTTGTTTTATCGTTTTATTTAAGAAAAGTTATAGCAATACAAGCGTTTGCTTCCAAAATCATAAAAACACTAAAGCAGGATAAAACACAACATAAAACTTCGGCAGCAAGAATGTGCTGAATATGCAAGAAGTTGACACATCGGAGTTTATAACTAGAGCTGCATCGGTCACTTAATTTATCAAGTAGATGATCAACATTAATCACTTTAGTCTATGTTCAAGCAAAAATGCAAAAATATCTCCTCCTTCTAGCTTCTCAAAAATGACAATTTGCTTTTTTTTTCCCTTTTTCTTAAAAAACAGTAAATTGAATATCTTAGATTACCAGTTGACTGGACAAAATCTCACAGGCTCTAAGGAACAGTGATAGACATTTTCATTTTTATCTACATAAACCATGTTTCTACAGTAGCCGTCAACTGACAAACCAAACAATGGCTAGAGATGACCTTTTATCAGCCATGGTAACTTCTTCCAACACTTTGAGGTACTCTGTTGATTGCAATCTGCAACTTCATCACTAGAAAACACAAACTACACCCTGTACCTTTAAATGTTGTCCAGTGCAGTGAAAATTACTCAGTCAAATCATGGGAAAACCCACATTTATCAGGCTAAATGCTAATATCCTGGCAACAGGCTGCAGTCTTTAACAGGCCTCCATGTAACACACACACATACATATATATCTCATATAAGGATCTTAACAAATCATCTTAACATGAACTCATTCTAGCACAGCAGCCTTCAAATTTACACACAAGTACATACAAGTACAGTTCATCTTTGGTTATCTGATGTTTGAGGTATCTCTATTATCACAGATCTGCTGTGTCCCAGTAACACAAAGACTGACATGTCATGTTTTCCAGTAGCTCAGGTCTGATGCTTCCATCCATCACCCATCAGTCTTTTCTCCAATTAACAGGTGCTGCTCTGTGTGTCTCTAGTTTCCGACATGTAGGATTTGCTCTTCCTGGAGTATTTCATGGAACTGAAAGAAACCCTCATCCTCTCCACCGTCCTGCTGCTGCGGCACAGCAGCGTGTTCTTCACGTGGTTCCTGAAGTCCTCAGAGACAAAGTAGTAGATGAAGGGGTCCAGGCAGCTGTTGAGGCTCGCCAGGCACAGCGTGGCCACGTAGAAGCTGTAGCCGTTGTCCACCACGCCGTCCTTCAGCAGCGAGTAGTGCAGCACCAGCATGACGTTGCTGGGGATGAAACACACCAGGAATGTCAGCAGGACGGTGACGATCAGCATCACGGCTTTGCGGCGGTTTTTTGCCGCCGAGCTCTCCTCCATGTTCCCCAGGGCCTTGAGCAGCAGGACGTACGCCACGATGATCACCACGCACGGCACCAGGAACACCACCAGACCCATGAAGATGAAGTAGAAGTAGGGGAACCGGACGGACAGGAAAGGGTTGAGGACGTCATGGATGATGGTGACATCGTGGCAGGTGGTGACTTCAGGGTCTCTGAGCCTAGCCGTGTGCTCGTACAGGTAGAGCGGCGTGGTGGAGAGGCCGATGAAAACCCAGACCGCCACGCAGACCCCGATGGCCACTTTGTTGTTCTTCCTCTGCTGGGACAGCGGATGAGCCACGACCCAGTAGCGCTGCACGCTGAGGCAGGCGATGAACAGGACAGAGCAGTACATGTTCCCATAGAAGAAGCCCACCAGCACCTTGCACAGCCCCTCGCCGTAGATCCAGTCGTTGCCACCCACGTGGTAGGCGATCTTCAGCGGGATCCAGACCACAAACAGCAGGTCGGCCAGGGCCAGATTGGCCATGTAGATGGAGGATGGGTGCTTCTTCTTGGTCCTGAAGAGGAAGACCCAGATGGCGACAGCGTTGGCGGGAAGGCCCACCACAAACACCACGATGTAGACGATCGGGAGGAAGACGGTGGTGAGGCCGCTCTTCAGAGTGTCCGACGTCGCCTTGTCTACTGAAACTAGCTTCTCAGTTGAGTTTGAGGTTTCAGGGACCACAACTCCGTAGTACCCGCGTCCTTTAGCTCCTACAAGACAGCACACAAGAAGATGATTCCATGAAACCGTATTATAATTATATATAATTATAACAATGAAAAGCAACAAAAATAATCTAGATTAACATTTTGCTGAATGGAGCTGCAAATGATTATTTTATTAATCAATTATTCAGTCATATATGTCAGTTTTTATATTAGTGATTGTTGTTTTAAAGGAAACTATGAATGTTGTGCAAATACTAATCGAATTTTCCCAGATATCATAATAATTTTGTATTTATATGTCAAGGACTTGCCCTTTTAACATCTAAGGAATGTTAAAGGGAAACTTTTAACAGACCTTCCTGGAATAATTATTAATTAATTATTGATTAATTTTACAACAGAACACAAAAACATGTTTTATCTTCTCGGGAACATTATGCAGGAATGTTGAATGAACATTCTCAGAACCCTTAACAAACATCCCTAGAATGCTTTAGGAAACTTTACCAACTGGGAGCTCACTCTCCTACTTTTCTCCCTTCAGGAAAAGCAGGTTTATTTATAGAGCACATTTCAACTCAGAAGTGCTTCACAAAACATCAAGAGCATCATTTCTGAAGGAAACACATTACACAAATTACAAAATAAAAGATATAAATACAATTAAGAGTGATTTAGAGAACAGAGAATTATTCAAAGAGAAATGTTCTTTATCCACATTAATTCATAAATTAATCATATTATTATGAATTAGTTGTTGGAAAACAGTGAAATTTGCTGTAAAATATAATTAAACAGTTGATTTCCCAAAGATTAACATATATTTTATTAACAAGTATATAACAGTGAGAACAGCAAAACCGTACAGTGTAGAAGTGGTAATAAGACATAACTACTAAAAATAACTAACTTGTGGATCACATCACGAATAATTACTAACGAACTATTACATAATAACTGTGTCGTTTACTTCAGAGGAGATCAATTTCGTATCAGAGTTAAATAAACCCCCATTCCTGTATGAACTGATAGCAATTGCTTGTTACAGTTTTTATTAGTAACCTCCAGTTTCTGTTTGTGATGAAGCTGAACACTAGGGTTAATAATGATATTAGCAATGATAATAGCAGCTCAGGCCTGAGGCCTGTGAACAGTCTCCAGACATGAGACTAATGTGTCCCCTGAGTTCAGTCTGTAGCGACGCAGCCAGGAAACAACAAACAGCCTCAGAGGAACATTATGCAGCCGTGGGTCTTACCTGCTGAAGCAGAAAAGCAGCAAAACAGTAAAAGAAGGGAGAAAAGTCGAGTTAAATCCATGTTCGCGTTGTTCTTGGACTCTGCCCTTAAGAATCCTCTCTAACTGTGCCCCTTCAACAACGTCTTTAAACGTCGCAGATCACCTCCAGCCCCTGAACACCACACCCGAGACTACCTGCCTGCGCGCTGACGTCACCGGGTGTCCCGCCTACCTGTCGTAGGTGTGTGACCGGTTATTTATGAGCTTCTGTCACCGCGAGGATCAGCGATGATTCAGGCAGAAAACACAGAGCAGGTTGTTTTCGGAGATACTGGCGGTTTGTGGCCTGGAGGTTTTTTAGATAGGTGAAACACAGCACGTGGTTATTTTTATCTGTGGTCGGAAAGGTCACAACACGTTTGTTCATAGACTGAAATGTCTCAATAAATAAGCTGCTTTGGCATGTTGTACCATTGTCTCTTGGTTTGTTGGAAACAGTCATAGTATCACTATAGAACAAAGGATTAATCCTACATATTCTTTTGTATATAATTATTTGGAGTCTCCTGATATCACATCTCAGCATGACATGAAAAGTTGCTGTCTGTTTTAGGTTTATATTTTAATAAAGTTTTCAAATTTTAACACATAAAAATCAAAAATCAAAAATTAAATTATTAAAATAAATAAGTGGCATACATTTATGGAGCTAATCTAAGGTAAACTAAAGTTCAGAGTTGTCTTTGTTTTTTGGGGGAATTGTTCATAGTTGATCTAGTAATCAACTAGTAAATAAAAAGGTCAGCCACCCAACTTCCTCTTGGCTTTAAAACTGCCTTCATGTAAGATGCTTAGTTAAACAGCTCTGAAGCTACTGTAACTTTAAATGAAACTTCAATAATCCTTATTTTGTTATATTGGTTTTGTAACTGGTTTAGATGAAAATAACAGTGATTTAGTTGATATTTTTTTACTCTTGGGCAAAGAAAGAGACATGTCTGACATATCAAGAGACTGGGAGATATTAACAACCTTTCAATTAAAGTTTCTACTAACAGAATTAGGATCAAATATTTGTCTTTGAGGGATTTTCGAAGAACAGGTTAAAATACCAGGTTTGTTTTGAAAATCAAATGTACCTGGGTTGACATTTCTCATGTCGACTGACCCATAGAGTCATGAAAGAGAGTTAGACACATACATACTTTATTAATTTGAATTCATAATAAGTAAAATATTATTAAAATATTAAAAATAATAAAACACAAACACTCATATACTGCATAATATAAAACAGGTTGCCCTTTGTGGTTTGGGCTTCAGTTCAGGTACATTAAAAGTTTACAGATAAATTACAACATAAAGATAAGACCCATTAAAACTGAACGAAGGCAACCATTGTACAGTACAAACGCCATCATGCAAAGTGCATAAAACATGTCTATTGTCAAAAATGTAAAAAAAAAAAAAACTACTAAAATGTTTTTACAAAAACAACACAAGCAGAAACTTAAACCAGCTCTGAGCTTTAAAACAGGAAGTCAGTGACTCCTAAACATGAGCTGAACTGAACCTGAGGTGGAAAACTTTACACAAATAAAGTAACACTTTATTTTACAGGTCCTTTTGATCCTAAATCTCAAGGAATCTTTCCTCAATCATTTCCTAGAAAGAACCTGATCGAGCTTAAACTACATGTGAACCCAATTATATAATGAGCAGGTACTTACTGAATAGGGCTGCAACTAAAAACAATTTTTTTTCTAATGACTATTTTTAAGACAATTAATCTATTGATTATTGAAACAATCAATTAGGTTTATAAAATGATGTTGATCACCGTTTCCAAAAGATGAAGATTCAACCTAAAATGTCTTTTTTTGTCCAGGCGAACAGTCCGCAACCCAAAGATCATCAATTTACTATCATAGAAGACTAAAGAAACCAGAAAATAATCAGATTTGGGAAGCTGGAACCAGAGAATTGGGACACTTCCTTCTTAAAATGGCACAAATTCATAAATCGATTATCAAAATAGTTGGCAATTATTGTAATAGTTCGATTAATCGACTAATTGTTGCAGCTCTAATTCAATGATCCTCATCATCATTATAGTCTTTGTTATATAATCTAATAGTTGGCAACTAATCAGTCGGTGCAGCCCTACTTCTCATGTACATATTACATTTTCATTTAGTTTGGTCCAATCCATTTGTCAGATAACCATTTGTATATTTTACTTATATTTATCAAAATAATTGGTGAATAACGTAAATATTGGCAATTAATCATTCGGTCGACTAATAGTTTCAGTTTTTACGGACTAAACAAACTTTTTCTACCAAATTGCATCTCCTGCTTTTCTGGAATAGTTCAGGAAACAACCTGAAAACTCAGAAGATGTCCAGGAAACCACAATAAAATAAAGTGTCACCCCAAAACAACACATTATACCTGAAAACCTAAAAGGATAATAAAAGCAGCCGCTAACACTCGGTGCTCTGCGTCCCAGAGTCCGACGTGTACGTGCTGGTCTTCTTGGAGTACTTCAGCGCGCTGAAGGACACCCGCATCCTCTCCACAGTCCTCTCGCTCCTGCACAGGAACGTGTTCCTCACGTGGTCCCTGAAGTCCTCCGAGATGAAGTAGTAGACGAAGGGGTCGATGCAGCTGTTGAGGCTGGCCAGGCACAGCGTGGTGATGTAGAAGCCGTACAGGTTGTTGTCGGCCTGGCCCAGCAGGAGGCCGTAGTGCACCAGCAGCATCACGTTGCTGGGGGCGAAGCACACCACGAACATCACCAGCACCGTGACGATCAGCACCACGGCCTTCCGCCGCTTCTTGGCGATGGCGGGGTCCGTCATGCTTCTCCTGAGGGCTCGCAGCATGAGGCAGTAGGAGACAACGCAAACCGCGGTGGGGACGAGGAACCCGACGGTCCCCATCGTCAGGAAGTAGCCGGCGGCCATTTTCTTCTGACTGGGCTTGGTGACGTCATGGCAGGTGAGGATCTGAGGGTTCATGTTGGTGACCTGGACCTGTTGCTCGTAGAGGTACAGCGGGACAGTGACGAGCCAGACAGCCGCCCATATGGCCACGGAGACGCCAATGGCGACCGAGTTGTGCACCTGCTGCTGGGCCAGCGGGTGGACCACGGCCCAGTAGCGCTGGACGCTGATGCAGGCGATGAAGGCAACGGAGCAGTACATGTTCCCGTAGAAAAACGCCACCAGCACCTTGCACAGGCCCTCGCCGTAGATCCAGTTGTTGCCGTTGAAGTGGTAGGCGATCTTTAGCGGCACCCACACGATGAAGAGCAGGTCAGCCAGGGCCAGGTTGGCCATGAAGATGGAGGACGGGTGCTTGCTCTTGGTCCTGAAGAGGAAGACCCAGATGGCCATGGCGTTGGTGGGGAGCCCCACGGCGAACACAATGATGTAGACGATCGGGAGGAAGACGGTCGTCAGGTAGCTGCTCAGGACTTTTCTGGCTTGAGCGTTGATGTCGACACCATCTTTGGTTTCTGTGCCTGTGAAGCCTTTAGAGTCTGTGAAGTTACAACATGCGAAAAGCAGAAGAAGAAGCTGAGCAGCTGCAGGTTGGGAAGAAGTACTCAGATCCTTTATTTAGGTAAAGGTAAGTACATGAGTACTAGGAGCTCAATATAGTTAAAAGTATTTAAGGTACATAAATACAGCCCTGGAAAAAAAATAAGAGACTACTGCATTTTTTTTAATCAGCATCTCTACATCTATTCCAGCCATTCCATTCTAGAATCTGTTTAATTCCAACAATGGTAAAGACTTGTGGAGAGCATGTCAAGACACATAAAAGATATGATTAAAATAGGGTTATTGCATCAAATATTTATTTCTGAACTGAGTGTAAACATTAGTATTATGTTTTAAAATTAATTTGAGGTTGTTTCTGTGCATTGTTTGCAGTCTGAAAACATCACATCTTTTTTGTTATTTTGACCATTTGTCATTTTCATTTGGAATTTGGGGGAAATGTCAGTAGTTTATAGAAAACAAAAATGTACCAGATAGTTTTAACCCTTTTAATTAAAAAAAAAAATTAACACATGCTATCAACATTTTTTTATATATAGCTGGATTATAAATTTAATATTTATCATCCCTTTTTGGTTAAAAAAAAAAAATAAAAATAGTGATTTTGTAAAAAAAAAAAATTAAACCATATCCATGTGAAATATGAGCGACTCCACCCTGATGTTTGTTGTATTTTAAAAGTTTCTTATGTTACCCATTGAGTCAAATCTGAAAATTACTAAAGCTTCAGATGAATGTGAATATAAAGTGAAACATAACGTAAGATCACCTGTAAGTCCAGAATGTATATAAATATAGATACAAAAAATGACATCTACTATAACTTAACTAAATCTGATATTGAAATGTGGACTTCGAGCCTGTTTCCTACTTGTTATTCTGAGCTGAGTCAGCAGCAACATTAGAGCGCAATTTACATCTCGTTTACTGGTATCACACTGAATCTTTTCCAACAAAGGAAAACAAAACTGAAACACCTGACTAACAGCAGCTGTGTCGCTATATTCTATCATTCGGATTTAACATCAACCTGAGCTGGAAGTTTTTCGCGCTGTAATAGAACAAAAGCAGCACCATCGTCTTACCTCTCTGACAAACACCTGGAGAGATGCAGCACAACAACAGCAGCAGCAGCAGCTGCAGGTGAAACCCACGCGTCTTTACACTCATAACTGAAACAGGGACAGAAAATAAGGAGCCGAGCGTTAAAAAAGTCCGCGGGTGCAACAGCGTCGCTTCTCTCTGCGGATGTTTAAGCGATTCTCTCATCAAATAGACGCTGCGGGCACCTGCCTGACGTCACTGCGTCAGCTGACCGCGTCCAACCAATAGACGTACGCGCCTCAGGTGATTTTATTCGGTGTCTGTCTGACGCTATGCGGAAAACTTCAGAACTTTCTCAATGATTTCTGTGACTCTGTGATAGTCAAGAGGTGATATTATGTGAGTAAATTAACAGCAATGTGAATCAATTAAAGGCTACAGTTTATATTTGTTGGACTTAGCGATGATTTCACTTCTATCAGTTACTCGATTACAACTGAAGTTCTACTCAGCTGAAATTAAGTAACAATGTAGTAAAACGAGCTACCCATGGACATCCTTATAATAAATAAATAATACTAATAAACAGTTTTGGAAAGTACCCAAGTAATTTGTAAATAAGTCATTTTTTTCTATTTTATTGCAACCATGTGCTGAAATCATTTAAGTTTATTTTTCCTCATTAATGTACACACACACAGCAGCCCAAATTGACAGAAAAACACGAAATTGTTGATTTTTTTGTGCAGATTTATTTTAAAGAAGAAAACAAATATCACACAGCCTTAATACTTATGGTCGTGTGATATTATTTCAGTTTTTCTTTTTTAATAAATCAATAAATATCAAATGGCTGACCCACTGTATACACACACACACACATATATATATATATATACATATACATATACATACACACACACACACTCACCGACCACTTTATTAGGTACACCATGCCAGTAACGGGTTGGACCCCCTTTTGCCTTCAGAACTGCCTCAATTCTTCGTGGCATAGATTCAACAAGGTGCTGGAAGCATTCCTCAGAGAGTTTGGTCCATATTGACATGATGGCATCGCACAGTTGGTGCAGATTTGTCGGCTGCACATCCATGATGCGAATCTCCCGTTCCACCACATCCCAAAGATGCTCTATTGGATTGAGATCTGGTGACTGTGGAGCCCATTTGAGTACAGTGAACTCATTGTCATGTTCAAGAAACCAGTCTGAGATGATTCCAGCTTTATGACATGGCGCATTATCCTGCTGAAAGTAGCCATCAGAAGTTGGGTACATTGTGGTCATAAAGGGATGGACATGGTCAGCAACAATACTCAGGTAGGCTGTGGTGTTGCAACGATGCTCAATTGGTACCAAGGGGCCCAAAGAGTGCCAAGAAAATATTCCCCACACCATTACACCACCACCACCAGCCTGAACCGTTGATACAAGGCAGGATGGATCCATGCTTTCATGTTGTTGACGCCAAATTCTGACCCTACCATCCGAATGTCGCAGCAGAAATCGAGACTCATCAGACCAGGCAACGTTTTTCCAATCTTCTATTGTCCAATTTCGATGAGCTTGTGCAAATTGTAGCCTCAGTTTCCTGTTCTTAGCTGAAAGGAGTGTCACCCGGCGTGGTCTTCTGCTGCTGTAGCCCATCTGCCTCAAAGTTGGACATACTGTGCGTTCAGAGATGCTCTTCTGCCTACCTTGGTTGTAACGGGTGGTTATTTGAGTCACTGTTGCCTTTCTATCAGCTCGAACCAGTCTGGCCATTCTCCTCTGACCTCTGGCATCAACAAGGCATTTCCGCCCACAGAACTGCCGCTCACTGGATATTTTTTCTTTTTCGGACCATTCTCTGTAAACCCTAGAGATGGTTGTGCGTGAAAATCCCAGTAGATCAGCAGTTTCTGAAATACTCAGACCAGCCCTTCTGGCAGCAACAACCATGCCACGTTCAAAGTCACTCAAATCACCTTTCTTCCCCATACTGATGCTCGGTTTGAACTGCAGGAGATTGTCTTGACCATGTCTACATGCCTAAATGCACTGAGTTGCCGCCATGTGATTGGCTGATTAGAAATTAAGTGTTAACAAGCAGTTGGACAGGTGTACCTAATAAAGTGGCCAGTGTATATATATATATATATATATATATATATATATATATATATATATATATATACCAACTTATACTGATGTTCCATAATTCATAATGTAATTATATTATGTATAATAATAATAATATATGCCAGAGGGACAAAACTACAGATACAAGTTCTTGAACTTTAAACATTTCTCAATCTGTACTTCTACTCCAGTAAAGATTCAGAATACATCTTATTTAATAAATTGACCATTTATAAATTAATATTGACCATAACAAATAATTATCAACTAAAACAGATTTGTAAAAGTAAAATAATGTGAGAGCTGCATCAGACCAGCAGGAGGCAGCATTACATAAAAAAGGGATGTGTGTGATCACATAACTGCTGCTTGTTCTGTATTTCACTATCAGTGATACTTAATCAAAACATCACAAAAATCATTTTAAAAGTGGTTTATATTTTAAGAAAGTACAAAGTAAGACACAACTGTAAGCTTTTCACAGGTGAAACATACAGAAATTGCATTAAAATATGCATTTTAGTATTTGTATATACACATGAAAATTAAAAATAAAAGTTTGACAAAATAGTAAGTCCTGCACTTTCACTTGCAGCTTATACACTAACCACACTACATATACAGTGCAAACATGCAACAGAATTTGTTCATAGTATCAAATGTTCCACAGAATTCTTATCTAGTTTCAAACTTCCTTCCCTGTTTTTAACTTCACTTTTCACTCAAATGGACATGCCTGTTACTTCACAGTTTCTGCTATGAAACAATTTTTCATGTTTTCCCTTTATTTTCTCTTCCACTTATTCTACTTATGACATAAAAACAAAGACTCGAGGCTCTGTGCTCTTTAATATCATAATGAATATATTTTGCTATATATATTGCTATAGTTTCAGTTGGTGCTGGCTGATATGGACTAAATCAAATATTAGGATATTTTTGATCAAATATTTAATAATAATCTTTATTTGTCCAGCACCTTGCATACATTAAATGCAGCTCCAAGGACTTTACAGTATATCACATAATACATATAAAAAAAACAATAAAAAAGCATAAAACGAGTTATGAAAAATATATGAAGATATATATCGATATCAAGACAATACTGCAGGATACTTTCACTAAATATACACAATAAGACTGTTGATAAATAAGCATCAATAATGTGGATATTATGAGTAGGTGGGTAATACTAGACATTCTGTAGGTTCAGGAAATCAACTCAGTTCCTGAACTGCAGCTTTTAAAAACAGAAAAAAACAACACTTTACACTATATCCTATTACAAATTCAAAAATCTAAGACAAGATCTAATCTCATATGAGAATACTGATATAATATGAATTTATTGTCCAGCTCCACTTAAGTCAGTTTATTCACGTCTATTACACCAGCAGCTTCTTGTATTGGCTGCTCAGTTCTTCTTTAGCCGCTGACGTGTTTGTGCAGGTGGTTTCCATGCGGCTGGGTTTCAGGATGGTCCTGGCGCTGGACCTGCACGAGTTCGACGAAGAATGGCTGCCGCCGCCACTGCTGCTGCTCACCTCCGTGATCTTCTGACACCTCAGTGCCATGGAGAGCTGCTTCTGACACTGGGACGAGCCAAAGTAGTAGACCAGTGGGTCCAGGAGGCAGTTCAGGCTGCCCAGGCACAGGAAGACCAGGTAGAGGGCATAGGACCCGTCGGGCGCCTCGTCGCTCGCCTGCACGCCATCGTTGAACTGCAGGTAGTGGGCCAAAAGCAGCAGGTTGGTGGGCGTGAAGCACAGCAGGAACATCACCAGCACGGTCAGGGCCATCACCACCGCCCTGGTCCGCCGCCGGGAGCGTCCGGGGATGCCGCGCGGGACCCTGCTCAGAGACCAGATCACCCTGGTGTAGGAGACCACGATGACCAGTAGTGGTAGCAGGAAGAGGAGGCAGCAGAGCACTGTGAAGTAGATCCGGTAGTTCCAGATCAGCTTGTCGGAAAGCTGGACGTCGTGGCAGGTGGTGATGTTCAGCTCTGTCAGCCGAGCCGTCTGCTCCGAGACCACCAGCGGCACCGAGCCGGCGAAGGACAGGATCCACATGGTGACGCAGGCGGCCACGGCGTTCTGGGGCCTCCTCCAGGACAGGGAGTCGATGGGGTAGACGACGGCGAGGAGCCGGTCCACGCTGATGCAGGCGATGAGCAGGACGGAGCAGTACATGTTCCAGTAGAACGCCATGGTGACAACGCGGCACATGGCGGTGCCGAACACCCAGTCGTTGCCGCCGAAGTGGTAGGAGATCTTGAAGGGGAGCAGCAGGGCGAACAGCAGGTCGGCGCAGGCCAGGTTCAGCATGTAGATCGCCGCCGGCTTCTTGGGCCGGATCCGGCGGGCGAAGGCGAGCACAGCGCAGACGTTGATGGGGATGCTGACCACGCACACCACTGTGTAGAAGGACGGGATGAGAATGGTGGACACAGGGCCGGTGAGGAACAGCAGCGCCTGCTCTGAGATGTACCGCATCCTCACCGTCGTCACATTACGAGGTCGCAAAACCATAGAGTTGTTGGAGTTGTTAGAGCTATTAGAGCTCTCAGTGTCCTGCGTGACTTCATGGGAATCATAACTTGGCACATCGAACGGTTCGTCTGTGATGCTTTTGTCAAACCAGGTGAAGGTTCTGCCAAACATACTGTCTGCAGGGAGGAGACAACACAGGTTTTGATTTAAAGGTCTCAAACTATTAATATAATCATTCATTTACAGATCAATAAAACAACGATTCTGATTATCTTTAAATGTGTTGCCAGTTCCAGTTTGAGAATATTTCCATTTTTTCTTCTGTCATGGTAAACTGATTGTTTTGCATTTATACTACAGAAATTTAGCGTCACATTTAGAAATGTCCTTATTTTTGAAAGAAAAGCATTTTTTTTCCAATGAAGATAACTTCAAAACTTCAAAACTAAGATCACTCCAGTGTTCTAATGGAACAATGCGTTTACTCATTGCATCAGAAGGCTGATGGATGATGCTATCATGTTAGCACAGCTGAAAACAGTTTAGCTGGTTAGAGAAGCTAGAAAACTGACCTTCCTTTGACGAAAGCAAATTTTGAAGGAAAAAAACTATTATTTCAAATACAAATCATTATTTCTAACCTTCTTAATATATGGACTATATTTTCTATTAATTTTACAACTCATGGTGGTAAATTAAAGTGTGAATTTTCATGGAAAACACAAAATTGTCTGGGTGACCCCAAACTTTTGAACAGTAAATATATGTAAATATCTGACAAAACAAGTCATTTAAATATATTAAAGGGATATTTTGGTATTTTGTTGACATTTAGCATAATTTCTATGCTCCTGTCATGTATCTGAAGCATAGAGACATAATTTCACTGTAGGGCTGCAACTAACAACTATGATAGTTGATTAGTATATTGACTTTTGAAAGTAATCGATTAGTTGTTTGGTTCATAAAATGGTGATGATTTTTGAAGGTTTACTTGATGTAATGGATGTTTTTAGATATTATATAGATCAGTAGCTGATTTGACAAAGTTTGCCCTACTTATTTTCACCATGTTGCAAACTCTATGTACCTTGTTAGTGATTAGGGCTGCAACTAACAACTATTTTGATGATTGATTAATTGATTAGTTGTTTGAAATGGTGTAATATGTCAGTTACTGTTTCCCAAAGCTGATGATTTAACCTAAAATGCCTTTTTTTGTCCAGACCAACTGTCCACAACCCAAAGATCATCAGTTTACTATCGTAGAGACTAAAGAAACAGAAAATAATCAGATTTGAAAAACTGGAACCAGAGAATTTGGACATTTTCTTCTTAAAAATGACTCAAATCGATTAAATGATTATCAAAATAGTTGGTGATTAATGTAAATAGTTGACAAGTAATTGATTAATCGACTAATTGTTGCAGCTCTATTTCAATGATCCTCCAGTATTAAGCTTTGTAGCAGTTTTCAGTATAATGTTAGGTAGATTTAGCAGCAGTTTCCCAAACATGAAGATCATGTTTAATCTGTCTTGTCATGTTCAAACCAGAGTAAGCTTTGTTCAGGAACTACTTTTCAGACCACAGTACAGCTCCAGTAAATCAGTAAAATTATGCTTCAGATACATGAACGAGAGAAAATAAGTCTGAATGTCCAAAATACAGAACTATCTGTTTAATCTGGGCTGAGGAAAAGGGGAAGTTTTTACTAATTTTTGACAGGTTATAAGACCTAATGATTCATTGATTATTCATTATTAAATAAATATAAATTGCAGTCCTAAATCAATAACAGAGAAATAAAAAAGTATTAGTAGCAGCAACTATTAGAAATAGAAAATAGTGGATATCAAAAATCCTCTGGTTCAGCTTTTTAAATGAGACAATTATTAGTTTGTCTGTATTTTATAGAACTTTATGTTAACTTTTATACTTTTGGCTGAGAAAAACCAGACATGTAGGCTCAGGGAGGCTGTGACTGTCTACTTTCAGATTTGTTTTGATAATCTTTCAAAGACTAAACAAGCGGTTCTAAATTTGGGGTCCTGTGACCATCAGGAGTCCAGCTACAAACAAGAGGACTATTTTAATTTCATAATTATTTCTTTGACTAGAAGATATTCCAATAAAAGATCGTATAAAAGTAACTGTTCCTTTCATAGACTTCGTTTCTCAAGGTGGCTTTGTCTGTAAAACACATTACAACTACAAGTAATTCAAAGCTTTACAGAAACAAAAGAGTTATTAAAAACTTAAATTGTTAACCTGGACTGTTCTGGAATAATTAAATATCAGACGGGGGAAGGATTCTTGACACTAAAACAGGCTGAGAATCATTGGACTATTCGATTAATCACAGGCTGATAGAAAGTTCATTATTTGCAGAACTTTATACAACAACAACCCCTCGACGTCATCAATTCAACCCTCCATAATATATCAAATTATAAATAAAATATGACAAAAAAAGTGAAGAAATTCTTATTTCGGAAGATAAAAACAGACCATGATTGTTTTTTTCTTTCAAAATAAAAACTTATTTTTGAAGAAAGTATCGATTAATTAATTAATATATGTAAATTATATCATATACATTTTCTATCACGGTTTATGAATATACAACATGAACATTTTGCAGAAAGATGCGTCTAAAATGCAGTTTTACAGAGTTTCCAGCGTGAAGCAGCGTCTCATGTCGAGCTATAGAAAAGTGAAGGGTTCTTACGGTTTCTTGCAGCAGCACCGAGCAGGAAACTCATCAGCAATAACAGCGTCACTTTAGGAAAAAACATGTTGGAAAAACGAAACTTTAAACACCAAAAGATAAAATAAAGCCGCTAGAATCCGCCGCTGCGTCTGTCTCCTGTTTCTCAGGATCTGTGGCTGCGGCTCATCAGGACCAGTAAAGTGTTTGTGGTCCGCCCACAGTCCGGAGGGTCCGGACCGGACTCTCAGACCCGCACCAATCAGCTGCCGCACAGCAGATTCCTCTGGTCTGACGTCACCTTCCGTCTCACGCGCGCGCGCACGCGCACATATTAATATTCTGCAGTGAAGGAATCGCGAGCTGTCGCTGTGTCACTGACACAAATTATCACATCATTTCCCGCCAAGAACATTCCAGTCACCTGATGTGACTGATGAAGCTCATGGATTCATTAGAGAAACTAGAGCACAATGAAATATTCAACACAAAAAACTATTAAAGGGGCTTTTTTAATTTGTTCCAGAAAAAAAACTTTTGCCTTTGATCTCAAAATTGTGATATTAAAGTCGGAATCCTGACGTTTTTTCTGGAGTGAATAAAAACAATTTGTACCTCTCAATTGTGTGTGTGTGTGTGTGTGTGTGTGTGTGTGTGTGTGTGTCTGTTCCTAATATTCTTTCTTGCATTAGTGACAGTAAAGTGAGGGGTTTTATCTCAACACAATAAAGTTCAATGTGGGGAACATAAAACAATAAAAGCATCAGGACAAAGTGCAAAGGAAACACACAATAAAAAGACATTTCACAGTCATGAATAATTAATCGAGAAGCAAATAAAACATAAGATGAATAAAAATAAGATGAAACAGGACAAGCAAGCTCATTTAAAATGTAGAAATAAAATGTATAAATGTTACACAGTTGACACTTATTTACAAATTCATTCATTTGTTGTCTTATTCTGTAATTTCTGAAAGTGAAATGTAATTTTTCAAAAATAATTATAGGATTTAATGATAGGATTTCAAAATAAGAGCATTTTACACAACAGCAACAGAGATACTCAGGGACATGTTGAACAATACATTTTTAGAGGACATTTTTAAATTATTTTCTAATGGTTATTTTTTAAAATCTATCTAATTAGCCATAGAGTGAGACAAGACCAAGACCAAAGACTAAGTCTGATACACAGAACTACTCTCTAGAGACTGAAAACATGAAATTCCCATTAGTTTCTAAACAAACTAACATAAATCTGGTGTCGACTTGTCATTGACTGTGATCTATAAGGTCTTTTTAACAAAAATAAACCTCATCTTTTGCTAATAGAACTCTTCATGAAGAACAAGGAAGATGATGTCACTCGGTGCAACGCTGTGACTCACTCATCTGTTTTTAATAGAGAGAGTGGAGGTCAAACAGAATAACACAAGACAATATTCATTGTTGGTTTGGCTCCATACAAGAGATTTATAACAATACATGGAAAATCACCTCCCAAATCCCTAAAAGGCCACTTCTTGGAACGATTTGATCCAGTTATAATCATTTTTAATGGTTTGAGACAAATATAGAATTTAAATCTTAGACTACATAAAGTTACAGGAAAAGCTTCTTTATTCTCCACTTATTTCTCACAGTTCTTTAACAGAACTGGAGTGGACATAAGAGCTAATGAACATTATTATTACCTGAAATAAAACTGCAAATCAGTCGTCTGGTGTTATAAAGGGTTTCATTGAGTCCAGTCGTGTGTGGTCTTTGATTTGTTTTCATTGGAAGATGATCTGCAGCCTTTTGAACCATCCGTAGACAAAATAACCGATAAAGACATCAGACCTTGGCCTCAGAAATAAAAAAATGGGGAAAAAACTATGTAGAACATTTCAGAATGCCACATGTTAATTCCTCCATTTGAAACGATGTAGCCAAACTACATTCCATATAGAAATGAAAGGGATTTGGGGACGTGTTTGGTCTTTAAGATTAAAACAAACAAAAACAAAAACATCCACCCACAAATGTCTAGAGGATTTACTGATACTGTCTCGCAGGCTGCAGCCGGAAATAAACACCACTTTCTTTTGCATGGACTCTCTTGTCCCTGGAGATTCTAAACACTTCCTCTGTTTGCTGCAAAAGTAGTACCATAATTCATTTATATAATTTAATTTAATTTAATCCAAATATTTACTTGAAGTTTGTATCATGATGTTCTTACAACAGCTGGTTTTGTATTTTTTTGTTATTTGTTTGGTTAATATCTCTCTACATCCTCATGTAAACTAGTTGACTCTAATAGCTTCTCTCTTGTTCATATTAGGAGTTGTTCCCACTGCTTCTGTACAGATGAAGATCTGACAGGGAGTCAGGTTTAATCCCTCATTGTTTCCTCAACCGAGAACAAGACTTCAAAATGAAATGTGTAGGATGGAGAATGTGAGAGATAAAAGCGATTCAGACAGAGGGAATTTGAGTTGGGAACAGCTGACTCATTCGGTCTCAGCTTCACACCCACCGAGACTCAGAACCTCAGCTCACACACACACACACAAACATATTTATAACATATGTCTACTTATTTTTTTAAAAATGTCTTTTGGCAACACACTTATGATTCAAACACATGAAATAACTGAATCGAACTGTAGTTAAAATTGAATTAGTCTAAGTCTTAGTTTTTTTCAGGGACATGATAGTAGATCATTTAGAGAAAGGTTTTAAGCAAAAAAAAAATCAAGTTTTCAGGTGCTCCCTGTCACACAATGCCATTGACTTCTTGCCCCTTCCTTCTGAGAACTTGGAGACCATAGATACATAAAAGAGGCTAGATGTCTCATCCATGCTGAATGGAGTCTACACTAAGGATGTAATATCAAACCCAGATAGGCCAACCCCATCTTAGCAGCACATCGATTTTTCCCAGTGGCCACTCATGGTACTACAACAGAAATCCCATGCAACCCTAAAAGCATTTTTCCCATAGACCGCAATGGTAAAAGAGAAGCCTGTGAAACTGTTGACAGGACGCCCCCAGCTATAACTCCTGTTATTTACTAATCTTTGTATTCCAAAATTTTAAGTCATGGACTTTTTATCCATCAAAAATCCTTTCTAATGGCCATAAAAGCTCTGGAATATTCCGTATTTCCCAGTGTGACGTCACAGCTGTCACAGCAAGGACATTTTTATTCATATATTTATTTCATTTATTTGTCCTGGTCCTGGGTCTGGAACTGGGTTCTCTTGCTTCCTCCCACAGTCCAAAAACATGCTGAGGTTAATTGGAGACTCTAAATTGCCCTTAGGTGTGAGTGTGTGAGTGAATGGTGTGTGTGCCCCACGATTGGCTGGCGACCATCTGGGGTGTATCCCTGCCTCTTATCTGTAACGCGCTGGGATTGGCTCCAGCAGTCCCCTGCGACCCTAATGAGGATATCCCCCTAAGCGGGTATAGAAGGTGAATGAATGAATTTTTCTTCAAACAGTTTTTCAATGCGGTCAGCAAGTGAATTAAACAACACAAATATGAAGGCTTTTTTTTTTATTTACATGTTATCATCGCTCCAGGGTATGATGGGAGGCCTCAGAGCATCATGGGGGTTGTCTCTATAGGTCACATAACATGGAAATAAACCCAGAAGTCAGGAAGTTTTTCAACTTATGTGCCAGGCGAGCAATGAAAGTTAATTTCATTGAAATTAATGGCAGCCATGTTTTAGTCTGTTATCCAGCTTTATATTACATTCATGGTCTGCGCTGGTGGCCATCTTGTCACAGGCATCTCGCTCCCTTGTGACAATAAATTTGAATGGTACGTGTTCTTTTAAATGACCAAAACTTGCTTAATTTTGATAACATTTGTAAGAAACCAAAACGTGTGTAAATCCATCAAGTTGTCAGTGAAATCAAAGTTGTTCAGATCACTCGCTTTCCCTTACGTTCAGTACACCAGGTCAGACTGTTGGCCTGTTGTAGGATGGTGGGCAGGCGAGGACGTTCGGGTCTCATCTAGCTGTCTTATCCATATCTATGAGCAAACCACACTACGCTATCCCAGAAGTCACTGGGAGGTCAATAACTGTAGCAGAAGAAGAATTTTTCCCTATAGAGCTTAACCAATTATCCAAGTTCTGCCAAAATTGACTTGTGACTCTACAAGAACCTTTCCCGGTAGTACCGTATTTCATTATGTAAACATCCGAGTTAGGAGGACAGGCAAAATGATGGAGCTGTAGTACATCTGAATTGTGCCTTCTACTGGCTAAGTTACTGTATAGAAGCTACTACTGTGATTTATTTATGTATTTAAATATGGGCTTAAATGGGTTAACAGTTTATTCCCCAAAATGTCAAACAACTGTACACCTGCAATAACAAAATTCACTGGATTCTTTATGGGGAGCGTAAACAACACGACACACATATACTATCAGCTTTAATTTGACGTGACACACTTTTTAATTTAATACAGAGCAACAATCCACCAGTGGAAAATGAGTCTTTTAGCTCTAAATTTAGTCTCAACCAACTTCACTTTGTTTAGCAGCGATTCACAAATTCTTTCTGTTTTGTGTTTGGTGCTGAGCTGTCAGTTTTTATCAGAAAGATAAAAATAGGGAAATTTGGGAGTCATGTTAATTCTCTGTGGGTTCATCAGAAGTCGTGTAAAATGGAGCACATGTAGCTGGACCCAGTCTGTACTGCAGAGGTCATGTTGTTCCTGCAGCTGCGTTATTTCTGGGCGTTTCCACACTAACACAAACTCAGCGGAGCAGGATACAGACTGTGGGAGATTAGATCCAGAGAGAGGTTGGTGGCGTTGTTCCAGGCCCGAGTTTCACAAATTTAATTCCTGTTGTTTTCAGCTTCCACTTTAGCACATTTTATCGTTCTCTGGGCATCGTCCAGCCAAGATAAACTGCGACTTTCAACAATAGGGTGTTAAAATGTTGGGGAAACACGGAGGGAAACAATGAGAACAGCAGCACAGAAGGATTCTGCTGTTAAAGTGAACCAGGATCTTTAAATACACAGAAAATCCAGCTGGTAGAAACTAACTGATCAGAATTTCAACATCCTCTTTCTTCACTTTGAAGTCATTTCTAGAAGGAACTGACACAGAGACAATGAAAGCGGTGAAAACCAAAGCAAGCAGTTAAATATATGATGCATATGTTGGTCAGAAAGAAGACTGTTGTGTGTTTCCCATCAGACAGAGGAAGTTGTAATATATGCACCGTATATTTCACTTGGGGGTTTATGTGAAGTTGTGATGTCACGAACAGGATATATGGTTTTAGGATTGTGGTTTTAAAAATCATCTCAGACTAAGAGGGGACTAAGAGCTGAAACCTTACAGGATGTCAGAGAAGATATTGCACCAAAAACCACACATTTGCAGCTAGAATATTTATTTACCACATCAAAAATGTATAGAGTGATTCTGATTAGTTTAAAGCTACCTTCATTGAAAAAATTGTAAAAAAACAAAACAGTTTCTTTAATTGTCCATAAATTTGTGTGACACTACAATTTACACTCTACTGGGATAATTTGGTTCCAGGCAAGAAGCTATAGGCCTGTGCAAGCGTGACCAGACATCTTGATCGGTTTGACTGGGACAGTCCCAGATGGAGTTGAGTGTCCGTAGTCCAGGCAAAAGTGCTTCGGGACAATGAAATTTCTGGGTTTACACCAAACACTATCAAAGTAGCCAACAAGATGTTAATTTGTACCAGTCAGATAAAAAAAAATCATTAAAAAATCAAAATCTAATTGCTTTCATACAACTGTTGTTTTACAATTGTTTTCAAATTATGCAAAGACATACCTAGACATACATAGACACATACATGTTTATGCATTTACTTTATCTGATGATTAATTGAAAATGAAAATAATAGTTCATTGCGGACATGAGATCTGGGTGAACATGTGTTTTTCAGCGTGGCCCCACGGACCCTTTTACTGTATAAACAGCACATGAAGGAAAAACACCGTGATGAGGGTTTCCATATAAGCTGAGTGTTTATGTGGCTCGTCTCTGGAGCAGTGACGTCCTTATCAGGCCAAAGTTGTTTGTTCAGTTTACAGAAATAGGATCAGCAGGACTGATCCTAACATCAGCTGAGCCCAGACCAACATTTACAAATCCTAAACTTTATGTTTCGAGTATTAAACAAGTCATTATGCACTGGAGTGACAGCAGGTTTATTACATTTAAAGGAGCAGTGTGTAGTTTCTGTGGAGATGCTGCAGCTCAATCTAAGATCATAAAAATATAACAATTCTTATTAATATTCTGTTTCTGATAAGTGTGTTCCACTAGATGCTGATAAGTCTCACACACATTTTAAAGAAATGCACATGTTCTATTACAGGTTTACAGGCTAAAGTCTGCATTCTACACATTTTATTACTGTTTAAATTTTGATGAATGATGATGAATTTAACTTAAAATGTGTAGATAAATCTTGTCATTTTATCTGCTCCAGGTGTGACCAGTAGCGTGTGACCACGTAGAGAGTTGCCAATCTGACAGAGGGATAAATGTGTGATACAGCAGAATGATGATGTTACCACACATCCTGTTTCTGCTTCATGGGTTCAGACACATCAGAGCCACAATGCAGGTGTTGGCATGGACCCACAAAACATTTATACATTTATATGTGTGAGAAAACCTAAACTTCTAAATATTTTTATCCTGGTGTTAAATCTGCATCACTGAGAGAAGTGAGGTTTTTCACAGGGAGAAAGATAAATATACAGATTTGGTTTAGATAAAGGAAACAATGATCTGTGGACAAAGTTACTAAGTCACACGTTTCTAGTTTTGGATTTTTAATAAAATAAAAATCAAGGTTAGAAATACTGTTAGATTTGTTACTTGTAATTATTATTTTATTGAGCTCAGATGACAGACAAATTCTGCTATTGATTCAATAAACAACCATGACTTGATGACGTGTAATGGGCGTCAACCTCAAACAAATGCAACGGAAGCAAACGCAACTAATTTTGCCTCCTGAAATGACCCCCGTGAGGGAAAAAGCCCTGAAAACTTTCTCAGTAGGGGAAAGTTTAGAAAATGATTAAAATATAGCCCTTTTATATGTCTATAATGTTTTCTTCTTACCTAAATAAGGTACATTTTTTAACCTTTAGATATCACCATGAAAATGTATTGCGGGTTTTTTGACATTTTTGTTAACATGGGAAAATTCTTATATATTTCTATAAATTATATGATTAATTTATCATTAATATAGAGTGCTCCCGGCCTGTGGACACTGCAGGGAGTGAGCTGCACAAACGATGAAGATTCTGTAGTGGTGCCTTGTGTATGTTTGATCCAGCCACTTTTTATTTTACTTTTCTTTTGTCTCTTGCATTCTTCTTCCCCTTGTTTCTATTCTTCATTCAGACTTATCTCCCAAAAACGGCCTCACCGGCCCTAGCCCAAAACCCCAACTCTGCATTAATAATTACAGTAATAAAGGCTGATTTAAAGTTTTTTCTGTGGAACCATTTAGGGTTCCCCTGAGGGAACATTCACACCTTAATATTAAAGATTTTTTTTACCCAAATATGTCAACAAGATTGAACAAGATATTTTCGCCTGCTCTATTCAATATTTAGATCTGCTGGTGTATGTATGCATATTAGCCATACATAATGAAATTATGCATTATTTTCCAATGTTAACGAATAATTAAATAAACAATACAATTTAGTTTGTCTTAATGTAAGTAATAAACTCTCTAACTTTCATGGTGATATCTAAAGGTTAATTTTCACCCTATCCACGTAAGAAAAAACTAATATGTGTATGAATGGGATATATTTTGGTCTTTTTCTAAACTTTCCCCTAGTGACATTCTTCAGGTCTTTTTTTGCCCACACTGACGATATGTAAAGGAAATAAACTCAGCTGAATTTGCTTCTGTTGCAATTTGTTAATGTCCCCCTAAAATTAAAAATGTCTTTTTAAACCTTTTAGATCACATTGCTTATTACATTATTCACTTATTTATCTATATAAATCTATATATATATCTATATATATAATCTATATATCTATATCTATATATATATATATATTTATATATTTATATATATATATATATCAAAATAAAATGAAATTTATTTTATAAAACTGTTACTTTAATATTTACAGTAACTAACCGGCAGCAATTATTATTATTATTATTAGTTTTTACAGTTTATAGTATTGTATCTTTACTATAAAATTTAATAATAATAAAAAAACAACAATTAAATACTGTGATTTCAGTTGTATTTACAGTATTGTGTGATTAACTGTATTATAATGCACTAACTCTGACTACTGTAAAATATATAGCTACCTACTGTAATAAACATTACAGTGACGTTAACACACTAAATAACTGAAGATTCCTCCCATCGTTTGTTGTATTCTGTTTAAATTGGAATGTTGTAGAGAATTTTAAAACACACTTTCAGTTGGACCTTGAAGCTTCATTGGTTGATTCTCTCTGCTCCTCCACCAACTTCTGTTTGTTTTTCATACATCATATCACCATTCATTCATATTTTAATTCCCCAATGTATGATGCAGTGAAACGAATATAGAAGTGCATAAAGAAATACTATAATGAAGTAAACTATAACGTCTTGGATGAAATCTTTTCTCTGTTTTTAAACCAGTGGCTTGTTTGTCTCTAAAAGTTGACGTCGATGAGACTCATCACTTCGTCAACCTCATTCAGATTCATGACTTCGTATGAATTTGTAGGTGTTCGTCTTTCTTTCTTTCACGACATACGTCCCCGACCATGACGTTGTAACACGTTGACCAGACAAAAACTGTTGCACAACACAGTCATGACGAAACATTTCCTTCCTCCTGAACATGGACCCAGCACACATGGCAGCATGGATCCTGCTGCCATGTTATGCTGTTGAGGAAAATGTATATATCACAGGAAATTCATGTTCATATAGAATATAAATCCTACTACATTTATTTGTTTATCGCCTTGGAGCTTAAAGAAACAGGAGCTAAAACAGCCAGTTTCAGACAGGGGTTGAACTTCACAGGAGCAGCACAGGAAATTGTCCAACTTACCATCTTATCTGAACTATCTTTGCCTAAGTGGCAGTGACGGAGACATGCCGCTAATTATCAGGCTGCAGAGGTAAATTGGGCAGGGTTTATTCTACATGCCGATCTCATTACTGCAGCAGGTTCCCAGGAGGTTGGGAAACAGAAATGTATGAGACAACATGAAGTCACAACATGTACGAAAAGCAATGGAACGAAAATGAGTGAAGGCGTAGTCTCTTGATAAAGGGAAATATCGCTGCCTAGTGGGCAAAACTGGGATTATTCTGCACAAAAAACACCAGCCTCACAGTCAGTTTAACTCTCACATCCTTCTTTAGAGTTAGAATAAAATAATTAGTTAAAATAATTCAGCTTGACAACAAAGTTTTGGCAAAAAATGTTTAAACAGGAAGTTCAGGAACAGGAAGTAGGAAATTCCTGCACTTCCTGTGTTCTTTTGATGAGTTTTTGCCCTTTGAAGGAGTTAAAGTGAACAAAGGGAGAAGCGAGTGAGTTCTGTGTTTTTCACCGTTAGCTGATATTTTGGTTTCATTTGTGGTTCCTGTGTTGTGTCTTGAATCTGGGAAGGGTTGAGATCTTTCTCTCTAAAAGCAGCAATAAAAGTGTATAGCGAGACTCAATAAGTAAAAGTGTTGCATTTAAACTGTTATAAACATCAGGTATCAGTATCAGGGATCTGTAATGATAAGTTGATTAATTAATTACTCAATCAAGAAAAAATGAACAAAAACAATTTTATTACTACTAGCTTTTAAATATATATTTTTTTAATTCTCTTGTTCCAGATTTCATAGTTTCAGACAGTAACTGCATATCTGCAGTTGTGGACTTTTGCACATTTCACAACATTTGGCCATTTTCTGACATTTTAATGGATTAATCAAGAAAGTTTATTTGATTATACATGAGAAATTGTTAATTGTAGCCCTAAAATTATTTATTATATTTATATTATTATATATATGCACACAGAGTTTTCATGTTTAATGTCTAACAACATTGAATCAAAGGAGATTTAATAATGTGATCAGCAGAGACAGAACTATACAAAGTAATCATGTTTGAAATTGTATATGTAGATCTAAAGAGTAACTAGAGCTGTGAAATCAAGTTGGAGCGTAAACTAAGTGACTATGTTTTCTGTCAAAAATAAAATAAAACATGAAAAAGTGTATATTTATTGGTAAATCCTACCATATTGTATGGTTAGTGAGGTCTGTTGCATCTTTGTGGGTTTTACGGTGAACAGAAGGCATGAAGCATGTTTAGGTTTTGCAAGCAGAAGCATCTCGGCCGTTCTCAGTTTTGGGTCATTTTTAGCTGCAGATCGGTGATGTCACAGGTGGGAATGTCGTGTGAACTCAAGTGGTGACTCACATTCACTCTCTGGACTCATCAGAAAAGACATTTAACATTGTAAGCACACACAGCACACACACACACACACACACACACACACACACACACACACACACACACACACACACACACACACACACACACACACACACACACACACACACACACCACCCTTTTCTCTGATTACTGCTTTGCTCTCCACTCTCTCTCTCTCTCTCTCTCTCTCTCTCTCTCTATATATATATATATATATATATATATATATATATATATATATATAGGTAATATTACAATAAGATGTTTTAGCATAATAGCTTTTGTAGGTGGAAACACCTTTATTTGTAATTAAAAATCCAAAATTACATGAGATTTCATGTAAATATGCATTTATTCATGCTTCATGTAAATATTAAGCCACAAACTGTATTTTAACTACAGAAAATGACTGGATTCGTATGAGATGATTATTTTCTTAAAATTATTATGAAAATTATTATTTTCTGCAATTTTCCCCAATTTTTTGGCCTCAGTTGCCAGAACATGACCTTTTCTGCACTGATCCTAACCAGGTTGGTCGATGGGACATGGTTTTTCACGTGAAGGAATAGATTTCCCCAAAGGGTTGATTAACTAAAATGTGACACGAAACACACTTTCATGAAAAAGAAAACGTCGCAAAGAGAGGAAGTGAAGACTAAACAAAAACTGCTCATGTTCGGACAAGCTTATCATCTCCAGACAGGCATTTCCTTTCTAACCCCCTTCTGTGTGTATTACCTCATTTCATATCTCTGGGAGGAAAGAAATGATCCCAAAGGTGTCACAACCAGTAATAGAACATTTCATCTGGATATGTCAGGCCAATAAAGTGTCTGAACTGAAACTGATAAAAAAAAAAAAACAGGGTGGGGAAGGGAACTTTGGTCTATTTAACTAGGAATTTACAGGAAAAGTTAAAAAAACAAACAATATGGCAGGTAAACAAACAAAGAAGTGTTGAGGCTGTAATGATTGAATCTTCTAAACCAAAGTAGTGATAGAATTGATGTGAACCTGTTTGTTCACATGGACTCACTCTGCATGTTAAAACAGAAACTAAAGACAACCCACATTCCTGCTGAAGCAGTGACAAGTTCTGTTACCTCAGAGGTTTGGGAGGTGACAGAGAATCATCAGAAAAAGCAGCAGCAGCAGAAACGGCAGCAGCAGAAACAGCAGCAGCAGAGGCTTCACAAAACGGAAATGAAGTGCGGAGAAGTGTGCTGTGACTGTCGTGCCTGAGTTGAAGCCGTTCAAACAAAAGAAATCATGGGGAAACTTCTGTTTTGTCTGGTTTTTGTCCTCTGTTTCAGCGTAACTCTGCAGAAAAAAGGTAAGAGACGCTTCTAAAAGCTGAGGTTGACACATCTGGTGATTTAGTTAAGTTGCAGATTGTAATGTCAAAGTGTTTTATTATCAGAATTAGACCTGAAACAGTTGGCTTATTAATCAGTTAGTTCATATTTTTATAATTGAGTTGTTCAGATCCTTTTTTAAGCAAACGTGACGCTGATTTACACACTTCTGCTTCTCAGTTGTGATTGCACAAGAGTAGATTGTAGATTGATGATATAAATTAAATGTGATACTATTGAAGACTTAAGGGGAACTGAAACTGTCAGACAGTCATTTTCCATACTGCTTGTTCCTCATTAGGGTCACGGGGGTCTGCTGGAGCCAATCACAGCACATAATAGGCGAGAGGCAGGGATTGAATCTGTTTGAAAATAAATAAATATACATAGAAATAGAAAAATACATATTTATTTTTGTTAAAAAACTACTTTTTTTTTCCTATTTGTTATTATTTATTCGTTCATTTAGCTTTCACAGACTAAAGAACAAAAAGAACAACAAGAAAAGGGAGGAAAAAATATAATTATGATGATACAAAACTATAGATGAAACAAATACAAGGCAAATAGAATAGAGATGAAATATAAGATTTTAAAAGCTGAACACAATAAATAAATAAGTAAAATAAATAAACTAATCACTGACTTGTTTATTAATGCTCGTTCTTCATGACAGTTGTGTAACATCTGAGAGATGATGATGATGATGATGATGATGATGATCTGAACTGCCTGAGGATGAGTTGGAGCTGAAACATTGTGTATCTGACTCATCAAGGTCTCAGCCTCGAAATATGCACGTTTAATAAACTGCTGCGGTTGATCTGAAACCAAAATGGCTCAGTTATTTAGATTTACACATGAAAGATTAAAATTTAGGCAAAATCCTACAAGACAAGACAATGCTATTATAATAAGAAAAAAAAAACATCATCATACTGCTTCCTCTCTAACTTTAGTATATAATATGATAAAAACCTACCTTATATTCTTTTAAACCTTCATTTCATCTATACAATCACATTTATAAAGTGATAATGCGTTGTTATAATGTATTTGTACATGATGCATACTTTTTTTTATTTATAAACTACAGATGCTGACCTATGTATGTCTATGTATATGTCCTATGTATGACCTATGTATGTCCTATGTATATGTATGTCTTTATAATTTGAAGTTTGTGAGCACAAATTGCATTGAAGACCAGTAGCTACTTGACTGTATTGACTGTATTTATACTATGCAGCATTGAACATAATGGATATATTTGTTGACTTGTTGTTATTGTCATTGCAGGGGGACAGAAAAAGAGGAAGCAGCACAACAACATCTCTGAGGTTATTATTCCCAGAACCTTTAAAGGCTACTTTGAGCCTCAGCTTCCTCTTCTTCTCCTAAATGGGACACAAGCACCCGTTTCGTCCCATTCCCCTCCAGTGCTGCTGTTGCTAAGCAACAGCACGGTGGGCTACTTCACCGGCGTCTTGAGCACCCGGGTCATCCCCTTGGTTTACATGCTGGTCGCCTCAGTGGGGATCCCGGCCAACTTGGCCATCCTGGCCACGTTGGCCACCAAGATCCGGAAGGTGTCGTCGGCCATCTTGTACTGCAGCCTGGCCGTCTCTGACCTACTCCTCCTCCTCTCCCTCTTCTTCAAGGCTCACTACCATCTCTATGGAAACCACTGGATGCTCGGGGAGGCCGCCTGCCGCGTGGTCACGGCCTGTTTCTATGGCAACCTCTACTGCTCGGCCCAGACACTGGCCTGCATCAGTGCCAAGCGCTACCTGGCCGTGGTTCACCCCTTCATGTATAAAAGCCTCCCGAAGAGGACGTGCACGGCCTGGGTCACCCTCGCCGTGTGGGGGGTGTTCGGAGCCGCCGTGGTCCCCGAGCTGCTGGTCCAGCAGCAGTACCAGGTCTCAGAGCTGGGCCTCATCACCTGCCATGACGTGCTGCCTCTGGACAGCGAGTCGCACAGGTTCTTGCTCTACTACAACCTGTTCCTGACGGGCCTGGGCCTCGTACTGCCGCTGGCGGTCTCCGTCTTCAGCTACATGCGGATCATCACCGAGCTCGGCAGGTCCAACCTAGACTGGGCGATGTACGTGAAGGCCAGCTCGCTGGTGTTCGCCATCTTCTTGCTGTGCTTCACGCCCGCCGGGCTCCTGCACTTCCTGCACTACGTGCGTCTGTCGGTGGACCGGGCCGACGGCCTGTACGTGTACTTCAACGCTGCCGTGTGCCTGTGCAGCGTCCACGCCTGCCTGGACCCCTTCCTGTTCCTCCTCATGTCCAAGTCGGCCGGGTCCAAGCTTTACTTCAGACCCTTCACCAGCAGGATGGAAAGCATATCGGTCTGATAGAAAAACTGTTGCCGATTCAGTTCAATATTCTCTGTGGCTGGAATCCAAAGAGAAAAAAAAAAAAAAAAAAAGTTCACTAGCCGGACTGTGAACAATCGACTATCAGACTTGTTGTCCATCATATTTCTCTTCAGGTTGAATAAATTTTTCCTTGTAGAAATATAGACTACTGTTCAAAAGTTTGGGGTCACATAGAAATTTCCTAATTTTTGAAAGAAAAGTGCTGTTTTTTTCAATGAAGATAACTTTAAACTAATCAGAAATACAGTCTATACATTGCTAATGTGTTAAATGACTATTGTAGCTGCAAATGTCTGGTATTTGGTGCAATATCTACATAGGTGTGTAGAGGCCCTTTTCCAGGCTCATGTAATAACATGTTCAGTTCATTTTAAGAAAATTGTCTGGGTGACCCCAAACTTTGAAATGGTAGTGTAAATGTGTGAAAATAAGTAAATATGGTAAACGACCCATATTTTACACTTTTGGGGGGGGGGGGGTCATTTGAAGTTGCGATGTTACTAACAAGATATATTTGTGTTTTAAGAAAAGTCATCTCAATATAGTTTAACAACTCCTCTCTCAAACTTCTCTCTCTCTAGGTTGTCTCAGGTTGTATTATTGATCCTCACTACTGATTGGCTGATTTGATTGGCTGTATGTGGGGGATGGACAATGACTGTATCGTTGTGACGTCCTGACAGCTTGTTTTTAAGGCTTATATTGTGAATACGGGCTGTGTGCATTTCTCAGTTTGAAACATGGAACAGTACCTTCTTATGATCAAAAAGACATTAATATTTCATTTTCTACCTTATGGTACCTTTAATACAAAAAATGAAATCATATTCATCATTCAATCAACTATATTCATTTTGAAATAGTGTAAGGTTTTAGTTTATATTTTTACAGCAACTGTCTGTGTTGTCAGTATTTTCAACTGTGTAATGTTTAAAGGAAAAACCTCTTTTAGAAACAAATTGTGCTTAAATGAATTCAGCTGTGAAACAAGCATGAGTTGTTGTTTTTGTGTAATAATAATATGTGTCATATGTGAAGTTATATACATTGATTAAAGAATAAATCTGCCTCTGAGATATGTGGTTATTATTTTAGATTTCAGCTCAATCTAAGGTAATAAAACACTACAATTATATGCTAATTGATACAAACTATTCCGTTTCTGTTAATGTTCTGATAAATGTATCTATTATCAATAACTCTTTCTCGCTGTATGTTTAAATAAAAAAAAAACACATTTTCAAAAATAAGGAGCCGTGTTTGTTTGTTTTTGACAATTATCCTTCCTATAATTGTCTCTCAGTGAGCTGGCATTTCCTGCTCCGCCTGTAACAGGATATACGTTAGAGAGTGTGACGCATTAAGCACCAGTTCATTGTCAAACACATGCACATACAGTGGAAATAGTCTATTTATAGCTGAACACATAGTATCTTAAAGACTGCGTTACAGACTAGAGGTTTGCTCTTTAAGTTAATGCATTAATTGAATTATGGGAAATGTAGGCAGCTTATAATAACTATATAGAAGTGGAAATTCTAAATCACTTGGGTACAACTTTAGGATTCGAGTGTGTCTTTAAATAATGGTCAGCTGCACAAACGAGTTTTTGTTCGCTGTCTCATTCTTCCTGTTCATGGTGCTATTAAAAGATTTCTTACTAATGTGCTCTTCCTCATTTATAGCAAAAATATATAAATAAAAGTTTATCTGTGTCACGCGGTGAGGTCAAGTTGGGTTTTGTCTTGTCATTTTGTCTTGTCACTTCCTGTTTTATTGTGAAAGATAACTCTCCTCTCGTTTCAGGTCACTTGCTTTTCCTCATGTGTCATCGGTCTGATTGTCGCCCTGATTGTTTCCACCTGTTCCCCATTACCCGGTGTATATCTTGTCTGTGTTTCCCCTTGTCTTGTGCCCAAGTGTTTCGTTCTTTCGTTCACCAAAGCCCTTGTCCCAGTTTCCATAGCCATAGCCTTGTTGCGTGTGTGTTTCTTTGTTTTTGCCTCGAAAGAGTGATTTTCTGTTGTAACTTTTGTAGCATAGCCATTTGTTTTCTCGTGTTTAGTTTAGTTAATGTTTTTCAGCCGGTTGTTTTCCTCGTTAAGAGTGATTTTGATTACGATAACTTTTATAGAGCAGATTTAAAATTAGGATATATTCAGTTAAAGTTTTTCAGCCTTTTGTTTTTCATCGTAAAGAGTGATTTTGAGTTTGATAACTTTGATAGAACATTATGTCGCCCCTTAAATAAATTAGTTTTATTTATTTTTTCATTTTAATATTATTAAATATTATAACATCTATGGTGTTACGGGTCAATTTCGACCCATATTTATTTATTTCAATAATAAAAGCTAAAAATATTTTTTTCAGCAATAGAACTTTGATACAAACACTATACTAACTGTGTCAAAACCAACCCTAACGACACAAAGGTCATTATTTCAAACAGAGCATTTTATAATTTAGTGAAAAGACTTTATTTTGTTGAACTAGAGGTACCTGACAAAGTCAAAAAACCTTGATGCAAATCAAAAAATGTCGGTGGTTCTTTTATGCATTTAAAATCGAAAACAGGTCGGTGCCGACCCTATTATTGCCTTAATCCGAATATAACTGGACAACTGAAGTGCATGGAAACACGTTACAGAGTTCTACAACTCTGATTAAGACACCCAGATAATGTGATTGGACTTTAGTTTTCTCTGATTTGTATACGCCTTAATCTCACTGGTGTACGGGCCCTGGACCAAAAACACCTAAAAAGGTCAGTCGCAAAAGAGGAAGACAATCACAGTAGAGAACCACCAGACTAGCAACATGGTAGAATCTCCATTGGATTACAAATGAAATGAAAACAAAATAAAAATTGTGGGAAAAAAAATGTGATTATCTTGTTTGAAAATGCTGGAGTTGTATTGTGCCCCAGTTGTTTATTTATAAAGTGATGAAGTAATAGGTCGACCACAAAGGAGGTCGTATTAACCTGCTGAAACGACACATATCGCCACCCAGTGCTGAGGAGGTAGACATGGTCAGTAATTAGTTTTAGTTAATTTTGAGCATAGTTTGATTAAGCTGTGCATGTAAATGCATTGACATTTAGATATAAAAAAAAGGGAGGTAGCAGCTCACTGGACCAGGAGATAACCGGCAGCTACGAGTCAGATTTGTTGTCCTCCAGGTTGCAAATGATGAATCTAAGATTTAAATGTGTGTGCACTGTTCTGACTGTTATATCTGTAGTCAGATTGTGTGGTAGATCTGGTGTGTTTCCTGTGTCTTTGGTTTATTCCCTATGCAAACAGCGTGTCGTCCCCGTGCAGTCATTGGTGGGCAAGTTCTATACCCTGGCCTCTGATTGGCTCGCACTGAGAACCATAGGATACATAACAGACAGAATACATAAGAGGCCAATATAGCAGCCGCCAGAGGAAGACAGAAGACATATCTCATCCTCTTCTTCTCCCACAGTGGTGTTTTGTGTTTTTTCTTAGTTTTGTTAAGAACATGTAAGGGTAGACTGCCAGTTTTGATTCTCCTGTTTTCTCTTGTTTAATTAGGTAGGGAGGTAGGGTTTGTGTCACTTGAATTTCTTAAGCTGCTTAGGTTATATTTTTGCTTTTTAGATAGGATCCTTTTGTTTGTTGTTTTGGCCTTAGTCCACCCTAGGCCCCTAGACTGGTGCATAACAGGACTGTTGTCAGGACTTTTTGGCTCCTGCCAACTTAGGTTTGTTTACCAGAATAAGCAGTTGTTTCCAGTGCTGCCCTTTCACTCAAGAGTTTCCGCTTTTATTGTCCCTCTGTGTACTTCTATGAAACTTTTTTTTACAATATACTGAAACGTTATTATGGATTTTTGTGCAATTACACAAACAAATTGTGTACTTCCGCTATAATAGAACTGAACCTTAATTAGTATTATCGATAACAACTGTGTTTAGTTAATATTTAATGTCACTACAGCTGCTGTGAAAAAGGTCTTTTGGATTGTTGAATTCTACATGTTTTTATTATTTTTATTAAAAAATGTTTTCAATTAGGGCGACACGGTGGCGCAGGGGTTAGCGCTGTTGCCTCACAGCAAGAAGGTCGCAGGTTCAAGACCTCCTTGGTCCTGGGTCTGGGACCTTTCTGTGTGGAGTTTGCATGTTCTCCCCGTGTCTGCGTGGGTTTTCACCGGGTACTCCGGCTTCCTCCCACAGTCCAAAAACATGCTCAGGTTAATTGGAAACTCTAAATTGCCCGTAGGTGTGAGTGTGTGAGTGAATGGTGTGTGTGCCCCACAATTGGCTGGCGACCATCTGGGGTGTATCCCTGCCTCTCGCCGTAAAGCGCTGGGATAGGCTCCAGCAGACCCCTGCGACCCTAATGAGGAATAAGCAGGTATAGAAAATGACTGACTGACTGTTTTCAATTATTTTTCAATATTTTTTTTTATTCCAGGGTATCACGTTGTAGAGTGGTTAACACTGTTCCCACAGTCCAAAGACAAGCTGAGCTTAATTGGATTTTTTTTTCCAATCCCCTGGTTCAACCTCACCCCCTTATCCCTATATAAAATTCCAAACATTATTGTTACAAAGGTCATATATAGACATACTGTTATATTATATCATGCTAGTCACTGTATGTTATCACATTGTATTGTATATATATTTTGCTCATTATGTTGCATCATGTGATGTTATGTTATATTTTGGTAAGATATGGTCATATTACATCATTCTATGTTATATTTTATAATATGTTATGTTATACAATGTTTCATGACATTTTATTATGTTATCATATTGTATTGTATTACATCAAGCTCAAATTACATATGATGATATATATATATATATATATATATATATATATATATATATATATATATATATATATCAGGAATTTCTGTTCAATTACACAAAAAATTAAATTTCCTAGTTCTGCTTTAACCTGCTAATGTGCTGAACTGAATATAAAGGTTCATGTTTTCCCTTATAAATGTTAAATATCAGCATATTAGCAGCTTACAGAGCAAACTAGTCTAAAAAAAAGAGACAAACTAGAGATTTCAAAATAAGTTTGTCAGGCATGTGTTGGGCGTGAAGCCAAAACACATGTTGGTAAACAGCAGCAGCTGGAGATGTGACCCCACTGTTAAATAAACTGACCTTTAAACTAGGAATCATCGGGATCTTTGACCTACAAACAAATAAAAAAAGACTCATTAGTTAGCAGTCCTACAGTGACTCAGCGTTTAGTAATGAAATGAGTCTAACAGACGGTTGCTCCTGACTTGTTAATTGTGTATAATTGCTGCCATCTGCTGGTGGCGAGTGAGTGGATGAATAATATAATAACTGAACAAAAAGCCTCACAGCTGTTCAAATGAAAATCTTTATTCAACATGTGCAGATGCCAGGAGGAATCCACCATTACTCTGCATTCACTTGAGCCTTTTCTTATCAAAATAAATCATATCAAGGACAGGTATTTTTTTTTACACAACACTCCATGTATCGTTTAAAAAGCAGAGGTTTTCAAATCTGACAGTCACAACGTTCGGGGAAATTTCTTCCCTGTTTCAGAGTGATTTGAATAATTCAGGTGACCGGAAACCTTGGTCAAAGCAGATTTGACGACCCCTGCTGGTTACAGTCATCTCACGACTAACATGCCCTTTCAACAAATCAACTCAGGATAACGAACCTGTCCACAACGAATCTGACGACACACGAGAATGATACATTCACCTTTGACCCGGAATCACGTGTCTGTTTCCTCCTCTGCAGAGGAACAGCAAAAACAACAAAAACAGAAAAAGCACACGCACACAACAGAGGGACTTCAGTAACAAACATGCAGGAAACGAGTGATGGATGGACGGAGAGTTTGTTCAGCACAAGAAAGCGGACAGAGAGGAAAAAAGCTTCAAACATCCAGAATCACATCCTCAATCACATTTCAGTCATAAAAAATATCATTTTTTAAAAAGAAACAGCTGCGTGTTGCAGGTTATAAACTGAAAACGTCTATAAACGAGCAACAGAACATCAGGAACATTGAGGATCTAATTGGAAAATAACCAAATAAAACAGATCTGTACTAATTGACTTTTATGATGGAACAAACCCAGAAAAGAACATTTTTTTCTGTTATAAATTACCTAATAAAACATTTTAACATCAAAGCACTGACATTGTAGCAGCAAGTGTTCCCTTCATTGGAGGTTTTAAAGGGTCTGTTCACTCAAATCAGAGAAAAAAACTTTATTTACTTAAGGGTTATTTAGCCATGCAGATAGTTTTTACAATATTCATCTCTGAGGTTTCTGCATCTAAGTTAACAAGGCAAACGTTTCAATATATTTCAATATTCTATATAATCTAGAATCAACTGGCCTCATGCAAGAAGTACTTGTATACAGATTTGTTCTTAAGAGCCATGAATGGATGATTTAAGAGGAATTGAGGTGGAATTGAGGTTTGATCAGTTTTCTCTTGGGTACAAATAGAATTTCTGAATCGCTATATAGAAATATACTACTATATACTCCTAATATACTTGAAATATAAAGTCTTAATCATTAATGACATATATATATATATATATATATATATATATATATATATATAGCCTCTTTTATACTTTATGTATGTAGCTCTGATGACACAACTGATACTTGGCAGAACCTTTTATAGCCATTTTAGGGAGTTTGGATTCTGCTAATGACAAACATTCATCTCCTCATCAAGGTTACATTCATCAGGCTGAAAAGTATATATATCTTTGTGAAGTTAAGAGAGTTTGTAGAATCAGACTCAGAACATGTATGAAGAAACATAGAGGTTTCACAGATAAAACAATCTCCATGGCTGAAATAAAAACCTCTTGAGGTTAGTCATGAAATAGCTTTTTTTTATGATCTGGCTGCACTGACCCTTTAAACATGGCTTTTAATTTCACTTCATCACATGGTTTAAATCCTCCAAAAAACCTTAGTTCTGTTATATAAAAAGACATTAAAATAAATACATGATAATTTTATCTCATATGTTTTTCACACACACTCCCATACACACACACACACTCATATACACACATGCATACAGACTGCAATATCAATAAATGAGACCAAACAAAGAGAAGAGAGAAGCAGGAAAGAGCAGCAAAGCTTCCAGCTCGGTGTGGAAGGAGACGATGGAGAAAGAGGCACGACATCAGAGAAAGGCCTTTGAGTTTCAGAGGGAGCAGCAGCAGCAAGGCGAGAGGACACAAAACAGGAAAACCAAGAGTAGAGCGGATTCTTTAGAACAGCACAGGTTTCCTCTTGTATAAATTCTTCTTTGACAGATTGCGACAGGGAGGAGCAGCGAAGCCCTTCATGGAGCTCAGCGCCACGACAACGAACACGACACAGACACGAAGAAGAAGAAGAAGAAGAAGAGAGGCAGAGAGGAAGCATTCAGACAAAAGATTTCCAATCTCAAAAGTCTCTGACTGTAAAAAGCAGAAAATGTAAACTTCTTTTCACTTTAGAAATGTAGCTGCTGAAGTTGCCGTTTGGAACTAAACTACTAAACTGTTATTGATTTTCTCTTTTTTTTTCTTTTTTTTTAAACTATGGCCTTGTCATTCTTGCAAATTGCAGCAAAAAGCTTGAACGTCATCAACCGAAACGCAAATAAATCGATGCACAAATTAATAAATAATAAATATAATCACAAATACTCAACTGTTACAAAATGATCTGAGCAGGAATCGGAAGGAGAAGGTTGTTGAAGGTTGGTGAAGGTTCGAGCCTTTTGCAGCTTTGTGTTTTTGTTGCATGTGTGAATCAGCCCATGATAGAATATGAGCTGTTGATGTACAGAGTTTCTCCTTCATCTGCTCTCCAGCTTCTTTCTTAAAGGTCCCATATTGTAGAAATGGAGATTTTAATATCTTGCTGATTATAAGAAGGTCTAAGTGCTAAATAATTTCACCCAAGAAATGCTCACATCCTGTATTCAGCAACTGAGCCTTAAAACAAGGCATCTGCGAAGTTGTGATGTCACAACTTACAGCCAATCAGAGAAGAAGCTTATTAATATTAATGGTTTCCTAAAGAGCAAAGCTCTACATGGCAAGTGCTGTACGCTTACACCAACACAGCACATCTGGAAACTTTAATTCTTAATAACATATAATATTCCTGCAAGAATGTGTCGCTTTTATGCCTTTACAAGCAGCCGCTGACCCCACATTAATATTTCAGATCCATTCCCCTCTGTCTCTGTACATCTACAGCTCTGAGTTGAAGTTAAAAAGCATTTTAATCCTGCTGAATCAGATGTTTACTCAGAAATAACAAGATAATTACTCATATATTGATTTTTTTTGTTCTTTTAACTAAATAATCATAGTTTCTGTGTTTTGCATTAAATCATAGTCCATGAATGTGTCGTTATGCTGAGTAAACACCTGGAAGCGGCAGGTAAACCTCACACCAGTGTGTGTGTGTCGTAGTCTACATAAGGACGTTAGCGCGTGTGTCGGGCAGCCGGAGGCCGACCAGGCCGCCGCCGACCAGCACGGACGACGCCAGCAGGATGGGGATCGCCTTGGTGATGCCGACCAGCGAGCCGAAGATCAGGTTTCCCATCACTGCCGCCAGTTTACACATGGCGTTGCAGAAACCGAAGCCCGTGCCCCTGAGGACAGAGAGGAAGCATCACGTAATTACTACAGCCTGATATTTTCCTTTGATAAATGACGATAAGCTGCTGAGTTGTGGCCAAACCGAGAATCTTAGTGAGCTTTAAGTCAACAATGACAATATAAACCAATCCTTAAAGTGCTGAGAGAAACATGTTGTAACTAGAGTTTCATTTCATGATTAGCCTGCAGCTGAGCTTTAAGGATCAATTAGTTTCTTTTGTTTCTGAGTCACTTTGGGATTGTGATTGTGTCATTTGATTCCATAGACACTCAATGATTGAGCCTGTGTAACATAATTTCAATAGGGTCTGTACTTTGCATTTATTAGATTCTGACCCTGCTAAAGTCAGAGAAACTACTGTATTTCCGCAGCATCTCTTTAATCTTTTCTCTGTTCTATATCCCTCCTCCTTTTGATAACTAACGTGATATTTTTGATCCCTTGTAGAGACTCACCTTGCACTCTGAGAACGTCTGGTTCCGCATATTTTCTTTGCTTTTATTAACATAAATCCATAGCTTTTAGTAAACCTGATTTATTTATGACTCTTCGTTAATTTGTTGAAGTTGACAGTCGTTAGAAATTCAACCCCACACAGTTCTCTTCTCTCCTTCTGGTCTGACAATGTTAAATATTCATTTGATTCACTTCTTATCAAACAAGCTATGAAAACTATTAAACTTCCTCCACTGAATATCAAGTATTTCTATAATTGAAAAACATAGTCACTGGTCATGATTCTCATAAAAATCACACAAGCTACTCTCTCTGTGGTTGAGAGGAAACGCTGTGTTCACCACATATATTGTTGATAATTTATTAATTATTGCTAATTGAGATTCATATGAGCTGTTGACAGTATCAGAGTTCACTGTGATCACATAAAAATAGGACAAATAAAGGTTGATTGAGCATTTTTTCAGGTTTATTTGGTCCAACGACCATGACATGAGAAATAAACAGGTGTTACTAACGCTACTAATTAAGGTTCCATTTAATTTAGGTCAAACAGAATCAGCTGCTGTTATTGGACATACACTGCTATGATACACTAAATGGAGCCTTAATTAGTATGATTGGCAACACCTGTGATTACCTGCTATATCATGTCAATATGGCTGCTGTGAAAAAGATCTAGAGTCATTTAGCAGTCTTTTATATGAACTTATCCTGGATTTTTTTGCGCTTTCAGTGTTGATGAGGACCAGAACCAGAACCTCCCTCTGTGTGAATATGTAGTGAAGAGTTTGGTGTAGCAGGTGAAAGTTTCAGCCTTTTTAGTAAAAAACTTACAGAACTTACTTTGTTACTACACTTCCACTGCAGCTTAACAAAGATAAAGGTTTAACAATGTTTCCAGGTTTAACTCTTTGTGTCTTTGAGAAAAAATTCAAAAAATTCTTTTATGAATGAACTCACAATATTTAGAGAAAACATATTAATATGTATTATATATAATATGTGAAGATTTTAACACTCGTAATGAATACTATGTTGTGAGAGCAGCTGTTCAGGGGTGTGAATGACCTGAAATTGTTGGTTTCACCAGAAACCATCAGAGACTTAAGAAAAAGGAAATTACATGATTAATGAGTCACACTGACTGAGTCATACATCAGTGGAGCTCAGAGCTCAGTAGTTTTTCCTCCAGACAGATCACAACAAACATTTCATGGCATCAAGCACAGATTTAGTCTCTGAAAATGACATGAAAGACTCAAACAAAATATAGATTTTCTTGTAATATTATGACTCTTTTTTAATTCTTCACTGAAGGCTTTCGCGCGACTGATCGATTTGACTTGTTCAGAAAAGTGAATGTTTTCAGTATATATTTCATTAATTTTGTCAGATAAAGACGATGAAATTTGTTTGCGCAGTGTTGCTACAGTCAGCTCAGTTGTTATCTCCAATAAGGGAAGTGTGATTTGTCTCTGCTGTACCTCCCTTCCCTTTAAACGCATCCTATATGTGTGATATTAAAGCTAATGGTGTGTGATAAACAGCGGGTGCAGCGCTCACCTCCTGTCTGTCGGGTACAGCTCAGTGGTGACCACGTCCAATGAGTTCCAGGCCGAGATGCTGAGGCCGTTATACAGGCAGAGCATGAAGATCATCATCGACTCACTGGTGCCGAACCACAGGAAGAAGCAGCTGATGCCTGAAAGCACCATGGAGCCTCCTGCAGGACATTAAACAACACGAGATGTCAAATAACTCTGTTACCTTACTTAAAAGAAATTTTGGGTATTTGTACTTTACTGGAGTAATTATTTTTTCAGCCAAATTTTTCCGTCTACTTCTCACATTTTCTCGCAATTATATCTACTTTCTTCTCCTTAAATAATATCCTTGTTACGCCTCTTTTATTCCGGCTTGTTTTCATGACAACTGTGGAGCCAAAAAGCCGTTTTTTGTCGAAAAGTGGATTATTTGACCTGCTGTGTGCCCTAAATTTGAACCAATTCAGCCATTATTCACTGTTAAATACTTTTTAAAAAAGACACAATTACACAATTTACAATGCATAAATAATAATAATTACAGCTCTGGAAAAAATAAGAATAAGAAACCAAAAATACAAAGAAGATTCCTGCATGAAAAATGTAAGAGTGTAAAAGTACTATGAGCTCGATGAAGTTAAAAGTATTTAAGTAAAAGGACATAAATAAAGCTCTGGAAAAAAATAAGAGACCACTGCTTTTTTTTTCTGAAATCAGCATCTCTACATGTATTCCAGCCATTCCATTCCAGCGTCTGTTGGAATTAAAGAGGTACCAGGAGTGGAATTCCCCCTGATTCTCTACAGACTGAATCATTTTTACATCTCACATACTGATAAATCATCAGTCCTGGTTCATCTATAGCCTGTCCGTCCATGGGAGTGGATCTCTCCTTCACTCTGGTTCTCCCTGAGGTTTCTCCTTTTTCCCACTGGGTTTTGGAATTTTTCCTTGCCGCGAAGAAGGGTCTAAGGCGGGGGATGTCTGGGTCACTGACTGAATTTTGTGAAGCCCAGTGAGGCAACTGTGTTGTGATGTTGGGCTATAAATAAAATTGAATGGAAATTGAATTGAATAAAGTCACCCAAGAACAATGGTAAAGACTTGTGGAGAGCATGTCAAGATGCATGAAAGCTGTGATTAAAAATAAGGTTATTGCACCAGATAGTGATTTCTGAGCTCTTCTTAAGTCTAAACATTAGTATTAGTAAAACAAATCTGATTTTGTTTCTTTGCATTGTTTGAGGTCTGAAAAGAATCTTTTTTTTTTCGTGACAAAAAGTCATTTATCTCCCAGCCTATACTGGGATATAAAGGTCCTTTCTACCTAAAAAATAATAAAAAATAAAAGGGACAATACAACACATAAACTGAAACAAAAAGTGATTACATCTACTATGTTTATTTATCATATTATATCATATCAAATACTTTTACACTTTTACTTAAGTAAAAGCTTGAGTTGATACAGAAGTATTTTTAAACTCTAGTATCTATACTCGAGTAATGAATGTGAAGACTTTTGACACCTCTATCACCAGAGGTCATAGATGCAGATACGGAGGCTGATGAGGTGCAAAGAGGCTATTTATAACCCAAACTAAAAGTCAGAGTAGAGATTTTGTCATGTCACGTCATACCCAACATGCTAAGGCGGCCGATTTTATCCATGAGGAGGGCAGAGACGATGTTTCCCGGCAGCACAGCCAACGTCCCCAGGAAGTTGACGAAGTAGACCCAGTAGGCGCTGTAGTCATCGTCAAACGTCATCTGACAGCCCGTCTTGTTGTGGTGGAAGGAGCTGTTGATCACCCTCGAATTCGTCAGCTTGGCATCGTCAATGTCTGTGAATGTGAGAGACGAGAAAGAAATGTTGTTTCTAAGTAATGCGTGATGATGAGTTTTAAACTGGTCTCAGTCTGTGAATTAAAATCATTCCTACAACTCAACTGATGTGTCTTCTGCTAATGTTTTGGGGTTTAATTAAATCTGGAAGTGTTCATCATGTTCATTTTTTATGGTGTTTAATTTGGTTTAATTCATTTTTAGTGACTGTTTAAGACTCCTCTTAGGTTGTTTTACCAACCTGGTATAGCAGGTAAATGCCCCCAGGTAAATCGGTTTTGGTAATTTGCTTAACCCATTGACGCCTATGAGCCTTTAAGTGTATGATAGTCATTTCATACTTAAAATAAAAAATCGCAAATGACCCAGAAATAGGTCATTATATTTAGATTATTATGATTTTCAACCCTGACATGTATATATCTATTTAATCATTCAAGTCTCTAGAATAATCCCCCAAAAAAGAATTTTGTGCATAGGGTAAATAGTTTTTTGTTAATGGGCGTATTTGTGCAAGTGACAAAATTTAATTACCATTAAAATGAAACTTTTTGCAAAGAAAAGAGTACTGATATAATTATATGTATGAAATATTTGAAAATAATATCTAGGCTTGAATGGGTTAATTACAATCTTCATTTCATTTGAGGCACAGACTTCATTGATAAAGCCAAAGCATCAAATAAGGAACATATGATAAAAAATGTTGATATAGAGTTTAAATTAAGAACTCTAAAACCTTAAAGGTACAATGTGTTTTAGTTTCTGTCACCATCTAGTGGCGAAGTTGCAGATTGCAAAGAAAGATTATGAAGGTAGTCAAGTCTGTTGTGCTAGATGCTGCTAAATGTTACGCATAGGACTGTTAAGAACAAATAAATAAAATAAGTAAAATACAATTTTAAATAAATTAATCAATAGATGGAAATAAAATAGTATGAAATATAATATCTTAAAAGCGCCAGTGTAAGTTTTAGATTACTGTATGTATTATTCCAGGTTGTAGCTGCGCAGTAAAAAAAAAAACAGGATTTTCCAGGCTGTGGTTTAACAGCATTGTTCTCGTTCCCTAAATAGAAACATGTAATAATAAACCTCACCTCTGCTTTCTCTCCCCCCCCCCTTCCTCTTTCTATCTCTCCTTGTGGGCAGAGACTTCATTTCCCATGGGGCATTGCAGCAACCTGCCATCACTGTTTCCAGGTTCAGCGTTTTCCTGAGCGCTGGAGGGAACCAGTTTTCCACCCTGTTCTCCCACAAGATCTGAATCAGCTGCACTTCTCACAGCATTTAAAATTCCTGCTTTGCTCCATGCTGGTTTCTGTCAGCACTGAAACTACCTGCTTGCACTTTTTTAATAGCACAGGCTGGATTTATTTAGATGTTTTGGACGCTGGTGCAGACGTCTCGGTCCAGTTCAGCCTTCACTTTGGATCATTCTCTGCCTGGAGAATCATCACATACAACAGAATCACTCCAGGAGTCTTTGTGCGGTTACAAATGGCCTTTTTCACTTCTCTTCAGAGCCGCGTGGTTCAGCTTCTTTGTTAACTACAGTTCAGAGAGGCAATCTGTGCCGGGAACAGAGAGGTGAGGGAGTAATTTAGTGGTAAAAAGCAAAGCCATAAATGCTCAAACCCATTCTTTTCTCTCTGAGCCTGGACGTTAGATCCAATGAAGTGTCAGAAGGAGACAGAGAGACTGGGCGGGAGGATAATAGGCTTTTCTAGGGTGGAAGGAAACACGTTAGTATTGAAACCTCACAGGAGCCAAGAGCTCCTTAACTCACCTGTGTTGTAAAAGAAGGAGTCTTCAATGGTGCAGTTTTTGAAGTAGGATCCTAGTGAGGAGACGTCCTCAAAATAACAGTTGATGAAAGAGGAGTCAATGAATGTGACGGCCTTGAACTTCATACTGATGAACCTGCAGGGGGAGAGAGAGAGAGAGAGAGAGGGAGAGAGAGGGAGAAAGAGAGGGAGAGGCAACGGATTAAAGTGAGGAACATCCAACAATCCAAGCCATTAAATGCAGGATTAACAGGGATTCTGTTGTATTTGTAACAACAAAGGTGTTAAATTGAACTGAATAGTTTCCTTTGAAAAGATGTAAAGGTTTTGATGTATTCACTGTACAGTGCCTGTTGCACATTATACACAATATATATGATATTATATAGCCTATATAATATTTATTATATAAGTTATTATAGATTCAAGTATCGAACAGTATATACAGAAAAATCTGTAAAGTGAATTAGTTTGTTCCAACTCAACCGGCTCAAGTAATAACAGCATGAAAACGAAACAATAAAGGATAATAACTTATATATCTACAGAATATCCAGTTACTGTTACTTTTACTTCAGTAAAAGATATGAGTGATTCTTCCCCTAAAGAAAGCAGCTGTTTTCTTTAGCATCAGTCTGTTATTGATCTGGTGCTGTGAACAGTATCATGGTTTTGGTCTTGACTCGAGATCTTAATAAAGGTGCATGCTGGTCTGCAGTGAGGCTGAAGGGTGTGTGTGTGTTTGAGAGACAGAGAGAAAGAGGGAAAACAGAGCGATAAGCCTTTTAATTTCCTGGTGGCGGTGGAGATAAAGCAGCAGGTTTAGCATTACAGGCAGCGCTGTGATGACGTATCCTTCTGCCTTCAACAAACAGATCTGACCACAGACTCCTGCACCAGGAGAAGCTCTCAGGTGTGAATCTCAGTGTGTTTCATTATCATTTCTTATTCATTAATCCCTTTGTCTGGGAGCGAGCCGCAGGGTTGCTTTTACCTGTCGTTGAGAAACACTCCGTTCCTGTGGATCTGGTTCTCCAGAGTGAAGTTGAAGCTGAAGTCTTCGATGCGTTCGTTGGTGTGAATCTTCACTCTGGAGGCGTACTCGTCGGCCTGGAGGTGCTTGATGACGTCTGGGAACCACACAGACAGCCCATAATACCTGCAGACACACAGCAGCTCTGACGATGAGCAGGTCTGAACGTGGAAGAAGCAGATGTTAGACGACAGAAGGCTGAGGTGGATTATTCTGTTTGTGTGAAATGCTACACCTGTTGTTACTGTTTGTTTTATTAATGCATTTATTTACTATTTATAATGACATGATTTCATGTCAGTGACAAATTATTGGATTATACTCAGAAAACAGGAACAGAGACATCATGACACATGAAACAAATTGAGAGAAATTAATATACTCAATATACATTACCGTTCAAACATGATAAACATAAGACATTAATAACATAAATAACCTAACCAAAGAGCAAATCATGTTCATGTAAAAGAGGAAATGGATGAACAAGGGAAAAATTTTCACAATAAAGGGTCAATCACATCTCTTAAGAGCTCACGGGAAACATGTGGTGACTTAATCAGCAAAGAGTTTGCGTTTAGCCTTTTAGGTAGAGTCCCATTTCATTTGTGTTGAACATTCACTCACTGCCAAAAAGATGCAAAGTGATGCAGATGGTGATATAACATGCTGCAACTATGTAATAGGTACTATTAGTAACTGTCTTCTTCAGTCCTAAACACAGTATTATATCAGTGTCCCAGATCACAGTGGACCAGGAATGAAACAGGACAAAGTGAGCTGGAGAGAATATTCACAGGTTGGAATGAGTAAGGTGACCAAACCTTGTTGTTTCCTGTGGTCTTTTCCACACACCCAAAAAGTACAGATTCCAGAAAATGCAGCCAAATTAGTCACTTCAAATGGTAAAGTGTGCAAAAGTCTTTTGTCTTTGTTTTGTCTGACTTTGTTCACGTAGAAGCTGCAGTCTGTTTTATACCCGAGTATCACTAGCGTTTCACTGTATTTTTCATTATCTTACAGTAATTAACACTGATAATGAAACAGCTACATGTGTGTGACTGTAAATGTCTGTATGTGTGTGTTGATGATAAAAATGGAACAGCGGATCTGGGAAATGACACATCTGCTGCTGGTGTAATTGACAACAGAGTGAGTCAGTGTCAGAGCTGCTTTATTCTCATTCCTGAGCTGAGACCACAAATAAAATAAAAAAAAAGAAAGAAAGAAAATGAAACCGGACACATTTCAGTTCAGGGTAAGAAATAAAGAAGATGCAACAAAAAGCAACTTAACAAACTCGTAAAACAAGAGACGACAAATCAAGATAAGACAATATAAGTCTGAAACAAAGAGACAGTAAATGAAACTAGAATAAAATCGATTGTTTCTCCTCAGAGCAAACACAGCAGTGTTAGGAAACGATTCTGGAAACAACAACATCAGCGAGAGGTGAGTTTATTACGGGTTACACAAGGAATGTCTGACTCATTCTACTGAAAACATGTTGACCCCATCACAACATGTCATGACTCTACACTGTGACCTCTGACCTTTTCAACACCATCTGTTTCTCTCCCACCAACAACCTATAGTCCATATCAAACTCTGAAGTCTATGATTTTCCAGGCTTCTGTCGTCTCAGTGACAGTTTTGTCCTCAGCTGAAAATGAATCATTGAAGCAGCAGAGGAAGTGGCACCTTGCTCTAATAGCTTTTCTCTTTCCAATCTGACCTGTTAGGATTCATCATCAGCATTTAGACCAGAGAGCATCTGCCCCAGCGCTAAGTATTTCATTAAAACTCTCTTATTAAACTGGAAAGTAGTGGTGACTCAGCTGAGTATCAATGAGGGTGATGAAGCGTTGTTTAACATGAAATAATATGAGATCATAGAGAAAGCTGCAGGACACCTCAGAGAATAAAGTTTTACCCAAAAGAAAGAGTGAACCAGACCGCAGCCAGTTTCATGGTGTTGTCTTTCACTGGGTAGTTAAAGCATCTCATGAAAGTCGACCAGATCTGTTCAAAAGAAAGGGAAATATTTCAATGAATATCTTTAAAAAAAATAATAAATTAAGAAGAAAGAGAAGGAGCAGAAACTCACCCCCCTGAACTCAGCCTTGATCTTGAACAGGACCTTGAGCGCCGGGTTCGCTGACTCATTCTGCATCTCCACCAGCTCGTCCAGCTGCTTGGGGATCTTGATCCGGTTCACCTGCAGGGGGCGACACTGATCTGTCAACCAGCTGTTCAGCAGCGGCAGCAGGGGAGGAGGCAAGGATGGAGGGGAGGAAGGAGACGAGGAAGGAGATGATAAAGGAGACGAAGAAGGAGACGAGGACTCACGGTGAAGACGCGTTCAGGTTCTCCCCTGGCTCGCATGTTGGTGTCGTGGATGTGTTTCAGCACCATCCAGGCTTCATCGTGTTTCCCCACCTACACAACAGTTCAGATTTAAGAAAACACACCCCAGATCTTGGATTTCTTTTCTTCTTTTTTCTTTTCTTTTCTTGGAACTTCTTTTTTTTTATTTATTTTTTTTTACTGTAGAGGAAAAGATGAGGAAAACAATACAAGGAAAAGAAAACAAATAAATACAAGAGTAATTCATACATACTCTATGAATTCTACATTAAATGTCATAAAATAACTCCACTGTGCCAAACACACCACATGGTTAGTAGATTCACCTGTGACCGCTGATCACACATATTGATACGCTGTCCAACACTATGCAGCCGTTTATGTTGGAAGATACAAATATTTACTGTATATGTATATATGATATTTTTCTTTCATAAATGTGGGGATGCAATTGCAATAAAAAAGTGAAACTAATCTGGTTTAGTCTGGTGTAGTCTAGTCTGGACTGGTTCTAGAGTCACACCTGGTTCAGCTTCTATATTTCTGACCATATTTGACTGTTTCCACAAAGGTTCTCATATCTCATCTCAGTACAATTTTGAGGCACTTGTACTTTACAGGTATCCTAAATCTGCTGCTTTTTGTTCCTATTCCTCTCCAGAGAGAAAACATTTAACCTCCTACGTTACATTTATCTGACAGCTTTGGTCTCTTTTCAGATTCGCATACATTAGTCTGAGAATTACACTGCAATATTTAAAGCAGCGGCTTCCAAACCTCACATGAAATCAGTGAGTAGTTGTTTCTCCTCGTCATATTTAAGTCGTCTGTGGGTTGTTAGCTTCTCTAAAGCTAGTTTTAAATACATAAAAACAGAAACAAAACAATGAGAGAAAAGCTCTTCAAAAAGAATCCAAATTATTTCCTACAAATAATGTAACAAACCCTCAGATTTATATTGTTCATATATAAGTTCATATAACGACAATAAATAGCTGTTCATACATTGACTCATCAGTATCAATAATGTATTTTATACAATCAACCTCATTTTCTGCAAAACAATCACTTCTACTTTAAATAGATTTACATGGAAATACTTCTGTATATTTACTTAATTAAATGTGTTTAACTGCAGGACTTTTACTTGTAATGGAGTATTTTTACATTGTGGTATTTCTACTTTTCCTAAAAGAGGAACTCAATGCTTCTTGCTCCACTGGATAATATCAAGATGGTAATAATTCTCTCTCTCTCTCTCTCACCTCCAGGAAGAATCGGGGGCTTTCAGGCATAAAAGTGAGAGCTACGACTGCAGAGACACACGGCAGCGCACACACCACCACGAACACTCTCCAGCTGTGGAACTGGTAGGCTGAACCCATGCTGAAACTCCAGCCTGCATGAAGAGGACACACACACACACACACACACACACACACACACACACACACACACACACACACACACACACACACACACACACACACACACACACACACGCATACACACACACACACACCATCAGGCCAGAGTTAAAAAAAAAAAAAACAGAGAAGATCACAGAATCACGGATGGTGCTCTCTTCTCTCCTTTCATTTTGTTTTTCCCTCTAGGTTGAATACGTTTAATGCAGTTTGAAGTTTGAATCTTTCAGTACCACAGTGAGACATGAAGGATCTTTTTCATGTCAAAAGATCGAGAAACAGCCACAAAATGCATGTTTTCCTTGCCAGAATTTAAAATTCATGTGATCAATCTTTAATTTATCACCAAACCTGAAAGATATGAGCCACGTTTGTTTTTTCATGAATTTTCTCTTAATTTTTTTCTTATGCATTTTAAAAATTAATTAGAAATATTCAGAATAAACACACAAAAAATTTTATCTTAATTAACATTTCAACTTTATTATGTATTCTATTTATGAATGTAGGTTGACAAAAATACCTGTTTTTACACTTTAAATGGCAGCAGTCTTACTTTACTGACTCCAAATACTGTGTGGAAACAATGTAATATAATAATATAATATAGAATGTTGTTCAGAGTTTTTCAATCAATACTAGATAATTATTAATGTGTCTAATGTCTCTGAAGATGTATAAAAAGCAGGATTAAGTTGTTAGTTGACCAGTTGTAATAGGAGCAACAGCATCCTTCATCTAGGCTGCATTGCTTCCTGCTGTATAAAAGACCATTAAAAAAGGCATAAAACCTGAAATGTGATTCCTCAAAAAATGGTACGAGTGGCTCCCAGCAAAACTCCAGAACCTTCTATTATTCTGCGATTTTATCGTTAAGTCTGTGGAAATGATGAAGTGGACTGTCGGTAAAAGTCACTGCACAGTGATCCTCACGAGTCTGGAATAACACTGAAACTGATTCAGACATGTCTGCACCAGAGAACCAGTATCCAGGAATTATGATGCACAAAAACGTGTGTGTGTGAGCATGTGTGTGTGTGTGTGTGAGCATGTGTGTGTGTGTGTGTGTGTGTGTGTGTGTGTGTGTGTGTGTGTGTGGCCTGTGGAGCTGCTCCAGCCTGTACCAGTACAAACCTCATTAAGGGGATTAGAGCTATAATGGACTGGAGGGGATGGCTGACTGATTCAGATACTCAACAAGATTTATGTCCCGACTCTACAGTAAGTGAACACAACTAAGACACACACACATACACGTGTGCACAAGCACGTACACACACATACACACACGCATACATATATACACACACACACATACACTGTCCTTGGCCATTGTTTGGTGCCACTACACAAATTTGAAAGCATAGGCGTAGGCGTGCGCACACACACACACTTACACACGCACACACACACACACACACACACACACACACACACACACACACACACACACACACACACACACACACACTATTTATATAGACTGGGACATACACACACCACATGTAAATCTGCTTTAAGCAGGTCACATTATCTTCTTTTTTCTTTTTCTTCTAATTTATCAAATTATTTTACTGTGTCACACTCTTAAGACTTTAAAATAGACAAAAAGCAAATACACACATAGACAAACCTATAGACACACAGGGTGTATATACATATACATTGCAACATACACACATATACATCAAACACACCACATATACTGTAAATCTGCTCTAAACAGGTCACATTATCTTCATTTCTTCTAATTTGCCCAAATATTTTCCTGTATCACACTCTTAAGAACTTAAAATAGACAATATTGGACACACACACAAACACACACATATCTGGCCTTCGTTCAGCAGTCAATGTAAAGAGCACTGCGGCGGAACCTATTACCCACACACCACTGCATCTTAGAGGAAAAAAATGTGTTAAAATACTGACGTCTAATCAATTGACCTCAATTATGAGCCTCAGCCGCCACTTTCTCTCTCACTCTCTAACTCACTCACTCATAAAGTTTGTGAGGCCAGACAGAGCTTTAAGACGGGAACTTACATCTTTACTGTATTAATCCAGTTAGCAAGAGTAAAAGTACTCTGTTACATTGCACCTCTGTATTATTGTTAGCGGCCGAGTCGCTACCAATGAAAGTGGGGGTGAAATGATTCAGCCGGATTTTATTGTGAAGCAGCCACAGGAAACAGAAAGAATTTGTCACAGCACTAACAGCAACTGTTCATCAAAAATATGACGTTTTCTGCATTTGATCGTCTCACAGTGGATCAGCGGCTGTAAATGTTGCTGCAGGAAGTGGATGGAAGACGAAGGAGCCGTTAGATGAACCCCACGCTTGTTACTCTGTGAAAGCTGCAGTTTTGTGGTACGAAGCATGAAATCGGGTCACAGCTGCTCATGGCCTGATGAAAAAAAAAAGAAACTATTGACTCACTACTTTATTAAAGAAAACATGGGTTTGTTTGGCTGCAGACTGTAAAGAGATGTACCAGCTGCTTTTGTGTCTGGTTTTTATGTATTTGTCCATAAAACCCCCAGAGGAAGAAACTGCAGATTTGTTCAGATGTTTTTTTTTTTCTGTCCTCTGACTCAGACTGAAGATGTGAAAATGCAAATCAATTATAACAGTGATCCTGTTCGAGCTTGTAAACATTTTCTTTATATTCTATTCAGAATAGAGCTTAAATGTATTGTTTTCCATGGATTTTTTCTTTAAATGTGATATTTTGTGTTGTTCTTTGGACAGAAGTTTCTTCCTAAACCTGGTGTCCAAACATTATTAGTGGAGGAAAGAAACTAAACACATTTATTCAAGTACTGTGCTTAAGTACAATTTTTAAAAATTTAAGATACTTTACTGTACTTGACTATTTATATGTGATGCTACTTTATGCTTCTGAAGCTTTAGATACTTAAAGTTGCAGATTTGACTCAGTGATAATAAAAGAACATTTAAAATTCTAAAACAGTAAATTCAACCTTTCACTCTTTACGTCTTACTGAGTGTAGTCGGGAGGCTGGAATTAATGTAAGAAATTAAACTCAGGTACAGCTAAATTTATCAGATGGACATACACACACACATACACACACACACACACACACACACACACACACACACACACACACACACACACACACACACACACACACACACCACATTTTAAATGATTCCAAAAAAACAACCTTGGTACTTTTGACCCAAAGTAGTCTGTGATGAACAGTGGACTATGTCCCATCTGATTATTTCTTATAGTCAAAATAATCCAGAAATTGTGCTTTTTTAAAAACTTGAATTCAAGATGTGTAAATTCAGATCAATGAGACATACAGGCCATACATAACAAATAGAAGTTCAAAAATTGTAATTTTGAAAAGTAGTCATATTGACAAAAAAAATCTAATGCAACAAGATGTGATAATATATGTGTTATTACAGTTTTTATGATGAATCCTAAAGGAACACCTAATTAATTAACAGGAAACAAATATAACTCTTAATACTACTCATGTAGAATTTTTGAAGCACAATGTTTGCTTGTAATGAGTATTTGACATTGTTATATTAGTAGTTAAGTAAAGGATCTGATTACTTCTTCCATCACTACACATTATAGAGTCTTTGTTCCCTCAGAATCCAACAGTAAATTTTATTATGTGGTCAATGTATCCCTGAAAATGGCAGAAAGCTCTTCCACTCCTCCTCTTCTCCTGTGTCTCTTCCTCTTTGTTTTCTCTCTCCGCCTCCTTCAGTCTGCTGTTCCTTCACCTTTTGATTATCCCTGACACAGGCCACATAAATCAAGTGGCCTCTCTCCACCTCTCCTTCCCCCTCTTGTCCTCCTAATCTCGTTCTCTGCTCCTCTTTCTCCGTCCACATACCCGCTGCAGCAGATTGATTTCATTTCACCCCTTTTTGTCTCCTCCTGTGACGCCCTCTCTCTGTTTTCCTGCTGCTCCTCCTCGCTACGTGTTATGAGATGTGTTGCATCAACCAGCTTTTTATGCTTTTTCATCATCTGTTTTTTTTTTCCACTGCCTCCAACACCATCATGTTAGAATTCACCAAATGAGAATAGATATTAATCATGATTTGCTGTGGATGCAAATTATAAAACATCACAGTAAATTTGATGATGATTCATTCTGCTTTTCTGTTTCAGCTGAAGAAGAAGAAGAAGAAGAAGAAGAAATGTATTTTTTCTAGGTACCCAAAGTCACTTCAGTTCCACATAATAATAATAATAAAAATCATTAATAAGAATAAAACATGCAGTGAAACATAGGAAGGTTGTGGTTTTCTATCATGTTGCTTCATATTTGCAGCAGGAAGCTGAATCAAGAGCAGAAACTCATTCTGCTGAGTGAAACTTTATCTGCTTTTCTATCTGCAGTTAATGTTTAAACCAGTGATGCGGGTGATTTGAGTTTGTAATTTAACTTTCCACTGTGGAATTTAAGCTTCCACAGTTTGTATAGTGAACAGTTTACAGAGTGATTAAATGTTTGTCCCAATAAATCCTGCTACTACTGACAGGTCTCCCGTTCATCCGCTTGCCTTTGTTTTCATCACTGCTGCTGAATGTCCAGAACGTCCAACTCAATGATCCTCATAAGGAGGACGGAACGCTGATCAGCAAAAAAGTCACAAATGACTGAAAAGTGCTGCGCTGCGGTTGTTCTGACTCGTCCATCAGATCAGAAGCGTCACTCACCGTAATGCGGGATGATGGCCCAGGCCATGGCGGAGGCATAAATCCCTCCGATCATCCAGAACATGCAGAGCCAGCTCAGATGTTCTCCTCTCTTCTCCCGAGCCAACACCTCCGCAAAGTAGGAGAACACGATCGGCACCGCTCCGCCGATCCTGCAAACACAGTTTGCTGTAATTAGCTGCATGTTGCGGCTTCAGAAGCCTGACTTCATCCGTCTTATATTAATGCGAGCAGTGACAACTGTTTATGAACAGTCAGGGGCAGATTTATGCAGAAAATCTATTTGGTGGGAAAAGTAGAGGAGCTTGTAGTTGCATTTCTGAATTTTTTCCAGTTAAAGAGAACAAAAGATGCACAGTTCTTTTCTTTATGACCAATTTTTATTGTGACAAACTAAATAGTCACATACACACTCAAACAAAACATGCATACAATTACATACACTACCGTTCAAAATTTTGGGGTCACCCAGACAATATTGTGTTTTCCATGAAAAGTCACACTTTTATTTACCACCATGAGTTGTAAAATGGATAGAAAATATAGGTTAGAAATAATGATAATAATTTTTTTCCTTTCAAACTTAAAGCTCAAAATTATAGCTTCTCTCACCAGCTAAACTGTTGAAAACAAGGGTTTTCTAATCATCCATTATCCTTCTGATGCAATGAGCAAACACATTGTTCCATTAGAACACTGGAGTGATAGTTGCTGGAAATGGGCCTCTATAAACCTATGTAGATATTACACCAAAAACCAGACATTTGCAGCTAGAATAGTAATTTACCGCATTAGCAATGTATAGAGTGTATTTCTGATTAGTTTAGTTTATCATCATTGAAAAAAACTGTGCCTTTCTTTTCAAAAATAAGGAAATTTCCCCAAACTTTTGAACGGTAGTGCATACATAATACAAACATACAATGTGAGGCACTTCATACAACATAGACTATGCCATTTTACTAATTCGATTGCATCCGTAAGACCCATTTCCGTCTTTATATTTATATTCTGGAGCAACTTAAAATGTGTAAAATGAACAGCAGGGTGTTGCAGGTGTGTAATTTAATCTTTCCCTCAAAGGTCCTTGTTACATTACAGCACAGAAGCAAAGGTTTTCCTTCAGGCTTTTGAATAAATGTTTTCATTATAGCCAGAATGTCATAATGACAGTTGACCCATGCTAATACAATCACATAATGTCACGTCATTGTGTTTGTCTGATGTGTTGCTGCACTCAACTGAACCACAACGGTAGAGGTGGAGCCCGCAGGAGTCGACTGTGTCTCTAATAAAAGAAACGAGAGCAGAACGACACTCTCCGACTGACATCTGCTCTGCATTAAACAATATTTATGTACTCGTGTCATTTTATATTCATTTTTGTTCCGCTAATGAGCTTCTGGAGCCCAATTCATGCATAATAATACAAAACAATATAACACAATACTTTGTGTTTTTGCTCAAGTGTGGAACAGCTGCTTCTGTTTCAGCTGCTTTTATCTGTTGTCACAGATCACATCATGTGACACCGTACAGGGAAAAACACACAATCTTTTTCCTTAAAGATATAGTTCATCATTTTAGTAAATCTGTTTGTTCTCTTTCTTGTAGAGAGATAGATAAGAAGATTGATGTCACGCTCATATCTGTCCATTAAATATGGAGCTGGCAGCTAGTTAGCTTAGCTTAGCTTAGCTTATATGGTTCTGTCTGCTGGATTCCTGGCAACCTGAGGGTGACTCCAGGAAATGACTGAACCTGCTCAAGATTATCATTCATTCATTCATTCATTCATTCTCTATACCCGTTTATTCCTCATTAAGGTCTCTTTATTTTTAATCTCTTTATTTGTCAAATGTTACAAAATATTACAAATATTCTATTCTGTTTTAGCAACTTCTGTTTTGGTTTCTAGATTACAACTGAAATATCAACTTGATGAATGATCAGTTTCATCTGTTCTTCTTTTAAACAACTTGAAGAAGTTACTGGTTATTTTATGTACATTATAATTCATTGATTAAAATAGCCTGGCTGTGGAATAGAACAGTTCCAAATAGTATTCATTAAAAATGTGTTTTTAAGCTACAGCAGATGGTTTCAGAGAGGCATTAAATAATTTCTGTTGTGGTTGTAAAACAACCTGCTCTAGTTATGGGTAACGTCAGATTTTAGCTTGATCATTGAGCTTCATATAAATTTAATATTCACCAAGTTTGGAGGCTCAGTATTTGGTGATATGTCTTGTTTAAGTGTAGAATATCCATTAATCAACATAATGTTATATCTCAGTGGGCTCATTCAGAGACCAACTGTGATATTTAAATCTCTGAATACATAACTGCTAATTAAAAATAAACTAGACCAAAGCATGAGGCACAAAGAGAGATTTGATCCACCACAGTGTTTCTGAAATACCATCATCAATATATCTGATTATATAGTAGTGAGACTAAAAGAATCAGTACTCAACCATGAATCTGAATAAGGATTATCCTAGTAATAATATCTGCTTTCACCATGTTTTACCGTTGTTTGACTTCGGAAAAGAAAAACTCTAAATGATGATGAACTACTGTTGAAGATTATTTGCTGCTGACAGTTTTTGAGCCTTTATATGTGATTTTTTAAGCCAATTCATACTCTTTTTTAACTATTATTATTATTCTTACAGAATTTAAAGAATGTAATCTCGCCTTGTGGCCCTAAATGTGGTCCTTATTTTTCAGTAATTGTCTTATGTGATGTTTTACATTTATTTACCATTGTTATTTTTATGATGGAGAGTTTTAGTTAGTTAATATGATGGTTGCGGTCTTATAGTTTCTATTTAAGATGACTTCTGACTTTCCACTACCCATTTGCTTAAGTCTGAGAACAAAAAAAAAGCTTCAATAAATGTTTGTTTGCAGGTCTGACATGTGCAGGATTTTGCTGTTTTTCTTTTAGGAGAGAAAAACAGTTTCAGTAAAACATATCACTTTAATTTACTAACCTAATCTGTGTTATTTAACAAACTACTACATTGAAATTCCTCTTTCTCCATCCCTATTTGTTGAGACAGCTCATGGGGGCAAAGTTAATGACTTAGTGAAATCTTAATGAAACAAGCAGAATCTAGTCAAAGCAGCAGCAGGATCATATTTCTCTCAAAGCGAGGTTGTAAATAAGATGGAGAATTCAGCATTCCCTCAGAAATCTGTCACACTGTCACACAGACCAACACAACTGCAGATGTTATTGATCTGTTTGTTCAGGAACAGTTTCCACAATGCAATGTTTCCCCAAAGGGCTGCGTGCAAACATAAATCTCCTTTACCCCTCAACACGAATTTGCATCTGCATACAGATTGACAATTAAAATTATGCAATAAAAGCTAAACCTACTAATTAAAGCATTAAAGTAAAGCTATTAAATAGAGGCAGTTTGGTTTTAAACTAAGATATGGAGGCTTGCTGGTTGCTTACTCAACTGTAATTATACACAAGGAGCTCTGAGAACACTCTCTGCTCTGAATCAGGTAACATTACAGCCACATCAGGATGATTACATTGGGTTTAAAATCCGGACATATTTGGATTTATACATTTTAATCTGATTCTTCAGGCCAGCAGCATGAAAATACTGATTTATTTGTTTTTTGATTTTTTTTTTTTGCTGCTTCTTTTTTTAACATCTCTCCAGTTGAGGTGATATGAATCTATAATTCACCTTTTGGTTTTATGATTGTAATCTGAGGCTCATCAGAGACCCACATCATCTTTAGTCATCACCACTGGTCAAATTAAAAAATGTCTGATACAAATGATTTCCCATAACAAACAATAATAATAAAATTGATTTATGGAGTGCCTAATTAAAATATGCTCATGAATATTATATTCCAATTCTGCCAAGTCTTCTCTGCTATAAGATGTTAAATGCTGCAAAATTGTACATGTTGCACCTTTAAATAACCTGATCACTTCAGGAAAAATGTCAAGGACATTTTCCTACTTTCTTTTTTGTTTTTCTTGTTTTTGTGGAATGGACTCTGTATGTTTAAAGTTTAAAGGTTTGATATGTAGATGGGATGAAATCTTAAAACTAACTGGTAGCCAGTGGAAAGATGCTAAAATAGTTTTATAATAATAATAATAATAATAATAATAATAATAATGAATTTTAAAAATGTAGTATAAAAACGTTTTTTAGGGACTTACAAAAACGGAAGCTTGTTGAAATAAAAGCATGAATAATGATTTCCAGGTGTAATGTGGATATAACTGGCTTGACCTTTCTATACTTGCTGAGATATGATTGAAGGAAGAAGCAAAATTGCCTGGAAGTTTAGGCTCAGCAACATCAGCACCAATTAATGGTTTCACCATCATTGAGGGTTTAGCTAAAAAAAACACACAGCCTCCTATTTTTCTGGCCTCAAGTCATTTTATAACAGAGAATCTCATTAAAATCACAGCTAAAATGCATTTGTGTGTCATCAGCATAAATATGAAAACCGATGTGCATTTTTAAAAGATGTCCTGGAGGTGCATAAGAGATGGAAGGCGGAACTCCACATCGCAGCATAAATGTACCAGAGAAGCGGTTCTCACAGTGGGGTTTGGAAACCCCCAGGGGTCCTTGAGGGGGTTCCAGGGGTTCCCCAGCAAATAGGGGAATAACTTATCTTCACTATAACTCCGTCCATAATTAACACAGCAACAGAATGTATCTAACTATTTTGAACATGGCTTTCAAACATTTTTTGGAAGGTTTGAGAACCATTAAGCTACAGGACCCATGTCACCACAACCAACATATAATATAAATACTAAAGCTTATATATACGCTTAAGATTACAACTTTACAAAAAAAGAAAATTAAAAAGGACTAAATGTATGCTTGTTTTATAATGTAAAGTGTATTTTCTTTACAAAGATGAAGTTTGAAGTGGAGCTGTGTTTTGTATGAGCAGAGGCGTCAGATCACAGAAACATGATTTCTGGCGGATTTGAGCAGCTAACAGCCTAAACACGTAAATGTTCATTTACTGTGCTCGGCTGCTTTTTTGCAAACGTTTCTGTGCTGCTTTGTTCCTTTTCTCCCCATGAGGATGAGCCGGTGCCAGGCAGTTAAAATAACCTCTTGTCATGTGCTTTGACTTTGGAGGAGAGACGCAGGGGAACCGGTGGGAGGACAGATCAGGCGGATCAAGAGGAAGATTTAACTAAACTCACCCAAAGCCAGACACCATGCGGCAGAGCAGGAACATGTTGTAGCCCTGGACGAACGAGGACAGGAAAGCGAAGAAGCCGTTGACGGACATGGATATGAGCAGGCACTGTCTCCTCCCCACCCGGTCCGACAGGCCCCCCCAGAAAAATGCCCCGAACATCATCCCCAGGTACACAACGCTTCCTGGAGACAGGGACACAAAGCTCAGTATTAAAACACATCATTTAAAAGAGACAATTAGTTATTCACATGTGTTTACAACATTAAAATCCCTCTGCAGCAAATCTGACTTGCTGTACATTTAATGCCTGGTTGATGCTGGATTGTACAGCCAATGCTGACATAAAATCAGTTTAAAACAATCAAATGAAGAAACCATCACATTTATGCTGGAGTCATTCTGGACTTATGCTGGACTTATTCATCACGAGGCTTCTTATGGTATAATTACATTTAATTTTCATCTCACTTAATTTTGTTTTTGAAACAAGATTTCAGTAACAAACTTTTCTTAAAAAAATAGGCGAATAAGTAGAATGTCTATTCTATAGTCATTTATCATTTGGTCATCTGTGTTACCTGAAAGTTTGTTTTACACATTGTGGAACCATCTTGTGTTTAATGAATATCTACACATCCTGAAAAATAAATCCAATATAATTTCCAACAAAATAAAATCAAAGCTAAAAGATAAACAAGGAAACAGTTGAAGTCTTTAAATATTAACTTTATGAAAGAATATTAAGGTCAGGCAAGGAAAAAATAGGAGGAATATTTTCTTTTTGCATTTTGAGAATACAATTTAAATTCTGAGAATACACTTGGAATAAAGTCTCCTGTCATGTATCAGGGTGACTGTCAGCTGCTTGTGTTAAGGATCAATCAGATGATCAATTGTCATCTTGTCTTATTGTGATAAAACATATCCGCTTACATGCAGCTGTAACCATGGAAACTATTGCATCCGTCTGTTACAGCTAAATCAAACTATGAATTATGTATCTGTGTAGAAGAAAATGTTATTTTGAAAGATTTAAATGTGAATTTAAAATGATCATATTCCTACATAATAACGTTATGCAATGATTGTTTGATTAGTTGCCAATAATTACAATAAATTCCAACTATTTTGATAATAGATTAATTGAGCTGACTAATTTTTTAGTAAAAATTTTTTAAGGAAAATGTCCAAATTGTCTGGTTTCAGTTTCTCAAATCCAATTATTTTCTGGTTTCTTTAGTTTTCCATAACAGTAAACTGATGATCTTTGGGTTGTGGACCGTTGGTCTGAAAAAAAAAAAAACATTTTAGGTTGAATCTTCAGCTTTGGGAGGTGGTGATTGACATTTTACACCATTTTATGAACCGAATAACTAAGTGATTTATTGTTTCAATAATCAAAAGATTGAGTATTAAAATAGTCGTTAGTTGCAGCTCTAGTATATATTATACATTAATAGAAGACGCTAACACCATATAATCTGTGACACTGTTTGATTGATGATATCTGTCATATTGCAGATCTTGGACTCACATAAACCTGAAGAATTAAGAGATTCTTCATGCATCAGTGCAGTAGCAGAACTCAGAATGAACTATTTTCTACACCGAGAGGTCACATAAAGTGAGTCTGTATAATGGGATGGATAAGTCGAACCTGGCTCGGAGCAATTCAACACAACACTGTTGATCAGCCTGTCTGTGTTTGGACTGCACTGAACTGCATTATATTATTAATCAGTATCACAGCGCCACAGGATCTGATCTGATCTGAGTTTGGTGCCAAGTTACGTGATAAAACTTGAGTGTAGAACGTTGAACAGGTGCCGTCATGTTGTGTTGGCATCGTTGGCTGACAGATTTCTGCTGAAGTGAACGTGGGGGGAAACGGAGCAGTCGTTGACCCTCGCTGCCTGACTTTTACAGTCCAGGCATCTGTCTCTTCCTGCGTCGGCTAGGTCATTTCTCTTCCTGTCCTCCGCCAGCATGCAGCATAAAGAAGGGACGTCGGTGGAGAGAGGAGAGGGGGGGGCGGGCGGGGCTGGTGGGGGAGGGTTGTCAGGCCTGTAAATAATCCACTCTACATGCTAATAAAAATGCTAATGTATTTGGAGGTGGGGGGGGACGTGATTGTTTGAGGAGTCTGCGGCAGAAAGAACGCCGACGGAGCAGAGGAAGCCTTCTCTTTTCTCCCCTCTCCTCCCCTCACTGTGTTTGAGGTGATGGGACAGATACGCTGGAAGTAAAGGGCCTTATCAAGCTGCGCAGACATGATGCTGAGAGCCGGTGATTCATTACAGGTGACAGCCGCTGGGTCTATCTATGCACTGCTGCTGCTGGGGGGTGGAGGGAGGGAGAGGCTCTCCTGTACGCAGCAGGACGGGGAGAGCAAAGCTGCACAAATATCAAAGCGAATATCAAAAAAAACGCTGCGTTCCGCACAGGGCCGAGACGCCGTCTGATCGCTGTAGCTACACATAAACAATGCGGTTGAACGCATGTAGATACTGTATCTGCTAACGCCAGCTCATTTGTTTTATGGCTCTGCTCATGCTGGGTTTGCAATAAAGGGGGAGGAGGTGGTAGAGGAGGAGGGGGCAGTGATAGGGCGTCCGAGACGTGGTGCGATTCCTCCTCAGATAGCGTTTGTGATATATCCTACAGGGTTCAAACTCAGGTCACGGCTGAAAAAACCTCCACCCGCCTCATGCCTGCGGCGCTCTTATGTAAATGGGTGGAGGGTCGGTTAAGAAAATAGATGTGTTTAAGTAGCTATCTACTGAATGTCTAAGTTCTAAACCTGCGATCAATCTCAAACTCATTATGCAATAGTATTACGTTTGATCCAAAAACTGTTTCACATTTACTGTGTCTCGTCTTACAACTTATTTTACAGTTTTTTTGACTGTGCTGATATATCTTAAAACTTCTAAAACCTACCTTCTGCACCTCATTCTAGAACCGAGTGTTCTCGGTTGCTCCTTTTATACCTCATCATTTTATCATGTATAATTTACTAAATTGGCCCAGAATAAGAAGGCACAATCACTGGTTACAGTTTATTTTTCTACATTGCAGCTATCCTGCTTATTTACAACATTACATATTCCTCAATATATCAATTAAGGCATCTTCTCAATACTTCTTCTTTCCTCCAGTGAACAAAACAAATGGTAAAAGATTATTCATGTATAAAGCTCCGTCAGATTGGAATAATCTTCCTTTAAACATTTGTTCTTTGACTTCTTTTCTTAGGCTTAAATGTGCTTTGTCTTCTTACTTTGAGTTAAAGTGCACATGTTTCTGATGATGTTTTATCAACATGATTTATAGCACATTATAATTTCAATTTGTAATTCTCAGCTTTGCAAGGCTTATCCTTCTACCGTCATGGTCATTTTGCCATAGAGATGTGCTCATTTTGTACTTTGTTTTTCGTTGTTTTCATTGTTCTATGTCTGTAGATTATTTATTGTGTTTGTTTAAGCTCATTTAGCATCTCCTTGAAAAGGAGCGGATTCTTCACAAGGGCTTTATCCTACTCATGAAAAAATGTTTGAATGAATGAAAGGTTCTATTAAAAAAGTAAAAATGTTGAGATTTTCAGTATAAGGTCGAAATGTGGAGGCTTCATGTAGCTGCCTCTCCAAAGACACCTTGTGTAGATGAATTACTAACAGTTAACAGTGTTGTTTGGTTGAGATTTTTTTTTCTCTTTTAGCACATTAAAACAGTAAATGATAATATGAATCAGGACTTTAAAGAGATGGCGGCGAAAATGTTGTCTGTTCAGATGCAGAAACCTCACAAACTTGATAGAGTAGCCTCGTTTGTTCAAACCGAAATAGCAGGAATGGACAGATGTGATTGGTTTCCATGGCAACACCTGTGTGCAACACAGAGAGGATTGTATCGCAATGAGACAATTGATCAAGTTGATTGATCCTGAACAGTCAGTCGCTCTCCAGGGATGTAACGTTACACACTGAGGCCACTTCATTCTCCACGGTTCAATTGTTGCTGTAGATGAGTCATTTAACAGCTTGAGTGATATCAGACAACCCTTATTTCTAAGCTAGAAAGTGTAAGATGTAAATCTTTTAAAAAAAATGACCAACACAGACAGATTCTTATGACAGATTCTCAGCCTGAGTAAAGTTGTTGTGAGTCCAGCTGTAACCTTTGAGCTTCAGCTCCCAGCAGACACTGTCTACTTTCTTTTTACTGGAACACTGCTGCTTTCTCTGCATCCACAGGGATTAGTTCAGCTAAGTTGTATCCATGCATGCTGCTATTTTAATATATAAAAAAGCATCTTAGAGAATTACACTTAATACTTAATCATAAAAGCTTAGCACATATATATATATATATATATATATATATATATATATATATATATATAGCAATTAGCTTATACGATTAAGTGTAATTCTCTCCTGAGGCCTTTTTTCTCTCCTCAGTTGTGCAGCGTCTTAGATGAGAGGAGAAACAGAAGAAGCAGGAGAATCAGGCGCTAATTTCCTCAGTGGGAACATTGAGGACATCATGTCGGAGCTGCAGGATTTCAGCAGACGAGGGGATTCCCAGCGGAGCTGCAGTGATTGACAGGCGTTAGGGAACGAGACGCGAGGTAAACAGACCCCCGGATCCACAGAAACATCCCTCTGATATTAATTACATCAACAACAAACAAATCAGCAGGTGTTCGCTCTAAATACTTCAGCTTCTGTCTCAGCTGAATTCATGTACTTGAGCTTATGGTTAGAACAAGTTATTATAAGTAATAGTCACCTGATCCATGCACAATGTACACATATAGAGCTACATCCTGTCTAAAATTGATATATTGTGCTTTTCTCTCATTTTTATATTGTTACAATGTCAAATGTTTATATTAAACATAGTCAAAGGTCCAAAAGTTGAGGTAGAAATGTTCTGTGCAAGTTAAAAAACAGAAGTTCAATGTTTCGCCATAGAAACTTCCCTCTGCCTCCACATCAAACTGAATTTTGATTATTCCTTCATACTCGTGATGCAACGCCCTGACGCTGACCAATCAGAATGGAGCAAGCTCATCTGAAGGAAGCATTTAAAGAGACAGGAGCTAGAACAGCCTTTTTCAGATAGAGGCTGAGCTGAGGAGCTGCTGGAAGGGTCAGTATGAGATAAATAAAGAGTTTTTAAATCATGCAAAGATATTCCAGTAGAAGAAAAGTATTGAAATGTGCCGTGTTATGTTCCCTTTAAATTCATTAGAGAAAAACTGTTGTTTTCCTTATCGGTTCAGGACCAGAAGGTTTGTTTTCAGCATGACAATGACAGCAAAACAATTACATTGGAAACAACCGGTCATCTGATTTGACAAAAACATATTGTAACCATGACAACAGGTCCACTAATCTCAACTAAATCATTACTTTAATGAAAATTGTTCCCTGAGTCGTGTTTGTGCCTGAACCTGATCAGAATTTTGACTCTTTTCCATCATTCATGACACAATGTTTGATGATATTTTTCATTCATTTCATTATCAGTCACCGTCCTAATGAAGGTTATGCAAATGGTTTTGTTCAACAGATCCTTCCCAGAACATGATGCTGGTTTGACTTCAGAAAAACTGTTTGAACATTGAGTGAATGTCAAGGGGAAATATTCAATTAAACTCCCTTAAACTTTAAACTGACTTTCCTACAATGTTCTTTAAATGTCAGGAAAAACTTGCCATTTTAACATCAAACAGCTAACACATGTTTCCATAACATTTTAGGATGTATGTTTTTCTACCTGGTTTCACTATGCTACAGCTGCAGCAGCTCCAGCTTCACAATTCTACTGATCATCGTCAAACAGTAGCTTTGGTGCAGGAAAACACCTGCAGACAAACCTCCGCCGTATGTGGCGAGAGAGCGAAGGAGAGAAGGAGGGAGGGATAGAGGGATGGAGGGATGGAGGCGTCGATAGGCGGTGTATGAAAGCAGCCTCTCCCTCCTCTCTTTGTCTTTCTCTGGGGAGCTACGTGAGCCAGTCTACCATGGCTAAACTGCAGTGAAGCACAATGCTGCAGAGATTAACTCCAGCTCATATCTTCACATCGGCTGCGCGGCACAGAGACACAGAGACGGTGTAAGAGAGGGATTACAGCAGAGGGAGGGAGAGGACGGAAAACTGGAACATCCCAAATCTGGATCTCACCTTTTAGTTAAAGACAACGCTGTCTGCAGGGAGAGAAGCACGAATAACACATGAAAATATATGAATGGAAACATTACGAATCAAATCTGAATTCGGTTCCTCCACAGTTCTGCAATTATGAAGCTGCTGGTGCATTTTTCTATTACACCAATTAAATATGTACATTTAGAGTAAACCATTTATAATTTACAATATGGTGATTATATTATATTAAGAAAACTACAACTTAAAACAATAATAAATACATTACCCGTGCCAAATTTAAATATTGTGGTTTACTCTGGCACTATTAGATAAATCTATACAAAGCTGTTTCTTATTAAAAGGTATATTTAATTTTCTGCTTTGCATTTTTCTTGAACATATTGTAAATTATGACTGTTCTAAAATATCTAAAATATCCACATATTTCTCCAAAGAGACATCTGTAATACCGATGACAGAACATCTCAAACTGCAAAAAAAGTCAATTATAATAATATTTTCACCTTCTATTATGAATGTTTGATACATTGTAGTATTGTATTTATAAAACTGTAAAACTCCTCCAACCGAAAAAATTTCATTTAAAATCCAGAAGCCAGAAACTTTTTGTGTGAGTAATTCCTATAGATCTGACTAGGCCCCAATATTTATTCCGTTGTATCCATATATTACAAAAGATTGATAAATATAGATATAAAAAGATCAATGCTATAAACACCTAAACGTTTCTGCTCTGGTGCTGACCTTATTATTATCAGACATTCAATTTCCTCAAAAAATTAATTGATTCAGTTGCACATGGCTGGACAACAACAACTCGTCTGCTACTCTGTCTACTATAGAGAATAGTAAAGAGTCAGGATGGATGTTTTTGAGGTTTAATTATTTAATTCAGCTGATTTGTTCCTGGAACATTTATTCAGGAGGAAAACACCCAACATGAATGAATTATGCGTTCATTATATTTGTCCTAGTGAACCTTTTAACACTCATTCAATCATTCACTGAGCGTAATTCAAGCTGAAGTTTGTGCAGTAACTAAATTTGACTTTTCTCTATTCTATTATTTCTCACTCTAGTTTTGAGTCTGCAGCCACTTCAGCCGGTTCACTCACTGACCACATCACAGGAAACTATAGTAAAAACACCATCAGTTTCACGATTTCTTTCTCTGTAGGAGTGCGCTTACACACACATCCTTCATTTTTATTATATGAGTTGGTAAAATGAGTCATTCTTTCTATTCTCTCTCCTGTCTCCCACTGAACGATGAGTCACGATGTGGATACGGGTGAAATCTGGGAGAATAATAAACCATCCTGCTCCCGACAAACAACGTTAGCGCTTGTGCGGCTTTTAAACCAAACACAATCATTCTGTAGAACAGACACAGAAAAAGCAGGTTGTTTTCTTTTGAACTTGGCATTGGACTGATAAGTGACTAATGCTTTTATTTAACGCTGAACGTGGAGCATATGGAGAAAAATCACCAGCGCTGTGCAGCTATTTCTTGCAGTTATTAGTGAGAGAAATAATAAAACTACATATTCTTCAACCATAAAAAAGTGGGAGAAATCTGCTTTGATCAGGTTCGCTGGTCATGCTCTCACATCATGACATGAAACTTTCTCAGTTGAAAACATGATTATCCAAAGAACCGCTGGGGTGCTAATGATTAGCTAATCAATATTCTATATGATTCTTGAATTTGATATGACCCCATAAACCATGTTTTGCCTTAACTTATTGTTCTAAATGTTGATTGCAGTGTGTGAATAATGACACCATCAGCATTTAGATTGGTTCCCTTAAGCTTTACTTTCACTATGGCTTTATTTTCACATTTTCCCAGAGATTTAGTTTACAGAACATTATATTAGACCAGGGGTGTCAATAAGCTATTTCTTCATAGTGAGAATCTAAGGATCAAAGGATAAAATATTGATAAGTTTGTTTTGTAAATGGTTTGTAAGGCAGGAGATAACTTCACCTTCTGCTTAAAATACTAAATATTGTTCAGTGAGTAAATGTTTTGAATGGGAGTGAATGAACATGGAATAACTGAGACATTATATTGTTAAAACTGTTATGTTATCTCTCCTATTTTATTAATTTAAGGTTAATTAATCGTATAAATATATACATATTTTATTACATAAAAAGGAGGAAATATATGTTTATTTTTACTGACCCAGCCCATAAAATTAATTGAATATAAAACACCTGGATTAGATGATTAACTTAATCCTGATATGGTGTGTTTTTTTAGCATCATTACAGTTAACGCTTAGGTTCTGGTTCTGGTTCAGTGTGGAGATAACTGGTCGGGGTCTGGTTAAGGTAAAGGGGGACATATTGACAGGGGAAACAGATTTTGACACAACACCTGTTCTAGTTGTTGTTACGACAGCAGCACAAACGATTACTTGGAAACGAAAGGTCGAACTTCAATATATGTTTTTACTTCGCTCTGCTGCATTCTTTAAAAACAACTAAACAGTGGCATCAGTGACAAAATGACATTAGTAGGCCCGGGCGATAAAACAATATTTAGCTGATATATCGTCATTATCCACGATCAATACAGTAAGAAAATAATTTGATATAATATTGATAGATTCACTCAGGGTTTATGTAAAAAATGGTTTATGTAAAACCAATGCTGCTCCTTATTGGCTCATAAACATCCTGTTTCCATTGATAATGGATCAATCATTGAATCAAAACAAACAGTCATTTAACAGACAAACCACAAATCAACTTTAATATAAAGTGATGACATTTATCCTTTTTTCTCCTGGTTCTTATTACAAACAGATAATTAAAAATGATCAATAATCATTGTTATCCACTGATATGAGATATTTTATATCAATACATCTTCTAAATAGATCACCTGCTTCTACATTTACATATTAAAAATAGGTCATAAAGCGTAAAATGGCCCTAAAATATTTAACATAAATATATTTGTATTGGTTTTATTCTTATATATATATATATATATATATATATATATATATATATATATATATATATATATATATATATATATATATATATATATATATATATATATATATATATATATATATATATATATATATATATATATGGCCCATCTCTAGTCTCTAAAGTTAATGTGTAGTGAATCAACAGTGTTGTCTGGTATCATGCAGAGATCTGTGTCGCCCAACACGCCTCCTACTCATGTACCAACACCTGGTGCCATGACAACGCGCAGGCGGCTGCTAAAGCTGTAAGAACCGAGTAAAAAAAAAAAAACACAAACTACCACTACTCTCTGCACCACCCTGCACTTCACGAAAATCACACATCATTATCAGGTTGTAAGAGTGAAAACTGTACCAGTTCATATACTCGATGGGTTTTATTTCCCTGACTGCAGGGACTTTCGCTTCGATTCGTGACTTTCACGAGCAGATGAATTCAAAAAGGCACACTGCACCTTTCCAAAACTTTACTGTGTGAGTGACACCGACTGTGTGATTCACTGTTTATGGAAATGAGCCAAGAAAACGGCTGAAGTGAAGCTTCAAGCTCTTACTCAGGAGATCGATGCAGCAGCCGACTCTAACCTGCTTCTTCTGTCCATGGCTGAGCACAGACACCTCCGTTCTCCATCATATTGGGTTTGGTTGTCAATGCTCTCTAATCCAATTAAGACCTTTCCTGTAAAAGCCTTTTAGGTCGGATGATTTGTTGCTCGGTTTCAAACATTTTTCTCGTTGTAATTAAATATTGACATCCAGGAAAAAAAGAAACAATCAAAGATCAAGATTGCCAAAAAAAAGAAGCCCAAAACAAATAGAAACATTCTTAGAGTTAAATCGTCATAAAATCCTCTCATCTGCTTCATCTGGACATAAAAACAGTAACACAGCTGCCATCACTTGTTGTTACAGTAGCAGCTTTCAGTCGATCAGTCAACCACTGTGATCTAATCAGCTACTAAATGAATGGATTTACATAAAATGTTATACACATAATATAAATCCAAATCACTCTGACGATCCCCTGACTGGTGCAATAGTGTTAATTTGACTCATACTTTGGTTTATACTGTATAAGTGGGGACTAGTTAATATTAAAAAAAATAAACAATAGTTTGTCCCATTATAGTCGGATTTTGTCACACAAAACAATGTTTAACCATGGTGTTGAGCTGTTTTATGCTGTGACAAACTATCCTGCACAGACACACAGGTGTTTTTTTCCGTCTTCAGGTTGCAGGTGGGCGGAGCTATGTTGGAATTTTATGAGATCATAACATTTTCATGAACCAATAAGAATTACAACTCTCTACTCCCTAAAGCTCAAGTCCAGTCTGTTCACACACACAAAGTCCTCAGAGAATCTCATCAAGTGGGTTTAAATTTCGACTTAACTACGTAACACTACAAAGGTTATTCAACCTTTGTTGTATGTCTGGGTAATAAACCGTATCAGTATATATCCCCAATATCCACATCATCAATAAAATAAGACAATAGTTTAATATAATATCAATAGTTTCACTCAAGCTTTGCAAGAAAAGTGCTGCTCCACATTCTCATTATTAAAATAAATAATTCAAATGATCAATAATCATCATTATTCCCTCATATGAAATATTTTATATCAATATGTGTTCTAGCTACACTATTGTTAAAAAAAAAGGTCAGGGTCACTTAGAAATTTCTATTTTTGAAAGAAAAGCACTGTTGTTTCCAATGAAGATAACTTTTAAATAATCAGAAATACACTCTATTCATTGCTAATGTGGTAAATGACTATTCTAGCTGCAAATGTCTGGTTTTTGGTGCAATATCTACATAGGTGTATAGAGGCCCATTTCCAGCAACTATCACTCCAGTGTTCTAATGGAACAATGTGTTTGCTCATTGCATCAGAAGGCTAACTGATGATTAGAAAACCCTTGTGCAATCATGTTAGCACAGCTGAAAACAGTTTAGCTGCTTAGAGAAGCTATAAAACTGAAAGCAAAGTTTGAGGGAAAAAAATATTATTTCAAATACAAATCATTATTTCATTTTACAACTCACGATGGTAAGTAAAAGTGTGTCTTTTCATGGAAAACACAAAATTGTCTGAGTGATCCCAGACTTTTAAATGGTAGTGTATATCACTAGTGCATAAAATGCCCTTCAATATTTAAAACAAAATCATCAATAATCATCAGTATTGACACCTAATCTGTCAACAGTAAACATTATGACAATTGTGGTTATATTTTTTTTAAGAACTCGAAGAAAAGTGTTTTCCTGTTGGAATAATGCACCTTTAGTCATGTTCGTTCAAAAATTGTCAAACTAATTTGCAGCATCATCTGCTTCAAACAAATTCAAACACATTCAAACATCATATCAATATCATAAGCAGCTGATTCAGGAAATAGTATTTTAGGGCCATTGAAGTGGATACTGAAGACTTCATTCATTCATCTTCTATACCCGCTTATTCCTCATTAGGGTTGTGGGGGTCTGCTGGAGCCAATCCCAGCACATTACAGGTGAGAGGCAGGGATACACCCCAGATGGTCGCCAGCCTATCATGGGGCACACACACCATTCACTCACACACTCACACCTATGGGCAATTTAGTGTCTCCAATTAACCTCAGCATGTTTTTGGACAGTGGGAGGAAGCTGGGGAACCCAGATAAAACCCACGCAGACACGGGGAGAACAAGCAAACTCTGCACAGAAAGATCACAGACCCTGCGACCTTCTTGCTGTGAGGCAACAATGCTAACTACTGCTCCACCATGTTGCCCGATACTGAAGACTTCTGCCACTAAATAAACCAAAAATCCAGCGGTAAAAAGCAAACTGAACGTGCTTATTTTTCCACGTTAACTTCTTACCGAGCCATCCGGCACCAGAGTTGGGGACGCACATGTCGGTCTCGGCGCTGGGCAGGACGAAGCCCACGACGAACACCTCCACACCGTCCGACATGAGCGCCAGCCCCAGCACGAAGAACAGCTGCCACTGGAATCTGCCATGGCCGCACTCCTGCATGATGAGCTCATACTGCTGGGCCAGCTCCTCCTCGTCCGCCAGCCGCTCGTTCTCCAGCTCCTTGCGGCTCTTGACGCTGTCGGACACTGGCTGGCCCAGCGCCACCTTCCCATCCCGTGGCTTCCCGTCGTTATAGGCCGGCACGCCCTGGTACTCCCCTTCGTAGATCTCGTCCTCGTCGTCGTGGCCCTCGGTGGCATCGCTGGACGCGCCGTCGTCGTCGTTGGCCACGTTGTCTTCGTAGCGACCGTCCTGATGGCCGTAGGAGTTATAGTCCTCCTCGTCCTCCTCGTTCTGGAAGCGATTGTAGCTGTGGTGGGACGAGTATTCGTCCGAAGCTCGGTCCACAGCTTTGCCGATGTTTTTCGCGGCTTGTCTCTTGGCTTCTTTGGCGATGTCCTTGGCGCCTTTTGCCAACGAAGTCCTGTTGTTATGCGTTTCATCCATCTTGGACGAGGAGGGAATAACAGGCACTAAATGTCTTTTATTTCAACTCTAGCCACCTAATTTAATATTTCTACTCCCAGACTTGAGGCGGTTTTAGTTCAAACGGCCAAGTGCAGACAGTCAGCTGCCGGGAATCTAACGATTAGGTAATGACGGCTAATTCCATTGGACGGAGCAGCCAGACGGTGCTGAAGTGGAGACAGTTGATCTCAAATGGCAAAGATCCTCAGTCCTGTCAGAGCTCAGCAGAGGAAACCATCAGCCTGCAGGGACAGAGACAGAAAGGCAAGTTTAACTTGATTAAAAGCCGTTGCCACAAAGACTCAACTGTGGTATTTCTTGACCTGGAAGAACTGAAAAAGAACATTTTGACACAGAGACAACTAAATTCCCATTGAATTTGATGAATTAGTTTCCCAGAGATCCTCTTCACTGAGAGGAGAATGACAAGAAAGTTATTCATTGAGAACAAATTGTGCAACTTCGTGTAGATTTAGAATTACTTGACAATTTCCGTCTTTGAATTTTGAATTGTAATCAAAAATTGTATGGAAAGCATAAATATAAGATATATATATAGATATATATCTTATATTTATATATATATCTTATACTTATATATATATATCTTATATATATATATATATATATATCTTATATGTTCTAGCTATATCACCCGCCTCTACATTCATGTATGAAAAGTAGGTCAATAGGCTTAAAATGCCCCCCAAATATTTAAAAGAAAATCATTGATAATCTTCGCTAATTATTGATAATCATCTATATCGATACCTAATCTGTTGTCATGGCAACAGTTAACATTATGACAAATGTCGTTCAAGTTTTTTTGAGAACTCTAAGAACAGTGGAGTCAGAATAATGCACCTTTAGTCGTGTTACAGCATCATCTGCTTCAAACAAATAAGAAAATTAAGGACAAAATAAATGTGATAACCCTATTTACTTCTTCGAAAAAATGTGTTACAGTGAGTAGTAATGCACCAAATATGTTTTGTTATCTTCATAAAGTAATGACTTGATATAAATCCACTGACATAAACAGGTGCAGACATAATATTTAAGACACCTATGACTATAATTTAATTTATTATCTCCAAAAAGAGTTGAATAAGTCTGTCACACACTCACAAATCCTGAACCTGGTTTCCTGGATAAGATACACTCCACCAAGATAAGATGTGTTTTCTAATGAAGTGGGTCTGATGTTCACCAACTACCAGGCTACTCCTACACTTAGTTTTGTTTTGTACCTTTAACAACCGATGAAGCAATTACAATAAAAACAAGAAAAAGTCCAAACGATGATGTCCAAATGAAGATGTGATGTAAAACGTGCTGTAAAGGAGCCAACTCTGTTCTCTGTCAGCCAAGTTCACACACTAACAACGACAATCCAAGGTCCCTTTAATTACAACACGGTCCTCAAAGTATTTCTGGAGTGTTTCCAAAACGGCTGCACGTAAAATATTACAAACATAACAGTGAATCAGGCTCCTCCAGTGATTTATACTCTAATTATGGCTGTGAGGAGCCTCTCTGGGAAGGAGATGAAACACCTTGAAGCCTGGTGTGTGGACAGAGCTGTGTTCTTCCTTCAGTGAGACTTGTCGTTATCGCTTGTCTCAGTGGAGAATCGGCAGCTGCACATCAGTGACGACCCCCCAGCTTCTAGAATGTGTCTGAGCCAGAAACGACTGCAGCAGTCTGGGAAAAAAAAGTCAGCGTATGCTGCGGCCTCCAGCCGTAGTAATGGAGAAGACGTGAAGGAACGCGTCAGTGACATCTCACTCTCACCTGTAGTGGATGTTTACTGTAAAAGTTGTTGACAGAACAACATCAGGCCAACTTCTGATGAGACTAAAGAAGTCAAAAAAGTTAATTTAAATAGAAAAATATATATAAAATAGATATTTTGGGGGGCAAAAGACTTAGGAAAAAGTGCTTAGGCACCTTAAGGCCCCGTCCCGCTCTCTCTGTGTGTATGTCTGATTAATTCTACATTTTGAGAAACACACTTATGTGTGATTCCACCTCTGATGTCTGATGTTCATTAAAGTTTATGAGTAGAGTTTCTAAAAATCAAGAGTTCTGGATTTTTTCCCCAGCTTTCATTTATGCACGTTTTGCTTGTATGAGATGCAAAAAGTTCTAAATCAAAATGTGAAGAAAAATGTGTCATTTTGATTACTTAACAGAAAATGAAGACAAATTAATAGTTGTCTCTAAATACTTACTTGAAGAGGTCATGTATGCCAAAGAGGAAATACCCTTAAAATGTGTGTCTTAATAGGACAACAACCCCAAACACACAAGTAAAGGAGCAGCATCTTGGTTCCAAACCAAAAAAATTAAAGTTGTGGAGTGACCAACCCAATCCCCAAACATTAATCCCATTAGAAACGTGTGGGCTGACATCAGAAATGCTGTGGCAAGTGATTTAGTGATTCACAGGAATGCTAAAGATTTTTCAGTTTATATAGTACATAAATAAGTCTATAAATAAGTAAATATTATAATACTTTGTTATTGTGCCATTTCCATACAGATGTGATATGACACAAAGACCTTTTTTTATATTCAGCACACAGAAGTGAATTTAATAAATATTATTCTTACTGAAACTCGTTTATTCATTCTTATGGATTCAGAAATATTACATTCTTGAAAACTTGGCTTTTGCAAGCGTGTTTTGTGTCAGAGCTGATTCATTTCTTCTCGGCTCAGACCGGGCGTCGGGTCGTGTGACTGGACGCCCTGCAGCCGCTCTGCTGTGACACTGCTGCGGCTGCTCAGCGCAACCTGTCAACACGTCAAGGCCGAGCCGTCAGGGCCGAGCCTCCGTCCGCCTGCCACGCTGCAGCCGGCAGCCACCCGACCCACACACTGCAGGCCCAATACAGCACAAAGCCCTTCAGCAGCATGCTTACTGACAGCGAAATTACAAACAGGGGAGAACAAACTGTACAAATACAGATACATAGACGGCAAACTTTCGTTTCCAGACATATGCCTGGAAAACACTGAGCTGCGACGATTCGCTGGTAGGCAGTCAAACTGTTGAGCAAAAATGTCCAAAATTCACTTTTACTGCTTACTGCTGGTTGGAATTTAATGTTATATAATTTCCTTTTTGCATGTATATTTGCATTAACATGAATTGTCCCATTTCTTTTAAATAAATCTACAAATCTACACACTGTCGTTTACTAACATTTTTCACTATTTTTTTTGACATTTCATAGACCAAATGAGAAATGAATCAGCAGATTAGCACTGCAGTGATAAATCAATTAATCAATAAGATGCCAACTGTTCCATTAATCTACAACTATTTTGAAGCCATTTTGAAGAAGAAAATTCTCTGGTTCCAGCTTCTTAAATCGGATTATTTTCTGGTTTCTTTAGTCTTCTATAATAGCAAACCGATGATATTTGTGTTGTGGACTCTTTCAACAAAAAACATTTTAGGTTGAATCTTCAGCTTCGGGAAACAGTGATTGACATTTTCCACCATTTTATGAAGCCAACATTCATTGATGATGAAGTTGCAGCTGTAGATCTCTGGATCTTCTTGTTAAATTATCAATTTGAACTTGAAATATCCTCTACTATAATCTGTTAAATGATTCATTATTGAATAATAGTTGATTTAAGTTTTCTAAGGGGTTAAGATAATATCCAGTCATACAGTCACATGACAGACTTGTGTCAATGAGCGAATAAAAAGAGGAAAATCCATCTTTTCTACATGGCTGCTGTGTTTCTGTCGACAGTCCCTGGAGTAGTAAGCACACATAGACTGGGTTAAGTGGCCAAATAGGCGGTGGCAGGTTGATGTATGATGTTTCTGCTCACCTTTACTCTGCTGGATTAGATAAAACATCGGTTGGAATCTGTCATTTGAACATAAGCGCCGAGGCTCCAGAGACGTGAAGCAGCCCGAGAGACTTTGGTGCAATGCAGCAACGAGAGGAAAGTCAGAAGTGTGTTCTAACTTTGTGCACAGCCAGATGAGGAGACACTAACCGCCCCTGGACATGAATGCAAAGTATCTGCATCCTGTGTGGCTGCTTTACAACTTCCAGTTCTAACAAATTCCTACATGCGTACTGTCTTACTTCCGACTCCTGTTCTTTTAAGTCCACTTTTCTTGTGAAAACCCAAATCCGCAGAAGCCACGGGAGGCAAGAAAGACATTGAATTTACATGTATCAGGTCCATTATTGACTTGAAGTTCTATTTCAAACCGTTACAGAAACATTCCCTGCTCTCTTGATGCATTTGCATGCTATACATTATCGAAAATGTCTTCTACATCTTCACAGCACGTGTGTTTTATTGCATGTGCAAATTATGTTACAAAAATATATTATTCTATATTATATATTATAGTGCAGAAGAATACAAAACTGCAGGTATGTATATACCTATAATTCTCAAATTCAAATAACCTGTATATTTGAGTGTTGCATCTAGCTATAATGGGCTAAAGCTAGAATGATCCAGCACAAGAGTTCAACAAAACAATTTATCAAAATGTAATCTCTATAAATAGATTCTATATATGATGTAGAATCTGTTTATTTTTTCGCGAATGGTATTTACCAGTCACATTTACCATGTAGCTGCATACAAGTGTAGAATCTGTGTGAGAGCAACACAGACAGAACCATTAACCTAATGTTATCTCAGACTGCAGCAAACCAGGGTCTCATTCATCAAGAAGTGCTTAAGAGCAAAAGTTCTGTCCTGAGACGAAAGTGGCTGCATGAAAACCTGCAGGAAATCTCAGCTAATACAGATCGTGGTTGGAAAGATTGTCTGCAGGTGTGAACGTAGATCCGTCGCCTACATGTTCAAACACAACCACGATTGGTCATTGTAAATCCACATGAAGATTATCAACGGATTTTACAGTAGTATCTATAGTAATAAAAAATGTATTAAAGAAACAGTATAGGAAATACATATTAAAGGAGTAGACCAAAACCAAGCTCAGGAAGAATGTGATCCTGTAGAAATAATGTTGAAGTAAGCTATTGTAGTTATATTACTTACATAAAGAGTTATATGGTTACAAATATCTTTTTAAAAAATATTATTAGCAGCCATTGAGAAAGCACTAACATGAAAATGGTTGCAAGCCAACCACCTCCAACAGAGACAGAGGGAAATAATATTGTGACTAATATTTAAAGCATGGAATGGACGACCTTTTCAATAAGTGTACAGTTTGATCGTAATGTCTGTAATACTGGAAAAAAGACTGACAAGAGATTAGGCCATTTCTGTAAGAACTGACTTGTATCTCCATCAATATAAATGTGTAGTTAACCAGCTGTGGTGCTTCTCACCATGCTGTATGTTACTTCTATAAAAATAAAAAAAAACAATATGCTTCCAGATATCAAGTACAATTTCTATTGATATTTTTTCACCTGATGTTGTTTTGTATTGTAGAGGATAGTTGCAGTCTAGCTGCTCCTTTAATGAAGTTGATCAGTGATAACAAGGTAACTTCTGCAGCAGCACTGCACAATCCACAAATCACTTCTCCCAAGAGCCAGTTTTCCAGTTCTTGCAGAATACAACCAAGTGTTAGTATGTGCACAGGGAATTCCCTTAGATATGGTTTAATTTGTGACCATATATATATATATATATATATATATATATATATATATATATATATATATATATATATATATATATATATATATATATATATATATATATATAATTAACAAAAAATGTTATAATTAACAAAAAAAAAATAATACTTAATGCTCACTTGTGGCTTTCTAGAAAAGGTATGGAAGGTTTGTGTGTGTGTTTAATGCGCAGAATCTGCTCAGCTACTCAAAGGACCCATCAGGTAAAACATAGTCTACTTTTGCTTTGTACTGCCCCTACCAAATATATCAAATGTGGTCAATGATATGGTATGATGTAATGCCATATTAGATTCTTCATGAATATGGGTTGCTAGAGTTCAGCCAAATATATTGTAGAGTATTTCAAACTCTCCTTGTGCCCTATTTTAACATTGAGCACCCGCTCCTCCAAAGGTCTCTGCACAGCCCTGTTGAGGTAACTTTGACCTTTCTGTGTGTTTGAGTTTGCATGTTCCTCCCATTTCTGTGTGGGTTTTCTCCAGGTTCTCCGGCTTCCTCCACAGTCTAAAAGATGCTTAGGTTAACTGGAGAGTCTAAATTGCTCTTAGGTGTGAGTGAATGGGGTGTGCGCCCTATGGTAGAATGGTGACCTGTCTGGGTTGTATACCTGCCTCTCGGCTACAGCGGACCCCCATGACCCTAGTGAGGAATAAGCGGGTGTAGAAAATGGATGGATAGTATAATGTTTAATTGTATTTTCACATATATTTTACTATTTTTATTGCACTGCAGTAACTGACCAAGAAACAAAATCGCTTGTGTATGTAAATACATAATTAAACAACAATAAATTCTCATGAACTTGAGTTTGAGATATAACAGCAACAGTATGAAGAAGCCGTTGTACAATGATTGTACAACAAACAGTATGTCTTTTATCCTTGTAAGAATGCTGGTGGCCTAAATAAAGCTTTAGATGTTCTATGCTTTAAATTTAAACTTTGCAAAACTTTCCCAAACTCATTCCCTCCTCCAACTTGTCTGAGACTAAAGGTCAAGCTGTGATAAACCACCTGATATGCTCCAGGAGTTTCTGCTGCCAAATGGCCAAGAAGAAAATAGCCAATCAACTCGCTGCACTGCGTCGCTAAGGGAACTTTTTATAAAAAAAAAAAAAGGGGGGGAGGGAATGAATAACGGTACATAACAAGGCTGTCAGATCTGTGTATAATCGCTGGTCTGTTCACCTCTTCTGTGCTGATCTGTGTTTTGTTCTCTCTTCACTTCCTTCTTCTTTTTCTTCCTTCTCTCTCTCTGAGCTCCCAGAGAATTTCAAAGTCTGGATGTTAATTACAGAACATGAAAACATATCCCTCTTCTGTTGACATTTCATTATCCGCGACAATCGAACTGCTCTCCTTATATGCAAAACCGTCGGTTTTTCCAGCTGTTTAAGCTACAGAGATAATTCCTAAAAGTTGCAATAACTTACATTATGAGGTTTGCTGCTGATGTCAGCAACACATATGGTGACAGAAGCAGTCGACCAGGCCATGACCTGCGACCTTTGCCTCATAAATAGGCCGATACCGTTTATGGCTGCATTCATTTATTTTTCTGACAGTACCTGCTCGCTCTCTGCTGTGATGCTGTGATTGGAGTTATTATTATTATTATTATCATTATTATTACAACGTCGCCCTTATGATGTGATTTTAGCAGTCAGCAAAAACTCCTCTGAATCAGCAGTCCACGGAGAGAAGAAACGATTTCCTCGCAGTCGTGCTGTCACGGGCCGCTGACGCCATCCAGCCCTGTTCATTAATCACTCACACGAACGCACACACATACACACACACACACACACTCCCTCTGCAGGTGCTGGGACCCTGGTCGACACATTCGTTCTATGGGGTGTGAAATAGAGAAAACGTTTCCTATAGGGACATTGCCGTATTCGCCCCAAAAAAATCTTTCTCTGATTACATTGATCTTTTTGAAATGGTGAATATTAAGATGCAGACTGAACTGATAAGATCGTGTATTATCTGCATCATGTGACACATTGGTTGACGATATGTAAATGCAGGCGGTGAGTGCAGAGCCCTACAGGCTTTCTGTGGCGCCCACAGATGGAAGCAGTGAGCATTAGCTAATGCAAATCGTGCGAATGTAAGTACGGACCGAGGCCTGCAGATGCTACACAACGGAGGTTTTCCTTTGACAGAAATATCACAGGAGTCAGATTCCAGGATTCTCAGACTGAACCGTAAATCTCAGCGAATGAGCTGTAAAAGATTGTAAGAACAGAGATGAGGTTCTTCCGTAATTATTTAAATGTTGACTTGAATTTGTAATTTTGAAAAATACATGTGTTCATGTTCAAACCAAATTCCAATCCAAAATATGAAAACAGACAATGTGAACAACCCATAGAACAATAATAGTGACGAAGACAATGGAACAAAGCAGTTTCCCTCAAGTTTTGGAATTTTGACCAAAATTTGACCATGTTTAACATTGACATCCAACATTATAACCTGAACTGGCTGAATACTGTTTATTGATTGGTCGGCAGAATCCATTCACTAAAACTAATGAATATTTGGATAGTTTAACAATCTACTGATTATTGGAAGAATTATTTGATTAGTCGTTTGGTTCATAAAATGGTGTAAAATGCCAATCACTTTTTCTCAAAGCTGAAGATTCATCTTTTTTGTCCAGACCAACAGTTCACAATCCAAAGATCATCAGTTTACTATTATAGAAAACTAAAAAAAACAGAAAATAATCAGATTTGGGAAGCTAGAACTAGAGAATTTGGACATTTTCTTCTTAAAAATGACTAAAATCCATTGATGATTATCAAAATAGTTAGGCAATTAATGTAATAGTTGGCAATCAAATAATTGTTGCAGCTCAGTCCGCCACCCAACCTGTAACCATAGCAACAATAAAGCCATTTTATATTGTTGGTTCTTTGGGGTTAACCTCTCTCTTTGCACACTCACCTCTTTGTCCATTAACCCTTAACGTGGGCTTGTTGTATTTATACTGCTGTCAAAATAATGAACAACTTCAAAAGGCACAAATAAAAAAATAATAATTTTAGTATGAATTTAAAAATATCTTTCTGTGAGATGAAAAAAGGATCTAACCTGTAGCCCACTGAAGGTTTTACCAACCAAACCTGGTCTGTTGGAAAATTAAACTAATAATATACACTCATCTACAGCAGAAAAAGAAAAATCGTGCAGAAAACTTCACACAATCATTTCATTTTCTATATCAGCTTATTCCTCACTAGGGTCACAGGGGTCTGCTGGAGCTAATACACCCCAGACAGGTCACCAGTTTATCGTGGGGCACACACACCATTCACTCACACACTCACACCTATGGACAATTTAGAGTCTCCAATTAACCTCAGCATGTTTTCAGACTGTGGGAGGAAGCCAGAGAAAATCCGAACATGTAAACAGAGACACAGAGAGGTCCAAGGACTTGAACCTGCCACCTTCTTGCTTCTTGCCACCATGTCACCCACTTCACACAGTCTGTCTGTATAACTGTATTTAAACATTGAGTTTTGCTCAGACCAAAAGTTTGACCACAGATATATAGAACACATCTCTGAAGACAGAACCTACAGTGCTCCTGTAAAACACATAAAAAAGCACATTTTTCCCCACATAGGCAACACAGTTTTAGTTTAAACTATACAAAGTGACTTTTACAGCTCCCTGAAACTTTTTTTTTATTCCATTCATGTCCCAACGTGGTCTCTGCTGATCCAGGCTGATGAACAAGCACTTTAAACACACGCAGCGTTCGAGAGGCTGTTTGAAGTAGCAACGACTGTCAGGAGCAGCGGAGTGAAGCTGCAGATTCAGATTAAAGCCACGTTAAACAGCAGCAGCATAAGGCCTCACAGAGGAGAGGAGAGCAGAAACACATACATTCTGCAGAGGGAAGCACCGAACAACAGCATTTAATATGGGTTCTCCTCCTGATGCACACACACACACACAGCTGGCTGATTGCTCGTGTATAATGACGGCTGTGAGGGTTTACCAGCTGCTGGAGCTCAGTCAGCTGCTGTGGGTCCCTGAGTGTGGATGGAATCTTCCCTCCTGATGAAACTGCATGTGTGTGTACCCGTGTGTGTATATACATGTCTTATCAGTATTTTTAAACCTGCAAATTCAGGAATAGCGAAAAAGGTGAAAACATTCAAACCCTTATTCACTTCAGCTACCCCGGTTGACGTAATAAAAATGACTGTAGCAAAAAAGGTGACAAGTTTGCAGGTATGATTTTACATTTTGCCTAGTAGTTAGAAATTGCAAGGCTGTTTTTCTTATTTTCTTATTTATTTTACTGAAAGCTTTTGCCTGTGTGGAGATTTAATAGACAGATTGATACCGAACACATAAAGCGCCTTTAGCCATTTAGCTTAGCCTAGCATTAAGACTGGAAATGGCTAGTGTGGCTATGTCTGATGATAAAATGTTTTCAGCTTGCATGTGTCACGCTGGACTATAGCATTATTGAATCTACTCGCATCTTTCCATTGACTTTAAATATGCAACATTTGCTTTGCCTTCTGCAGTGTGTTATACTGCAGCTACTTTATGGCCTTTATGTAAAAAAAACAACTGCAGTTGTGTGCAGAGCTATTCTTCTATCAGTCTTCTCATCTAACTACCAGTAGCTATGGGTCAATTTATTTTTATGTCATTGTTTCGCGGAACGCTCTGACTCAGAGACATCTGACGTCACCAAACGCAACATTCACGGCCTCCAAAACCGTCTCCATAGCAGGAAGCGTCTGGGAAACCCTGGACTGCGTTGCCAATAAACCTATGTGCTCGGTCCTGCACAACCATCTTTTTTTTGGCAGGTTTGCACATTGGAGCGGCCCGATGATGTTACCCCTCCTGTTTCCAGGCGACTGGTCGGCAGACGGATTGCATCCTGGCTCTGCCCCGGCACCCTCATGGCGTGTGACATGTGCTACAGACCCAACGCCAGCCACATACAAACCCTCTTTTGTATTCATCTTCCCATCAAATATAAATGAAGCCGAGATAACAACACAATGAAATAAAAGGTTGAAGAGACTGAGCAGAAGCGTGCAGGTAGGCTACAGCAAACACTCATTCACTGACAAATATCTGTTCAAACAAGAAGAGCTGCAGCCCTGGAGCAAACACCTGGACACAATCCCTGCATGTTTCATCCAATCAAACTTCTCCTTCAGCCTGTTGGAGCAGCAGCTTTATGCAAAACTCCTCCTGCTCTTTGTTCCACTTGCAGCAGTTTATTACTACTGCTGCTGCTGCTGCTGCTGCTGCACAGATTCTCCACTGAGCAGCTCAGACCACGCACAGCAAAGCGCATCAATCACCGCGGAGCCTTTTGACGTAAAGTTGCGTCCCGTAATTAGATTTCGGGTCTGTCCTGCTGCCTGTGAATCAATCCTGTACAGTTAGATGACTCCTCACACACTGCACCGAGCCTTCGGAGTAATGGATGGATCCCCCCCTCCCCTCTCTCTCTCTCACTGCAGATTCACGCAGCTCTGCCCGCATGTGCGCGCGGGGAAGCTCGGGGTTCGCCTCCTTTGTGCGTAAAACTCATCTTTACCACGACCACCGATCACGTCAGGAATAAAGCAGCATCCCAACCTCCACCTCCTCCTCCTCTTCCTCCACCTTCATCATCATCATCATCACATCTGAAAAGTCACTGACTGCGTAAAATTCTATCTTGGACGTTCCGTTCAGTCGTTTTTCCCCCTGCATTTTATTTAAAGAAAACAACTCCACCAAAAACAATAAATCATCTTCATGTCTTAGAATAAAATATTAAATAGATTAAATAGAATTTATGTGCGGCGGATTTGTTATTCCAAGCACTCTCCAAGATGGACAACTCGTGAAAGTTCCACAACTTTTCCGTCAGTCATGCGCACATTTCCATTTTATTGCCAAAAATAACATCTTTAATTCGCCATCATCATTATCTCCTGTTTCCATTTCGCGAATGAAATGATCCATAATTTAAAAAAAAATTAAAATTCGCGTCAATGCTTCACTAAAAGGTAAAAAAAAAAATGAGGATGAAGTTATATAGTTTATACACATTTAGGAAATCAAAAATGAGATCTCACCATGCGGAGAGGAGCTGATGCATCACAGCGAGCTCGGTGATGTGAGGGTTTTCCTGATTCTCTCAGACTGTAGCAGGCATCGCGCCGTGATTTCGTGTTTCTTCTCCTCTTCGATGCAGCAGCGGTTCATCTGCTGCAGTCCAAGAAACACGAGAGAGGCTGAGAGGGAGGTGGGAAGCGTGAGTGTGAAGGGGGAGGGAGGGGGGAGGAGGAGGAGGAGGAGGAGGGAGGGTAGAGTAATAGGGTGGAAACAAAGGCTCGTATCCTATATGATAACAGTAGGTGTGATGCAGGATGGATGCAGAATCATAATCTGATGATGATGATTGGTGATGATGATGATGGTGGTGATGATGATTATGTTGATGATGATGATGATGAGTGAAGGCTGGAATGTGGGAAGAAGTTCACTGGATCTGCACTGTCCACTGAAACCTGAGCAACTAGAGCTGCAAGACAATTAATCGATTAGTTGCCAAGAATTCATTTTAGCTATTTTGATAATCTATTCATAGATTTGAGTCATTTTAAAAAGAGGAAATGTCTAAATTCTGTGGTTCTAGCATCTCAAATCTGATTATTTTCTGGTTCCTTCAGTCTTCTGTCATAATAAACTGATGATCTTTGGGTTGTGAACTCTTGGTCTGGACAAAAAAAATGACATTTTAGGTTGAATGTTCAGCTTTTGGAAACAGTGGAAATTAAAAACATAATCATTAATTAATTAAAGTTAAGAACCCAACAACAGATCAATAACTCGTTTAATAAATATTAAAATAATAACTATCAAAATAGTCCTTAGTTGCAGCCCTAAAAGCGATGTAATTGAAGCCAAATTATCCATATTATCAGTTGTTATTATTATCATTACATCTTAAAAATAATTGTGTCTCTGTTAGCATGATAGGGTCTAATGTTGTTTATATTTTTCACAATATGTTGGGTAATGTAGAATGAGAATAAATGTACTGTTCTGCATCTCCATCGATTATTTTATGGAACAGCTGATTGTCTTGCAGAAAGTTTACTGTGATCCTAATGAACAAACAAAAACAGGATTTGTTTTTCTGCTGCATTGGCTTAGGGTAGCTAATGTTAGCATAATTTACTTTTCACAGCTGTGACATTATTCATTTTGGGGATTTCAGACCAAACAGTTAAAGCCAGTAATTAGTTAGTAGTACTTTTTGAAGCTAAATTACTCCCCCAAAAATTTCAGGCTGAAGTTCAGTGTAGATTTCTGGGCAGTGAGCAGTTTCCACCCAAAAAAAAAGAGAAAAAACCTCCTCCTATTCTGCAGCAGCGGGGCCATTATGGCTCCAGTGAATGACGACACCACTGCTCCTCTGTCAGAAATAACCATTACAGGAGGCATCTGAAGGAGCGAGGAAGGAAGGAAGGACATCCCTCTTAAACTCAACTCAATAAAAAAAAACGCTGCACACACATTTGCATTTCTATCTAGCAGCTGTTGTTTAATTTAAGGGTTGAAAATGAGTGAGACCAAAAACACACACATATCAGGGTCACGCCTGCACACACACACATCACAAAAGTACTCGACTGGCACTAATCGACTCCTGCATTAACAAGAACACGAGCTCGCTTCTTGGTGTCAGAAATCGAGACCTGCACATGCAAACTCATCAATCTTCACATTATTATTATCTCTCCTTTTCTTCCTTTACATGAACCTTTACCCACTGTCTTCAGATCAATCCCAATCATGCTCCTGCAGCAGAAAGCTGCAGGTTGAGTCGTCAGACGTTTTTAAATTCTGTGAGCTTCTGTCCAGGAGTCAGCAGAGTTTTTTCATTAATGTAACCTGTGCAGAATCTCATCAGTAATTTAACTGGAGCAGTTAGTGAATTAACAAAAAAATATGATTGGAGATGCGAGGACGTAATAGTAAATAGGCTGTAAAACTTTCTTCTTCTTCTTCTTTATCGAGAAAATACTGGGTCAAATGTTTATTTTTCAGGTTAAATAGAATTATAATCCACTCTGCTAATTATTTTGAAGAAATTATTTATTTTCATTTTTCGCTTTCATATATTTTGATATTTGGGATACCATTTCTCTCAGTTCCATATTTTATCTTTTCAGCTTCAGCTCTTATTTTCTTACAGTTTCAGTATTTTATTATTATAATTTTTTTACAGTTTCAGATCTTGCTTTGTCATTTTCAAACATCTGACCATGGATGTATTATAGAAACCGGACCAAAAAATGTCCGTCGTTCATTTCAATGGAATTTGCTCACCTGAATATGCTGCAAAAGTTCCTGACTTCCGATTTTACTTCCACATTATGAGAACCATAGAGACTGATCAGTAGAGTCACCCCCCATGACCTCCCATCATGCCCAGAGGCAATGAGAATGTGAAAATCACGTAAAATCTCACCTTTGAGTCATCAGAGAAAAATAAATAAAAAACGTCCTCACACTCACTTTCACGACTTCGCTGAGTCACACAGCTGTGATGTCATGGGTGTTATGATGGGAAAATTTTCTATGCCTGCGTATTCCTCACTAGGGTCACAGGGGTCTGCTGGTGTCAATCCCAGCGTACTTCAGGTGAGAGGCAGGGATACACCCCAGACATGTAACCAGTCTATTATGGAACACACACCATTCACTCACACACTCAGACCTAAGGGCAGTTTAGAGTCTTGAATTAAACTCAGCATGTCTGAAAACAGATAGAATAACACATATAAAAGGATTCAAGTGCAATATAATAAACCTCCACAAATAAATGTCCTGAATTCACAAATTCTTTATTGTTGCTTCTATGTACTATTTTTTTTTCTTTTACCAAATAACTTTGAAACAATATGTCATATGAGTAAAGCTCAATAGAAACATTCTTCTTTCAGTATTCTCTCAACAATGAAGAACGGCAGTAAAAAGTGACTTAAGCCAAGATATTGAGAGTGTCACTGTCCTAAGCAGAAGATCCTGTTTTTACATAACTACAACCCAGAAGCAGAAGCAATTGAAGATACTCTTAGTCTGCAGCAATAAACTGTCTCCTGCTCTAACCAACTAATTGGTGAGTTGGAAAATATTTCCACTTAACTGGTGTGAAAACCTTTCAAGGATGAGGCTTGGTTTAAATCATTTTTCTTAAGATTAATGACACTTTAGCTTCATACTATATATGAAGAATAACATTACCCTTTTCTTTCAAGTTCTGTCAGCTACCAAGGTGCAAATTAAATGCATCAAAAATAATAATTAAAAGAATATCCAAACCAAATCTATAAAATATGTGTGGTGTGTGGGTGTACCTGTGTGTGGGAGGTTGGGAGCAGAGTAAAATGCAGGACAATCTATTCTATATTTAAATTACATATTGAAATGATCTGCTTGAAACTTTTTGCAGAACTGGGAACAAGCCCAAATAAGCAACTACATCTAGCAACAAGCCCAAGAAAACGCGACAACAAATATTAATAGACGACTTCACAGAAAAACAAGCTCAATGTTGCTTATGATAAGCAGATTTGACAACACTGGCGAGCCAGCAGAACCAGACGTCATTACCAGGAGGATACAGCGAGAGGCATTCACAGGGCTGCATGGAAATTGGAGATTTCAGCACTTCAATGTATGGCCATCTAAATGCACAATCTGGCATTTAGACAGCTCCTGTACCAGAGTTGGTGCTCCGTACTGTTTAAAACAGCTTCCAATAAACAGCTTTATAAATTAAACAGTTAAAACAGTTTTAGCCGTGCATTGCATTTGTGTATTAGGTGCAAATGTTTTTCACTCAAAGCAGTTTTTTTCACTCCCAATCATGTGGCCATGTAGCCAAATCCTACATTCCCTGAAGGCTACATGATAGAGGAAGGTCTGTAGCCTTTTAATTAAGCTGCAAGCCCAAGATCTTGAAACTGTAAAATAAAATAATTGAAACAAAAATTAAAAAATATGATCTGAATCTGAAAAGATAAACCATGCAAATAAGAAAATGGGATACCATATATCAAAACATATAAAAGTGAAAAATAAAAATAAATAATGTATTCAAACTAATTAGCAGAGTGGACCACAATTATATTTAACCTTAAAAGAATTGTACACTTGTTTTTATTTTGAATATGTTGATGTATTTCTCAGAATTTAAGATCAAAACTTGAAATTTCAGTTTTCATTTTTATTTTAAGTAAAGTAAGTAAAAAACATTTGACCCAACATTAGCTCCATACATCATCCACAGTGGAGGAAGAAGGATTAAATACGAAAAGTTCAAGTTTCAAGGAAAAGTTCTGCATTGAAAAGGAACAGAAATATTAGTAGTAACTTGAAGTATCAAGAGTGTCTAAATATTTGACTGGTTCTGTGTATGTTTTACATAGAATCAGATATCTAAATCTACGTCACTTCACACCTATAACATTAACTGTATAAAACTATATAAAGTGACATCTGACATCGTTGTGCCTCTCAGCGTTATGGCTATAAGCTGAGAACACTCAGATAATACACTGCAAAATAGTTTTGAACAATTTAGTTGGATGTGTGAGCTGGAGTTTAATTGATTTCTAATTATACGCCCTGGTGGGCGCATAATTTCATGCGTAAAAAACAAAGGGGGGTTGTTAGCAAGGTCTGCTTCAGAATGAATCAGGATGCACTGCTTTGTTTTCGCTGTAATTACACACTCCACTCATCTTCAGGCTTATACCACGCAAACACACACACACACACACACACACACACACACATACACCTTGAGAATGTATTTTGATTAGTAGGTAATTATTTGTTTTTGCCAAAGCTTCCAAAATAGCAACTAAGTACTTTTAAAGAGTGACAGACTCATACAAACTGAGGAATAAAACTTCTAGCTTTTACTGTGATGATATCAGCATTAATGAACTTTTACATGAAAAACACTCAACATCTGTCATTTAAAACTTTGATAAGATACAAAAACTATGCAAAACACAACTGTTCATTGAGCCTGACACATCACAAGTGGACACGGCTTCTGTTTCCTGCCTCTCATTAAGCTACATAGTGTAAAGGAGCTTTGTGAGGGTTGAGATACAGTTGAGTGGTGTTAAGTAACAAGACAAATAGCCTCTGGAGGAGCCCGGCAGGTTAAAGCAAGGTTAATTACATTTCTTAACACACAGGGGTGAAGGGTTGTAGAGGAGGAGACTGCAGAGGGATGAGAGGAGGAGTTAAAGGGGATGTATCATACACATTTTATCCCAGTTTTATATTCTGAGGCTCATCTTTGCAGGATTTACAGTTAATCTTGCAGCTCCTCAGTTCATCCTCTGTCTGAAACAAGCCTGTTAAGTGCCTATTTCTTTAAGGACCGACCCCTGATGAACCCGCTCCATCCCGATTGGTTGGTTTTTGAAGTCGTCTGCTGAGCCTGGAGATTAAATAATCAAAAAGTAGTTGGATTTCGCTTCTTTTTCTTGCTCTTGTAATGTAAACTTCTTAAATAAAACCATAAATATGGGAGCCCAGACCTTATCAGAAAAATGAGACTGGACAATGCAATCATCCTTAGCAACAACCTTAGTAACAGAGACCACATATTAAATAACCAGGGGACAGGTGCGAACAATCTTTTGCCATCGCAAGAAGGAAATAGAGGAAATAGAGACAACAGAGTAAATGGAGCCTGGGAGCATATTTAAATGTTGGTTTTTAATTACAGGGAGCATTTTCACACAATTTCAACTCAAGTTTTAACTCTGTTGGTCATGTGTTTCATACACTTTCTGTAATAAAATATAGCATGCTGCCTGATGACCTGAGATCCATCACTACTTTGTCCACACAAACTTTTCTGTTCTTCCAGGCTATAGTTAAGAACTATTTGTATGTGTGTAAATAAAATTAACATTGACATTGACGTTAAAATCTTATGAAATGAATCTCCCTGGTCTAATTTAATGACAGAAAATTACAAAAAGCATGACAGGTTCCCTATAAGTAGCTAAATTACAATTATTTTAGATGTTGTTGAGTGTCACCTAAATTGATTCTGTGTAAAAAGTGATTTACAGGCCACAGCAGTTTTATTAGAAATGTGTTGTGATGTTTCAGTCATGTCACTGTGATCCTGTTTTAACTGTTTATTACTTTAATGAACCACTGTGAATTTCTGTGTCCAGGGAATGTCTTCATTCAGTGATCTGCACCATAATGGAAGATATAAATACAGCCGATGAGCCAGTTGAAAATGCTATTTTTGATATTTTGGAAGTTCAATGAATTCATCCCATTTTGCCTTTGCCCTGTGATCTTTTGTGTGTCACGTCCCTGAAAATCCAAAGCAGAGCAGATACTTTTGTCTTCGAATCTTCTGCAAATGCCAGAATGTCAAGACACTTTGCTCCTTGGAGAAATAATGACGCAACCACTGATTTATAAGCAGGACAGTTTGTGTTGATGTTTTTTTTTGCATTTTTTGTCTGTATCATTTTCATCTGTTTATTAGCTGGTGCCGTTTTTGCAGAGTTTTGCATATTTATGTATCAAAACACGTACCCGATGAAGTGACTTCATATTGTTTGATTGCATATAAAGGAAACAATCAGGCAGCATTTCGCTTTTCCTTTTATTTTGCTGTTTGCCGTCATTTCACAAATCACTAATAATATCTTATCATTAACATTCTTGTCAGAGACGACTGTTTCCTCTCTGCAGGTGCAGTTGTTTGCTGCAGGTTAAAAGGATCAAACTACAAAGTCTGACATGAACCTGATGATGCTGGAAAATGCTTCAGGCTTTTCACCCCCCTCGGTCCCTTCTTTCATTTTTTTTCCCCATCACAGGTGCAAGCGTACGATTATAAAAAAAGAGGAAAAATAATATCTCTGAGTTTCTCTTCTTCAAACAAACTGGCTATGTGCTGATCACAAGCAAAACAAATGAAATCTACAGTATGTGTGTGTGTGGGGGGGGGGGGGGGTATAGATGCTGTCAAGTGTGTGTGTGAGTAAGTGTTGTCATGTGAAACTTAATGCAATGAGGCACATGTGGGCGGCAGAATAGTCAGGGCACATCAGTCAAAGCAACATGTAATCACTCAGGTTATTGAGTTAACCTTTGCACTAGAACAGGCTGTGTGAGATTTACTGAGGAACACACATACAGTACATACACACACTGATTCGCAAGATCAAGTCCAATGTGAAGAGTGTGTGAGGTTGACTCTCATCGTGGAGCCAAAGACACTAAATGTTGAGTATAGAGGAAACGCCGCAGACAGAAATCGGGTAGGGTGAGGTGGGCGGAGGCCTGGAGGTTGATAGTCTCTGAAGATGAGAAACAACATTTGTGGTCCGCACCAAGAGCCACAGTGAGCCTGAGGTGAAGTGGAGAAGGAGCTTTTCTATAGAAGAGAAATCAACTCTGACTCAGTTTATCCCGCAGGTGCAGAAACATCAGTATGTGGAGGAGCAGCATAAAACTCAGTGATGATGAAGAGGAGGAGGGAGCAGCTGGAAGATGTTAAAGGACCCGTACTGTTCACTTTTCATGGGTTTTACTGAAGTTATGGTGTTTCTAATAGAGCTGGATGATTAAAAAAATACTATTGATAAAAAACTGTTTATATAGATCAATATCAATAATTATTGATGATTTTCTTTTATGTTTTGGATAAGGTCCAGGAGAAAAAGGGCTGATGTCACCACTTTATATTAAAGTTGATTTGTGGTTTGTTCAATGATTTGCTGTTTGATTCAATTATTGATCCACTATCAAGGGAAATATGATGTATATGAGCCAGGGAGGAGCAGCATTAGTTTGTTTGTTCTACACAAACCTAGAGTGAAGCAATCAATAATATATTGAACAATTTTCTTATTGTATTTATAGTATATATATATATATATATATATATATATATATATATATATATATATATATATATATATATATATATATATATATATATATATATATATATAATGATATAATGTGTCATCTCCTCTTTGAAATGTTTGCATCTGTTTCATTATTATTAATGAGTCTAGACTCTGATCGGTTGAGAACATAAATGGACAAAAATATGAGGATATTAGGCTCAACGAGAATGAGATTCTGTTTCTGATGAAACAGAATTCTGAAACACTTTTCTTTCATCCTTCCACTACACAGAATATATATTTATTATTTATTTAAGTTGTTAGATAAGTGTGTCTGAGATTTCTGCCTTCACTTAAATACAAAGGGACTCAGAGCTTTTAAAACTCCCTTTTATCTTTTAAGACTCCCTGTAGCTTTGGATCATCAACTGAAAACTGTTATTATATTATTAAACACTACATAGTCTTAGTTACAGGTTACAGATGTCATGTGACCACCAAAGTGAAGCTAATGTCGGTCTCCTTATGTTTCTGTTGTGACACAAGAGTTTCAGAGTTCTAGAAGCACTTTTAAGGGCGAAAGAAAGAAGCTACTTTCCTCCATCTCTGTGTCTTTCACCCATGGTGGGACATGGATTCACATATTGTTCTCATAATTTGTCATCTTGCATTAGGATGGAGGATAATAGATGGATAGTGACAGTGATGTTAATTGCTTTCCCCCCTCCTGTCAGCCAGAGGTTGGGAGGAGAGGTAGAGGAAAGAAAGAAAGAAAGAAAGAAAGAAAGAAAGAAAGAAAGAAAGAAAGAACGTTTTCCTTCCACACGTTTTTGCTTTTCTAAATGTTCTGTTTCAGCCTGCTCCTCCTCCTCTTCTTCTTCCTTGTTTATCCGCTCTGCACCTGGCAGCCAGATTTATCCTTCCTATGTCTGCGTTGTGCTTTTGTTTTTAATCACATTATCTCATTATTGATCCTGAGTATGACTCCTCTGCATTTCCTACCACAGGGATCATGTTGCCCTCATCTCCTATTTCATCTGATTACACCTTCATATCAACAGTGTCCTGTTAAACCAAAGAGACAAGTCAGCTTGCTGTGAAAATAAAGAAATGACTTTAACCAAAATGCTCAGAACACTCACATGAGAACGACTCTCAAAAAAAATAAATAAAGAATCTCTAATTTAGTGTATTAACTTTTTTTTAAAAGGTAAAAAAAACATCTCAAACGAGTGCAAACATCCCTTTAAAAGCAGTTGATAAAAACACATCCACCTTAACATTCTGGCATTTGCAGAATCAGCCTTAAAAGGGTTTATCCCCATTTGGGAAATAGAACATTTGTCACGATAGCAGCAGCAGCATCATATTTGATATTTTCTGACAAAAACATGAGTATTCACATTTCAGTTCTATTCGAAATAACGTTCTTGTCTCACGCTGTAATCTGACTCACTTCACAAACACAAGAGCTTCAGTTAACACGATTACTGAATATCAATGATAAGTGAATAATAGCCTGTTAAATTAAACTGAATCAATTTTACGGTGAGATATTATTCAGCGCTCAGGCAAGAATGCTGCAAACCTCAGGGTGAAATATGGAGCGCGGAGTGACAGCAGCAGTATTGACCACTCATCCTCAGGCAGATTCATGTTTGATTCATCGTCCATACAAAAGGTGACGAGAGAACCTAGGGTGAGGGTTAAAGAAGAGACTATTGATCAGGGTGGAAAACAACGTGGGAGCAGCAAGGCTGTCACCAATCCTGACACTTTGATGCACGTACGTAATCGCCTTGAAGCACAGGGGCCACACTGCAAAAACCCTAATATTAACAAGTGAAAACATGTTGCTTTTGGTACAATTAGCCCAAGATTGAGCAAAAGTGTATTAGTTCATTGGCAGGCAATTTAGCTCACATATTTTGTTTTGTAATTTACGTCAATTTGGTCTTAAGAAAACATTGATTTCATCAAAAAAGATTAAATAAACTAAAATCAAGAAAAAAAAATCTTGAAACAAGTTATATCTGCCAGTGGAACAAGATACACTACCGTTCAAAAGTTTGGGGTCACTTAGATATGTTCTTATTTTTGAAAGAAAAGCACTGTTTTTTTTCAATATAGATAACTAAACTGATCAGAAATACACTCTGTACGTTGTTAATGTGGTAAATGATTATTCTAGCTGCAAATGCCTGGTTTTTGGTGCAATATCTATCTTTCCAGCAACTATCACTCCAGTGTTCTAATGGTACAATGTGTTTGCTGGTTTTGATTCTGAAAGAAAAAAAATTATTTCAAATACAAATCGTTATTAATGGTTTTAAATAAAAGTTTGACGTTTCATGGAAAACAGAAAATTGTCTGGGTGACCCCAAACTTTTGAACGGTAATGTAATTCTACTCAATATTGGACTTAATTGTACCAAATAAAGGACATTTTCGTCTGATAAAACTTTATTTTCTTGCAGTAATTCAGTGCAGGGTCCTCCAGAAACAAATGTACATGACAATTCTAATCCTATTACGATGCCACTGAAGCCCCATTTTAAAACCTCACGGTCTGACAATGTCACATGGCACCGCCTCAGAGGAACAAGAAGCGAAAAGCAATCTGCGGTCACACTGACCAATTTCCTGTGTCACTGTCACACTGTGCTCTTACCATGACTCAGCAAGGAGTAGAGTTATAAACTGATGATATAATCTCTGGAAACGTTATCATACAATAATCCTCATCGCCACTGGAGAAGAATATTGTACACTAAAAGAAATAAAACACAAGATTTAAATGTGAGAAAACGTCAGCCAGGCCCACTAAACTAAGTTATTTAAATTGGAAGTAAACTGGATGACTTAAATGTATCAAACCATCTTATTTAAGTGCTAAATCATACAGTTACATTGAATTTACTAAACATTATTATGTTGAATTTACTAAAATGATTTCCATTAAATACACTAAACAAATCAGCTGTATTCATGTTGTAGGACTTAAATAAATACCACTTAAGTCAATTCATGTTACATGACTCTTCATTTTCTAAATAACTGTGTCAACTCAATTTCATTAAACAATATTGAATATCCCTCAAAATTTTTATTGCTATTTAAATATAAGAGAACTTATATTCAAGACAAATTGCTTGTCTTTATGACTAAAAGTGAGTGTATTTAAAATTTTCAAAAATATTTTAATAGAGTATAATACAGAAATTTTTCCATTTCTTTGAGTGTAGTTGTATTTTTTTGCCATTTGAGGGAATCCTGGACCAACAAGCTGTTGTGTGTGATCATGGACACAACTTCATGTCGATCTTACCTGTCGTTCAGGTAATTATTGGCTATATTTAAGCATTGTGTCTTTTGGGGATTGATAATGTCTTCAGAAAGCTTCTTGTGACAGAAACCGTGACTATAATGAATTCTTGCAACAAAGGTGACAAGCGTCTGCGGGAATTGACTTTTTTACTTTGGAATTGGATCTTCAGGGGAATTGATTCCCTGCTGTGCCACAAAAGAGACAAAGGGAGTGAAGTGTATCTGTGTGTGTGTGTGTGTGTGTGTGTGTGTGTGTGTGTGTGTGTGTGTGTGTGTGTGTGTGTGTGTGTGTGTGTGGCCTTTCTAGTCAGCTATATATATAGTAAAGTTTGAACACACTTTCACATTCAAGGGAAGGAGAATCCAGACTTTTGACTCATACTGATATTGTGTAAAAAGAGGCTAAAGTAAAAAAAGTCATCATTCTCCCCTAGTTGAAAAAACAACATTGTTCTTGTGTTTCACTATTTGTGTGCTAAGCTTAAACAGTATGCTTTCATTTTTACATTAAAAGAGTCTACATGCTTGTATGAGGTTCATTATGTCGTCTTTCATGATTACTGACTGTTTTCTTCTATCACAGACATGTGTAGGAGATGATGTTTTAACCTTCACATATTTCAATGGTAAAACTTCCATCTTCATCGAAAGGTCACACACACACAGGTGGAGTTTGGGTGACATGTTGTTATCAGCTGGTGTTATGGAGGTGTGACAGGACTTTTACAGTCAAAACATGTCAATTTAAAAAACCTCTCCTACACATGTCTGTAATGAAAAAAACATAATACCATGAAAAATCATGACAAAAACAGTCAGCAATCATAAGAGCCCTACATGTTTCATTCTGTAACCTCACCACTAGAAAAATGGATTGTACCTTTAATGCAACCACAACTAGAGCATTTCAAGACTCCACAGTCATTCAATGAAAGTACTGATATTCCCTAATTTAGGACTTTTCACCATAATGGAGCATCAATGGAGATATCAGTAAACTGAACACTTTGATAGGTCCAAATTCTGATTTTGACATAATGTAAAAAGGAGGATTCTTTATACCTTTATTCTCAGCGGAATTATGATATTTACCAGTCTCCTGGCTTTGAACATCCCAGAATAAGTCTCTGCAGGCTATGATATGCTTTTAGAGTTTTAACATTCCTGCAGGTCCATTGCTCCTTTCATTTATTGCAGACCATATGGCAGCGACTAACGCTGGCAGCGAAGACACCTACGGGAAACGAGCCATATCTCTGCAGCGATTCTCAAATCATGATAAAAAAAAAAATGCTTAGCTCATTGTGCAGTGTTCTCTGCTGGAAGCTGATAGTTCCTTTTGTGTTTTATCTTTCCTCATGATGGTCATTACTTTGAAAGGAAGCTGCAGCTGCATTGGCAGAGGTCACTGGGGGGAGTTGGAAAGTTCCCACAGGTTTCCCAAAGGCAATGCAAATGTTGAAGAGTGTGTTCAGGCCAGAAATTAAATGGGGCTCTGAGTAGCAACAGGGGGAATTAAGACCAGAAGTGCAGCTCCACATGGTCCAGTATACTAAACACACACATCTATGGTGGCCCTGAGATGCAAAACACAACATTTCAGAAAACGCATTTCCTCAATTTTTGTGTTTTGCACTTCAGAGTCAATGTCCAATAACCCATAAAGCAGTATATTATAATGCCCTTCAACTGTTTAGGTAACATCATCCCAAGCTTGTGTGTCTTTAACTTAAAAAATATTGTCGTATAGTTAATTTGATCCATCATCTCTTCTATAACTCTTCTTTTTGGAGGTAGTGTTCACTATACCGGAAGATTAATTGCAAATGCAATTTCTCAACTGTGTCAGAGTTCTAGTCGTAAATAAGATGTACAGTGTTTGCGTTATATTAAAACTGTAATCTGTTATGTAATGTTGCCCGAATGCACAATAAATCAACGTGAAATATGAAACAGAATATTTGGAAGTGTCGGCTGTTCATTAATTGATCACCGATGTCAGCATGAATCTCTGAAACATTTAAAGGTGTTGCCAAGACTTGCAGCAGGTGTGAAAAGGGGAAAAAAAAGAGGAAAGAGGTGATGATTAAAGATAAATCAAGGCACGTGGTTAGAAAGGAGCTTGTGCAAGACTCGGAAATGCACAAAGTGGAAGATGAGAGAGAGAGAGATGTGAGGAGCTTGTCTTTGTGTCAACGTCTCTTTGCTGACATTGATCGTTGCTGATTTGCATAACGCTAAAGGATTCCTCCTTCAGAAGATGCGGCGGATGAGCGATGAAGGGGATCTGTGCTTCTCCCTCCCACTCCCCCTGCATGTCTCACCACAATAAAAGCGCTGCGTGACTCACAGCTGGGAATTCCTCGCTGCTACGCTACAGTAAAAACCCTCGGCGCAGCACTTTTTGTCTGGACTGAGCTGACAGGTTAAAGCTCTAATAGAATTTTCTTAATTGCTTCCATAACAAGCAGGCTATTATAGTTTGTGAAAACCGCACATTCTATCGTAAAAAAACACAAAGCCAAAAACCAACAGGTGACGTCATCGAGGCTGCATCCATTATTTATATCCATCACTGCTGCTTCTGCTGTAGTTAGTGTACAGATAATGTGTCTCCAGACCCGTCGCAGCCATTATAGGCCCAGCACACTCATACCCAGACCTTATTTCCTACTGACTCCGCTGAGAAACCACACAAACATTACTCCTGAGTGTTTTTGTTCCTTCCAATTATCCACCAGGTGCCACAACCTGCAGACGAAATGTCATAAAATCAGTTGGATCCTGTAAAAAACAAAACAAAAAACAACCAGCTCAGCGACTTTGTGAGTCCATTATCCACCTAACCATTTTACATATCAAGCCATGCGTGGTTTAAACAACCAATTGTGCAGGATCAGCTGGATTCAGGTGATGCTCCTGAGGACCATAAGTTACAAAGCTGCATAGATTTTAACAACTAGGTTTGTTAGCATAAAGGAGGTACATGACCAAGGCAAACAAAAGACAAATACTTAAAGGTTCAGCATATAAGCAGGCAGCATAATTGAACCCAATGAAGCTGCCAGAAAAAGCTCAGAATATGCAGCCTGCAGGTAAAAGGGAGCATCATCAGCCAAGAAGCCACAGAAGCAGCAGGTAAGATAGAGAATGTGAAACAGACAGTGACGCCCAGTAATCACAGTGCAGATTAACTGCAGCCCACTGTCAATTTAGAGGCAGGTATGAGGGAAAAGATGTTTTGCTACATTGATTAGTTTGGTTCATGAATTGGTGTATGTTGCCAATCAATGTTTCCCAAAGCTGAAGATTCAAACGAAAATGTCTTTTTTTGTCCAGATCAACAGTCCACAACCCAAAGATCTTCTGTTTAATATTATAGAAGACTACAGAAAATAATCTGATTTGCGAAGCTGGAACCAGGTAATTTGTACATTTTCTTCTTAAAAACAACTAGAATCAGTGAATCGATTATGAAAATTGTTGTTGATTAATGTAATAGTTGGCTAATTGAATATTTGAATTGTGATTAGAGGGTTAGAGGTTTGTCTAAATTGAATCTGGTTGTGTGTTTCAGTTTACTATCATAGGAGATTAAAGAAACCAGAAAATAATCCCATTTTGAGAAGCTGAGAGCTGAGCAGAGAATTTGGACAATTTCTTCTTAAAAATTACTCAAATCGATTAGTTGATTATCAAGAGAGATAGGGATTAATGCAATAGTTGGAAACTAATGGGCTCTACCACACATGCTCATCTTATCAGCTGTATAAAGTGATATGTCAGTGTTTATATCTTGTTTTGTAGAGAAAGAATCTGTTAGTGCTGCTTTAACAGCAATATTCACAGGTTTATACCTATATAATTAATTAGTCAAGTAGCTGCAGCAGGTTGCAGCTTTTATAGCAAAACACTCTGCAAACAGCATTAACTACAATAATTACATACTGTTATATCTATCGTTAAAGCAGTTTGTCAGATAAACTGCTGATATAGATATAGCTGCACATGTCATGATTTTTTGATAAAAGCATTTTTTATAGAATATAAATATATAGAGGGCGACACGGTGGTGCAGGGGTTAGCGCTGTTGCCTCACAGCAAGACGGTCGCAGGTTCAAGACCTCCTTGGTCCTGGGTCTGGGACCTTTCTGTGTGGAGTTTGCATGTTCTCCCCGTCGTGGGTTTTCACTGGGTACTCCGGCTTCCTCTCACAGTCCAAAAAAAAATGACTGACTGACTGACTAAATATATAGATAAAACATTGTTATTATTAGTTCAAATCCCACATAGTCTTTTCTCTTAAGCAGCTAATTGTGGTTCAAGTCCAGGCCGGAACGTTCCTTTGCTGCATGTTTCCCCCCCTCTTATTTCACCTTCTGTCTGGCTACTGTATAATAAAAGTATCTATCCCACAAAAGCTACAGTGTAAAGCTGTGTATCACAACGCTCCTCCTCATGCTCCTTCCACTGCTTCCAACTTTCCTTCACAATTCAAGCCTCCTTTGTCTTCCCGTGCCGATCGTGCAGCCAAGATAATGAAAGTAAGTTTCGGTTTAGCTGCTACTTTGTTCCTCAATCTAAGGCTGCATTCAGAACAAAAGCTGTACGTGCATGTTCATACCGCACGCGGGGGCAGAAACACCACGCCTCCCCCGCACTGCAGCTACAAAATAGGAATTTTTCTATTGTTCTTTTGGCTGTAGCCAAGACCAAAACAACAAATGTCATAGGAAAAGTTCACAAGCACTGCCATCTTTTCTTTTTTCAGTTGAGAACCACTCTACACCCTACCTGCTGCATCATAATGGCATCTTAAAATATAAATATATATGTATGTATGTATGTATAAACTAGGCTGAAACTCCAAGATAGATAGTTAGATAAATAGATATCTCTATCTGTGAATATATGTTTAAATATATGTCTATGTATTTATTTCTTTGTCTTACAATTACTGTATTTGCATTTCTCTCCTTATCTCAACATATGTGCGATTTGTCTATTTTATTTATCTACTATGTAATAGTCCTACACACCCTCATTTGGCCAAACATGAAAAATCTACTTAAGCTTACATTTCTCTATAAGAATACATACTTCCTATGGGAACTGTACTAGTATATATAATCAAACATTCAGTGCATAACAGTATGACAAGTATCATCTACTTTTGAATCATATGTTGGGAAAAAAAAAAACAGGTGGATGTTTTGTTGAGCTTTACATCAGACAGAAACATATTGTCAGATAAAGAGACGGTAATCCTGAAACCTGACAGTTAATAACAGTAACTGCGATTATTTATGACCATCCTGGATCCAGCAGGATGCAGTGAAGGTGTCAGCGTTCTCCCCTCAGGCTGTTTGTCTTGCTCCTCTTTGTTTTAATTAGGATCAGAACTAAGGTTTCCTTGCAAACTGAAGAACAGCCTGCACAGCAAATTGGACATGAATACTCTATGTATTTATAGAAAAATGCTGTAAATATGCAGTATATACATATACAGTATATATACTGCTGTACATGTTGCAGAATCTACATCTGCTGATGAGCTGTGCAGGCAGACTTTATTCCTCTGAAGGTTAAGAGGTGTCTTCAGTTCCCTGGTGACTGACAGGAGTGATGAGATGAGTTAAAAATATGATTAATGTTATGAGTAATATTTCCTGTTCAGTTAGTCAGTATTTCCCTCACGTTTCCTCAAGAACAGTGAGTTTTTCAGATCTATAGTTAGCCTTTTATCTGAATATGCAATGAGTCAAGGGACGACTCGCAGCTCCCATCTTGAATAGAACTTTAAAGCAGGCTCATAAATCATTATGGTAGATATATCTGGTTTCACCATGGTTTTCCAACTTCAGAAATAGGACAACATTTTTGGGAAAAACTATCATGTCTGTCTGTTACAAATATGAAAATTAAAGCCAATAGACAGTTAGCTTAACTTAGCAAAAAGACTCTAGCATCTCTACTTTATTTATTGTTTTTTGTTTGTTTTTTCTTCACAGAAATATTCTAATAGAGTTTTATTACCGCCTTTGCTGCCAGAAAATAAAACTTTATGTTACAAACTAACAATGAGGTTGATGAAGTCACCAGCAAGTTATGGGAACAACGACAATGCATTTAAAAAATATTTACCGTAGGAACAGAGCTTAACTTACTGTAAAAATCCTACTGGATCATTAGGTTTCCACTGTTTCAACAGCTGACATTTTGATACTGCCTTCATGTGGAATCGGAAAAATAAAATAAATAAATTCACATGATAAAATTGCATTCCACTGCACAGTACCCTACTGGAGGATGGACTGCTAATGTTAGCTAGCATCTGCTCTTGGGAGGTAAAACCAAATAACTACTTTATAAAACAGTAATATTATTAATATTTTGTATGCCACAACATTGTGTAAGCTACATACTAACTAACTAAAAGTAGCAGAGAATGTTTAACAGAATGCAATGCTTAACATTTACAACACTTTCGCTACTCTCCGCCATGTTGAAACATCAAAGTTTATCTCATCTCATTAGCTTGTGTATCACACACAAATCTTCCAGCTTTCCAGTAAAAAATACGACATGAGTGGGTGTTTGTCGCATATTACACTTATTGAAGTTTTTAAAAGTACTGTAAATTGTTTGGTTTTCCCTTCCAAGAGCAGATGCTAACTAACATTAGCAGTCAGTTGAGGATAGTCTCCAGTAGGGTACTGTGCCGACGAATGCAATGCAATTTTCTCATGTGAATTTATTTATTTTATTTTTCCCATACCACATGAAGGCCGCAAAATTCTTTCCCATAGCAAGTGAAAGCAGCATATGATGGTTTATAGAGCTGCACGATGAAAAACTCATGAATGAATTAAAAACTAAGAATATTAAATAAAAATATATAAAATAATATAAAATAATATAAATCTAATAATAATTCTAATAAATAAATAAAACATCCTCTGTGCTACATAGGCTGTTTGTTGAAATTATTCTTGTAACATTTACTTTATATGTATATGTACACTAGCCAGTCAGGAATATACAATTGTGCACAATGCCACTACAAGAAGTCATATATACAGACAGAGTCCACACTCTAAAGTTAGATTAGTAACACTTTGTTTATGATGCTATTACAAGTTGAAATATCTGCTGTGAAAGCAGTGCACTGTGTACATTTTTGTAATATTAAACAATATTAAAATCTTTAAATGTAAAAGTGTCTGAGTGGATTTCTTTCGACCTGTTTCGACCAAATTGAAGTGTGTAGTTTTTGATTCTCTTCGTATTGACGGTGACACAGAAATAATGCACAAGCAGCCTGTGCTGAATATAACCAACACGCTGTACAAAGGAATAATGTAAACGCATGTGATGTAAATTAATTTCAAGATCAATAGCAATGGTTGCTATCAGTGAACCATGTAAAATCGTTAAAATGGTTATAGTGTTGTTTTATTAGAGGGGAAAAAATGAGCAGGGCAGAAAAAGTCACAGACACAGAAGGACGGAGCAGCAGTGCAGCCTGCTGGTAGTTTATTCATTATTACTCCTGCAGAATCAGGACTCTGTAAAACACACTGAAACTTCATGTGTTTGTCTCTGTTATTGTCAATCTTCAAATGTTACCACCACAAAACAAAATCCCAGGAATCTGAGAGAGAGACATTCAGTTCCTGATACATTAAAATGTATAAATAATGAAGTAATATCATGTTTACTTTAAAGCTGCTTCATGTTTACTTTAAAGACAAATTATGTTGACAGTCAGTCAGTCATTTTCTATACCTGCTTATTCCTCATTAGGGTCACAGGGGTCTGCTGGAGCCTATCCCAGTGTGTTACGGCGAGAGGCAGGGATACACCCCAGATGGTCGCCAGCCAATCGTGGGGCACACACACCATTCACTCACATACTCACATCTACGGGCAATATTAGAGTCACCAATTAAGCTGAGCATGTTTTTGGACTGTGGGAGGAAGCCGGAGTACCCGGTGAAAACCCACGCAGGCACAGGGAGAACATGCAAACTCCACACAGAAAGGTCCCAGACCCCGGACCAAGGAGGTCTTGAACCTGCGACCTTCTTGCTGTGAGGCAACAGCGCTAACCCCTGCGCCACCGTGTCACCCCTTATGTTGACAGTATGATTAATTAAAATATGCTTATGTTTTAAAAAAGGAACATTTCATATAGTCAATTTTATTTGTAAAGCCATGGAAAAGAGAAAAATGTATTTAATATTTGAGTTCTGTAACATGTATGTGTGTACATATGTCTATATATATATGTGTGTGTGTGTGTGTGTGTATGTGTAAAAAATGCAATGCAAATGCAATAATCATCAGCAATATGTGAGATTTACAGCTGAAAAAAGGAAAGTTTTGTTGTTTGACCTTTGACCTGATATAAAAAATGTTTGTTGAGTCATATTTTCTCTTTGTGAGTCAGAGGCTGTTCATTTCCCTGCATGGTCATAAAATAGCCAGAATATATTTTCAGTTTACAGAGTTCACCTTGTGACAGAAACACATTCTGCCTCCAAAGAAAAGTGTTTCTAGAATAAACTGGTCTAATATTCTCTATTAAATCATTCTGAGTCGTGTACTCAAGCTGCTTTAGTTTTTTTTCCTGTGATTATTTCCTGTGTTCCTTTAAAGTTTTATGCTTTACCTTTCAGCTTAGTCATTGTTGCATTGGCATCAGCTCCTGCTTGTTGTGTTGCTGCTGCTCTGCCGTGTACCAGGGAGCCATTCTCAGTCAAGCGGATGACGATTGTAATTCGGTGAGAAAGAAAAATCGCTGAGTTGGCAAAGCCTGCCTGTCTGGGGAAGGTCACAGCATTACTGTGTCACTGACAAATGAGCCGCATTTCACGCTGCCAGTCTGCTTTATTGTCTTTGCAGTTTTCCTCAATTGCTAAGACACGTTTCTTGAAACCTTCCACCCTATTCCCAAAACACAAAACATGGCTTTCAAACTGCATTCACAAAACCTCTGACTCTTCCTGCAACGGCAAACTATTGCCTCAATGTCAATGTAGTCACATCAATCAAAATGAAAAACAGACATCACTCCCAACATAGAAGAACACAATGAGCGGAACATAAAGCTGCAGAAATTATCTTTATTGTTCACAATAGGCAAAATGTATTTTGCAAAAGAAAAGTACTGTTTAGCACTTGTACACAGTAAATAATTTAAATCAAACTACACTAACAAAAGTGCAGACAGTGTCTACTGTCTCCTATAATCCTATAAAAATGAAACCAGCCTGTCCTAGATCAGAGTAGCAGGAACTTTAAAAGCTAACTTGCTCTGCCATCTGGTGTCAGGATTATTTTAGGACCTCTGATCTAAATAAAATAAAATAAAACACAAACTAATTGACTTTAATAGTGTTTAATCCATTCATTCCACCATTTGAAATTGATAGAAATTCTTCTATGCTACCAGCTGCTGTTTACATTTGAGTTCCAGTCAATTTGAGACACCAATATATTAACATATAAGCATATGAGTAAATACACATTGTTTTCCAGTTGTTAGAATATGATGATATTCACTTAAATGGGTCTTTTTTGCCTTTTGAACTCACCACGTCTCTCACTTTGTATTCACTAAGCAGTAAATGACTAAAACAGCACATACATGTGTTGAATGATTAAAGTCCTTATTTCTCATTGAGTCATCATGCTCCTGTGATACAGTTTGATGAGTGGGGACGTCGCCAAGCTTCTGATGGCAGCTATGAGAGAGTTTCACCATTATGAAGCTTCCCTCAGCTCAGTGCCTCAGTGTTTCCTCATCCAGGAGACAAGTTTGATTCTGTAAATCAATTATGGAAACAAGTGAAGCATGACGAAGCACTTTACTGTGGGGAATAGCTGCAGGTGTGAACGTGTGAGCGTGTATGTGTGTGTATGCGTGTGTGCATGTGTGTGTGTGCACATGATCCTCTGTAGTGATGCACAGTGCATCACAGCTAATAAACAGCTGATTTTACTACATATATAATATTAATGGGCAAAATCTAACATGTACTACAATACATGACTTTTATAGATTTATTCTAAACATGGAACTTAAACTGCTGTAGCATAGACAAATGTTAAAGTTAATTTCCTTTTGTTTTTAATTTCTAAATCAGATATAATATTCTTTAGTGATTATTTCTTATAAAATTAGAATATCAGGTTGACTACCGGTATATTTTTATACAACATTGAATTTAAGTTTAATGAGTACACAGACTGCATGCATTCAGCTGGAACGATACCATTTCATGAAAACATGTTCTTTACTGTTGGCATAATCTGCTCCAATCAATGGGTGGATAATAAAAACTCATAGAAATCCTCAATTATAAGAAAATCTTAAATAATTGTAATCTTTTAAAGTCATAAATGTCAGATATAAATTTGAGCATTTGTTTAAAAAATGTACATCAACATGCTTTTTTTCAGAACAGAGAGATTCAAACTGTCTATTCTCAGTATGTGAAACTGGTGAAAAGGACAAGAAAAAGCAATAAAGGACAATTTACTTACTCAACCAAAATACCACACTACATTCTACTGGTGGTCATGAATACAGAGGGATTGTAGTTTACCGCCCATTTTTGTACTAACTGTAAAACCACAAATATATCTTGTTGGACGTATCAGAACTTCAAATAAAATCCAGGAAAGAGATACATTATGGGACCTTTAAAGTTAAAATACCACAAATGTGTACAATAAGTTATTTTATAACATCTGTAGATGCACAACATGAAATATAATGTTTTTAACTTAAAGACATTGAAGTATGTCAACTTTTGAAATATCTCAGCATCATAAACAAATTCTGGTTGAATTCTATGCACGTTTATGCAGATGCTTTATTTTATCCAACTGATCATTTATTTCACTCAGACTCTTATTAAAACATATTTTGCTTATTTAAAATATTTAAAGCAACACATTCCTCTCCAAAAACTCTGTAGACTAAACTGACCAGCCTGACTTGTTGAATGGGTGTGTGTGAAGTGAGGAAAAAATTCATTGCAGCAATTCAAATCACATTGAACAGATCACAGCAGCAGCAGCAGAGTTCTCATTCTCATTCTGTTGCTGAGCAGGAATTTGGAGCCGCTCTAAGCAAATATTTTCCCATCTGCCCAGACAAGACAGAAACTGAAGACTAAAATGGTTACTGCAGCATCCATAATGCACAAGGCCAATCTAACTACCTGACTAGACACTTACACAGTTTTCTTGCTTTATTCTCAGCCAAAACCGTTGAAACTGACTGTTGCCTTATGCAGTTTGTCTCCATCTTGTACTAACTGTGACATCACACACATCAAACAGACTGTAGAAATATATATTATGTGTGTGAACAGCACAGGCCCTGAAAGAAGAATCACTGAAGGGATTCATTTAAAGGATTTTAACAATGTTTTGTCTAGACAGACAGACCAAATACATTAAGTATTCTTGGGACTTAAAAATGTATCACTCCTGTCCTATTGCAGGTCTTTTATACTGTAGGTACTAGTCTGAGCCAACAGAGGGGGATGTTTCCTCAAGAGGTTGTCAAGTTTTCCTAAAGAGAAACTCAGTAAGAATAAGTAAGAATAAACACGGTTTTATTTTCTCTTTGTTTTGAAATTCAAAACTATATTCACTAAATATCACAAGATATTGACAAGAAATTCAATTGCTAGAAAAGGAAATAACAAAGTAAACTACAAAAGGAGCACATCAGCAACAAACATTTTCTTTTCAAGTATTTATTCAACAACTGATTCCCCTTCAGCAGGTTTAATATACACATTTGACATTTTAAAATTCCATACTTTCTTCCAAACCTCAACAAAATTAAAAATCTAATAATTTATAATAGTAAGATGTGTATCATGTAAATTCATTATGTTATGCTTGTTTTCACTGAGATTGTATTTCATCATGGGTGGGTGTGAGTGTGGGGGTGAGTGTTTAAATATGTTAATGAGCACCAGGTGTTTGAGCTGGTTGCCAATGATGATCACAGTGCAGATAAAGGGCATAAATGTGGAGAAAAACAGCATTTTCCTGCCTCTGCACAGGTCTCCCTTTGAGCTTTGACTGACAATACAGTAGCTCCTATTAGAAAATAACATGGAACATCATCGCCGTAAGGACTTGACTAAAGTTTTGGTGATTTGGTGATTCTACAGTAAATATTTTAGAGACACTGCCAAGTTTATAACAGAGATCCATTCTGCTTCTCTCTGAAAATATTTGTATTGGAGTCAATGAGAGCAGAGACAGAAGAGGCCGCACTTTAGCCTAGTTCATACTTCTGCAGACACAGCAATGCTATTGATGTGACGAAATTGTGCATTGGGGGAATGCGTTGCTCTGCAAACTTGGGCGGGCCACTCCTGTTTGCCAAAAGTGGGCCAGACGTCAGCCCAAAACAGACCAGACACACCAGAACTCAATCATTGGCAGCGATGGCATATACAACCAGTTAACCAGCCGCAGCACCAATCACAGCTCTTGAGGTTTGCCTCACCATGATGCATACTTAGGATCTTTTGAAGGTGCACATCAGCCTATAGCTCTCAGATATTTTTAGCATGTTGTCCCATGACTTACGTCATGAAAAAAACATGCAGATAAAAGTATTAGCACACCGATCTCAATTAAGATGCACATTTTGATATATAATAAATATATAAATTTGAGTCCTCTCAAAACTGTGGGACGAGTTAGGTGCCAAAATTAATCCAGAAGAGGAATAAGCAAAAATCTATGGTATATCAATAAGGCTTGGAGCTTTGCTCCCTCAGCTATTTCATAGCTCTAGGGAGTAGGCTCAATGCAATTGGCCCGGAGCCCTAATAACTTGCACAATAAATGCAGTAGGTCTACAAAACACTGTCACACTGCTGGTTAGTGTTTGGTTTAGTGATTATGCTGCATAATATTAAGCCCAGGTCTCTAAATAGTAGTTTGTTTGTTTTTCTCCCTCTTCTCTAGTATATTGAAAATGTTTAAATTGTTGTGTTTTTTTTCATCATTGTATCATCATATTAGCCGATATATGATATTTCTTTTAGTTATGATCAGGATGTTGGTTAAACAATTTAACCCCAAAAAAGCGACAGATTATTAATAGTATTGTATTTATTTGTGCCTCGCTTTTTAAAGTGAGTCACAGGGGTTAAATTAAGCAACTCGTGCACTTGACAGATGCAGCCTGTTAATATTTTAATGCTTCCTCTTGGTTTACTCATGACTGTTTCCATGTCGTCAAAGTACAGTGACAGAGGTAAAGGTGTCAGGATCTGTGTCACAGCTGTTGTAGCTTGATGAGATAAAACAAATCACACTCACACACACACACACACACACACACACACACACACACACACACACACACACACACACACACACACACACACACAGTTTTAATGTTGTATATGTGTCACAGCACCAGCAGAGGGCAGCAAGCTTATGAAGGCAAGTCACACTCTGGTGTAAACTTTTACTGAGTTTATTTTTCCTCATGTCCTCCCTCAGCCACATCCATACATACAGCTGCTCTATAATTATCATTACTAATAAATATATTTTTGAAAAACCTCAGTAATCAGGAAAAAAAACTTTAATCAGCTCTGCGACTGGAGATTTTAAATTTAATTGTGTCTATAAGTTAAATCACCAATTTGATGAATATATATGTAGATGTATGTTTATATCAATCCATCCTGTGCTGGGCCAGGTGCTTCCTCGCCCTTTTGCCCACTTGGAGCTGCTGACCCATGAGGAATACGCCGCTCGAAAGAGGATGTGATTTAATCACATTAGCGCCTGATCAGCCTTGCCTGCCTGAGTCATGGTCCTTGACTCCTGGCCTCTAAATGAATCACAGATCCACTAAGTCACAGACAATTTGAATGTCACTCTGATTAAATCAACTGCTTAAATCCCATCCAGTCAAACAGCAGGTTAACTTCGAGCCCTTTTCCTCGGGCACTGCTGGATTTTACTAAGACTTAATGTGAAATGAAAGGATTTTGCTGGCGAACGCTGAACAAGGAGGCAGCTTTCTAGTTTTCTACTCACTTTTTCTAATAAATTATTGGACTGCATCACAGCTACAGCTTCAACATTCACACTTAAGGGCCTTAAATGAATGATTTTAGGAAGGAAATAGATACAATTTCTCACCAATAGAAATTACTATGTAAATTTTCTCTCATGTATAGGTTGAGTTAAGCTGTGTAACTGTGGATGGTGCACAGTGAGTAGCGGCCTTGTAGAGAGGCTACAGTCGTCACGTCAGGCAGCCCCGGCTCCAATCCTGCATCGGGAGCCCTTCTGCATGTTATACCCCCTCTCTCCATGTCTTATCAATAAAGGCATAAAAAGCCAAAAATATATACATTAAAAATAAGAAAAAAAAGCTGTTACTCAGCTTTCTGCTCCTCAGACTTTTCCTTTCAATGGGAGAGAAGAGTTGGATTGTGCAGCTAATAAAAGTCTTGTGGTTTCTCAGTTTCCAGGTCTCATGATTTCATGATTTCATGCATCAGACTCACAAAACCCATGACATGGCTAAAAGCTCTTTCTCCTCTCCCCTCTCCGTCTATTCCCTGCTGAACTCTAGTAATCATTGAAAAAGTGCTGTTTTAGTTGCGTTGGGAACTGGTGTGTGTGTGTGGGTGTGTGGTTGTGGGTGTGTGTGTGTGTGTGTGTGTGTGTGTGTGTGTGTGTGTGTGTGTGTGTGTGTGTGTGTGTGTGGTTGCGTGGGTGTGTTGGTGTGTGTGCCAAAGGATTATCACATGATTCAGGGTTAACATAAGAACAGGCTTATGTCAAGGAAGAAAAAGGAGGAGGAGCGAGGGAACTTACTTCATGAATTAATGCGTTATGTCACTAAGTATTAGGATGTTAAATATTTTAAAGCATTTAACTGGAATTAGAATATAATGCCATCTTTTAATGCCATTATTTGATTATAAAGCATGTTTAAACAAAACGTTTAGTCAATAAAATGTTTTAAAAAATTGTAAAGAATTGTCATTCACAAGTTTCTGTGATGATGTCTTCAGTTTACGTGTTCCATCCATATTCTATACCTGTTTATTCCTCACTAGGGTCACGGGGGTCAATTCCAGCATCCTTCAGGCAATAGCCAGGGATACACTCCAGACAGGTCACCAGCCTACCGAAGGCTCACACACTCATACCTAAAACTATAGATAGTTAACCTAAGCATGGTTTAGGATTCTGAAAAAAACCCACACAGACACAGGGAAAACATGGAAACTCCACACAGAAAAGTCCCTGCTCAAGTCATTGAACCTGTGACCTTCCTGCTGTGAGGTAACAGCACTACCCACTGCACCACTGTGTTGCCCTGCCCAACAGTCAAAACCCTAAAAGAATGGTGTAATTTACTGTCAAATATGACAAAGAAAAGCAGCAAATATTCACATTTAAGGAGCTAAAACTAGTGAATATTTGACCTTTCTGCTTGAAGAATAAGGAATGATTAGTCAGTCAAATAGTTGCAATCTAATAGCTTCATTTACATCATAGAAAGTGATACGAACTAATAGACAATTATAGATAAAACATATAGTGTAAATATTAAAGCAATAGGATAATTTGTTCTGCTTTAGAGTGAAATCCCTACCAAAATTATCACAAATAATAATAATTCCTGAATATTCTTCCAAACTTGTAGTAATACTTATTTTGTCAGGAATGATCAGCACTGTAGAAAAATATGCTTTAAATCAGTTGTTCACAGGCTTTAAGGATTTCACATAAATCACGATACGGGTGAGACAAAATTCTCAGGAAAAAAAGAAGGGAGTCATAAAAAAAGTGAGTCACTATATTGTAAATGGGCTCCACTCCCTACTTCCTGAGTATTGTCACACAGTGACCTGTGTGGGAAGCAGTTTCCCACTGTCGCTGGATAAGGAAATGTTTTTAGGGGAGAGGGGTGTGGGGGGTGTGTGTGTGTGTGTGTGTGTGGGGGGGGGGGGGGGGGGGTTGCATCTTCAGCTCAAATGACATAAGTTTTGCCTTCTTATAACTTCCTTCCAAATAACTGCTGCTCCAGTACTTCACTAGTTCTGGAAATATCCGTTTAGTTCTAATTTTAATCTGACCCTTGTGAACTACACAAGAATTCCAATGTGTTTGAGCAAATGGAAAAACATCTTTTGAATACGTTACTGGTCTAAAAATGTATACAGTGGTATAATATATAGTATTCTTAAATTTCTTCTTCAATATACTGTATTTGTGTTTATCCTTTTCAAAGAGAAGCTATTTTTTTTTAGCAACAATGCTACCCATTGCACCACCCTGTCACCCCTTTAGAAATATATGTTACATAAACCAGAGGAATGAATGTTGAATGAATGTTAAATGTGATTTCCATTGTGTATATTCTGGGTCACATTAGCAGAAATGGAACATATCAGGCTAAAATAAAATATATATTTTATATTTTTATATATGTTTATGTATGTCTATGTATGTTTTACTTTCTTCTATTTTAATTCTTCTGTGACTGTAATTTTATTTAATTTCACTTAATGTATTGTGTTAAAATGTAAAAAAAAATGGGTCAAATTTGACCACGATCTATTTTTGCGATTAATTCAGTCATAAAACAGAAATCAACAGCTAAAGTTATATATATATATATATATATATATAATTGTTTGTTTAGTCCATTTTTAAAGCTAAACTGGGTTAAATCTGTTGCAGATTTGTGCTCCGCGGGTCTATTTTCAGAGGAAACGGGAAGATGAGTTTGGTTCCAATTGTGGAGCGGATTTAGTGACGTCACGGAGCGGAGCCAGCGCCCCTGCGCAGCGCACGAGCCAGAGCACGCCGCTCTCTGCGCGGCTCCCTGAAGAAGACGCTCAGACGTCAGCTGAACTCAGTCGGTGTGTGGCCGAACATGGCGCTGAGCCGCGGAGCCGTCAGTTCACAGCAGGAGGAAGCACGCGCCGCCGCAGCGGTTAACTGACAGTCAGCGGAGGGTTAACGTATAACTGCCGGAGCCTCGTTGGTTATATCTATCCGCGTTTCATCCCCCGGAGCCGCAGCAGCGAACCTGGACAGTCTGACCACCGCTCCAAACACCTGAGCGTCGCGTAGCTTTCACGGTTTTCCTTTTCTTTCTTTTTTTTTAATTTTTACGGTTTGTGAGACGTTAAAGAAATGTCAGATAACCAGAGCTGGAATTCCTCCGGCTCCGAGGAGGATTTGGAACCGAGAGAGGAGTCGGGACCCCCGCCTGTGAGTGTCGGGGTTGGTATCGCCGAGTTCAGCGGTGTCCTCAGTAAGGTGAGCCGATCGATGTCACAGCGGCGGGGGAAGAGCTGCCCGCACACCGGGGGGCGTGAGCCCATCTGCGGCTGTTTTTACGATACAACCCGCTGTCTGGGGAAGAGTTATTATCAGAAAACCTGCTGCACGTATTACAGTTGGAATAAGTACTCATATACTTCAGACAAAGTATATATACACCTAATTACTGCTAAAAGTACATAGGTATTTTCATCTTAAAATATCAAAAGTAAAAGTACTCATGCTAGTTTGATAGTTATTGTTGTGCATGTGAAAGCATTTTAATGTTTAGCAATGTTTGGATTAATATTGTAAGTAATTCATATTATATTATGTGTAAATGTATCGTGTTTGTTTAATACATAGATTTTTCACAAAGTTCACATTAAGAAAAAAAGAAAACCTGTAAGAATACTTAACTATATTGTTTTATGTCCAACTTTCATTTCAGAAGTAGCACTGTCAGATAAATGTAGTGGAGTAGAAAGTCAAATGTTTCCCTCTGGAAAGTATCTGAAAACTATACTGCAGTACAGTACTTGAGTAAAACTACTTAGTTACTTTCCATTATGTTATGCAGTTATATGTACTAGGAGGTTTAGGGGGAGGGGGGATCTTCCCAAGTTAATTAAAGTTCAATCCATGTTTCTACATGTATGATTATAAATCCTGTATCATGGCCATGAAGCTGTTTACACAGGGCTTCAACTACTATAAATAATTGAGGGAGCTATTATCCCTGGTGGAACATAACAAAGTGAAGTTCTAAGTACTCTACTTAAATACAATTTAGAGGTATTTGCACTTTACTTGAGTATTTCCATGTGATGCTACTTTATACACCGACACTACATTTAGATTTTCAGATTAAGATTTTAAGATTTTAATATTTTACGTACAATTAATACTATTTAATATTCTGTTATCTACAGTCTACTAAATAAATAGGCAATTTGTGTGAAATGTGCCAAATATTATGATGCAGTACTTTTACTATTAATCACTAAAATGATCTAACATGTATTTACAGTTAAATTCAAATGGTATAATATAACGTTAGGTTTTATAGTTTTACCTTTAATCAAATTTTGCTGGTTATACTTTTACTTGAGTAACATTTTCAATTCAGGAATTTTACCTGTTGTGGAGTATTTTTACTTACTTTTACTTAAGTATTGGAGTACTTTGTCCACTGCTCATTCCAGGTTTATACATTGTACTGCCTGTATCAGGCAATGTTTACACAGTGCTGTTACTACTATAAATATTTGAGGCTGCCATTATTTCCTCCAAGTGTACATTTTGCATATATTAGTGTTTCCTTATCAAAGAAGGCGAAAGGTCTTTGTGGTGATTTTATAGCCAATCGATTGTTGAATGACTCATTTCAAATGTTAAAGCTTGAACATTCTTACAGCTGCTGTAATAAAATGTAGATGGAGTCGCATGCATTTACTGCTTTGGGCAAATGTCCAGCGAAACTCTAAATTCCACTTTGACGACAGTCTGGTGCAAGAAAACATTTGTACAAGTAACTAACTAACTGTCTGTTAAGTGCATTGTGTATATAACTCTACAAGCTATTGTTGATCTTTGCTAAACAGGGCCGTTACATCTACTGCCAGACAAAGTCTTCTTGACCTATTTTGCCATATGCTTCTGCTCACTCGTGCTCTTTGTTTTTGGGCAAATTGACCAGAATTGTAATAAGTTAAGCTGCTGGCAAGCTACCATGGTATTAATCACTGTACACTGGTTGTCTCTGTAAACAGATTGCACGTTGACCCGCTAACCAAGCATATTACGAGACTAAGCAGATCCAGAAAAGCTCACCTGTTCAATCATACAAATCCCTCATATACGTCATCTGTCATGTGAGGATTAATGAGTCTACACCCTGGATGAAATCCCCCATGTGTCACAACTCAGGTTTACCCACAATCCTGCACAACAATGATTTCATACAGACTATCTTTGTACATTCACATGTTTTTGGGGGGGCTTTTATTTGTCAGTCAGCGGTGAATACTAAAACAGGAAACATTGGGGGATGGAGAGAAGGTTACACCACCCACATTAAAAGTCTCTATAGACCTGAACCACAGATGCTGCAGCCATGTGATATTCACCTATTTTCAAATAGGTTTGATAGCATGAGACGTGGGCATAGGGACGAAAGAAGGAAAAATACCTCTCAAGAGCTAAAAAGCAGTAATGATGTATTTTATTGTATTTATGTTGCATGTCATACTCCTTCATAGATAGATAGATGGATATTAATTTGACATTAGTGTACATCAGTAATTTATTGTGAGTCAAGCTACAACTAATGACAATATGATAGTGGATTAATCTACTGATTATTGAAAGAATTAATCGATTAGTTGTTTGGTTCATAAAATTGTGTAAAATGTCAATTGCTGTTTCCCAAGCTGAAATGTTCAAATTCTAAACAAAAATGTATTTTTTTTTGTCTAGACCAACAGTCCACAACCCAAAGATAATCCATTTACTATTATAGAAGACAAAAGAAATCAGAAAATAATCAGATTTGAGAAGCTATACCATGATCCAACAGGCAATTTGAGTTACCAGACATTTAAAGTTATAGTATCAACAGAAACAGAACATTTATATTAAAGATGTATTTCGTTTCATTACATTATAGTGTTTGTATTTGTCTTGTCCCTCAACCTACAACCCCAAGCAAGACTTTATTTAGTGTGTCCTAATTGATTCTGGTTGTGTTTATTGTGTATTTATATTGTATTTTAAATTAATTTCCATGTAAAGCACTTAGTAATCTCCGTGCTGTGATAAGTGTTAGGAGATAAAGTTTTACTTACTTGCCCTGATAACAGTGTTTTTTATTTTTTCAGTGGACAAACTACATCCACGGCTGGCAGGACCGTTGGGTGGCTTTGAAGAACAACACGCTGAGCTACTACAAGTCTCAGGATGAAACGGAGTACGGCTGCCGGGGTTCCCTCTGCCTGAGCAAAGCTGTCATTACTGTGAGTAGATTCTGCACTACACACTTTCACTCTTTGTTCCTCACAATATGACGCAATCCCCAGCTTTTCCTAGGAGCTACAGTTTAGTCAGGCTCCGCTGCACGTAGAATTATGTTGGTGCAATCTTGTTTCTGTCAAAACGTCTTGACAAAATAGACGCTGTTGTGTAAGAGGGAGATATTTGCTAAGAAAGGACTGGTCCACTGCTGTAGCTCTTAGAGCCACCAAACAGGAGAACTACTCAAAACCTGAGAGGATTCACTCTCTGAATGTTCATTTATATTTCAAAATATAGCCATAAACTAGGGTTGGGTTGATGGATGATAATGACATCATCACCCAACCCAACCATAAATTACCTTCCTGTTACCTCACCTGCTGCTGATAAGTGATTCTCTGTGGACTGTGTTGCTGTTATTTCATCTCTCATACAAAACAAACAGTTTAAATGGAATTATAGTGACTGAAAAATGAGCCATGTTCAAAGGGACGGGTGTTTGCGGAGCCGTGAGCGTCTCCTTACTTTGGTTTCTTCTGTACAGATTGACTTAGGGATTAATCATCGTTGTCTTGACCTAATTATTTAGCTATTCGGAGTAGCTGTTTAAACCTTTAAAACAATCAGGTCGGAGATTTGGAGGAACTGCAAATAAACCGAAGAAGATCTGTTGATAAACTCAGGGACACATTTGTCTTGAGCTGACGGTATCTGTCGCTGTGATACTTGGATGCCCCATGTGTTGTTAACGGTTTGGTTCGTGCATGACAAACGCACCACATTCATTCAAACATTTCACAGCTGGTCACACTTTTCTTTTCCCCGCATTACATAGTTTGTTCGCATTTTTCAATCAGTCCCTGCATGTGCTGGGAAAAAAAATATTTGTTCCTCCTTGAAAATGTTTTTAGTTCCTATTGCACATGTCAGTCTATTTGGCTTGACTTTGGAAATAACTCATCAACGCTGCTGTAATAAACTTTCAGCAGCAGCAAATAAACATTTTTTCAACATTTTTGAAAAAGAGACTCCAATTGTAGTAATGCTGTCTTTTTAATAGAAAACGCTGCATTGAACTATTTGAAGATGTGACGTCACTCACAAGAATCGTCAATTTCTTCTCTCTCAAGCTTCTCTCTGCAGCTCTAGAAAGAACGGCTTGTTTTGTGTCTAGTTGGTAATGGGGGATGATAGTATTGGATAGTGACATCACAACTTCACACAAATCCTGATGGTTGGCTTTAAGGCACAGTTTCAATTTCTGCATTTTTCTGTGGATTGAGAGTTTTAAAACACGAGACAGTATTTATAGTACTAGACCTTATAATCAAAAGCATATTAAAATCTAAATAGGATTTTTGTGCTTTGATTTTCTCTGACCAAAGTATAAAAACAGCTTTATTAACACAAACCAATGTATTTTTTAGCATAACAAAACATATAGAGAGTGAAGACAGACTTTGGGCGTTGTACAGTATATAGTATCTCCCCCTCCCTCCCCCTCCCTCTGTTTCTCCTCTAGCCTCTTGCATACTTTTGAGAAGTTTGGTGTATGATCTATACGATGTGATTCAGATGTCAGGCGTCCACCATATGGTTCTCTTTAATTCCAGAAGGAAAGACTCCACTCTTTCTTGGAACCATGTTTAGATCTGTAGTTCTGTTGACAAGTCTGATTAGATGAGAAACTTTATGCCGCGGTTCCTCCAACTCGTTCTTCAACTGCAGGTGGTAACTTAGCTATTTATTTATTTTTTTATTTTTTCCCAAGGTTTGCTCAAAGGGTAAACAGGTTTATCAGGCGATTGCTCTTGTTGCACAACAACATGCTATGTGGTAAGACCTAACTGGAATCTTCATCATGAGACTAATCCTGCTGAGTCACTCTATAGATTAGATTGAGAAGTGCAGCTCTGTGCAGTAATGTTCAGTATATAGTGACAGTACATCCAGACTAACAATATCCCTTCTCAAAGAATCAAAAGCTGCCAAGAACAGAATAAAAATAAATCCAAACGTGTCAGCAGTGTTAAATGCTGGATGTTCAGTGTTTCACCTTCCATGGTGTTGCAGTGGAAACCCTGGTCAGTCATTGACTGAAGCTCAGTTGTTCTCCACTCACCAACAAGTGAAATGAATAAGTGACTGTTCCCAGGCTTATTTAAAACAGGCTTTTCTATTGGCAGTATTTGTTTAGCTTTATCCATTCCCAGCCTATGTAAATATTAACCTCCATGTGGCACACTACTGTTGTTACTTCTCATTCCAATATGCTTTAGAGGTCTGGAGCATAAATAATGTAGAGTTATTCTGTAGCTGTTGACGTCATCCACAGTCAATTATTGCCTTTTTTGAAGAGAAATATAAGCCCTGACCCCAATTCAACACTTGACCCTCCTCCATTTTGCAAATTCACGTGTGGGGGTGTCCTGATTGTTTTCAAGGGTTTAAGAAATTCACCATAATGCCTTGGCAATTATGAGCAGGATGGTGGATACCCCAGAAACAAAAGACACAAATGTAGTATTTTCTGTGTAAATAAATATATATAAAAAAGAAAAATGTTGAATTATTGTATTTAATGTTATTCCAATATACCAAACACCTTTTCTTTCAAACAAACCTTCAATAAAAATCTTGTTGAAGATGAAACCTAAAATATATATATATATTTTTGTCCAGACCAACAGTCCACAACCCAAAGATCATCAGTTTACTATTGCAGAAGACTAAAGAAACCAGAAAATAATCATATTTGAGAAGCTGGAACCAGAGAATTTGGGCATTTTCTTCTTAAAAAAGACTCAAATTGATTATTAAAATAGTTGTCACCTAATAGATTAATCAATTAATATTTGACGCTTTGTTCTTCTTTAACATCTTTTGTGACAACATTTGTAGATGCTGGGCTGTTGTATTACACTCCATTGTTTTATCTGGTGTGCATAATAAACGGGAGGAGAGTGTGTGTCTTTAGTTCAGAGTCAGTTGTCAAAGTTCCACCATGAGTAATTTCACACATTTTAGTTAAGACAAGAGTTGAGAAACTTGGGCAAACGTGTCAGATAATGTGTGATTTCTTCATCGCACAAAAACCACAGCAGCAAGAGCGTGAATCTACACATCACTAGTTCAATCATATCCAGCAAACAGGAGCACAGTGCTGTAAGTAGGTGTGTTGGTGACACAAAATATACAAAATACTGGCTACAAGAACAGTTTACAATACAAAGACATCAAATAGACCCACACTTTAAACTGCAGCCGCACTTCTCAACAGAAACAACAATGCAGGCTTTTAAAGGGAGTCTATTCATTTCAGGGCTGCTGGGTTGGATTACATTATACTCTGTTCATTGTGTTTACCACCTGTCTGTACAATAGGAGGTAGTAACAGGTAGGTCATCTGCACCCAACCCCACCTCCAGTAATTCTCATCAACTTCCTTGAACTTAATAAATTGAATTCCTGCCATCAGTGTCACAACCAATATATCTGAGACCTAATGTTAGACTTATTATACAGTTTTAGACATTTAATTGCTATAAAATAAACATACTATCCAGTAAGTCAACATTAATAATAAATCTTAAACAACTCCATTGGAAATACTGAATACAGAAGAGTACTTGGGTTTAAAAAAGGAGGAGGAAATTTATATTTATTTTTGGAGAATAAAGTTGAAATAAGAATAAACTTGATTTGTAAGAAGCATCAGGACTCTGAAGAGATTGTGCTGAAAGTTCTGTCATGTGTTCAGAACAAGAAAACACACAAACCTGGAAGAGGTGCCTAACCCTAACTCTCGTGCACACTGAAATAGCTGTAATGAACGGATGCAGCGGTATCCATGAGAGGACCTTTTGTATTGTAAGACACAATAAGACAGCTGATCAAGTTGATTGATCCTGACAGAGGCAGAGGCTCATAGATGAATATGAGTATTATGTAGTATTGTAGGATTTACGGTGTGGTCTTTCTTTTATCAGTATTGTATAGTATCACCTCCAGACTCCAGTGTGCATTAGCTCCACATTTAGATCTCTCTCTCGAGGCCTGTGATCGACCACATCACTGACGCTCTTCATGTTTCTGTTTCACACCCCACAAAGGCAAAAGGGTTTAGGATCCTTGGGTTTAAGATCCTACATTTACATTGCTGCCACCCTAAACAAGAACAACCACAGAGCTGTGTGCTACCACAGTCGACTCACCCCCAACGACTCACCCCCAGCTACTGCACCGCTGCCATCTTTAGATTCATGGTCATTTCATAAGAACACTCAGCCTACTTATAATTGCCGCTCTCAGTGGAAGCGGTGAGTAGTGCAGACTGGATGTGATGATGTGACTTTTCCCCCCACAACGTCTGTCAAAAGGAAATTGTCGAGGCTCTTTAACAGACGGAGAAAGGGAAAGGAAGGTCACGGTTTAAATGGAAGTCAAAGACTCATTCAAAAGTTATGTGTAAAGCTTTGGGGAAATTGCAAAATGTCTTAAGCCAGGAAACAAAACTCTTCCTTGTAGCATGTGACTTCCTCAACACAGGAGGTCATCGAGCAGGTCAAGAACCACATATCCCAGTCTGCGTTATTTTTACTGTCACCCCTCTTGATTTATCCTATCCTTCCTTCTGTCTGTCTTCCACTGTGACCACTTTATTGAGTTAGTGTTTCCTCAAACTTATTCTGATGTCCAGATTCCACAGAAAGATGTTCCTGGCACCAGGCTGACTGTAGTAGTAAAGTCAAAGAAACAAGAACCTTCTCTGCACAGAGCATAATTATATTGGCTAAAAATTCACGTATAGTGTAATTCAGTTGGGGCGGTGCAGCTTCGTAGGGTTCCGTGTTTGTATTGGTTTGAGTTCTGGAGATTGTGACTGTGGACACGTAGGCCGGGTTGGAATCGTGAGGAGGACAGGAGGGGAGTCTTTTTGAAGCTGGGTAGGAAGTTTGTGTTAGAAGACAAACACACTGAAGCTGTTTTCTCATCATTTTGATTTGGGCAGAATTATATTACTGGCTACACAGCAATAAATGATTTCATAAAGTGTTTTTCTCCACCTTTTTGTCCTATTCTCCTTCTAACATACTGTCTTATACGACCGTAAACTATCTGAAACAAATGACACACACAAATCTAAATGAAAGAATTTATTTCTAACAATAAAATGAGATTAGAAATAAAAGAAGAATAACAATGTCTACATAGGCAGAAGTAAAACTTTTATATCCCCCTTTTTTACTTCTGCTCTATTAACCCATCCATCATTTAAGCAATTTTACAAATTGATTATAGCTAAATGTAAACATACAAACAACTATCCCAAGTTTGATTATGACCCAAATATGTAACTGTTGTTAAAAACCCTTTCTCATAAATATACCTCACAGAAGTATTGTGTTTGTATATATATATATATTTTAATTGATTTATATTTGTGCTCTGTTTCAAATACCTTTTGGCACTGATAACATGAATATAGGGTGTAATTTAAGGCATTAATCTGCAAGAGATGGATGTTTTTACTCAAATATATCGATACAATTCTTATTTTATCGCTGTGTTTCATAATCAACTGTTGCCTGTTTTGTTTCTTATGTGATTTTTGAGCCTTTTAACCCACTGAGATAATCTGAATATTGATTTGTCCTGGTCACAGGCGCCTGGACGGTATCCCAGCATCCACTGGGGCAGAAAATATTCTCCAGTGTTTACCCTGTTGTTCATTTATCAACCTGCACACACATACAAAGTAAACACTCCATACGTTCATTTCTTTTGTCCGCTCACCTTTCACATACGACCCAGACACTCACACAGATCCTCATGTCATCTTTTGAAGGTCAAGTCCGCTGGGTTGACGTTTCTGTGATGGATAATTGTTTACTCTAGACTTGGATCCCAGTAACCTCCTCAGACCCAGAGCAGCCCTTTCATTCCTCACCAGTATACCCACGACCCCTGGAGCACAGAGGAGATCCATAGCCTGTTTTCTCACCTTCCTCGTAACCAGGAGACACTAAAAGATTTACAACAATTAAAAGTCTTTTACAGGAGTTTTAGTCTTTCTCTTAGCTATTTTTCTTTCCTTTTCCTGTGTGTGTGTGTATATATGTATATATATGTGTGTGTGTGTGTGTGTGTGTGTGTGTGTGTGTGTGTGTGTGTGTATATATATATATATATATATATATACCCAATTTTAACAGTATATTGGAAAATATTAGTTCAGTTTGTTAGTTTTTAAAGTTGAGAAGTTGAGAACAGGGATTATTTTCATGAATTCTAAAAGACCTTTATTCATTACATTTAAAAGGCTCTTTAATAACAATATTTTGGTATGACATGGAATAGAATTGTGACGTTTTATTTGAATCAAGTTGTCCTTGAGTTGTTTGAATGTTTGGTTTGCACATGCTTCGATTGTTTTGTTTGATTTGATTAGAGACTCTGGTTGAATTTTCATTGAAATCATAGTTTACTGTAGAAAAGGGGGAGGACTAGAAACGTTTTGCCTACTAGAGTTGTTCTGATACCAAAGTTTTGGCTTAAGTACTATACCTGCCTAAAATAACCATGGTACACCTAAAAAAAATACGGGTTCTAAAACAATACCAAGACAAAAAAAAGAACACCAGGAAAAGTATTTAAATACTAGATGACAGAATATGAACCTCAGCATTTGTTTTATTGATCTGAAAAAACAAAGCACTAAATATTTTGATTATGGCTTTGAACATTTTAATCACCTACTTATAACCTTTTGAAAATAATTCAAGTCGTTGCCTCTAAATTAACTTGAGCCTTTGCCACTAATTGCCCACTGTAAAGGTACATTAAAAGTATGTTAGTTCCACTCAAGCACTCTCACTACCCACACTGTCTCCCACTGTCTTTTAGAGACTTTATTTTAAATTTAAATTTGACTTTAAATTCCTCCGTTGATAGTTACTTTAGCTTAGCACCTAAGTAAGCTGTATATTCATTTATAACATATATATGGATGCGAGGCTCAGTGAGGAAGGTTCAGTGAGGTTTACTCTGAAAATACTGGCGACCAAGGGGTTCGAGTGCAGCCGGAGGCAGGGGCACACCCACTAAACTCTAAATAAAATATCTAATCTGCCAATTGTTACTTTGGATTAATCAATAGTTAATTAGTCTATAATACATAAACAATCCAAAGGTAAGATGAGGGAAAGCAGTTCATCCCTATGTTGGAGAAACTGGAAATGACTCATGACACTATATTGATTCACTAACTCAAAGAATCAATAAATGCATTAACTAAACAACATGTTTAAATTCCCTCACTGATTCTTTCCTTCTGACGATGTTGAGCCTCTTGGCCCTTCACAGTAAATGTTTATACCTATTGCTCATTTACAAACATCCTAAGACAGTGATTCCAGATGTGTTTAATGTACTGTGGCCAACGTAGGAATATAGAGTTTTCCTCTCTGATGTGAATTGTCATACAGTTACGCTGCAACATTTCTGCTCATTCAATCTTTTCCAGTTTTCAGTCCTACTCTACCTCAACAAGTCAGACTGTCCCTCCTCTGTCAGCCTGTTCCTCTCTGTGATTACACCTGGAGTGTGATTTATTACAGTTGTACTTTCAAAATGCCTGATGCATTTGGTAAATAATTTGATAAAATTGTTAATACAATTTCACCACCCCTCACATAGAACACACACCTGCTAACACACATGCACACCCAGCCTCTGGTTGCCGGCGCAGCACTTTCACAGCACTGCCGGTCCTCTGGAGAGCTATTAGCAATATGCTCCGGCTTGCAAGTTGCCTTAAAAGGCCAGTTCTCCCCCACATGCCGTCCTGTGGGATACTGTCTGTTAAATGGAAGCTGTTGTTGCCTCTCGTACGTTCTCCTTTGTCTGTGAGATCCCTGTGAGATCTGTAGATAGACCTGCCTGGACGGCATTCAATTAATTCACTTCGTTGCGACTGTGGTGACGGATTAACTATGTTTCCACTTGTCAAAGCCACCTTGGGAACAGATTGTCACCCACCGACGTTCAGGAGAGAGATTAGCAGTTTGTTGTTTTAGCAGCTATTTATAAGGATAGTCAGCCTCTCTCTTTGCTGTCCCAGCACAACCGGTTCACTTCTCTTGCTATGAAAAGAACATGATGGGAAATGAAGAAATTCGTTTTCATTATCTCATCACTATCTAGAGGTTGAGTACGGGTATTAAACTAATGTGTGATGCCTCAGTTACACATCTCGCATTGCATCACATCACATCTAACTTCTCCTTTTCTCTGTGTATCTTTTAGCCTCACGAGTTTGATGAGTGTCGTCTGGACATAACTGTGAACGACAGCGTGTGGTACCTCAGAGCACAAGACCCAGAACACAGACACCAGTGGATCGAGTCCATTGAGCTGCACAGAGTAAGTCAGGCTCACTCAAACACATCCCAACAGGAAAACTAAAACTCAACATCTGCAAAACATGACTATAATCTATTAAAAATGTTGCTTGAATATATGTGTATATATGATTTGCATGTGTGTGTTTCCATCAGAGTATCAGAGAAGGACGGAGAGAGAAGTCAGGACTCCAGCAGGGAACAATAATCATCCCCCCACCACTGGTGCGTTTCTGAACAACTCTTTATATATAATTTATAGTCCTCTTATATACTTTAGTTCCTACTGAGTGCTTCACATGACTTCTGTGCTGTACATTATTTATATATATATATATATATATATATATATATATATATATATATATATATATATATATACGTCGTTATTTTCTCTGTAGACTTGATTTACAGGAGCTAAGACTTGCAGTTTGTTCAGATATGTGGAGAATAAAAACTGTATCCAATAAACTTCTCCATAAACTTTTATATTATCACACACCAGGGACATTGTAGAGTAAGCAAAGCAGTGAAATGAAACTCACAGGGCAGACTGTACAAAACTGTAAAAGAAATAAACACAAGATAGTTAATTAAATATACTATATTTAATTGTGTGTGTGTGTGCGTGCGTGCGTGTGTATATATATATAGCATATGTTGGAAGTATTGTGATATTTCTATATTTTGAAGAGTTGTCCCAAGGCGAATCGATCTGAAATCTAGATGATTTATTATTGTGGAGCATGAGTCGTGTAAAGGCTTTTAACACAGGGCACTGAGCTGAAAGTTATCTCAACCTTGCACTAACAGTTGGCTCAGGGTCAGTGTGTAATCCTGTTTCACACGCAGACATTTAACACACAAGCAGCTCTGAAAAAGGTTACAAGTCTCGCTGAGAAAGCAAAAAGCCAAAAGATAACTCTGCAGACGACCCTGAAAGGTTGACGTGAACTTGTGCTGGAGGAGAGGCAGCTAGTCTTGGACTGTAGTTAAGGCTTTAAATATCAGTGCAGTGTGATTTACCACTGCTCTGAAAAACAAGTTCAGCCTTTTTAAGTGCTGTGTGAAAAGTGGTGCAGGCAGAGGGAAAGTGGCACCTATTGTATTCAGTCATAGTGAAGGACAAAGGAAGCAGGTTGCAATTCCTACTGGGGACTACTGTGTAGAAGACAATGGAGGCAGGGAAGATCTTTTTAGATTATTTTTATGACATTTTTGAGTTTTATTGAGCCGAAAGTGCAGAGAGACAGGAAACAGTGGTTTGAGAGAGAGGAGTGTGACATGCAAAACAAACCTGTGGCTGTAATCGACCCCAAAACATTGTGGTTGTGCAGCTACTGATGCATCTTAGACCTACAAAATGTTTATACACACACAAATATATATAGACTCACCAACTATCATGTGTGTAAATGATGTTTTGCATTGTTGCTAAAAAGAATCCTGTGTGAGAGATTATTTGTGCATCAAGAAGAAGACCAGCAAAATATTTGTATACATTTTACTGATTTGTATGTCTGAAAGCTGTATCCTGAGGCCAACATACTGCAGAGTGGAGCCTTATAGTTGTGAATATATCTGACGCAGATGAGGAGAAAACAAACAGAAACACATGTTCTTTGCTCATGGTCCTTGGATTTGGGAAATCCCCCCTCCCACCTTCTCCCGCCTCCTCGCACTCTTATCCCTGAAACAGGGAGCCTCCATGACTCACACAGCTCAGGAGAGAAAGCAGTGTTTGGAGGGAGCACACACACACACACCCCATACACAGAGCAACCATCCCACCCACAATGAGTCACGGTTGAAAACTCTTCTTCCTAGAAGGCCCAGCTTCCCTTTAAACCCACATTACTCACAGCACTCAGCAACTCTGCGTCTCCAGGGAAACACAACACAGAGTGTACACTTCCTCACTCAAACGTCTAAAATGAAAACAACACTTGTTTCTAGGATACTACTTCTTTTTAAAAGCCCTGTATGCAACTTTGCCAGGTTAAAATGTCTAAAAATGACTAGCTTTTGTTATATATTTAGTTCAGTTGTGTACTTTCTAAAGTGTTGAGACAGTTTTCAAACCTAGAGAAATCTTCATCAAAGCAATGTCTCCCATGTGCATGCTTCATTGTTGTGGTTGTCAGTCATGGGTGTACTCTAGAACTGGATACCGGACCAGAAAATGGCCCTTGTTCATTTCAATGGAAGTTGCTCGACAATGTTCATGACTTCTGGGTTTATTTCCACATTATGCGACCCATACAGGCTGCACAGTAGAGTCACCCCCCATGATGCTCTGGGGCCTCCCATCATGCACTGGGACAATGAGAATGTGCAAATTGCAAAAAAAACAAAACAAAAAAAACTCACCTTTGAGTCATTTACTTGACTTTGCCAACCATATTAAGCAGCACTCAGCGCCCATTAAGTCAATAGGCAGAGTCCTCCCTCCTTAGGCACAGCACGACCCTGCTTTTGGAGTGCACTAGTGCTGAACGATTTTAAGAAAAAATTGAATTGATTTTTCTGGCAGATATTTTGATTTCATTCCATTCATTCTTTAAATGAAGTTTTGTTGCACAACATTTACAAGCATCACAGAAACTTCCATCATACCACTAAAACAATAAATGCCATAACTGTATCTCTTAAGCGCAATGTTTTGCACAGTATCTGATTCTGATGTTTGTCTGCAGCCTCAAACCCAAAATATGACTGATATGCTGTTTTTCTTTGGGTTTAAAACCATTGACTCCGCTTCTAGTCCTACTGAAGCCATTTTAGAAATTGATGACCAGTTTACACTAATTGGACTCCAGAACACATGATCTGTCCTACACACACAATACGCGGCTTCTGATTGGTGAGCTTGGCAGAATGGTTGGGAGGCAGCATACTGTATAATAATTAACAAAAACTGGTCAAACTTTTCTGACAATTAGAAAGGTTTTTGATGTATAAAAAGTCCATGACCTAAAAATATAGAATACAAAGATAAGTAATTAACATGGGTTATAGTTGGGGGTGTCCTGTGAACAGGATTTTTGCTGCAGTACCATAAGTGGCCATTGGAAAAAAAAAACAAAAAAAAACGGTATGCTGCTGAGAGGCAGTGCCACCAAGTCTGATAATGGATGCATGTTGTCATCATGAAGTTTAGTAAAATGACTTTTTAACTAGCTATAAACCACATTTTTATGATACACTTATGCATATGGATCTGAAATAGAGAAACAAGCTGAGCAAACTGTAGCATGAGCTCATGTAGCAGCTCCTCTTTACGTCCTGTGTCCAAGAAACAGATTTTCAACAGTTCAGAACTTCATTCAGTGTTTTACTGGTTTTAATCATTGTTTGTTTTTGGAGGGAGAGAGACCTCTGAGTGTAATTCAGCTCTTGGTTACTTCCTGAACTTCCTGAACAACAACTCCCATGATTTCACATTTCTTCATGACATCATTAATTCCATCCTTGTGTTATTATTTTGATTGGGAAACCCTTACCCCTTTGTATATTTTGCAATCTGATGTTCAGGATCCCTACCGTCGGGAAACATTTTTAAATAGAAATTTCCAGCCCTGTAGGAGTTTTGACAACATAAATAAACCCAGAAGGTTTTGGGAAAAGTCCTGAAAATTTACTCCACAAACACCTGTAAACTAATGTATATGGCTCAGCTCAGATAGACTGAGAAAAGTCGTGGTTAAATATTTGAATGTTTGGGAGGACCAGTCATGATTTAATAATGTTTGGCTTTCATTGGATGAGCATAAGTCACAGCTTGAGAAAGGCCAGTGGTTATTATTAGAATATTTTCTTTAACAGTGGACTGATAGAGGGGACATAAGACAACATTTAGATGTTTCATGAATGAAGATTTCATACATAATTTATATATTATATAACATAAGTGTTGGAATTCTGTTCCTGATAAATATGTGTATGGACCCTGGATTGTTTTTTATGGCGATTTGATCATATTCTTTGTCTTTTTTATCACAAAGAGAACATCTTCTTGCCTTGTTTATGCAGCTTAACTCCTGCTGTATGTTTCTATGCAGATATGATACTGTACAGTCTTGACAGCAGCGCCAGCAGATGATAAACGGGTTTTATTCCATGATTTTATCAAATAGTGAATTGCAACAAAAGCTGTGCGTGCTTGAATTTTGTGTGTCATCAAACAGATAGTGCAGACTGTCAGACATCAGCCTGGTATCTGTGCTGATGCAGTCTGTGGGAGAGTAGAGAGCAGAATATTGGCTAAAGGGCAGAGCTGCAGAGACTGAATCCATGTTAACGCAGCCCGAGTTACTCCTGGTCGCTGACCGACAGTAACCTCAAGCTCTTAATGCTGGTCACGTGTTCTGTTTATCTTTACCGCCCCTTGCTGGTAAAGTAAGGAATCGTCTCTTAAAGCGACACACACACACCTCGGCTTCTCCTTTTTCCTCTGCTGTCTGCACCGTCTATTTCGAGGTCCAGGCTGTTGCATAAGAGGAAAGGGGATCCACTAGGCTTTACAGGAAGTCAGCTGATGTGTCGTTTGTGTTGCCATGGTTATTGAAACTGTGTCATGTTGTGCTGCTGCAGCCTGCCAAAATGTTTGAGCAGAGCACTTCATCACAAAGGCTTTCTTTTCAGCAGCTTTATTCAATTCCAAAACAGTTGTGTAAACAAATTTAGATATCGCACAAAAAGGAAAAAAAAAGTCATTTGAAATGTAATTTCATGGTTTAAATGTTATGTTAAATCAAATCAGAAAATAAAGGTGCATGAAATTGAGTTGGACACAAGGAGCGACATGACTCCCAAGATTGTGTTTAGTTTTTTATCGTAGTGCATCTCTTTGTTAACCTTTATGGCTCTGCACCTCATTGCGTTTTTACTGCTTCTGTTTTTTTATTTGTTTAATTCTCTATTGTTTTTATATTTGTTGCAAATGCCTGTTTATATGCCTTTTTTAATATGTCTAATTTTGTATGTATATGCTTAATTATTAGATTTTTTTTCTGATAGAGCCTCCCAGTCAAAGGATTTCACACATCTTCTTGGTGAAAATGAATAATTTAGCTGTGTTTTCGTTTACTTTGTGACAACATCACTGATGCGTTTCCACACCTGTGGATTTTTCCTACAGGTGGATTCTGGATATGGATCTGAGTCCAGCCTGCGGAGACACGGCTCCATGCTGTCTCTCACATCAGCCACCAGCGGCTACTCTGCCACCTCCACATCCTCCTTCAAGGTCAGACTCCTGCTCGTTGTTGACTCTTGTGTTAGTTTAGTTTCTGCACACAAGAAGGTTGCGTTGATGTTTGTACACACACACTCACAAGCTTTCAATTCTGTCACTGGAACATTAGTGGTCTATGGAAAATAAACCGAAGCCAATGGTGGTGTTGTTTCTTTAGAAGGGCCACAGCCTGAGAGAGAAGCTGGCAGAGATGGAGACCTTCAGAGATATCCTGTGCAGACAGGTGGACACGTTGCAGAAATACTTTGACAGCTGTGCAGACGGCGTCTCCAAAGACGAGCTGCAGAGAGACAAAAGTAAGAACCTGCTGCTGTTCACTCGAACCAACAGACACTTCATAGTTTTAGTGTTTTAAGGGCTGGTTGTTGGACAGAAAGTCATTATTTTTATATTGAGAAATGAATCCTCTTTATGTTCTTGTTGCCATCTGTGCATTCAAGGTCTGTAACAAACTATTATTTTCATTATCCATTCATTTGTTATTTAAAATGGTGAGAAATGATGGTTACCCAAAGCCCAATATCACTTTCAAAAAAAAGGATTTTCAAAAATAATAGTTGTAGTAATACTAATAATATTTCCTGTTGATCTACTGATTTTTACATCCCTATAGTAGATTCCTTTGTTTCTGCATTACTGCTCAGGTTTCCTACAAAGTCTGGATAAGTATGGAAAAGAGAGTACGGGAAAAAAAATATCTATAACTATTTTCTCACTCGCTGCCTTCATCATTGTTTCTATGGACATGGTGAATAAACAAGACAGCACTAATGCTGTTATAGTACATTTTTCTAACTCAAAGTGAAGAGAAGGAAGCTTCAGACAAACAGAAATATACAGAAATACACTTCTGACATCTGCAGATTAATTGCAGTTGAAGTAGAAGTCACTAACCTCTATGTTGTAAAATCAAACAAAAGCTGCAAATGATTAAGAACAAGAGCTCACAGAATGTAACATGAACATTAGTTTATCCGAACATTATTACTGATCCGAAAAATCTACAGAGGTCTGGAAAATATAGGAACCCTGACTGAATTAATTGTACCAGTGTGTAGACAGAGGATTCCTTGAATATTAGAATAGAAGGTAAATATTTGGATTTGGTGAATTCTTGGAACCAAAAACTCGCAGAAAAAAAAACATTCTGGTGTCACTCAGGAAATTTTTGCATATTTCACATGAAGATTGTAAAAATGTTTGTAGCTTGGAGAACATGTAGTGGATGTAGAGAGGAATGTGTTTGTGTAGTGAGTCAGAAAGCGGTCATTCTACGAGCCCCTCGCCCTCGTCCCGTCCTGCTGGCTGCACATTGGCTCACGGTGTCGTGCGCTGGGCGCCTGCGGACGACCACGGTGAATGAACCCAGCTTTTGTTCTCCTCATCTCTCTCTCTCTCCTGACCTCACTCTCCCTTTCTCTCTCACCCTCTCTCCATTCTGAAGATGAAACCAGACCATTGTCATCTTGTGCAGCACAGCAGAGGTCTGTCAGTCTGATGGCATGACGGCCGCAGCTTAACTTGTGAATGGTGACTGCAGGCGTTGCTTCCCTGCCTCCCGACCCTGAATGACTTTCAGGAGGCTCCTGCAGGAACAGGAAGAGCGTGGTGTGTGGAGACGACCTGTTTGCCGGATCTTACCTTCTCTTGTTTGGTTTTGTGTTTTTTCCAGTTGTTGAGGATGATGAGGACGACTTCCCCAACACCCGGACAGATGGAGAGTTTCTGCACAACAACAATGGCAGCAAAGAAAAATGTGAGTCACACACAATTCTTCCTTAAGGCCTCAGAAAACTTTAAGTTTTTTTCAAATATTCTCAGAGTTTATTAAGAATTTGTCTCTGTTTCATCAGAACTGTGTAGGCGTGGCTCCATCACATTTGATTGACAGTTTACTTAGTAAAGAAGCTTCTAGGAGGAGGAAATTAGTCTTATTTCTCTTAAAAGAAGAAGAATCATGATAAGAATGTTTTGTGTTTTATCATGTTTTAAGAAAATCTCTGCAATTTTTTAAATTTATAATGAAGAAAATTTGGATTAAAACAGGATTGACATGATTATTAATCTTCCTTTTAGACAAAAACAAGACTAATTTCTAGAAACAAGGTTTTTTGCTTTCTTGAAATTCCCTTTTATTACACATTTGGTGTTTAAGTAGCGTTTGCGCCTCTGTGCAGTGTTTCAGGCCTTGAGTCCCAGAGGAATTAACGGAATAGACTTTAAGGGTGAGGCCATCACATTCAAGGCCACGACCGCCGGGATCCTGGCGACTTTGTCCCACTGCATCGACCTGATGGTGAAGAGAGAAGACAGCTGGCAGAAGAGACTGGATAAGGTGTGTGACTAGAACTCTGATAATACTTTACTAGATAAAAAAAAAAAAAGATTTCTTAATCCTCATAGACTTTTAAAAATGTATCTGAATAAAAAACAAAGTTAATGTGCAGTTTGATTTTGTCAATGCAGAAAATCTTTCTAACCTCCACTTGTCCGTTCTTTGGATGTTTGTGTGTGTAGGAGATGGAGAAGAGGCGAAGAATCCAGGATGGCTACAAATCCTCCATAAACGAGTTGAAAAAAAAGTCTCACTTCGGAGGTCCCGATTATGAGGTGACGTCTGTCATGTGAAACCTAAACTTCAGCTTGTGTCTGAACTTTTGAGTTAACGTTTCCTTGGTTCTGTGTGATTGACAGGAGGGTCCAAACAGCCTCATCAACGAGGACGAGTTTTTCGACGCTGTTGAAGCTGCTCTCGATAGACAAGACAAAATAGAAGAACAGGTAAGACATACAAATTATTTGAATGATTCATTAAATCTATTGATTATTTCATCCATTAATCGATTGGTCTATAAATGTTGATGTTGAAGCCAAAAGCGATGCCTGTGGAAGGAAATCAGTTCTTAGATTATGACAATTTAAAAGCTGTGAATCTCTTCCTCAAAATAGTTTTGCATGGAAATGATGTTTCTGGATTTTTTGCTTCTGAACTCAACTTATTCAGCATTTTCAAGAGCTCGTTTTCACCTTTTATTTTTGTTATGAACGTTCATAAATTCAGAATCGAGAAATCTAGTTTTAAAAAGAATATTCAAACTATATATATATTTAAGACCAAATTCAATCAAATGGGAAAAAAACATCAGATTAAACACCCACATACCAAGGTTAAGCTTGATTTTATATATATATATATATATATATATATATATATATATATATATATATATATATATATATATATATATATATATATATATATATATATATATATATATATATATATATGAAATTGATCTCTTATAGTTCCCCACAGCTCCCCACATTCAGTATATTCAGAAACAGTTTTCTGCCGATGGACAAATCATCGAGGCTCGACAATGTTGTGTATATACAAGTGTTTTTAAAAAAAAGTTGTTTTTTTTCTGTTTTGATGTTTTGTGCTGTTTGTTTGTGTCCAGTCTCAAACAGAGAAGACCAGGATACAGAGACCCAGTCCAGTTCCTTCTGGAGACGTTTATTCCAGCAGCGGCTCTCACAGATTCTCTGATAAGGTTTGTTCAACTCTTCATTACAACAAACGTCTTTCATCTTCCCATCTCCGTTCCTCCCTGTTCCTTCTCACTTTACACATCTTTTGATTTTCAGATCCCACATCTTTTATCCTTTCATGTAACGTTCCTCTCTTTTTCCCTCCATCATTTTTTTTTTGTCCTTCATCACATAGCATCATAGTCAGTCCTCCCCTGCTCTGATAGTCAGGGCTCCTCCTCAGGAAGTCCACAGATTCAGCGCTGAGGTAACTCCCGCCAGCCCCAGAAAGTCCTGTTTCCTTCCGTCTGTTTTACCTAAGACTAAACACTGTTTGCATCAGCTGATCAGGACACGACAGAAGATCCTTTAACTCACTGCAGCAGCATGAAGCAGCAGCTCCCCTCACATACAAGTGTAAACTATTAACGGCATGTTTATTGTTGAGAGATGATCTGTTTTATAACTGGAATTCATTCTGCTTCCTGATTTAGATTTTAGATTTAATATCCAGACGGTAGTTAGTTTTAACCTTGTTTTTTTTTCTAATTTTCATTATTTTTTAGTTTTAAAAGTTTTAATTTGTGTGACTTTTAAGTAACTTTGTCTTTAAGGAACTCTTGTCACCATCTTTGATGGGTAACCATGGTTACAAGTGTTATTTAGATTTATCATTCACACATACGCTCATGCACAGCAGACTTTTTGCGGTAAATCCAGTTGTTTTTATAACATTGGCTGTTTTTTTTACTGCTCCCCTGCTGTGAATAAATATTTTAGAGTTTCATTCACAGCCTGTGATGATAACATTAAATAAAAAATGTTTATGATAATAACTTATTTATGTATTAGCCCTCAGCAAAGACAAAGAAAAGTTAAAACACAGTAGAGAGGAGACAGACGCATGATGAAAGACATAAAAATATAATGAAAATCATTTTTAAAAAGTGCAAATAAATACAAATAAAAAGAAAAAAACAGTTACAAAAACAATATCTCATAACAGCAAGTGGATAAAAATGTGCAGAAGTGAGTTAACTCACCTTGTGACAGCATGTTGACCTGCATGTTTTTCATCCAGCTGTTTTTTGTGACTTGCAGTCAGATGTTTAGTGTGACTGGATGCATGTTGTTATTTATGTCTAACAACAAAGAAGCAGTAACATTCCTGACATACAAGTGCAACAGGTTGATATAGTCAATGGTCAATTTATTCATTAAGTTTTCGCAAAAGGTTCCTTTTTATTTCATGTAGACTCCTTATTGTGATTAAAATATTTGTATCATAGTTTGTGTTGTCTAAATGAACCCTGGTGTATCAGAGTAGAAAGTTCATGGTTCACAGCTTCTAAACAGAGTTGTTGTTTATGTTCTTTCCTCTGAACACGTTCACTCTGTTCTGCCACACTGACATAATCAATATCGCCTCCTCTCTCTTGTTTCTGTCCCTGCCTGCGTGTTCTAGGTGGAGGAGATGGTGCAGAATCACATGACCTACTCACTGCAAGATGTCGGCGGAGACGCCAACTGGCAGCTGGTTGTAGAAGAAGGAGAGATGAAGGTACGAGGAAGAGGAGGAGCAATCTATATCTTAGAGTGGTTCTGTTGGTTTAATCTAGAAATACTTGAATGGAAAATTAAGCTCATCAGTAAGGTGTGAAATCAATTTAGAAATATCAAGAAAATGTATTCTTGCATACATTTTGAATCTATAATTGGATCAAAATTATGTGTGTGTGTGCAGGTGTACAGGAGAGAGGTGGAAGAAAACGGGATTGTTCTGGACCCTCTGAAGGCCACACACTCAGTGAAAGGTGTGACTGGACACGAGGTCTGCAACTATTTCTGGGACACAACGTACCGCAACGACTGGGAGAGTAAGTTCTCCCACTGTGCATCTACTTCAGCTGTTTGTTACGACGAAGTCGCCTCTGTAGTAAAACTCGTGTTCTCACTTCTTTCAGCCACCATCGAAAACTTCAATGTTGTGGAGACGTTGTCGAACAACGCTGTGATCACATACCAAACACACAAGGTGAGAGCTCCACAAGCTACAGCTACTGTCTGTGCTCCCAGAGAGAATGATGCCCTGCTGTTAACCAGCTGTTATGTGATATATATGTGTGTGTGTGTGTGTTGCAGCGGGTGTGGCCTGCGTCTCAGAGGGACGTGCTGTACCTGTCGGCCATGAGAAAGATCCTCGCCAACAACGAGAATGACCCCGACACCTGGCTGGTCTGCAACTTCTCTGTGGATCACGAGGATGCACAGGTGAGTCATCAGGTCCTCTCACCTCTCTGTTTCTTTTTAATTTTCATTTTTACTTTGATTCTTTTTTTTTATTCTTATTTTGTACTTGTTTTTTATTTATTTTAGGTTTGATATGAATATAACTGCTGCTGTTGCTGCTTTTCCTAACTCTGTCCTGTCGTCACACAGCCAACCAACAAGTGCGTCCGAGCCAAAATCAACATCGCCATGATCTGTCAGACACTGGTCAGCCCACCAGAGGGAGACAAAGAGATCAGCAGAGACAACATCCTGTGTAAAATCACATACGTCGCCAACGGTGCGTGTTTCAGTATCAGTTCATGTGCTGATTGAGGTTAAACTGATATGAAAAACACAAAAATTTTAAGAAGAATAAAATATGTTCTAAAAAAATGAAGACAAAATCTGATTCCAGGATATGAATTAGATGGTTAAAAATGAAAAATCTTTTGATAACTTTGGTCAAACAAATAAATAAGTCTCTGTTTGGTAAGAGCCTGAAATTGGATTTTTATCTTTATCTAAAAAATCCCCCAAAAAGTTTTATATTTTGTGCTATAAACACTAAAATAACTTTTAAGCATTTTGATCACTCCGTTTTCTACTGATCTGAGTGCAGGTCATGTTGATTGATTATTGTTATATAGCTGGGAAGTTCTAACAAATTGTGACATAAACTGCAATAATTTAATGTTTTTCATAAATGGTTGTAGACTTTATTGTCCCCCACTGGTTCTCTGTCATTCTCTGACTGATCTGATCATAAAACGGCTTTTAAATCGTATCCAACATAGTCATAAAAACGTCTTAAATTTGATTTGGATAACGCTGCAGAAACCCTGTTTATGCCAAACCCCATATTCATGTTTGAGGGCATATTGTTCCTGTGTGGAGGAGCTGTTCCTGATGTGAATAAATGAAGTAAAGTTTGCTGTTTGTGTGCAGTGAATCCTGGCGGCTGGGCTCCTGCCTCTGTGCTCAGAGCCGTGGCCAAGAGGGAATATCCCAAGTTCCTCAAACGCTTCACCTCCTACGTCCAGGAGAAAACTGCTGGCAAACCCATTTTATTCTGAGGCTCACAGGTAAACACTCGGTTAATAAGTCTCTGTTCATTCTACTCTTCTGTCATCTCTGAATCTTTCAAAATAACAGCATCTTCATCTTTTTCTGTAGCACGCAAGAACTGAACAGAATTGCACAAGAAGCTGTGAGGATCCCGACCGCTGGTCCACGTCCTCAAAGTGATTTTTTTTTTTTTTTTTTTTAAGCTACAAGTTAGTTGCAGCAGGGGAGGGAGGAGCATGATGGAGCCATGAGAAGCTGCATTCAGAGTATTATAGTAGAGTATTAGGGTAGAAACCTAAATCAGAGTCTTTATATTTGTCCCCTGGATGAATGTGCTCAGCAGTGGGCCGACGTGTCGCTTCCTGGCTTCCAGCCGCTCGTAACGCTGCAGTCGCTGCCACCTGTCATCATTCTTACAGCGGTTGTGTCTTTTCTGGCAGATATATTAATATATAGATGTACGTATGTTCCATAAGAGGTTTGTAAAGAAAAAAATTAGCAAAAAAACTCTTCGCTAACAGACTGAACTATTTTCTTCTGGCCATTTCTAGTTCTTATTATGTGTTGATTTTTGCTAGTAAAAATGAAAGTTCTTATCTTATTTGTATAAAGTCCAGAGGGCGTCACGGAGCCGTGACCCCGATGATATAAGACTTGACCGCTTTGACTCGTCGCTCTCATGACAACACCTGTTGGTGCCGACGGTGGGACGAGTCCGATATTTAATGTAGAGAAAGAGGTTTTGTGTACATTATTTTTGCTTGGCTTTATAATGGTGTCATTGTTTTGTCTCAGCACACGTTTTCAATGTTTAATGAATTGTAAATAGTGTCACTAACATTTCTGAAGTTCTGAGTCGAGCCCAAATGCCTTAGTGTTAGTTTCAGAGCAGAGGGGATAAAGGGTTAATGCACCTATTAAATCTATAGAGAAGTGCCTCATGGCTTCCCTTACGGTCTCCTGTCCTTTTGGAGTCGATTTACAACGCATCTTACAAAATCATATCTCACCTCTGTATTTGGTTTTCCCCATATCAGACTGGCAGGATATTTTACCAGTATTAATCATCAGATTGATTTCATACAGAAGAGTATTAGGGTTACTAAAAAAAAAAAAAAAGGACTTTTTTTTTTTTTTCCCCCAGTGGCCCTATTACCCTTATGAGTATTATAGCCTCTGAAAAAGATTAAGGTAATTTTTTTTATATTCTTTCTAGAAAAGTCAGAACTTTCCTTGAAAAAACGAATAATGGAACAAATTTTTAAAATTTTGGAACAAACACTCTTACCAAAGTATTATGCCCACTAAAAGTAGCCCTTAATATTTTTTGGAACATTTTATTTTCTAGAACAAAAGCTTTTGTTTACCCCTCGATTTTTTTCTAGAGTCTCAGAATTGTTTTGTTTATCTTAATCCTGACTTTTTTTCTCACAATTTTGACTTTCTTGCTAGAATTAATTTTAAAAAATTACCTATTAAATTTTTTTAAGTCTCCCTAATACTCTAATTTCAGTATCAGCGTTGCCACTTGATCTTCCCGCCAGTCTTCTTTACATGCGTACTGACAGTTACTCTATTTAAACTCTTCTGTTAATAATGGTCTCATCAGGTCTATTTAGTCTTAAAAAAATGTTGCTGATACATTTTACTGAGCTACAAAGACCAGAGTTTAATAAGGATCTACTCTGCTTTAGTGATTCAGGTGCTTGTTTTTGTTTCTTTTTTATAGGAACAGTTTACCTATATTAGACGTTTTTAGTAAGACTGTAACTCTGGCCTTTGCAGTTGATGCAGACTAAAAAGACGGTTCAGCTTAAGTTTTTACCTTAAACACTTTTTGCAGAATATACTCATTTGAGTCAAACTCGAGCAGGGGTCACCACTCCTTCTCTTCATGTTTCAGGAATCTCCTCACTCGAAAAACACACTTGATCCTAATTATTAAAGCAAGCAGCTGAAGCTTAATAACGTGTTTATAATTAGAATCAGGTGTGTTAGTGGCTAAATTCCTAGAGCATCAGCACCTCTGTCTGGCTCTTAGTTCAGTTTCCACCTATGGAAGCACAAAACAATGTTCAGTGATTATGGGTTTGTAGTTATGTCATCAGGCGTCACCCTGAAAGACGATATTAGAGCTTGTATCTCCAGTAAATGACGATGGTGAGAGATGAAGGTGAAGCCCGATGATGCTCAGCGTCTCAGCCGAGTGGAGCGACACCCGCTCCTTCAACCAACGTGGATATTTCTAAAACAAGCTGTTCAAACTGAATGTAATTAGAAAGACATTTTGTAAATTATTTGTTCGGGATCAACTTATAAATGTACTGTGACAAGGTAGCGACTCTCCTGCCCTGTTTTAAAAGTGAAATAAATAAGTTCATCCTCTACTTTCCTCTGTTTGGAGTCTTCTCTTCACACTACAAAAAGCTGACACATTGTTAAAAGGGAACAAACATTGTTTTAATTTGTTTTTAAATAATAATACAATCACTTGATGATAAATACTTTAAAAATTAATTATTCTAGAACATGCTCAGCTTTTTGAGAGACATGTAAAGGCTTCTCGACCCTGTAGTATCTCCAACTCAGGGCTGAACAATCCTGATCTGCATGTTTCAAAAATCTCTACACTCTCCCTGATTCTAATTATCAACTCGTTATCAAGCTTGAAGCTTGATAAGTTAATTAAAATCAGGTGTGTTTGAGTGTGAAGATTCCTAAAACATGCAGGGCTGCAGCTCTTCAGGAGCAGGACTAACCAGCACTGCTCTAATCCATCTTCCATCTGTACATGCATTATGATAGTGCATGATAAAAGCTCATTCAAGGTCCAGTGCGTAAGATTTAGCAGCATTTAACAGAAATGGTAAAACAATAACGAGGAAGTTTCCACTCCATAAATCAAACAATCACTGTAGTTTCTCCTAGATGCTGCCAGAAACTACACACTGCACCTTTAAGTTAGATTATATGGCTTTGATTTTCCTGTCGGTCATGACACAAAGAATTATCCTGCCTGTACGTACTTGTCTAGTTTGTTATTCTGAGTCAGAACAAATCATTGTGACGAAGAAGTTGTGCGAGAATTTCGACTGGTATCTAACAGTGTACATTCAGGCAGGAAATTGGCATTTTAAACTTTAAAACAAACGTCACCTGTTACAGTAACAGCTCAATCAAGCGTTTTGGCAAGTTCGAAAAACTGATTTCCCACTTCATGCATTTTCGGAAGGGAAAACTGCACAATAACAGAAATGGGTGTTTCTCAGTGCACGTTAGAAAAAGAGCTTTTTGCTTCGTAGGCACAGAATGACGTGTTAGTGCAGCAGCCAGGTGGATTCAACCAACCCAAACATCAGTGCGTCACAGTCGTGGCCTTTCTCAAAAAGTCAACTTGTGACATTAGTGCAACAGATGCAGACAAATGGCACAAAAAAATGACAACAGTAACCGATCAGCTCAAAAGAAAATGTCTTTCTGCAAACAGGAGACATTTAAGCAAACTCCCACTTGGTCAAAGCCTTGAGTCGGCTTTTCATCAGTCTTTTTAGTGTTTGGAGTTCCTCGACCCGTAGCACTTCTCTTCATTAATCTGCATCTGGTCCTTCATGCCGCAGACTCCCAGGATGCAGCAGCAAAAAGTCTACGTCACGCAGCTTTCTGACGAAGGTGTTTGTTGTAAATTTGTTTTAGATCTAGAAGAGAAATGAGGAGGAGAGCAGCACTCAGTGGGGAGAACTACAACATTTACAGGAGATAAGAGGCGGAGCCAGGAATGTATCTGACCTGTTGTGGGTCATGTGACTCTTGACAAGGTGTCCGGCGGCGAGCGCAGCCATGAGGGAGAGTTCTCCGGCCAGGACGGTGGCACAAACCACCCGGGCAAACTGGCGGGCATTTTCCCCGGGCTGCTGGGGGCTGGTGCCCTGGACTCCCAGCATCTACACACACACACACACACATAAAAAGATCATATTAACAGGAACGTCTGAGAACTGAAAAACCAGAGACAGATCGTGTTCCTGTGTGTGTTTTTCTGGTTATGAACAAACAGTTCACTCAAATATTCTCTCAGGCTGTAATCTGAAAACTCACCACTAGATGTCACCAGAAACTACAGAAGTCGTTTTCCTGTTTCAGTCTTTAAAAAAAAATATACCTTGCTTTTGTGTTTTTCTTCTCCAAATATCTTATTTTTATGATTTTTTTATCCTCATAATAAAGTCTGATTGAAATTCACTCTGTGAAGCACTTTGTTAGTTTTAAATATTCTCTACAGGTGCATCTCAAGAAATGACAAGAAATAAAGGCGTCAAATATTTCACTCCATGTTTAATAAATTTATACTTTTATAGTTTGACAAAAGGTATTGAACATTTTGATTATTGAAGATGCACTTGTATTATTGATTTGACCTTTCTTAATGCAGTCTCATTTTTAAAAACACAAGTCACCATGAAAGAAACGTTATTAAGAGTTTTAAACTGAATGTGTGTATATACATATATGAAGGTAGAGATGAGTGTACCTGTAGACAGGCCTGCTGCGGCGGCAGGTTGGTTCCTCCTCCCACTGTCCCCAGCTCTATAGACGGCATGGTGCAGCTGATGTACAGATCCTCCCCATCAGGACCTGCAGGCTCCATCTGAGTGATGCAGTTGGAGCTGCCTATCGTCTGAGCAGGATCCTGAAATTTATGAGCAATAGATATTCACCATTTTGTTCTATTGTCGCAGTCTCCAACTCTCTTTGAATGATATTAAAAAAAACGTAGACGTAATGAGAGGAGTTACCTGTCCACAGGCGATGTAGATGGCTGCTACGATGTTGGCAGCGTGGGCATTGAAGCCGCCGATGCTGCCCGCCATGGCCGAGCCCACCAGGTTCTTATTGATGTTCACATCCACCAGAGCAGCTGTGTTACTCTTCAGCACCTACAGACAACATGTTTAGTTGTATTTCTTGTAGTTGTAACTCACCTCGTATATCATCAATTCACCACTTTCTCTGTTTTAGAATCATAACCCTGTTACTAAAACTAGTGTATAGTTTATTTCTCACCTCTCTGATGACCTTTGCAGGGACGGTGGCTTCACACACAGCAGATTTTCCGCGGCCCAGGATCCAGTTGATGGCTGCAGATTTCTTGTCAGTGCAGTAGTTTCCACTCACAGACAGAATCTCCAGGTCTGGGTATTGCTGCTTGAGCCTGAGCAGAACCTGCTCGCTGCCCTGTAAACACACACGTTAGCGTTGTACAATATCACGTGACTCTCCTATCTCCTGCATATTGTACAATGCAAAAAAATATATCTTAACAAGTCAAAATATTAATATGGTAAAAAAATTGCCCTTATTTCAAGTTTTAATCTTGTTTTAAAACAAATATTAAATTGTTTGAATTCTTATAATAATGTATGTCTTTTATATAATATTTTGACTTTATCTTATCAGTTTGTACTTTAATCTCACATTTCATAAAAATAAATTAAATTGACTAAAAGCAAGAAAAACTGTGGTGTGTTATACTGTGACTTGTAAATATATATATATATATACACAAACATATTTATCCAATTGCCAATGGAATAAGGTAAGTCAAGATTCTCAATTCTTAATACTCAATTCTATTGGATATTGAGGTGAGTGAACCAACATGGTGGTACCTTTGAGAGCATGTTCATGCCCATGGCGTCTCCAGTCTGAGACTGGAAGCGGATGTACAGGTTCCTCCCGGCTAAAGCCACCAACAGCTTCTCGAGACGAGCAAACCTAGAAAATCCAAACGTTCATGTATGATCAAACCGGCCTGTACTGACAAGAACATTTCATGCCATGACAACAGGAAATATGTTCAGTTGTGTTTTTTTTTTTTTTTAATCCAGTCACAGTGTTGTACCGACCTGCTGGTCTGGTCGAAGACCTCTTTGATGGTGGTGAAACCGTCAGAGGTCTCCAGCCAGACTTTGACCTCTGCAGCCCGGCACGCTGAGGGCAGCCTCACCACAGGACCCCGGGTCATAGTGTCCGCCAGGATCCTGCTGCGGCAGCCACCGCTCAACTGGAAGGAAGGAAACAGGTGAGCAGGAAAAACTGTCACAGATATTCTGCCTTCAGGGCTCAAAACAGTGTCAACATGTTTATAAATGTGTTATTAATAATTGTGTATTATTAGAAGAGGTGAAAAAGGGATTTGGGGAAATAGAATTAAGATGTGATGACAAAGCAGATATTTTGTTGTAGAGACAAAAAAACGGTCAAGTTTCATTTGACTGGATATTTGTTCTTGTATTTACAAAACACAAATGATAATCTGCTTAAAAATAATAGAAAATGTATGAGTTTGTTCTCAAAAAACTACCACTTTATAAATTCAATGAATCTCTGAGGTTTTACAGCTACTTTTCAAGATTAAATCCTAAATTGGCTATTTTTTCCTTTTATATTATACATGCTTCAGATTCAACTTAATTGATCCCACACAGTGTAAAGTTGCATGTTAACACAGCTCAAGAGTTCATCTTTTTTTGCCAAAAAATTGAAATCTCATTCCTTCATATTGGCCACTTACAGAAAGTGCCCTGCATCCCCTGTTGGTGCTGGCGACCAGGCAGCCCTCTGTGGTCGCCATGGGAACGTGAAACTGCTTCTCATCCAGCAGAAGAGGTCCAGCCACTCCGACCGGCACCGGCATGTAGCCAATCACGTTCTCACAGCAAGTTCCCATCACCTGAGGGACGACAGCATGAAGTCATGTGATGAGAACAAAAACACACAACCTGAGTAAATGGAAGGTAGTTATCATTTATAAAGTACAGAATTTTATATGGATAAATACTAAAAGAAAATGAAATGTGTTTTGTGATTTTTGTGATCAAAATGCTTGATTTTGTGGCAACACAAATTGATTTTATTTTTAGGTTTTTATTTGATTTGCAAGCAAGTTTGCTCATGTAAAATATCAGCAAACTTGTGATTTGCAGCTATTTTTAAATGAGAGAGGTTTGCTTTGCATTTGTTTCCTGTGTCTCTGAGGATCAAAGATCGAGCACAGTAAAATCAAGCTTGTATCTCTAGTCTGTCACTTCCTGTTTTTGAGGTTCCTGCACCAACAGAAGAAGGAATCTACAATATCTTCAGTTACATATAGTAACATACAACATTTTTAAAATCAATGCATTTTAACTTTTTGCAGAGAAATTGTGAGAATTTTGAAAAGTTGCAAGCTTCTGCAAATACTACAGAATGCCAAAACAGTGATTTCCTGCAGGACATGAGCCAGTCACCAGATGTGAACGCGTCAGCACCTTGGTGTAGTCGTAGTGTTTGTAAGGCAGACACGTCAAGGCCGAGGCAACAGGAAGCTTGGATGATAATATTTCCCTCCTGATGGCCACGCCCCTCTCTGGATCCTCCAGCACAGCTTCCAGCTTGTAGTTCAGGATGTTCCGCGAGGCGACGAGGTTCATCACCTCGGCGTCGCTAAGGAAACAGGCGCCTCTCTGGGAAAACGTCAGGAGCAAACCCAGTGATCTGTTAAACCCTCCGAACCGTCACAAAAGGCATCTTGTGCTCTGCAGATGTTATCAGCTCCTGTCATTTACCTGAGGATCCGAGAGGATGGCGACACATTCCTCCAGCTGCCGCGGCTCCGGATTAGAACCACTCAAAGGAACAGAAGGAGCCAGAGAATCCTCGAAACCTGACACGCAGGGGCTGTTCTCTGCCGACGCTGCAGGTCCAGTCTCTTCTGTCGGGGAGGGGGAAGGAGGAGGGGGAAAAAGGTCGGGTTAAACCGAAAGAAAGCAGACATTATTACAGACGGCAGGACGGATTTAACTCTCACCCTTCTCACTGACTGCTGCGTCAGGGGCGGTTGCCGGGGAAGAGGAAGAGGAGGAAGGGGTGGTTGCCGGGGAGGAGGGAGGATCGGTTGCCGGGGAGGATGCAGCGTCAGTTGCCATGGTGCTGTTGAGGTTCCTCTGAGGTTTGGTGGCTGGGAATTCTCTCCTGCAGCAGTTGTCAGTGGCTCCAGGCTTGGGGGCGGGAGGGGAGCTGATAATGGGACTCTTGAGGGACAACGAGGACTCGGCCTCCGTCTGCTCAAAGAAGATGTACTTCACCGCCAGGAGCAGGGCCAGACCCAGAGTTACCACCTGCTCCAGGTACAAACTGGAAACACAGGGACTCATCAGCGGGTTGTGAGCAGGAAAAACAGGATTCACAGGATAAACCAGCATCCTGGTTTGATTTTTACCTGGAAACCTGCAGAGGCCACATGGAGCCATCAGAGTCCAGTCTCTGTTCTATGCGTCCCTCCACTGTGCGGTTGTGACCCGATCGCTCGGCTGCTAGTCGAGTGTGAGCGTGAACCAAGACCAGGCCCAGAGACTGAGGGAAAACACCACACCACATCTTTAACTCCAACCGCAACAAGGCCCAAGGCCCTCTGTTTTTCTGAGTGTTTGATGCATGTGACAATTTTTATATAGCATAGAACTTATCTAGACAACAAAAGAACAAAAAATTAAAACAGGGAAACTTCTAACCATTGTTCAATAAGGGGCTTTTCAATGAGAGGAAGCAGTGTCCTAATAAGTTCTTATACCCAGCAGCTGCTCATTTTTGACATGCAACAAACAATAACAGAGGAAGTTGCTTGTTTTCTTTTACTTCTGCTTCAAAACTCTCATCCTAAACCTGCTGGCTTTATATATGACTATATGAAACCTGGAAGTGGAGGTTTTATAGTATCTAGTTCAACTTCATTGAAATCAGATAATCCATTTACAAAAAGAACAACTAGATTCTGAATCCAAATCTAGTGCTCACCATGATGATTTTAACCCTCTGGGTCACAGGGTTTGGTTGGTTGTCCTCTTCTTCAGCCAACACTCGCGCAAAGTGGCTCAGCTGCCAGATGGGACGACCTTCACGACTTTCCCTGGACAGCTGCCACACACAAACACACACAGAAGATCATTAAGATGGAAAAAGTCTCTTCCACCTCCTGTAAGACCATAATGAGCCTCCTGAACATCCCTCACATCGTTGCTGTTCTTACCTCCAGGACCAGCGAGACACACGCAGGGAAGAAGGTCATGAAAACAAAATAATTGGCGAGTACAGACAAGCAGCCGAAACAACACATGAGCTCTAATTGAGGCACACCTGGAAAACAAGAGAGAAGAGGACTGTTGTTACACAGTTCATCACCATTGTCACAACCACTAAATATAACAATAATCACTTCATTAGTTAATCAGCAGAGGATTTTTTATATAAGTTTATATATATATAAAACATACAGTATAAAACTAAACTGAGCCCTGCTCAATATAACAAAAATGCTAATAAGACTTTGAACAATTAATCGATTAGTTGCTAACGATTACATTAATTGCCAAATATTTTGAGAACTGATTCATGATTTTAATTTATTTATTTATTAATTTAATAGTGAACTAATGATCTTTGGGTTGTGTAATGTTGGTCTGGACAAAAAAAAACATTTTTTTTTTTTTATCAATCAATGGATGAATCCACTATCAAAATAGTTGGGAGTTTCGGCTCTAATATTAAGTAATCACAAATAATTTTCTTTGAAAAGAAGGTTGAATTATTTAAACGAATTCATAAAACAAGGCCCATATGTAATCTCCAGTGGTCGCAGGTAAATACCTACACACCACCGATGATTTTATTTTTCATCATTTAGAGAGGGCTGTAATGTGTAATTGTATTGTTATATTTAAGATTAATATACCTGTTCTTTTCACAATTTATTGATTAAGCATTTGTTTAATAAAACACCATAAAATGGTAAAAAAAAAAAAAAAAAAAAACACCTGTAACAAGGCACCACCCTAAAATGTTGAATGAACACAAATATGAAATGTAGAGTAACAGGAACAAGTCTTTACCTGACATGGTGCCAATTCCAATGACCAGACACTCAACCAGTGCATCCAGGGTGAAGGTGGGACCCAGGATGGCCATTCCCTGGGAGATATTCTCCCTCACCTCCTCCTGTACACAACAAGGTCAGTGACACTTCAACTACACTCTCCGTATGAACAACAGAACAAGTTTGCACATGTGTAAAAAACGAAGCATGTGAGATTACCTGAGAGTTTGAGCTCAAGGCAAATTTGGCCAATGCACAAGCTTTAGACAGGTTGATGAGCAGGAGGAAGAATGGCAGAGCTTCACTGTGGGCAAAAGAGTCGATTGACAATCAGGAAAATGCATTTTTTAAAGCCAAACAGCCTTCGCCAAGAATCTCGGAAGGAATAAAAATTGCAACATCCCACAACTCAAAGATATTAGTTTTGCGATCATAAAAAACAGAACATTTTCAACAGAGAATTTGGAAACTTTTTTTTGAACGATAATTAACAAAATATTTCTAGAAAAGCACTAGTCTCAATCTTCCCAACAGACATTATAGTGAACTAGTGATTTATCAGTATCTTTAGCAGTATTTTATCATCTGCATAACCTATAATATAGGTATATATGTGCAGTTAATATGGAAAACGTACTTGAGGCCTGTCAGCTCTTTCCCAAAGAAATGGACGACCACCGTGCTGAAAACAAAGCTGGAGAACACGGTGAATAATCCTGCGATACCTGCAGAAGAGACAAAAAAACATGATGGAGACGATTTAAACATTAACTGGGTGTTGTCTTATTAAGCTGGGTGATATATGATATTTGTGCTCCTCTACCGTTTCAGTTCCACTAACCCAGTATATATATGGATCCCAGTTGTCGAAGATTCTTGAACTGGAAATAGATGTATACGATGGCAATGCAGCGTGCGACTGTTAAGATCTTGATGTCGCTGCTCTGGATTTTCTACAAAGAAACAGGACACAAATGTTCTTGTTAAATATCACCCAATAATGTTATCAAAGCTTTTCTGTTTATTTTCTTCATGTCCTGTGTTAATGAAGTCAAGATCTTTGGGTTTGTGTGATGGATATTGCAGAAAATTTGGAAATTTTCTTCTTAAAAATGACTCGAATCGATTATAGCAATCAATTAATCGTTGCATTTGTCTAGTCAACTCACAACTCAAGCGTTAATTCTCTCTGAATCACCCATACACCTCTCCTCTCTCAACCACACACACCTCTTCTGCTTTGGGGCAGTCGTTCCAGCTGCACATCTGGCTGCTGGCTGGCCGGCTGTTCATGGACATGAGGCAGACGGTGGCAGCGAGGGTCCCAATGATCACCTCCCATGGGTGGGAGGCCACCAGCAGGCCATGCAGCCGGAAGAGTCGTGCCAACATGGTCTCAGACTCACGACTTTTGCTGTATTAAAAAAAAAAAAAAGACATCAACCAGTGTGAACTTTACTATATACACAAAATTACCACTGCGCGCTGTGCAAATGAATATAAACTTTCTTCCAAAGGGAAATTTGTCATAGGCGCCATCATAGTGCACAGCTGCATCATTAAATATCAGTCGATCATACAGATGCCAAGTATGGGATATAAGAACTAACACTATATATAATCTCTACAGGATCTCAAAGTATTGCACAATGATGCAAAAGATGTGTGTTGCGCCCTTCGCAGTGATATAACACAAGCAGTTCAATAAAAGATAAGACAATGCACATAAAAAGGGAGGAAATATAAAAAGGTATCGTAGGTGTAGCTCAGTTATACTTCACAGTAAACATTAACATAATCACACAACAAGCCGAATATGAAGCCGGTTAATCAATGTAAGCCGGTTAATCAATGTTCAGCATCATACGATATACACAGTTCGATTATTTAAGGTTTTGTATTTATCTCGTGGCTTATATTGTTTATTACTTTTGCTATAGTTTTTGTATGTTGTTTATATTGATTGTATGTTTATGGTGTTTTATAGTTGTGTTCTTCTGAATCACTGTGAAATGTATTTGTTTGAAAGGAACCGTACTAAATGTGCATGTATAAATATGCACCTATTATTATTATTATTGTTATCTAAAAAGCTTATTGTATATTATTAGGTAAAATCGGCCAGATAAACATAGTGGAGAGGAGTATAACGTAACATCAAATGGAAATGCTCCAGTCAAGTATCAGTACCTCAAAAATGTACTAACATGACGTCGCAGTACTTGATGATGTCACACGTGCATGTTTCACTATTTTGTCATTTTCTGGACCAAACAATGAATAACAATGACATTAATCACCGGCTATTTATTATTATTTAGCATTAATACATTTAAAAAGTAAACCCGTGTGCTGTCACAGTTGTTATTGGTTAGCATTAGCCACATTAGCCGGCACACCCGGACTAACTTTACACAGCCCGTCACCAAGGTCACATTGTCTCAGCCTCACAGAAGCTTTGAAGTTAAAACAGCTTTACGGTTACAGACAAATTAATAAAATAAGTTCACGTACCTTCACAGAGGTCCGTTTAACCGTGGTCAGAGAGACGAATCCATCGTGATAACGTCCTAGCTACTTGTACATTAAAACTGATGAAACGAATCCAAGATGGCGATCCCGGAAATGAATTGGCGTAACGCAGAGGAACGTCATACGGCGTGACGTTGCACCTAGGGGCGTGGTGAGAAAGCAGAACATGTCTGTGTGTGTATGTCATGGATGTATTATATTATACATCCATGGTGTATGTACACTGGGTAAAGAAAGTATTCAGACCCCCTAAAATGTTTCACTCTTTATTAAATTGCAGCTATTTGCTAAAATAATTTAATTTCCTTTTTTTTCTACATTAATGTACACACAGTGCACCATATTGACAGAAAAACATGAAATTGTTGAAACTTTTGCAGCGTTGGTGAACAGTCATTTTCAGGTCTTTTCTGAGATGCCTAATTGGGTTTAAGTCAGGGCTCTGGCTGGGCTTCAGGAACAGTTAGGGAGTTGTTCTGAAGCCACTCCGTTATTTTAGTTGTGGGTCATTGTCTTGTTGGAAGGTGAACCTTCGCCCCAGTCTGAGGTCCAGGTAATCCCTGTAGTTGGCCGCATTCATCTTTCCTTCGATCGCAACCAGTTGTCCTATCCCTGCAGCTGAACAACACACCCACAGCCTGATGCTGCCACCACCATGCTGCACTGTTGGGACTGGATTGGACAGATGATGAGCAGCGATGAGGTCTTCTCCACACATATCGCTTAGAATTAAGGCTGAAAGTTCCATCTTGGTCTCATCAGAACAGAGATTAGTATTTCTCTCCATCTTGGAGTCATTCAGGTGTTTTTTTTAGCAAATGCCATGCAGGCTTTGATGTGTCTTGCTTACATCAGGCAACTTTCTATTCTACAATAATGCCCAACTGGTGGAGGGCTGCAGTAATGGTTGACTTTCTAGAACTTTCTTCCATCTGATCTTTGGGTTCTTCTTTACCTCTCTCACCAAGGCTCATCTCCCCCAATTGCTCAGTTTATATATATATATATATATATATATATATATATATATATATATATCCCTAAGACCTGAACTTGCATTGTATGCATGCAGGGAGTACACATATTTAGACGCCAGGTCCTGGGAATGAAATATTTTGATTTTGTAGGAACATACTTATACATTATTGTTTTGTTTATTTATTTATTTTTTATTGTTTTCTTTCTTTTTGTTTAATAATTGTGTTAGCAGAAGTCAAGTGTCATTTTCATATTTCAGACTCATGCAAATCACACCATTTTTTATGTCTATTTTTGATCCTATCGGCATGAGGAAGTCTAACATGCCTTATACATGGACGATAGTGCTGAGATGATGAGATAATGAACTGGGTCTGCAGTGGAGTCTGTCACATTTTTTTTTTACTTTTCTCAACTCCAAATCAGAGTTTGGATTTATAATATACCACGCACATCAATTATTGATCAGTTCCTTCATCCACAGTGTTTAAAATGACTTTAACTGAACTGACATCAAATAATGGGTGGAGCAGTGGGTAGCACTGTTTTCTCACAGCAAGAAGGTCACACTTTGAGGCCTTTTCTCACTGTGTCTGTATGTGAAATGCAGAACCACCAGACTCAGAAACTCTTCCTTCCCCTTTGCCATCTGACAGGAGTCTGCAATACTGAACATCATTTTTAAATATCTGTACATAATATGCCTACTTATAGTTTACATTTATATTCTATGTTACTTGCGTGTTATTTTATTCTATCCTATTCTATCTATGTTAACTTTAATACTTTTACTACTACTTTTTTATTATTATTCTTATTGATACAGCATTCATGTGGACAGCAGGTAAGAATATCATTGTACAGAGAAACTTGTTTCTACACTGTGGACAAACAAACAATGACAATAAACACTTTAAATCTTAAATCTTGAATGGGTTTTCTCTGCATTCTCCAAGTTCCACCCACAATCCACAATCCAAATATTTTAATTGAAGACTGTAAATATCTATGAGTGTGTGAGTGAATGATGTGTGTGCCCCACCTGTCTCTGGTCCAAAGTACACTGGGAGTGGTTCCAGCAGTGAGCAGGTATGGAAAATGGATGGATATCAAATAAGGCTTTTGTAAAACATGTGTTAACGCTGCCACAAGGTGATAAAACAGTGGTGATGATAGAGAGTCATCAGAGACAGAAACAGGCTGAATGACCCTCTCTTTTTCCTAATATAACATTTCTTATCTCTAATGTTTTTCTGACTGTCAGGGTCATTACCTCATATCACAGACATAATGTTTCATGCTGAAAATACATAGATGTACAGTATATATCAGTATCTCTAAAAGTGTCTATGTTTTTTGCTTTTTTTAAAAATGATTTCAATTTCAATTCAATTCAGTTTTATTTGTATAGCCCCAAATCACAAATCAAAGATTCACCTCAATGGGCTTTACAGTTTGTACAACACAACATCCCCTCTCCCTAGACCCTCACATCCTACAAGAAAAAACTCCAGAAAAAAAAAAAACTTTAATGGGGAGAAAAAAAATGGAAGAAACTTCAGGAAGAGTAACAGAGGAGGGATCCCTCTTCCAGGAAGGACAAGTGTGTAATAGTACATTCAAACAGGAAAAAGTGAGTATGACATTAAATAGATAACAGGAATATAGTGAATTGTGGTGTATGTGGAGGATCATGTATGCCTTCACATGTACAATGCATGATGAGGAAAAAGACACAAAAAAGAAAATTAGGAGATAAATAAATAAACACAAATAAACATCTCCCTGAAATTACTTTTTGGAACTTGGGATGTCTACATTTTTATGAATGTTAATGAACAGCCTGAGTAGTAATATTATTATTATTAGTAGTAGTAGTAGTAGCAGCTGAATTTAGGACTCTGAAGCCACTAGATGTCTCCTCTGAGTCTTCACCTTCTTATCTTGTCTTTTTTTTTTCTTAATCACAAAGCGTGACCTTGATAAGGTCAAACTCTTTTGTGTTTCCTGTCTTCTGGCTGACTGTATATCTCGCATACATCTGACTGTTGTGTCTGTACTTCACAGTTGATCTGAAGCAATGGATTTGTAGACATCACTTCAGACATGCGGTGAATCAATTCAAATGTCAAACATTAAAAATAATAATAAATTTGCCTTTTAATATTTCTGGTGGTCGAAGATTATTCTTAAAAATGCTAAAGAATTGGAAAAAAATGAGAATACACATCCAAATGTTGCTTTTTTTTCATATGCATAAAAGGACGTAAATGCACACAGTATACTCGTACTCAGAATATGTTATTTCCTTTCTGTCACAGACAGACTTGTTGTGGAAAAAAAAGAAGTTCAGCCTTGGTCGGTGCATGAATAAAGTGATGAGTCCAGAAGTGCCCTTTTCTCTTTATTATAACGTCATGTGGACAAGTTGTGGCATGCTGCACGAGTGGAAGTGCAATGCAATGATCAGATGGAGAAAACAGCTTTTTATGCTCTAACTGTCACATACACACACATAGAAAGTTGGTCAACTTCCTGGCTGTTTACAAGACTGTTTTCAGAGACCCCTGAAAGAAAATAGTCCTGCTGAGTCAGCCCTAACTTAACTATTTGAACATCCTGAGAGTTTTGGTGGTCATGCTTAGACAATAAGTGAAAATGTTCTTTCCTGTCCAGTTTCTGGTGTGAAAGATAAGGAAACTGTCAGTCACAGAATCTGGCCTAGTCTTGCTCATCATGGTCATCATGTTACTAAGGCACAGCATTCATCAATATAAAACAATAGGAATATATGTATTCTTCAATACAGAAACAAGTTTTGATTAATAAAGCTTCAGATAATTAATTTTCCATTACAGCCTGAAAAAATAAATTCAAAGACACATTCATTCTTCCCAGCAGTAACATGTATTTCACTCTCTTCTTCAATGTGCTGCAGTATATTTTGTACATTTCATAAAATGCAGCTTATTTTCTATTTTAGCAGCATAATATGAACAAAATGCACAGTGTACCTGTCATTTTCAGGGTTCAATGTGATATAGAGCCTCTATAGTCAAGCAGCTGCACATGTGATCTGATCCACCTTCGTGTTGCCAGCAGGTCCATCGACCTATGGGCTAAAATTAAAGGTGACCTGCTGTTTGAAAGCGAGCGTCTGTGGACATTTTTAAAAAGCTTCTAAAAGAGCATTTGTTTAGTGACTGTCTAGACGTTTTGTGGCTGTGGCTCTTTGTGTTTTATATCCTGTCATCTGTGATTTGTCGTTATTTTATTGCCCGCTCTTTTATGTATTCAGAACCTGTAAAGCACTTTGTGACTGTTCTGTGAAAAGGTGCTGTGGATATAAAGTTTACTTACTTACAAAATGAAAAACTATGAATCTAAAGTTTCTTCAGTTTGCCAAAACAATTGAGACTCTTCTCGTCTTCCCAGAGGCAGCAGAACCTGTGTGAAATTGTCGTGAGTTCTATGAGAACAGCTTAAATATTTCACCGCCCATTGACATCATTGCTGGTATTTAGTCTACAAATAGGATACTGAACGGATGTATTACATAGGTAACTAAACAGGTTTTCTTCAAACTGAGGTGATTGTTGCCTAGAAAAAATACAAGCAGGAATGTTGCTATGCTGCAGAGGGTTTGGTGTGGTCCGTGTCTCTGAAACTCTTCTGAGTGAATTCAGGTGACTTCAGCCACGAGGTTTTAATTCATCCTCTTTAATCAGCGCCACTCCTGCTGCTGGGGTCATCGGCTCATTGGATCTTTTATTTATTTATTTATTTATTTATTATTTTTTGGTCACACTGATAATTCTTCTCAGCCTACCGAGACTGTCTGTGACATATAAATAAAACTACAAATTTGTGAAGCTTATCTGTAATTAGTACAATCAGAATTGTTCCCCTCTCTTTCCGGGTTTGAGGGCGCAGCGCAGCGCTCTCCTCCTCCTCCTCCTCCTCCTCTTCTCCTGACACAAGCCGCAGGCTGCGCGATATACTTATTCTTCTCTACTTAATATACTCAATGTATCAAATGAAATATCACAACACGATCAACGGAAAGATTTGTCAATAGATGAAGGAGTTGTGCGTAAAATGGCACGAAGGCTACAGTTCCACTCTCATTCCTCCTGACATCGGTAAGTTCATCCTTCCGTTTTACATTATTATACATCTATGATGTGTGAGTAGGTAGTCAGTTATGTCAAATTAGTTTTTATTCCACTTCTTATATTTTTAAACAGCTTTCAGGGTCTATACTCGATGAACGTGTTCCGACGGACCTGTCGCTGAGTCTGGAGTCAGGTGAGTGAACAAGGAACAATTATTTAGTGTTTATCAGTCATTAGGGTTGCTGCCATTTATAGAGGCTGCAATAAAGGTATAAAGTCCCACTTTACATGGAAACGAGTTAGATCTGAGCTTTATAATGTAAATGAGGAGAATTTATTTCATCGGATCAGTTACTAGAAGTAACCTACAGAAGTGTTATCGGGAAGTAAAGTGTAAAATGTAAGTACTCGGTATGTAACTTCTTTTGAAAGTTATATCCTCATATATCATAGTATCATAGTATCATAGTATATATATATACTATGAGGATATATATGTGTGTGTGTGTGTGTGTGTGTGTGTGTGTGTGTGTGTGTGTGTGTGTGTGTGTTAAATACATGTAGTGGAATAAAATATATTTATTTATTTATTGTTGTTCTTAACGTTTTTACTTTACATATCCTTTTTTTTATTTCTGTCACTGCTTTTGAGCCTATGTTAACATGCAAATTTCCCCGGATCGTCTGGGAAATTTACTGATTGTGAGATCAGCAAAGTCTAGTCTAATCTAATCTGATCACTGTTTTCACATGTATCTGTTGAAGTGCCTCTGTACTGATGTAAAAGATATTGTGATGTCACAACTAGTTCAGAGACAAATCATGGAAACATGAAGCCTCTGAACATTGTTAACAAACTTGTGTTCTGTAGTTTTAAAATGTTGACATTAACAGTAGCTTAATAGTCATACAATGGGCATTAAACAGGTTGGTTAGGTCAACATGTTGCTGCAACAAAAAACGAGTTGGGAGTCAAATCAAGTAAATTTTATTTGTTCAGCCCTCAATGGGCTTAACAGTTTGTACAGCAGTAACACAACATCCCCTGTCCTTAGACCCTCACATTGTACAAGGAAAACCCTTTAACAGGAGAAAAAAAGAGGGAGAAACCTCAGAAAGAGAAACAGAGGAGGGCCCAGGATGGACAGACTCAATAGATGTTTTCTGTGTACAGGATGGAAACAAAACCTTAGAACAGAGAAGGGATGGCAGAGTACAGCATTAAATAGAAAAACAAATATATGGATTTCCAGTATATATGGAGAACTTCTCAGAGAGGCTCAATTACGTTGGAGAGACGGTCCTGCTTCCCTAAAATTGATCTTGTCTTTCTTAAGACACGGCAGTGGTCAATGGCCGAAACTACCCAGCATGCCCCTCTGAATTCACAGCCACATGATGCCCTGGTTTGACACAATTAGCTGAACTCAACTTTTCAGTGTAGGAGTAAAATCTCAGTTTGTATAGAAAGTATTTTTGTATTTTCAAATAAAAAATTGCTTTTGAACTAAATATATCTTCTCATACACGTACTTTGTGTTTTATTTTGAAACATTTGATGAGTAATTGTATTTGTGACAAGATACTCGTTGATAAACTCCTGCCCATTTCGTGATCATGTGATCATGTTTTCTCTCATTACAGAATGGTTGCTAGATGTTCATTTCTGCGCTGGAGAAGTAGGAAACGGTGCGTCCATTCGCTCCTGGCGATCCTGACTCTGGGTGCGCTGCTGCTTGTCAGTACGAAGCACAGCTACATCACTGAATCTCTGTCACTTCCTCCCTCCGTGGCTCCCGATGACACTCAGACATTTAAGAAATACAATATTGACTGCTCAGCCATATATGAGATGGACCCTGTGGAGGTGGGAAAATCGCTGATCATCAGGAGGAAAGAAGTTGTGGAGGAAGAGGATGAAAGTCTAGTTAACCTCACTGCAAACTGCCCTTTATTCATCAGATCCAGGGGTTATGATAAAGTGGGTCTCTCAGGGGTGGAGGAAGACTTCCCTCTTGCTTATTCTCTGGTTGTGCATAAATCCGCGTGGATGGTGGAGCGACTCCTCAGAGCGTCATACTCCCCGAGTAACATCTACTGCCTCCACTACGATCAAAAGTCCTCAGCTGAGTTTAGTGCAGCCATGGAGGGTTTGGCGCGCTGTCTGCCCAATGTCTTCATCGCCTCCAAGCGAGAGTCTGTCTTTTACGCCAGCATCAGCCGACTGAAAGCTGACCTGAACTGCCTGTCTGACCTCCTGGAGTCACAGGTCAAGTGGAGGTACGTGATCAACCTCTGCGGACAAGATTTCCCCCTCAGGTCCAACATGGAGCTGGTGTCTGAACTGAAGAAGCTGAACGGCACCAACATGTTGGAGACAAGCCGCCCGTCCGAGGTGAAGAAGGTGAGGTTCACCTTTCACCACGAGCTGAAGGACATCAGCTTCGAGTATCAGAAGCTGCCGGTGAAAACGGAGCAGACTAAGGCGCCGCCCCCTCATGGTATTGAGATGTTTGTTGGCAACGCCTACTTTATCCTGTCACGTGAGTTTGTCACGCACGTGGACTCCTCCGTCGTGGTCAAAGACTTCCTGGCATGGTCCCAGGACACCTATTCCCCCGATGAACACTTCTGGGCCACGCTGGTGCGGCTGCCTGGCGTTCCCGGGGAGGTGGCCAGGTCCCAGCCTGACATCACAGACCTGATGAGTAAGACCCGACTGGTCAAGTGGCAGTACCTGGAGGAGTACCTGTACCCGCCCTGCACAGGGACACACATCCGCAGCGTTTGTATTTACGGCGCGGCGGAGCTGCGGTGGCTACTGAACTACGGCCACTGGTTCGCTAATAAGTTTGACCCCAAAGTGGACCCCGTTCTCATTCAGTGCCTGGAGGAGATGCTGGAGAAAAAACAAAAAGTTCTCCAATCAAAACATAAATCTGTGAGACATAGTCAATAAAATCTGCAGTTGGAAGGATTAAGAAGAGAAAAGATTTAAGACAAACTCTGAAAGGAAGGAACCTGCAGGTCCGGTTTGCTCAGATTGCCACATATTCATGAGCAGTGATAGACTCTGTGTTAGTCACTTAAACAGGATTAAGAGGAACAGGTGGAACCAGGGGAGCCTGAGAATGTGTCAGCGTTCCTCTTGACAAAAGCATTTCTATTAAAAGTAACTAATCCAGCTTTAAGCTTTATTGAGTTAATGGACAAAAAATTATTAAATTAACTGGGTAGTAGTTTTAATTATGGGTTAATCTGTAAATTTTTTTCTTTATTTAAGGTACAGTATATAGATTCTAACGGAGTCTAGTGATGATTCCAGTAATCGATTGATCGATTAATCGCTGCAGCTCTAAATTTTTAGGCAGTCTTCAAGAGAAAACTGAAAAACATTCCCAGTTCCAGTTTTCAAATTGCTGCGTTTTCTTGTCTTTGACGATCAAAGAGATCTTTCTCACTGACATTCAGTTACAAAGGGCATGAACATTTGAGAGCGTTTTTAAAAAGCCAAAATGAACATAGTGCAAGAATCTTGTATCATAAACACCTGTCAACTTGAAAGGTCACTTTAGCCAAACTTCTACAAGGCTTTTTTTTCTGCTGGTGTGTAGTCATATATACTTTTGTTTTAATTGAGCAGGGTTTGTGTGCTGTGAGCAATGTTTATTTTAACTACTTCCAGCAGAGGAAAATGTTCTTTAAGAGAGAAGAAAGAGAAGTAAAGAAGTAGGTTGTTGTATTTGTTCCTCTTTAAAATATCTACAAATGACTAAACCTGTGTTAAACATTAGGTTGAGTAGGTATTTTAGTGGGTATTTTATTTATTCCAAATATTGTCAACAACACTGAAATTTTATGAATTCATAATGAAATGTTAAAAAATTAAACAATAAATAATCTAAACATCTGAATCTACAAATATGTGATGGTGTTTGTATTTGAGACAGAATATATGTTTAGCAGGAATGACTGGAAGGTGATTTAATAGAGGAAGCTATTAATTGATTAATACATTGATAAATCTAGAAGCTTAGGACTGATTGAAAATTTGAAACATGCATTCTTACAACATACTTCCCCATTTCAAATTCACCCTGAAAACCCATCTGATTATGACTGATTTCTTACTGTTTTAACAACTATTTGTATTTTTAACTGTTTGTCCCATACAGTGTCCTTAAGTGGCAGTAAAGGCGCCTTTAAGTACAATTTATTATTCTTATTATTTCCAGAGCACTGTAGTGCTGGATAAAGTACATGGTAACATCCAGATCTCAGTTAATGTTGGGGAAACACAGGATGTTGTCCACAGAAATGTTAGACGGCGATCCGCCACTTCACCTTGGTACCAATCAATCAGGAGCAAACTGACCAAACTGAACCTATTAACTTACACACAGGTTGTTGACACCTCAGTATCACATTCAGGATGTCATTAAGGTGGAAGCTGTATCTGCTGTAAGTAATTTCTTTAGGCAACATGAGGAACTGCTCAGGTGGAATCAAGAGGTTATTGGGTTCCAGTAAATTATTAATTTAAGGGGATTTTTACTGGTTTGTGTATGTGAGCTTAATGACTTGTGGAGCAGCAGAAGGATCGGCTGGTAGAAACCTCCTTAAACCTGCAGCACAGAACCTTTACATTTATATGAACATCCGATCCTCTAAAGCCTCTGTTGCCAAACAAATTCATACAATGCTGATTAAACCAAGTAAATCTCTCTCTGTTTCAGAGTAAACTGAGTTTTTGCCTTCGCGAGGGTTTTTTTTGGTTTGTTTTCGGTGCCACTTGTGTTTGACTATCTGTGAACAGGATTACTGAAGATCTACTGGGATGACTGGTGTAACTTGAGCCGGATCCCACTCACAAAATGAGGAAATGCTTTCTGTGATTTTCTGTTATTTATATAGTGTTTTACTTTTAAAATGTTAAGTTAAGTCAATTTAATTTTTATAGCCCAAAATCACAAGTCACAGATTTGCATCAATGCCCTGTCCTTGGACTCTCACATCATACAAGGAAAAACTCCTTAAAAAAACTTAACAGGGGAAAAAAAAGGAAAAAAAAAAAACTCAGGAAGAGAAACAGAGGAGGATCCCTAGATGATGTGTCCACTGGATGGAAACAATGCATTTAGAGCAGGAAAATGGAATGACATTAGACAAAATAACTACAACGAAATATATTGATTGATGGTGTATGTGGAGGATGAGGTGACAGGATCCATTGCAGCTTCCAGGTGAACCAGGACAGCATCAGACTCTCTGGTCTGTGAATGAGTAAACACTTTTCAAAAAGAAAAGTTTTTAACCTGTTTTTGGGGAAGTGTGTCTGCCACCCAGACGGAAACAGGAAGATGATTCCACAGAAGAAGAGCCTGGTAGTTGAAGGCTCTGCCTCCCATTTTAATATTAGAAAAAATGGGTAAGCTGCATTTTGGGAACACAGTGTTCTTGATGGATGATACAGAAATATGAGATCCTTAAGATAGGATGAAGCCTAACCATTAAGAGCTTTGTAGGTGAATGTGTATGTTAAACATGATCAACATTCTACAACTTGTAGTAAAAATGTTCCCTTAAAGGCAAAAATCCCCCATCAAACATATAAATGTGGTTGTAACTAGCATCATTTCATGAGTTGAGTTGTAGTTCTACTTTCTTTTCCACTACATTTATCTGATAGTGATAGTTTACAAATGAAGAATTTAACATTTTCCATGAAATGAATTTAATTTAATTTTCCACTATTCTCTCAAATTGTCAGTCTTATTTTTCAATATGCTCCACTTGGCTCCACATCGATAAAATAAAATATTAAAATGCTCTCATGTGTATTTTGTGATCAAATAAGTAATATAAAAGCGTATAATAGTATAACGGCCTGCATAATGAGTACTTTTACTTTTGATACTCTGTATATTTTGCTGATAATACTTCAGTACTTTTACTGAAGAAACATTTTCAATTCAGGATTTGTACTTGGACTATTTTTTAGGTGACTCTATTTCTACTATTTCTACTCAAGTAGACCATGTGAATTTTTTTGGTCATTTTGTTGATGATCTATTTTTTTCACTTACATTACATATACCAAAAGGTTATACTCAGTCAAAACAATTTGTTGGACCAGGGTCCAAAGTTACAGTTGAAAATGAGATATCAGTGCTCATCTTAAAGGAGGCAGGGATATTTATCTTTATATGGAGTCTTAGGTAGGGACAGGACAGGGGGACATGCTACTCCTCAAGGAAAGATCCCAGCTCAAGGACTTGAAACTGTGACCTTCTTGCTATGGGGCAACAGCTCTACCCACTGCACCACCATGCTGCCAGCCTTTTAGTCTGTCTTTTACCATATTTATAACGTTTCACAAAACTGGGCAAACCGCATAAGAGTATTTTTCATCTTCCTGTTTGGTTCATGACAGTAAAATGATATAATCTCCAATTCACTTCCTCTTCCAGAAAGGTAGTGCACCCACTCACACAACTCACCTCTTTCTCCAAACCCTTTTTCTGATCTCTGGAAGCTGACACCACCTTCAAGAAGCTGAAAACTCTGTTCACCGAGGCACTGTCCTCATCAAACTTGACACTTTCTGACAGTTCATTGTATTTGGAGCCATCCTGTCGCAACAAGTTGATAATAAACTGCGCCCCTATACCTTTTTTTCCAATTTTTTCTTCCTTGCTGAGCAGAATTACGACATGGGGAACTGAACTGGTCATGGTTGTGCTGACCCGGAAAGAGTGGAGATACAGTTGGAGGGGGCCAAGATTACGTTTGTGGTTTGGACCAACTACAAGAACCTGGCATATCCTCAGAAGAAGCGGCTCAACTCACGACAAGTGAGGTGGGCTCTGCTTCTGTGTCAGGTGAATTTCACCCTGTCCTACCAACCCGGTTCCTGTAACAGCAAGCCTAATGTCCTCTCCCACCAGGTGGAGCACCAGCTGGCCAGCACCCCGCTGGACACCATCCTGCCCTTCCTGCACATTGAGCATTGCTCAATGGAGGATAGGGCAGCAGATCAAGGAGACACTTAAGGACCACGTGATCCCAGGTAACTGTCCTCCTAAATGCCTCTTTGTCACTGAGCCTCTGAGGTATCCTGTCCTACAGTGGGGGCATGCTTCTAACCTGGCCTTGCAACCTGGTGCCACCCAGACTCTCGAGCCACTGGTTCTGGTCGTCCATCTCCTGGGACACTTGTCAATTTGTCACTGCTTGCTGCCCATGGCAAGGATTCTCACCAGCTTCCTGTCAGTCTGCTGAACTCCCTACTGGTTCCCCGATGTCCCACATCATGGTGGATTTCATCACTGGTCTGCCCCCCTTTTATGGTAAAAACAATATTCTCACCATTGTTGAACTCTTCTCCAAGGCTGTTCATTTTGTCCCTTTGCCCAAGCTCCCCTCAGCCTTGGAAACGGCCGACCTGCTGATTTAGCATGTTTTCCACCTCCATGGAATCCCACTGGACATGATCTCTGGTCGGGGCCTGCAATTCTCATCCCGGGTGTGGAAGACCTTCTGTGAGGGCCTGAGGGCGTCAGCCAGTCTGTCCTCTGTATACCGCCCCCAGTCCAACGGCCAGACAGAGCAGGATAATTTGGACCCGGAGGTGGCCCTGTGGTGCATGTGTTCCCAACAACCAACTCCCTCTCCTGTCCAATGACCAGCGTGCTGGCTTACAAGACTTTGTGTGCTTTTCGACCCCCCGCTTCAGATGGTGTGGCTCTCCACCATAGACCTCCACCTTCAGGCCAACTCCAGCTGGCCCGCCGGTTCATTAGCCCATCCACCATTAACCCCTTCAGGTTTTTTTATATTTGTGTTTTTATGTTACTATCAACCTGCCAAGGGACCAAAGATGGAAATTAGGCACTGGCTAAAATTTATTGTATTTACAATTGCATACAAATACTTAATAAATAGTAATACTTACTAAATACATTGTTTTATAAGATTTTAAAACATGTCTTTTATTACAGGAAGGCAAGCTGGTCTCATTTCTTTGCTTTACTGCAATAAATTGATGTAAATGATACATTTAAAAATGTACTGATCCCTTTTTAAAAAGAGATTTTACAGAACATGAACATTCTTCAAAAGAAATCAAAGGACCACATCAAACGTGTCGCTGACTCATTTCAGAAGGGTGGGAGCCAAAAAGGGTGTGTGTTAGTGTAGGTGCAGCTATAAGACTTGTGGGATTAAATGCAAGCTTTTGTTTTCATTTGCCCAAAACTACTAGTTTACAGGACATAATTGGGCATTTACAGGGACACAGTAATTTGTGACAGAAAAAGAATATGGGAGGAGGGTGAAATGCAGGATGATGGCCCCATGGACCCCTGCTGCTGGTGCCTTGCTCCTGTGTAGAAATAAAGTAAAGGAATATCTGGCTGTGCAACCTCCAGCTGCAGCTAGACAGCTGTATGAAGTGAGTTCTGTGCAGCTTAACAACATAATGAGACACCGGGTGTTTAATAACGCTGCTTTCTAGTTCAAGCTCAGCCTGAAGTTGCGGAGGCAGAAGCTGCTGTTGTCACACACCCATGACCTTTGTGACAAAGTGTACGACGTCTTTCAGAAAAGACTCTGAGTATAATTTCAGAGTGTTGAGGAGACTGATTAAGTGGTTTCTGCCATTCATTAAAGAGAAGAAGTGACTGTTTGAATGTTTGTATCCTAAAATTAGATATAATGTTTTTCCAGTGCTGTAGTTAACTTTCTGGTGGCTGGATCACACTGCCATCTAGTGGCTTCAATGTGAACAGCAGTTATTTTGCTATAATCAACCCGAAAATATACTGTACTTGTCAGATCACAAAAAAACAAAACAAAAAAAAACAACAATTATCCAATATTTTAAGGACTTTAACAAGGTAATTTGACTTTTATCAGAGACAAATTCATTATTATTCATTTTTCAAAAGTTAGGGGCAATTTTGAGTTTTCCATGTAAAGTCACGCTTTTATTTACCACCATGTGTAGTAAAATGAATAGAAAATATAGTCAAGACATCGACGAGGTTAGAAATAACGATTTATATTTGAAATAATTTTTCCTTCACACTTTGCTTTCATCAAAGGAAGGTCAGCTTTATAGCTTCTCTAACCAGCTAAACTATTTTCAGCTGTGCTAACATGATTGCACAAGGGTTTTCTAATCATCCATTTGCCTTCTGATGCAATGAGCAAACACATTGTACCATTAGAACACTGGAGTGATAGTTGCTGGAAATGGGTCTCTATACACCTATGTAGATATTGCACTAAAAACCAGACATTTGCAGCTAGAATAGTCATTTACCACATTAGCAGTGTATAGAGTGTATTTCTGATTCGTTTAAAGTTATCTTCATTGAAAAAAAAATCGAAAATAGAAGTATGTGTGCACAGTATTTTAGACTTTTATTTGATGATTCAAAGCTTTTCTTCCACTGTTCTGACTGACACATGAAAGAGAAAGAAGTGACAGAGAAAAGCCACTGGGTGGAAAAATACTGTGCAATATACTGTGTTATTCAAAGTGTAATCTTTGCTTTTAATTATGTTTTTTGTTGGAATACTTAGACTGTGATGGATGTTTTCAGGATGGACATACAGCAACATAATCCTTCCAGAGCAGAGCCAGAGATCCAGCAGATCACAAATTGATAGCACAGTTTAAATATCTTCATGAATAATTCTCTTCTTTGCTCTTCAGCACTTTATATAGGACAAGTCTGAAAAACCAACCATCAGTTGATCTATTTCCAAGTATTGAGTGTTTATCAAAGCCTGATTTATATCTCCTTCCTGTCAGTGAGTCTCTCAGAGTTTTAACACATTAGTATTATCAAAAATAAAAGACCTCATTATGCAGATTGTTTTATGTCATTACAGTATATTAAACTTTTCAGTGGTGAGATATATTTTCTTTACTAGTACAGTAAATTTAAGTCAAAATGGGGGTCAACCTCAAACAAGTTGCAACAGAGGCAAACTCGACTGATTTTGTCTCTTCAACATAATCTGTGAGGGGAAAAAAGCCCCAAAGAATCTCAGTAGGGGAATTTTTTGAAAAAGACCGAAATACAATATAGATACATTTTTTTGTCACATTAATAGGGTAGAATTTTTAACCTTCTGATAATTGCAATTTTTTGGGGAACTTCAACCAGGAAGTGGATACTGTTCTGCACATGCATGTATTGTAAAAACCAAAAACATACAAAATAATACACTCAGGCTGCTCTGCTATAGTTTTAGTTTATCAATATGTTTGCCATACCTTGTGTACTGTATCATAATATTTCTGCATCATATATTTTTTGCTCTTTTCAAACAAAGTGCAAATTTAAAAGAAAATTTAGAAAGTACAATATTTCCCTCTGAAAAGTAGTGGAGTATAAACACTCAAATATAATAAAAGTATCTATACCACTGACTTATTGTGCAAATATTTTTTTAAAAGATGACTCTCTCTCTCTTTCTTTCTCTCACAGGCCAGTACTGAAAACTAACCCAATGTATATTGTGGTGCTTAAATATAACAGACACATGATTTGATTCTGAGGGGATCCTATTAATTCCATGTTTCCATGTTTTTCCTGATTTTCCTGGTGTGATGTGGTCTGGGGTCAGCCCCTGCTCGGTCAGTGACAGTCTGATTCCACTTGGTGGTGCTGTGGCTGTGCGGCAGTGGGAGGCTGAAAGCTGCTTTCTCTTTTGTCTTAGTCACATTTCAGACAAAAAATGTAACAGTTCCAGTTTTCTGATCCTCAGGTTGCACAGGTTTATCTAGAAGAACCTGGAAATTGAAGGAAATTGTAAAAGCAGAAAGGAAATTGCGTTTTAGTTTACACACACCATATCATGAATAGATTGCTAGAATTGGCTTGGATTATAATACATAGTGCATGTAGTATTATAACCCTGCTGTAACATCTTCTGCTAAAAAGACATTGTTTGTGGTGTGTTTGTGTATCTCTGACATATTGGATTAATCAACTATTTAAATTCATCATTCGGCATGATCCTGCATTGCAGGACATGTGTGTCCCCTTGGTTTTGCTTGGACAGCCATGACTTAATGCATCCTAAAGGTTCCCACCTGAGTGTATAAACAGTGGGCCTGACACCCTGGCTATGCACGGCTTACTCCTCCTCTGTTCATTTTATAGTGTGCATGTATCACTTCATGGCATCCATCTATCTAGTAAACCTTGAAAAGGCTGTTGAGGCTCTGGATAAATCTGAGGGTGACACTCTGACAGTCCCTGATCTGCCTTGTCCATGTTGCCTGAAATCTCTCTTGGCGATCGTATAACTTTGTCTGTGTGTGTGTGTGTGTGTGTGTGTGTGTACTCTATATGTGTGTGTGGCAACAGATAAATCAGCGCAGCTCTAATGTCACCTGTCAAGCTGCAGCTGACGGAGAAATATACAAAAATATTGCTGCGTGATGCAGCTTTGGATATTTGTGTCAGAAATCTGTGATCTAAGTGAGTGAGTGTGTGTTGCGCCTGAGTTTGGCATATAGACATGTTTGTGTGTAAAGGAGTATGTGAGTGTAATTAATGATGTGTTCCTCCTCTTCATCGGGTAATAGGATTTCCCCACCCCAGGCGGTAAAGAGAGTGGGAGGGGGAGAAAACGGCGTTGTATGTGTGTGTGTGTGTGAAGAGAGAGAGAGAGAGAGAGAGAGAGAGAGAGAGAGAGAGAGAGAGAGAGAGAGAGAGAGAGAGAGAGAGAGAGAAGTGTGTGTGTCTGCAGAGTTAGTGAATGGGAGCCCCGTGTAGCGATGCCAATAGAGGGCCTGTGTGTGTGTGTGTGTGTGTGTGTGTGTGTGTGTGTGTGTGTGTGTGTGTTCGCGCGCGTGTGTGTTAGGGAAGGGGAGGGGGAACAAGCGAGTGATTTATAACATCTACTCCAGGTCTCTCCTCTCTCCCACAGCAGCATTGCAAACACATCCATTACAAAAGTACTGATGTTAATGGAATTGTTGTGTGTTTGTGTGTGCGTGCGTGCGTGCTCATATATAGGTTGTATGTGTGTGTGTTTGTGTGTGTGTGTGTGTGTGTGTGTGTGTGTGTGTGTGTGTGTGTGCGTGCATCAAGGCAAGGCTGCACGAGTGTGAATGTGCACCTATATGTGTGTGTGTGTGAGAGAGAGTGATAACCAGATGCTGCCGGGTGAAAGGAAGGTGAAGGTTACTGAGGGTGTTTCATGGAGGTTTGCTGGTGTTCAAGTCCCAGCGCAAGTTTCTGTATGTGTGTGTAGGTGTGTGTGTGTCTGTATACACACACACCTACAAAATGACTGTTTTGGACCCTTACAGAGTGGCTATAATTCCAGTGCCATGCCACTTTTCTTTCCCTCTCCCTCTGTGTGTGTGTGTGTGTGTGTGTGTGTAGCTGTGTATGTATATGGGCACACACCTACAAAACGACTGTTTTGGTCCCTTACAGAGTGGCTATAATTCCAGTACCATGCCACTCTTCTCTCTCTCTCTCTCTCTCTCTCTCTGTATATATATGTGTGTGTGTGTGTGTGTGTGTGTGTGTGTGTGAGAAAGAGAGGAGATGGAGTGATAAAACCTGGAATTGAGGAAAATACTCTGGAGAGTAAACAGAGGTAGCAAAGAAGAAATAAATAAAGAGGATGTAGAGCCTCTTGATAATGGACTGGTGGATGGTAAGACCACATCCACCTCTGTGTGTGGGTGTGACACACACACGCACAAACACACACACACACACGCACGCACAGTGTCTGCCTGTCTCCTCTCACATTACCCTTTACATTAAAACCAGTCAGGGGGAAAATTACTGCAGACCTGGGCCACCGTCTGCCCACCTGGACCCACAGCGAGAGGAGGAGAGGAGGAGCCGGAGGAGGGATAAAGAGGGGGATAAGGGGATGAGGAGGTGGGGGGGTCAGAGGCACCCAGGGAGGGGACAAGGGTGCCCAAAGGCTCTGGTCTGAAGTCAGTTTAATGCAAGGAGGGAGTTTCTGGTCCTGGTCCCAGCCTAAGGGCGTCAGAAACATCCCTGGAAATAAAAAAGAAAAGAAAAGAAAACAGCTTTTAAAATGTCACCTGAAGCTGCATTTATCAATATTTTGTACACACACTAAAATAAATAGGTCAAAATTATATATGTGTCAATATGGCACCAATACAACATTTACCCAGTAACAGACTGGTATTTTGACACAGAGTCACACCCAACAAGCTTTAGAAGCTGTCACATTTTTCTGTGAAAACAGTCGATAGAGATTATAACAAGCTTTTGTTTTTTTTCAACAATTAATGAAATTACTGTGATTATTGTAATTATCACCCGACTCCTCTCCAAGAGTTTTAGCATCTTTTAGCTCCTCGCTTTACTCTTCTGGCCTTTTTGGTTCATCCTCATCATCCTCATCTATCTCTTCCCCTTCTGTCATCTAGTTTTTAGTGAAAAAAACACCTCTGCTTGACCTTTAGTTAATATGAAGAATGTGTCTGTTACATAAGGTGCCTTTAGCATCTGTATGAGCATCTTAACTGTTAATTATTTATATTATAATAATATTTTATAACGTGTCAAAGCTGCGGTTAAGGTCTGGTACTCTTTAGGGAAAGATCACGATTTAAAAAGTGAATTGGTTTAACAGTAACATGACAACATCACTGTTAAAATGTCCTGATGTGACAGTAAATGTGTGGTTATCAAACATTGATCTACTGTTATCTTTGTGAACTTATCTTTTTGAATCTAACCACCACCTAGAGTTAACTTCTTATACAGAAAATATGTTGATAAGCAGTATTAGTCTCATTTAATAGGTTCATAGAAATCACTATTTCTTTCTATAAGAATTAGTATGAGCAGTGAATGAGTCTGAAACAGTAAACTGTTGGACTTTTGAAGATGATATTTTGTCACTGTTGTGTTTACATCATGCTGTGCTGCCCCCAAGTGACCGAATAATAAATTAATGCAGGTTAAAAGAGTTTTATTGGTAAAATAAAAATAAGCTACTCATTATGCAGAACGGCTCCTAACAAGGGATAATGTACCAGCCAAATGTTTTTTTTACAAGCTGGCAACCCAAAAGTTGTCCCAATAAATGGCCTATAATTAATCCATAGAGCCATAATAAATATGAATACAGCAGTTTGTTACAACTCATAAAGCCTTCGTGAAATATGCTTCATTATTAAGTGAGACCCAGCATTTAAATGTGGCATCAAGATGGTTTAAACTACTTCATATACTGCTGGGTACTTTATATTCAATAACAATTTATTTGCAAAATGTTTAATATGCAAAGTAAGTAGTAAAAGTACAATATTCCTCTCTATAATGCTTATTAGTATAAAGTAGCATAAAAAGGAAGTACCTACCTTTAAATTGTACTTCCCACAAACAACAAACTAAAGAAGTATAAGCGTAACATGGAGGATAAACTGAAGAAGAAGGAAGCTGTTCAAGTTGTAAGAGAAGGGTTTATTACCAGTGCTATTTACATAGAAATAATACAGCCTTGTCCCTTTCCCCCCTTATATGTGCACAAATGCACACACACATACAAGCACACACACACACACACACGCACGCACACACACACACACACATACACGCACGCTTACTTTTGTATCCAAGAATATCTCAATACATCAGAAATAAGACACATTCTTTCTAGATCGTATACAATGTCCAAAGGAAAATGAAAATTATCTCAATAAAACAATATTTCAAGTAGAGCTAACTCGTTGTAGACATTAAAATGAGGAATTTAGTGATGTTTTGCTTTGAATAAAACCAGTTAACTTGTGTTTAATGTCTCCACTAAGGAAATATTGTTTTTTTTAAGGCTGAATTGAAGACTTGGCCCTGAAACTGCAAAATTAACTCCCAGGATTGTTTCGGAAGGGGATGAAATAATAATTTGCCCTCTGAAATGCAAAGATTCTCCTGCACACACGCACAGTGTGAGTGTTTTACTTTAATTCTGCAGGGCTTAAAAACAATGCCACTAGATGGCAACAAGCGCCGCTCGGAGCAGACAGAGGTAATGTAACAGATGTTGTCTGACCCCTCATTTGTTTTCTCTCTTTAGAGGAAGGAGACCTCAGCTGTTAAAGGAGATTCTCCATTATGGGTTCAATGTTCTTTTGAAAATCATTTCCATTAAAGCATGTTTTTTAAAAGGGACGGTAACAAAGGGAAGGTCAGGTGAAGCATTGTGTGGAGCAGAACTATCAGGGCCGCCTGGATATGTGTGTGTGTGTGTGTGTGTGTGTGTGTGTGTGTGTGTGTGTGTGTGTGTGTGTGTGTGTGTGTGTGTGTGAGAAAGCACAAGTGTCTGTATAATTGTGTAATTGCGTCCGTGTTTTGAATAATGGTATAGACATCCTTCTTTTTTAAGGTATGATCAAGAACGCTTTTTGTACATTAAAGGAGTTATGGCTCAGATCTGTGTGTGTGTGTGCGTGTGTGTGTGCATGCGTGTGTATGTGTGTGTTTCTACCAAGCAGCAGATTTGAAATATTGTCTTACAGCAGGAGAAAATGTTTAAAATGAGCAACGTTTGTGTCTAAACATAACATATCCTGTCTTGATTGCCACATACTGTTTATATATGAACATTAAAGCCTGTGTTAAACCTGGTCCTTTGTCTTTTCATTTGAAGGTAGAGTGGCGATTTAGCAATGAAGACAGGTATATAAGTAACACAATGAAAACTAAATATTGCTTTGAAGCAATCTTTTTCATGGGGAGGAAACAGGTTGTAGTGAGAAATTAAGAAAAGTAAAAATGTCCCCTTTGGCATTTCTCTCTAATGTGTTTCCTAGAGCTTCATTAACATCAAGGGGAAGGTGAGAAGCATTTTTTTTTTGCTGGATGGAATCTCAGTTTTATTTTATTTTTTAAATAATTCAAGTCCAGTAATCCAAGAAGGGATACGCTTTGGAGTAATATGACCTTTTCCAGCAAGCTATCCCATAAACTTCCACCACCAAGTCCGTCAGTTTTGTGAAAATCGGTCCATTATTTTTAAAAAGTCTTCCATAGAAATTTAAGCTGTACTTTGCGCTTTTTTTTTTTTTTTTTTTGTCGATTCATCTCCTGAATGAACTGGGCTGACATTCAGCCCAGGAATGGTCCGGTCCCTGCTGTTTTTCGTCCTCTACCAGGCGGCGCTTTCTCCCATCTCTTGGCCTTGGTGGGACATCGGAGCGCTGTAGCTGGAGTTACTCGCCAAGGAGAAAGGGGGACTGGGTCCACCCCCGTATGCCTCCCCCGGGCCCGGCTGCAGGGAGCTCGGTAAGCCCGGCTCCGGACTGGGGGTTTCCGCATGGGATATCATGTCCGTGAACCTTTGGTCTTCTGAAGGGTGGAGGCCTGATCCCTCCATAGCCCCGGGCCCGGAGCCCAGGATGTAGGGGGACTCGGCTGGAGACTGAGCCTGCGAGGACGGGGGTCCGTGGGGGAAGAAGTCGTAGTTACTCCCGGGTCCGTAGTAGTCACCTTGGTATTCTGTGAAGAAACAAAAGACACAGTCAGACTTTCTCTCAGAGACACAAAACATTCAGAGTTCCCCTGAAAATGCTGTGCGGCAGCTCCACTTTTACCTAAGTGGTGAAATTGATCATGTCCAATTTCCAACCAACCAGTCTCCAACAGCCTCATTTGAGTGTATAAACAACTCCACACCTCTCCACCTCACTTCTCTCGCCTTTTACACACTGCATTCATCTTCCTCACTCATTCAGCTCGCAGCCATGCGTGCGCCTCGATGGATTCCCCCGCTGAAACTTCTGGATCAGGATGAGGTACTCCAAAATGAGACTGCAGCCTCCCCACAGCTCTGCCAGCTTCCTGTGCTCAGCAGCCCTGTCGCCTGCATCTCTCTGTCATGTCGGATGCGGCTCCGAGCGCCGTCCCCTCGCCTCCACCTCGCCTACTTTCAGATGGCTCTCCATCATTCCAAGCTGGGGCTGCGTCTAGCGATTGTTTTCATTATTTATTGACCGTGTGGTCTATAAAAAGTCGGAAAATAGCACAGATTTCCCAAAGCCTGTGGGGACGTCATTAAATTGCTCCCAACAAAATCCAAAGCTAATATTTGTTGCTTAAAAATGTACTAAATTAACAAACAGAATCATCACAACATCAACTACCCAACATTCACAGAATCTTCCTTCCACTTTTCTATTTGGTAACATTTCCAAAATGTTCTGATAACCACATATGGGTCTTTTGGGGAATAATTTTTGCATTTTTTGTTCCCCTAAGATTCCCCTGCTGGTAGCATTTAGGTAAATCTGTCAGATAGGTATAGAATAACATAGTATAACCTTCCCAGAATGCCAATTTTATATTAGAAACCATTGCTGTTCCAATATCTTTTGAAAATGAATGGGAAATCTACAACTAACCCTTTCAGAATATTCTGGAAACATAACTCTAAGGTTAGTTTTACATCAGAAAAACGTGCCAAAAAATGTTTAATGTACATTCTCAGAACCAAAACCTAACATTCCAAAAAAGTTTTGGGAACCACAAACCAACTAATTATTTCATCTGTGTCAAATCTTCCATCTAAATATACAGCACATCAATTTTTCTGCTTTATTAACTTCTTGCTCTTCAGTTTCGTCCATTTTATGTTGTTCCAGCTGTTGCAGCAGATGCAGCTTCTCAGTTCAAAGTTTCAGCTTAAAATTATCTTTTCTTTTCATCTACATTCATGGAGTCATATTATTATTGGTTTCCATGTAAGTCAAATCAGTGGAGGTAGTAACAAGTTTACCTTCATGTTCGTCTTTACAGTTACATCAACTTAATTCTCTATTAATGGGCATTACGCCTGTTTATATGTCAGCAAATCATTAAGCAGATATCTGTTGAAACCAACATATGACGACAATTTCCATATGCACAGACTGTATGTTTTCCTTCATCTGTAATTATTCTAATACGATATAATTTCACTCAAAGCTGCAAATATCAGACTCATGGTGCCACAGCAATAAAAGTCAGAAGGATTTATCCTCTGGGGACAATGAATTTCTTCACTTCCTAACAGAAAATATTAGTGGTAATTTATTAAATAAAAGTCTGTCTCACAGAATTATTAATGCAAAGTTTGATTCATGACTGGAGTTTGTCTCGTGTCGTCACTTCAAAGCTCTGCAGCAGAAACGACAGTTATAGACAGAGAAAAACCCAAATTCCTTGCTTCCTCTGGAAATCTCCAGCACACACATGGATTTACTAAATATTTCCCCATTCACCTCTAACACTGACTGACATGTTTGTGCTACTGAGAGCTGCTGAGACATTTAGAGCCACAACTAATGTTTGACATTTGACACCTGCAGGTGTTTTCATACAGGACTTAATTTCATACATTATCAATTAATGTCAAGTGTGAGAAATGTATCTTGAAATCCCAAATCAACAGGATTTTCACACAAAATGTCCTTAACAATGTTTATGGGACCATTTCTGCATTAAATCTGCTCACTGGATGATCTAAGGATTTAGAAAAATGTTAAATTCTGCTTGCTGTTAATTTTTTTCCTATTCAAGCTATAATCGTCTATAATTATTATTTCCTCCTTTACATTGGCAAAAACATTTTTTTAACATAAACTAATGATACCGCACTGCAGAAAGGTACATTTTATTAGTACAATAAGTCTAACATTGAATCTATCTATGTATCTTGAATTATCTCATTCAATTGGCAGATTTTACTCATTTCAAGTTTGCTTTTTTTAATCTAGATAAAACGTCAAAAAGACAATACATTTTCATTTGTTAAGATTTTATTTTTGCAGAGCACTAGACGGATCATGTAAGAGACTTTTTCTCTCTTTTGTAACTTTGGAACACGGGTAAATCCGGTCCTGAGCCACTTTAAGATCCAGAAAGTAGAAATTTGGACAAAATCAACAAAGTCAACAACCAGAGCTGCTCTGAATGTATAATAATGTATATTTTTAACATTTTCAGATTGGCAGCACTTCCAAATCCCTCAAACTTGTTCTGAATTGTTCTGCTCAACTCTTTGTAGGATTTAGCAGCATTTAGCAGTGCAGTCTTGGCAGAAATGGAACATAATTATGTTTTAATTAGTATATAAGTCAATCAAAATAAGAATTGTTGTATATTTTATTTTTTTATTCTTAGTTTAACCCGTTTTTATCTACATGGGGAGCAACACGAAGCCGCTAAGTTGCACCATAGGTTCTCTGACATTCTTGAGGTTCTCTGTTGTTGCAACATGCGACTTCACCACCAGATGTCACCACAAACTACAGACTGCACCTTTAATCCTAAAAGGACACACGTCTCCAAACCAGACACTAATCGATCCTTTTTTTTTCACAGCAGCCATGGACATGAAATAGTAAACACAGGTGTAATTAATGATACTAATTAAGGTTCTGTTCTGTTTAGTGTAGCAGAGTGTGAACAGCAGCAACCTGACGCTGTTTGACCTGAACAGAACCTTAATTAGTATCATTGGTAACACCTGTGTTTACCTACTTTTTCATGTCAATATGGCTGCCGCGAAAAGGTCTTTATCAAATCTGATCACAGGCTACAGTACAGATTCCCTTTCAATACAGACAGAAAAACAGCAATGGCTGCTTATTTGGCCACTTAGGGGAAGCAAAAATAAGCCGAGAACACAAAGCTTACATATTATCACCTTATAATCATTATTGAGAACTTGCAAGAAAACAGTTGCTGGTTAATTTTCACCTCCAGAACACACAGAGCAACAATCGTACAACACTGATCCAATATTCACTGAAGTTTTCGCTCTGTTTTCAGTCTCTTTAGCTGATAAATGCTCCACTGTGTTCACTATCTAATCTAGTGAGAGACACATACCTGTTGTGAGCAGCAGCACAACTTCTTTTGGCTTTTTGAACTACAACAATAAAGTTATGTGACAGAAACCAAAATGAGTGAACCTGCATTTCACTGTGGATTTATCGTTACAGGCGACACATGCTCATTTGAGTCACTATTATACAAAATATTGAATAAACATACTTTAACATCTGGGAACGACACACTCAGACTTGCTGAGGTGGTTTAGGTTTAGCAGAACAGATATTGTTCATTCCTCTGACGATATTTCATTAGTTGTTTGTCAGAATCGAAGCAGCCGAAACACTTTAGAGAGAATTCAGCCACTTACTTCACACACTAACAATCACCGAACTCCACCTGCCTCCTGCTTCTCGCCACTTCCACGATCTGCTTCCAAATTTACATCTCCCTCCGCTCCAAAACTCCCTCATTCACACATTAAAGCCGTCCTGTTGCAGCAGCACCTTGAAGCTGAGATTGATGGTGGACTACAGATGTTGCACTATAGCGTTTCTCCACCTCTCCGCCAGATGTTCGCCTCACTCATATTTCAGCGGCTCATAAACATCAGAAGTAGGAGCTCACAGGTTAGATATCACGAGATGCCTTACATCGCCTAATTATAACAACTGCTTTTATTTGCTTAGCTTTTTTTTAGCATCACGGGCACTGTTGCAACCCCGGAAACGATCAATGAGAGCCGCACACAAGTTTCACAAACAAGCTAATGATTTGATCTCGCAAACAAGCCCCTGCTAGTTCGGCCGACCTTGAGGAAAAGCAACAAGCTTGTGTGTGTGTGCGTGAGGAGGAGGAGGAGGAGGAAGAGGAGGAAGGAGGAGGAAGGGGGCTCTGCAAAACGTAATTACACTCGGACATGCAGACGCGCCACACACAGGCATTCGTGCCTGTAGGCAGCGGTGGTGGCGGTGGAGGAACATAAGGAAGCCGTGAGCTCAGATAAAGGCAAACAGGCCTGTGCTGCTGCACCACAAAAGGGTGTGAAAAGCAGCGTGCAAAGAAAGCAAGAAAGATGAGAGCAAGGGATGAAGGTTTTGTCCTCTGCCACCCCTCCTCCTCCTCCACCTCCTCCTCCTCCTTCCAGCTCCCAGCCTTGATGGCTCCAGCGTATTGTTTCCTCAATGCCGGGGCCCTTCAGGTAGATGTGCAGCAGCTGTATAGAAACCACAGCTCTCAGCCTTTCTGTCAAAAAACAAACTGCTGATATACATAGCACAAGCATGTCACATATTCTTTTATTCTGTTTTTTTTTTTTTAAAGAGTATTGATTTGAAGCCATCGTTACGACACCCGGAGATCAAGTTGTTTTCTAGCTTTTGAATAATAAGTAAAGAAAACATCCCGTCGCTCGGCTCATGTATAAAACAACACACCAGCTCAGACGGATCTCGAGCATTCAATGAAAAAAAAAACCCTCTGTTATTCAATAGATTCACTATTCACTGGAATTTGAACATTTTCTGAACCATTCATTATTTAGAAACTTTTTGCAGTCAAAGCTGCAGTTATGTGCCCTAACGTTATAGAGACATCACCTTTACATGTTTCCAACTCATGGATACCAACCACATCATTCATCACACTGCAGTTAAACCATTATTCCACAGTGTCACTATGAATATTATAAAGGAGTTATGCAGCCGGAACTTTCAGGACTGTTTTGACTGACTTGTTTCTTTCCGGTGTGACACTGTGACACTTTTATTTTGAAAGAACTATTCTTTTCCATAATCTTTTCAAACTTAAAGTCCATCTCCAGTCAGAATCTGTTTTTTTTTCCTACAGTTTGAGCTTCTCTGTGCAGATTTTGCTTTCATTCATCTGCTGAAACATTTCTCTGACCTTGTTGAAAATACAATTTTTATTGAGGGAGAAGAAGGAGATTTTTAAGATTTTAAAGATTTTAACAAGATTTAACAATTTTAACAAGATACGCCTTGTCAGAAAAATCAGGCACATTATATATACACAAGTTCTTCAAGGAAAACCACTTTTGTTGAATCTTCTCTTTTGTGTACAGTGACGTACGTTTTTTTTAGAAACAAAATGAGGGCCAGGAAGTGAAGCTCTTTGTTTAAAACTAAAGATGAGTAATACATTTTCTATTACAGAATGACACATATCATAATCACAATCTCACACATGCTGGTGTTGGCTTTTGCTTTCCCAGGATTTTCCATCCTGAGAGAGTTTAAATCCCACAGATGAATCAATATAAATTGTATGTTTTGAGTTAAGCAGCATGCCACACACGCTGGGAATCTTCTGCCACTCGTTTGTTTACAGAGTTTCTGATTGGAATAAATACATTTGTTCCCCTCTCTAACAGTTTATCCTTTGCTGAAACAAGTGACAGCATGTGACACTTAAGCAGGTTTTATGCTATTTTGAGCTTTCACGATCGTTGCTGACATTCGTCTGCAAGCTTAATCTGAATCTATGATTTTTCATGGCTATTAAAAAGTTTAAAGTTTCTAAAAGCTTGAAATTTTGTTGGAACAAACCAGAAGCTGGAGTCAAACTAGTAAATTGTGCTCTATCTTCAAACATATAATCTATTTTCACCTTTAGTCTGTGTCTAGATATGTAATTTACACATGTAAACACTCAGGTTTAAATAAACATGCACAGGGCGACATCAATGGAGAAAGTCAAACTTAGCCAATAGCTCCGCCAAACAATATCACACTTTTGAAGGTTTTTTTTTATAATTTACTGAACAAACACATGAAAATAACATGAAACAGCAGCCTCCTACAGCACATGTGAGGAGATCTGAAGAAACAACAGGACACTTACCTCCGTAGTAACCGTAGGCTCCGGGTCCTAAAATGTCCGGATCCTCTAGCCTCCCTCCCAGGGGCCTCATCCTCCTCGGGCCCCTGAAGAAGGCGTGCCGCCGTGCCCCGAGAGCACTCAGCTGCTTCATCCGTCGTTCTTTGGATCTTCTGTTCTGGAACCAAACCTGCAAACATAATAAAAAAAAGTCAGGAACACAGTTAGCATCATATCATCACTTTAACCATAAACACTACAAAAGTCAGTTAATGCATATTTTCACTGATTTATTTAATTTCATCGTCATTTGTCGAAACCATTTTTTTCTAATCAGACCTGAAATCATGTTTGTTTTTGTTTTTTTTTAAGATATGAAAGGAAGCAGCATGTCATGTTTAAAGTCCTTCTCACAAATAGAAAGAAGCATTTTGCTCATTATGATCCAAATTACACCAGATTGTGTGTATTTATGCTTGTATTTATCACAACTTCTTTTCTGTATGATTTGAGTGGATTCTTTGAATCCATATGTGTGTGTGTGTGTGTGTGTGTGTGTGTGTGTGTGTGTGTGTGTGTGTGTGTGTGTGTGTGTGTGTGTGTGTCATAATATATCTCTAGAATGCACAAAGTCTGAAAGGAACCGTTTTAAATTCAGCATCTGGTATAAGAAAGAAGCTAGGAGCTGATCTTATTTTTCTTTTCTGTCGTAAAGCTGTTTTCCTGTTGCAAAATAAGATGAAAGTAATATAAACGTTCCCCCGCACACACACCCTGACACACCTCTGAACAAGTTCAAATAAACAGTCGAAGCCATAAATCAGAATTATGAAAAAAAAGAAGAAAAAAAAAGCTTATCACTGAATAAAGCGTCTTTGAAGAGGAACAAAGAGGATTTGAAAAGTGTAAAACCTGCATGCTGCCATATGGAGGAATGTCTTTGCATTATAAGCACATATCACATCTTGTTTCGCCTTTGCATCACTGCTGCATAATGATATATGTTCACACCAGCCAGGCTGCACCAGAGGCAGAATCCCACTGTGCTGCAGATTAACACAAAAAAACAACACACACACATACACACAGAAACAGCTAAAAGCACTCAGGCCTGCTCTCTGTGCTCCACCGGCACAGACGACACCTGCTTATTGAGAACAATCGTCTAACTGTAGGCTACATTTTTATGGAAATGCTTCCCCGCTCCCCTCGAGAGAGCGTTGCTTAGGGATTACACGGCGGAGAAGCAGCAGCGTGGCTTGCAGGGCTCCCCGCGTCGAGAGCGGTTGTATTTAACGCACACTGAACGAGGAAGGAGCTGCGAGGAGGGGACATGACGAAACAGGGACGACTCCATTTTGGCTCCGAGCGCCAATTACGCCGGGGATGGGAGGATGTATCACAGGAGGAGGAAGAATGGACTGCCTGATTGATTGGTGGATTGATTGATTGACTGTTGGATTGAATGTGTGGATGCGCATGCACGCACACACACACACATACACACACACACAGAGGATATGATATAGATGAGGCGTTGGAGAGGCCCCCGGTCTGCTCTAATAAGCAGAGGGAACAGGCTGTAAGTGAGTAAGAGCAGAGAGGTGGGAAAGGGGAGGGTGGTATGTAAATCTGTGAAATCAGCGATAATTACAGTGAGTGCACAAAAAGCCACATCACAGTTGGCAGAAATGGTGCTAATCATCCTGACACAGTCTGCACCCAGACACCGAGCTCTGAGAGAGAGAGAGAGAGAGAGAGAGAGAGAGAGAGAGAGAGAGAGTATGTGTGTGTGTGTGTGTCAGTGCGTGCGTGTGACAGAGATAGAGAGAGAGAGAGACTGGTGTTATTTGGTAAAACATGTTTGCATGTTGAGGTTTGTCCCTCTTGCCCTTTGGCAAAAATAGGTTGAATCTTTCACTGATTTTCACACTACACTTCCCTGCACAAAATGAACCATATTCTTCCTTCAAACACACACACACACACACACACACAGGCCATACATGCATCAATAAATTGGATTACTAGATTTTAATTTGAGAGAATAAATTAACGCCTGCAGATATGAGAGTATTCAGGCTGAAATTGAATGCAAATCGACTATGAAAAAAACAGGAGGGAGAAAAATAGTGTTAAAAAAGTTAAAAACCTGAATTTATATTATAATGAATAAATAATAATAAACTACAAAAAATCTTTTGTTTGTTGGACTCACACGGCTTCTAATGTAATTCTTACTACTAAACTATTGATTTTTATGAGATAAACCATATTAAACTACATAGTGGACAATAATGAGCTGGTGAATCTATCAGTGTAATTTATACTCAGATTAATGTTATGCATTAATTCTCATGTTTTGTGCCAACTTAATTTTTTAAGCATATTTTTTATGTATTTATGTTGAGTTTAATTCTTGTTTTTTTCTGCTAGTCCAGGAAAAATAACTGTGCTCTAGGTGATTGGATCCTAGCCAATAAACAAATAAACAAACAATGTCACCCAGGATATAACAATAGAGTCAGGAGGATTAAAGATATTTGATAAAGAGACTAATATATTTATATGTAAGGTCAGATGTGAAGAGGTTTGCTTGTTTATTGTTATTCTGTATTGTATTGTCATCTTGTCTTGTTTTGCTTTGATTAATATTGTGAGTCTTTGTCTTGTTGGTGTATTTTATACATTGATAAATCTAATACAATTTTACAGGGAAAATGCAAATTGGAAAATTCCTTTTTTAGAAGACATAAATCCACAAAACAAGACATTTTAAACGTGGATCTACTTTCTGCTGACGTGTTTTCACGTTTCGTTCACACATCAGAAGGCCTTCTGTCAAATATTTGAAATATTTCAGTCAAATTAAGATGAATAATCCATTTCTGTCTCATGCGTCTTTGTCTCTGTTCTCAGTCTGTTCCAGCGTTTTTGCCGCGTTTAAACAACATAACAACAGCAGTGGCAGCAGCAGACAGGTGCGTCTTCTTACCTGGATGACGCGCATGTTTAGTCCCGTTTCCTGCGCCAGCTGCTCCCGGATGTGCCGGGTCGGCTTCGGCGTGGCGACAAACGCGGCCTTTAACGTTTCCAGCTGCTTGGCCTTGATGGTGGTGCGGGGCCCCCGCCTCTTGGTGCCCGAGTTCTGCTCCTCATTCTCTATATTGTTCGTTTCCTTATCTGAGGACGTAGAATTGTCCGTCTCCTTTATGTCGTCCTGTATCGGATCCTGCAGATCCGGCGATAAACTCCTGTCTGTACACGACGACACTGAGGGGACACAAGCACAGGAAGGTCACGATCCCAAATGTCAGAGAGGGGGAGGAGCTGCGGGGGGTTAAATAGGTATAAAACAATTAGGTCGAAAATATTAAAATATCTCCCAAAAAATCGCATTTCTTCCATGTATTATATCCATAATTTAATTATTCGTGTTTTACAGAGATACGATCCTGCAGCAGCATCAACAACGACCCTCACCAGCTTCCACAGAAATATATAAATGTCTAATAAGAGAGAGGCCACAGCACGCGGACAGGAGAGACGTGCCTGTGTCTTCACGCGCTCGAACAGACAGATGAAGAGCAGCAGCGCGCGGACAGACTACATATTCATCCCCAGCGGAGCGTGGCGCGCAATAACACAGCCTGTGGAGGTAAATATTGAAACCATTCATCTGTCAAGGTTGTTGTGGAAAAAAATGTTCTTCACGGACAACTGGGAAACAACAAAAACAACAATAAAAACAAACAAAATCTAATATATTGACCCGATTTTTCGCTAATCTCTTGATTTTTATGGATCGGACGTGAATTTACCCAAACATCTCGTACATTTTTTTTTTTACCTGAGTTCAAGTTGACTTCTTTGATGGCTCCGGAGCTCAGATAATCTTCTTTGCACACGAACTTGTTTTCGTCTATAACGTACAGTTCCTCCCCCGTGGACAGCTGCTTGTTACACACCATGCACGTGAAGCAGTTGAGGTGAAACACCTTGCTGCGCGCTTTACGCACCAGGTCGTTCGGTGAGATTCCCTGCAGACAGCCGGCGCATTTGGTGCCAAACCGCCTGAAGAAAAAACAAAAAATGTCACATTTAGCTATTTATAATATATTTCTATTAAATATATGTATATATTTGTAGGCCCACACATAATGATAATTATAACAAACACACTGTTATAATCAACTCTTTAAATATAATTGTCAATATCCAAATGTATGGAAAATATGTGCATATACGCGTTATATAAACAATTATTAATACTAATAATATAATGATACTCATTTATGGATATGAAAATATAATAATAAACAGAACGAATTATAGGGAAACGGTGCGTTAATATTTCTAATTCCAAGATAATTAGGTAAACAACAGTAAGCAATTATAACAATAATGACGATAACTATACTGGAAAAAAATGCTAATAATAATTTTAATTTTTCTGAATTTGAATAAAAATATGGTAAATATTTATTAAACAATAAACACGTGAGTCTCGCTTTTTGAGACTGACTCAGAGTATCAAGAGAATAAAGAAGCGACGGAAACAATTATACTCTGAATAAAAAGAAACAAAACAAAACTAAAGACAGATTTAAAATAACAGAGACAAAAAAAGAGATTTTTGCCGGAGCTGATCTCACAATAACCTCACGAAAAGAAAAAAAACGTATTAGTGACAATCAACACATTGTAGCCGCGGATATATTATGGGATTAAGCAGAGTGGGAAGCATCTTAGCGTGAAAATCTTCTCTTAATCCATATTCACCCGCTTAAATACTGGGTGGGAAGAAGACTCATCAATTTGATACACAAATAAATGCAGCAGCAGAATTTTCCCTCCTGATCTGACGGAGGAGGAACCAGAGGAGCATAGGAGGAGCAGAGGAGGAGGAGGTGGCTGCTTTGTTTTTTTCTTTTTTTTTTAGGGTTGTTGTTGTTGTCATTTCATCCTCAGGAAAAATCAACATATTTGATGAATCTGATGTGATTTCTGGGCGTGTTTATCACCTGCATGGCTGCTTTTTTTAATAGTTTGTGCAGATGTTGCAGCTCAGGTCTGGGCCTCCTCCTCCCTGCTCCTCCTCCTGCTGCTCCTCTTGTGTTTGGGGTTTTTTGCAGCTTTAAGCCTTTTTTTGTGGATCATTGTTTTAACACTAATGTCGTCTTGTCTCTGTATTTGCTCTGGTATCGCTTCTCCTCCTCCTCCTCCTTTTCAAATGCATGGCCGAGCCTCCCCCCAGCGAAAGGGTACAACTCTACTTACACAACAAATGGACACATTAGGGTGATTACTGTTTCGCCTGGCTAATGGTGGGTCCATTTAAATCCAGCGCTTGAAGGGACCTGCAGTTATATGATGGTCGAGGCCGACGAGGCCAATAACAGAAACAGCAGCAGCAGCCGCGTCCCAACAAAGCGTCTTCTCACGTGTCATTAAAAAATTTGGGGGAGAAAATAACTGAAACATACAAATGAAAATGATGCTTCATTTATCACTCAATTATACCTTAAATACTTCTCTCTCTCTTTTGTAGGAATTGTATTGCGGTTAATGGTCTGTTTGGAGAAAAGGTGTCTGCACAATACAATTTTAGACTATGACAGAGGCCATAATAAAAACATCATAACAATGTGGACTTTTCCTCTTCATAGAGGTGATTTAAAATCATTAAATATTATCAAATATAAATTATAATATAGAAGCTTTTATTTTATTTATTTGCATATACCGTTCCCACCTCTGACCTTGTGCGTTTTTTAAAAAATAATTTCTTTTAATTTTTGTTTGTTTATTATCACAATACAAATAATAATAATATTAATATCTAAAATATATACAAACTGTGACGCATTTTGTTGTAAATTAATTTTTTCTTCACTCCAGACTCTGCTGTTACCTGAAAAAGTCCGTTTTGCAATAGAGCTTCCCGTCCCTGGAGAAGCACTTCTCGGTGAGGTTGCAGTTACACTCGCAGCACTGGACGCACTTCGCGTGCCAGGCTCGGTCCAGCACGTTGAGGAGGAACCGGTCCAGGATAGGCCGTTCGCACCCGGCACAGTGGACCATCATGTCTCCGGCCTGCAGGATGCCCAGTGCCGACCTTCCTACACGGACTGCGCTGCTCGGACTGGGGCAACCCGGGTCCACGGAGAACAACGTCTTGGCTGCGGGAAGGTGCGCGCTGTCAGGCGAAAACTGGACAACTCCCGGTGTTTTTTTAAAAAAAAAAAAAAAAAAAAAGGCACCTGGGTGAGTGACAATCCCCCCGGATCGGTTGTTGTAGTCCTGCTCCTGTTTAGTTTCTGTCCTGCCACTTGTCACAATCCACAATCCGGATGAAGAGGAGGAGGAGGAAGGTTCAGCCGCTGATGGACTGATGCGTAATGGACAAGCCGGACATGTTTTTCTCTCCAACGCGGAGTTTTAAAATCATCAATCGTATGTTTTTTTATTTCTGATATTTCGTCCCTCGCTTGTGCTTTTGTTTTGGGTCCAGAGTCATTTCCTCCACGGGCTTCACCTCGCGTCGCCGCTTTCGCATCACTGTGCCCGGTTATCACGAGGTTTCGCCTGCGCGACGCTCGTCCCGCGCTCGGATTGGACGACGCCCTTGTTAATTCCCATGGCGGGAGAGCCAATCAGAACGCAGTTGTTATGGTTACACGTCCGTATAGCTGTAGCCTCCTCCGAAGAGGGACCGGGATCACGCACGCCGCGCGGGAACACCGGGGCCACGGCTGCGGGGTTTGGTCCTGAAGGCGCGTTTTAGAGGCCAGAAGAAGCGCCAGCTGTACCGTAGAATGTGCGACATTCTGCCCCTTAAAACGCGCGCGCGCACACACACATGCACGCACGCACACACATTAGGAAATACCTGTACAAGGTAAGGCGCATTTACGCCGCGCGGTGCGACAGATGAATGTGAAAAGGCGCGGTGAGGGAGGGAGCAGCTGAACAAGGGCTAATGCTACACAGCCGATATAATATAATGGGCCCATGCATTACAGTGTGTGTGTGTGTGTGTGTGGGGGGGGGGTTCTTTTTTCATGCAGAAAGCTATTTACAGGGAAATGCGATGGATTAGCTGCAGCTCATCAATGGGCAGCGACCGGTCACCCGGCGCTTTAACACTGAGCCAACAATCGAAGGGGAATTTCAATATTTAGCCTCCGAACAGTTTTTGTTAGTTGCAGTTAAAGCAAACATGCAAATTCCTGTTAGTTGTTGTCGGGCTGAGTCTGTTGTTAATGATTATTGCTGCTGAATGACAGCAGGTGTGAATTTTGACTCATTTTTACGCGATTATGGCTCATTCAGGACAACGTGTAGAGAGGAGATAAACAACATGGCTGTTAGCGTTAAGAGAAGAAAGAAGAAAAGACTCAACTTAATCTATACAGTACAGGCCAAAAGTTTGGACACACCTTCTCATTCAATTTATTTTTATTTTCATGACTATTTACATTGTAGATTCTCACTGAAGGAATCAAAACTATGAATGAACACGTTTACGGTGTTATATACTTAACAAAAAAGGTGAAATAATTGAAAACATGTTTTATATTCTAGTTTCTTCAAAATAGTCACCCTTGCACCCTGCATCAAAAATATCAAAATTCAAATGGATTTAGTTTGGGTCAGTATGTCAAAATGTGGGTGTTTCATTCTTCATTTGACTAATATTTTCTCCAAACCAGATATTTATAATATAATCATTTTTTTAATTAACTCATTTATTTATGGTTTATTGATAAGGACAGATTCAGTGTGAAGAGACAAACTGAGACAGTTATGACGCAAGTTTCATTGTGAAACATAAAAGGGTCTTTGTGAAAATAAGGGATTAAACAATGAGAAAAAGAATAATAAAAGAAAAGGTGAACTCGGTTCCGCAAAGCACAATAAAACAGCTGCAGAGATACATGGTTATTTACTGAATTAACCAGAATCTATCTATCTATCTATCTATCTATCTATCTATCTATCTATCTATCTATCTATCTATCTGTCTGTCTGTCTGTCTGTCTGTCTGTCTGTCTGTCTGTCTGTCTGTCTGTCTGTCTGTCTGTCTGTCTGTCTATCTATCTATCTGTCTGTCTATCTATCTATCTATCTATCTATCTATCTATCCATCCATCCATCCATCCATCCATCACTGCACCTTTAAATTAGAGTTAAATTCTTTAGGTGCAGTTCACTCTCTCATATCCTCACCATGTTAAACCTATTGTGACACGTTGCAGAAGACGCTGGGTATCGAACCCAGACTTTCTGATAAATCCCCGACCTACCGCACCAACTGCATGTTTCTTTCTCTGCCTGGCAGTTGTTTGTTTTCCTTTCTGATTTTTTCTTAAGTTTGATTCTGCAGCCTAAATGGAGCCAGTGGAAGACTGAAAGATGCCTTCCCAGCTGTGAGGATCACACCACGATGGCTCCCACGGTGTAATTAGTGATTTTCTATCCAGAAACTGCACCAGGTGTGGGTGCGTCCTGCAGCCAGGTAGCGGTGGTTTAACCTGGCTGTCTGAGAAGCTTTTACAGACAAGGTTGAATGAGTTTTCACAATTATCTGAGCTGCAGCCTTTAGCTCCAGAGACAAAAAAGACAGAGAATGGGGAGAGGAGGGTGGATTCAGAGGAGCAGACAAAAAGCCCACGGTGGGAAAAAGAGCATGTGAAGCAAATGCGTCCAATCGCCACATCACATTGTGCGAAGGAATAAAAAGAAGCCGTGTTTGTTTTGCTCTCTCTTGTGCACACGAACCACAGAGTGACAGACACCCACCTGTGGAGAGAAATGAAGGAGCTGTCCGTGGTGCCGAAAGGCAGGAAGCACCAAGGACAGCAACAGGCTGTTCTCCTTTCAATACATGATCACACAGCTCTATTCTGTAGACACCATGCACATATTAAATTGATTCTGACACTTGTGATGTTGTTGAAGATTGAGATTCTTTTTATTCCTTTTCCTTCAAGGACTTTATTCCTTTACATATATCTGATGGCGTCTATGAGGTGTTCCTAAAGACATTCAGCGGCTGCGCGGATCATTTGTTGTCTTTCAAGGTTTCATAAGGTGAGAGTTGACGCATCATGGTATGAGCTGATCATATTCTATATTATGAACACATTTATTCAACAATATAATTTATGAAAACAGAAAAGAAAGAAATGTCAGGGCCCCGTGTGAACACTGAGAGAGGTTGTTCTTATTATAGTCGTTCCTCCTGGCCATGAAAAGATAAATTCTGAATGTGCCTTCAGTGGAAGTGATGGAGGACAAACTCCACAGTCCTTCTGTGCAAATATGGTTTTAAAAGTCCATCTGAAGTTATAATATGAAGCTGCAGTCGTCCAAATTAATAAAATCAAGGAGAATTCTTTCAAATTTAAAATAGCTGCTCAACAGGGAAACAAAAAGACAGGAAAAGGAGACAGATGTGCAAAAATTGTAAATCTGTTTTTTTGATGGCGGTGAAATGATACCACAAAATTGTTTTAATAAATCAAGGATGCACTCAAATTCAAGCTCAATGGTGAACCCTTGTCACTTCTTTCGCCTCTTCAAAAAAAAAAAAAAAAAAAAAACATTTTAGGAGAAACCTTCACATCGGTTGGAGCAGTGAAGGATGGGTTGTTGTTATTCAGCACATGAAATAAGGATCAGAGCCTCCAGCTGGATATAACTTTCAGAGGAGGATTTGTATAAGAATTGTTTTTGATGAACCATCATTCATCATTCATAAATGACTTTGAATATTTTGTATTTCTTGTATTTCATTATTGGAAGATGTGAGTTTTGTTCACTGAAGCTGTTTATGCATCCAGGCCATCACCACACGCTTTTTTCAAGGATCTACATCTGAAGAGGTTTGAGCATCCGTCCTCTTTCTTTCCTGAGAGTCCTTCATGAAATATCTCTGCAGCTGCGCATCTGTCTCTCAATCTTTTTTTATTTTTATTTTCAATGCACAGGGAGAAGAAAGAGCAATTTGAACACTGACCACCGTCCACAGCCCTGACCTGTTAGTAGCTGAGCTGAACAACCGCTGCTGCTTCACTTTTACTATTGCAATATGAAAAAATATTTTTAAAAACAAGGAAAGAAAAGTGTACTTTCTGTGGCGGGTTTGAGGTGAAGCTGCATGTGAAACCAACAGCAGGAATAAAGCTGTGAAAGAACAAATAGGGTAAAAAATACACAATATTTCACAAAACACAACATTTCAGAATAAACAACATTTCACAGGGCAAAACATTGCATTAAACACAAAATTTTACAAGACAACAGCATTTCACAACATTTAAAAAAAACACATGAACAACACATGAACCTGAAATGTCATGTTTTACACCTCACATCCTCTGTATAAAGGAGAACAAATTGATAGAAATATAACTCTAAAACAGAAAGAAGGTACATATTTTAGATAAATGTGAGATGTGGAGGAAAGAAAAACCCTCCCTCCCTCTGCTCCCTGACAGCCGGACACCTGAGCAGACCGGTTCCTCCCCGCTCCTCCTCCCTCCCCTGCAGCCTCCATTCCATGCATGCGGTGTCACCCCAAACATGTGCGCACACACACACACACACACACACACACACACACACACACACGTACGCTCAAGACCACCTCCAGGGCCCCTCTTTGGCAGGGCCAGTCCCCAGGGAGAGGTTAGTATGATGGATGTCTGATTGGTAGCCCTCCCTTAGGGCCTCCCTCTCCGTCACCTCTCTGCGCTCTGAATTAAAAGGCCGTTTGTCTCCTCTGAGTCCTCAGCTGTAGAGCGCCGGCCTGCAATTTCACAGCACTCAGAGAGAGAGGGAGACCATTACAGAGGAGGTTGTCAGGGGAGCCATCAGAGCCCGGACACGCCTGAGGGACTCTCTCTTTCCCCTCTATCTTCCCCTGCTCCCGTCTCCTCCTGCTCAGCCCACCGACACCTCTATCCCACCGGAGGCAGCCAACCTTACTCTCACAAATACATAAATATTCAAGGCTTCTGTTACATTCAGCCATATAAGCACCTATAGACCTGCACACATCATTTTCAGACCCCCTCTCTCTCTGCTGGTTAAATACATTAACACATCTAATTAAACATATTTAAATTGGGTCTAAATATCACATGCTACCTCTTAGAATGAAATGTTGAACTCATGAGCCTTTACTTATTTCAATATACTTGAGGGTTTTTTTTTTGCAGCTGCAGGTTTAGCATCACTGATATAACTGAGTCTTAAAATGTTGTTATCTATTACTTGACTAAATATTATTCAGGTTGTGGGTTAGAAACAGCTTCTTTTTTGGAATACGTTCAGTTTAATGTCCATTTGAAATATTTTGACCTAAACAAAACGATAAAACGATAGTTGATTGGCCGTTTGGTTCATAAAATAGTGTAAAATAATAATATTATTGTATAAATATTCAACCATTTTGTCCAGACCTACAGTCCACAACATAAAGATCACCAGTTTACTGTTATAGAAGACTAATGAAACTAGATAATCAAACCAAATAATCAGAATTGAGAAGCTGGAACCAGAGAATTTGGACCTTTTCTTTCTTAAAATGATTTCTAATCAATTAATCGGTTATCAAAATAGCTCAAAATAAAGATATAAAAGAACATTAACATTAAGCATTTTTCAAATCATGTAAACATCCTAAAATAAAATGTAGCCACCTAACAACACACAACTATGATTAAAACAACTTTTGAATTACTGCGAGATTGTTGCCTGATATAAGCCAGTGCCCCACAGGTGTAAAAATAATGGAATATTACTGGAATTACAAACCCTAATTTCAAATTTTAATCTCTTACACTACTCATTACTGAAAAAAGTAGAAATTATATGAGTCTAACACATTACAAATAAATTCTCTACAATGGTGTTGGTTCATGCATTGTTTTCATAATGGAACTGTCTCCCCTGTTGTGCATGTGAAGAGACATCAGGACAGAACGGGGGGAGGAGGTTTCAGATGCTGAACCTGTCTGTGATGCTCAGCCCCATGAAGCTCATTGGTTCTTAAAATGTACATTTTTAAAAACAAATTTGAATTTGTAAAAACAAGCTCAGTAATTACCATAACCACTGGGCACTGTGGCTTTTAGCAAGTATCACTCAAACAAGAGAAAACAGTGCATTTGTTTGGAACCATTTTCAGCAGCGGATGAATTTCGTTTTCTTCTCATAGTTTAGAATGTGGAACCAGTCACTTTCTTCATGGCTGTGAGACAAAAAAATTGCTGAAGAGTAAGATTCCAAGATTTCACACAAGCAGGTCTGACTTCAAGGGACTGGTTCGCCTGAACTCAAAAACTGGATGAATAATTTACTCTGCAACACCACAGCTAGAAGAAACTTTTCTTCAATTACTCGGGAAAACACAACTCAAGAAAACTCTCCTCCTCTTCCATGGGTTGGTGATATGACTCGAACTTGGAGAGAATTATCATTAACAGAAGTGTTCACACTATAAGTCCTGAGCCATGATCAGCTGCTCATTGGCTGGTTTTAGAAATCGCCAGTTTACCTCCACTGAATGTGGAAGACGCAGTTGTTTGTGCGGGGCCTTAGTTCTCTGTGTGTGAACATATCAAAGATGGCTGAGTCTCGTCATGCTGGACTGATGGAAGAAGAGCTACAGCCAATGAGAGCAGACACAGGGATTGTGGTGACACAATGGTGAAGAGTCGTCCACACACACATACAGTTTCTGTAGAACACAGGAACAGCCATCATGGTAGCCATCTGTTTTTACAAGCATAATTCACACACATGCACGCACATACACAGGTACATAGAGCCATGGAGTTCAGTTTTTACTTTTGTTATTGCAGTGGATAAACGTTTTTGAGTATGATCTGCCGCCTCTTTAACGTTGCACAACCAATCTCCAAATCCTTCAACCCTCAATAGTTATTAATAAGGTCGTCTTGGTTATGTTTAATTAAATTAATTATTAATCAGAGTTACAAATTAATAGTTTAGTATCATTTCTGGGACAAAATCTGAAAATTGACATTATTTTCTCTTATTGGAAAGGTGGTGCCCTATTTTTGGATTTAATGAATTAAATACTTTATTTAATGATTAATTAATTATTTCTGGTAATTATTAATTCCTTCTGTTAGACAATTTAATCTTTGTCACTAACAGATGATACCTACATTTTATTTTGATTCTGAGCGAGGTTCCGACATTGTTTGATGCTTGTGTGTGATATATATTCATATAGAGGAGGAATAAGATATATCAGACTTTTGGATAAAATATATACTTGTTGGTTTTAGTATTTTCACAGGATTTGTTAACGCTAAGAATAAACATCACCAACACATCCTTAAAAACAACAAAACTACAGTTTCATATAGAGATAGAGTTAAGCTTAACGTCTTAATAGGCTAATTTTAAACCAAACTAAATCTTTCCCTAAACCAAATTAAGTGTTTTTTGTGTCTGAACTAACCAGATGTAACATCATAGACATCTGTATTTTTGGAAACAAACAAATGTCGTTATGTTAATGGAAATGCTAGATAAAAAAAATGCTTCTGTATGTGGAGACATGGTGAAATGACAGAAGTGGTCATTTTAATTTGGAAGGCTTGTTGTCCAGGTCACACATGTGACACTTCCCGTCCACCTCTGAGCCCTTTTTACGCAGCCTGTTCACAGACGTTGTGACGATGTGTCTTTAAGACCTAAACTTGTGAGTGTGTGATTGGGTGAATGTCCACTTGTGAGTTACCATTTAAAGAAAACTTACTGTAAACTAGCGCTGCAATGCTAGTTAGATGATTAATCAATTAGTTACCTTATATAAATCACCAACTATTTTGATAATATATTTATTGATTTGAGCCTTTTTAGAAGAAAATTCTCTGGTTGCAACTTCTCAAATATGATTTTCTGGTTTCTTTAGTCTTCTATAATAGTAAACTGAGGGTTTGGGTTGTGGACTGGACAAAAAAAAAAAAAGATATTTTAGGTTGAATCTTCAGCTTTGGAAAACGTGTTACGAACCAAACAACAAATCTCACCTTCTATACCCACTTATTTCTCACAGGGGTCTGCTGGAGCCTATTATGGCAGGGATACACCCCAGATGGTTGCCAGCCAATCATGGGGCACAGACACCATTCACACCTACAGGCAATTTAGAGTCTCCAATTAACCTCAGCATGTTTTTGGACTGTGGGAGGAAGCCGGAGTACCCAGTGGAAACCCACGCAGACACAGGGAGAACATGCAAATTCCATATAGAAAGGTCCCAGACCCAGGACCAAGGAGGTCTTGAACCTGCGACCTTCTTGCTGTGAGGCAACAGGGCTAACCCCTGCTCCACCGTGTCGCCCCAAACAACTAATCAATTAATAAATTTTTATGAAGCACCAGTGAGGCAACTGTGATGTGATATTAGGCTATATAAATACAAATAAAATTTTATGAACCAAACAACTAATCAATTAATCATTTTAATAATCGATAGATTAATAAATAACAAAATAGTCGTTAGTTGCAGCCAAATTCTGAAGATAACTGGTAACTGATGTGCAGATATTTGAGCAATCAAAGGTTTGTTGTTGAATCTGTTTAGGTTTGTAAGTTGATTATATTCCAGACAGACAAGTCAATCTGTCTATGTTGTGTAATATAAAGGATGAAATCTTCCTCCTTCATGAAGTGTGATTTTAGTGTCTTTATATTTTAAGTTTCCCTAGTGTTTGTTCTTTCCTTTCTTGCAGTGATTCCCTTTCAAATCCCCCTTGAATTAAAACTGTCAGAAACTAATTTTGAAGGACAGAGTTAGTTTTTGTGTGAAGCTCGTGAGGAATCTGCTCTCATCTGAATAAATGTGTTGTCAATAGAAGGACGAGCAGAATGTGACACGTTCATCAAGGAAACTCAAACACAGCTGGAACATCAACTTGCAAATATAACCTTTAACATTACACACAATAAAGGACTAATTCAAACAACCAGAGTCAACCTTTACCCTGTAAGTGTTAAATTACACATGATTCTGAATGCAAACAAACAAACACACACGCACACACACACAGAAATATCCTATGTAACAGATACTAGGAGCGTTATTCTGCAGCTGAGCAGGAGTTGCTGTGGAAAACTGATCTTTGGGGTGAAGTTCGTCCCTGTATCAACCGCTGGGTGAAGTCGGAATGTGACTCTATGTGGATCAGAGTAAAAAGAAGTGGATCTGGGCAGTTGTGGACAGTAAAAGCCTGACTGGATGGCTCACACTGTGTGGAGTTCAGCCCCTGTCATTGAGATATAATGAGGGAGATCACCTTTCACTGTGGGCCATCCTAATGAGGTAATGAATGGGAGTGTGCATTGCACCTTTGCCCTCACCTACTCTATTAATCAGAGTAGGGTCACACGCCTCCCCCATCTGGCAGCACTAATGGACCAAGCGATGGATTGAAGGTGCTTTTAGTCGAAGAGCCGTGGTTAGTAACCAGCAGAGGAGAGGAGAGGAGGCAAGAAAAGGGAGCAGGAAACACAGGTGTGGAAGCGGCTGATTGCAGGAAGTGTGTTTTACACCTCCGAGGGAGTTGGGAGTGTGTGACGGTGACCTTTGACCACATCTCTGCCACCTTGAGGGAGGATCAGGAGTGTCAGCTCGTTGTCTGGACTCCAGGATCAAACATAGACAGTACGAACCACAGTGAAACTGATTTTCTTTATCATCACTGCAGTGAAGGCATATCATCAAAAATCAGCATAAAATAGAATATTCATTATTGTCTTCCGTGCTAGAAAGGCATTAACATCTACACATTTGGTCAAAATTAATTTAAGACCTGTCTGACTGGAAAAAGGAATGCATAATTTATACTATTTCCCGCTACAGTACGTCAGTATTTTTACATGACACATAAAAAAATTATTATTGTAATAGTCCGGCTAAAACTGGACTTTTAAAGTAGATGTGAACATGTTAGCGTCACTGAAAACAAACTTGCAAAGTCAGACAAAGACACCCAGATAATGTAAATGAAATCAAGCTTTTGCCTGGTCAAGCTGATCCGTGATAGAGGTTCACACCAAGCTCCAACTCAGAAGCTGAACAGGATATAAAATTTAAACAGAGGAACGCAAACCAGAAGGTTGTAACTTGGTGAGTAGAGCAAACAGGAAGAAACAGAAAGATATGCTCATATTTGCAAGATTGTCCATCGTGCCAGTTTATCGCTGGGTTTGTCAACATGCTACTTTACTACACAGATATCTACAGAGAACTAGATAACTCAACGCTGCTGCCCAATCAGCCACGTCCACACACAACCGCCATCTTGTGTCAGTCCGCTCGCTCCCTTTAAGCCTGTAGTGGATATACTATAATAATAATAAATAATAATAATACTAATAATACTAAAATAACCAGAACAATTGACAACAATTTTCAACCACTTTTTAAAATACTTTTTTTTTTATAAACACCATTAATGTTGTTATAGCACTACATACTTATAATTATGAATAATATAATCATGAACCTTCATATAAAAGTATCATTATGCAGATAGTTAAAGTTATAGCTATACACACACACACAATCACAATAAAAGAATCTTCACATAAGCAAAAGCAGAAATACCATAAACTGAAATCCTTTTATTACAATGAATTATATCACAATAAATAAATGAAAAGTTTCAATTTTAAAATATTTAATCATCCTTTATCATAGCTACACTAATAACATGCGTAACAAAGCAAACCGTTGGGGAATTAGTCAAAATTTCCACAGGGTGTGGGTAATTTTGTGTGTGTAGATCTCTCACTTTATTTCAGCTAGAGAACCATATCACAGCCAAAGATGGACCTTTCCAATATGGCTGCCGTTGAGGAACATCGGCACATAGTCTGATCCAACCGTTTGGTTTACTGGTCTTTTGACTTTTGATGTAAAAAAAAAGTTCAGCTGGTAGCAGCACAGTATTATCAAGCTAAAGAGTAAATATCACCACCTATTGTAGCAGAGACGACATGTCTTCATCAATAAATCGATTTCCCTCCTGTGCATGTAGACTGGGACAGTTGCCCAAATTTTAACAACTAATTGAGTTAAAACCAAAGCTTGACTTAACTGTGCATGTGAATAGACTGAGTGAGTCAAAGCTTGCTGAGGAACAATTCTTCACTAATCTTAGATAAAGATAAATGCACCTGACTCCCAATGGGAAAGGTCACATTTTGGGTTCAAATTATCACCTGAAATGTAGCGTAGTAAATGAAATTTAGCATGTCAAAGTCAACAAAACACAAAGGTTTTGAGAGAAAAAACACTTCAGAACATGTGTGTGTATTTTGGGAGCAGCAGGCTTTAGTTTTTCAGTGGTTAAACCTTTGAGGCAGGATGAAGATCATTGAAGTCATAAGGATTCATCCACATCAGAACCGTGTATACTCTACAAAATTCATATCAATCCTTCCAGTGTTTAAGTAAATGGTGACACGAGAGGAAAAGTCAGAAGATCACAGAAGGTGGTGAGATTTCCTCCCCTGATGGTCTCAAATGTTTGACCAAACCTTCAAAGCAATCACTGCAACATGTGTTGAGTTATATTAGTCAGGACCAGAGTCACAGACAATTCTGTTCATAAAGCTTATATTTCGACTTAAACTTGCATTAACAGATTTAACAGTGCTTGTTTTCAGTGAAAACGAGTAATGTCACAACATTTCATCATCTTCTAAGTTGATAGGTTGAACTTGTTGAACAGTTGATTATTTCTACATTCAGCAGTTGCTGAGCAACATGATCATTCATTTGTAGTCTCCATCCACCTGGTAAATATCAGTCCAATATTCTTTCTGTTGGTTCTATATCTGTTCTCTACCAGCTCCTGGTGGAAATATCTGCTTTTTTAGCTGCTAAATGCTCCACTATGGTCACCAGATAATCTGCAGATAACTCTGTGTGTGTCTGTGTGTGTGTGTTTGGTGCTGAGCAGGTAGCATGCAGCTTTTTCTCTGAATACAGCTATAGTCAAAATTATGAGGCATTATGAGATATTGAGAGTGAACTCGAACAGTAAAGAGGAAGAAAAACAATGATTTGAAGAAACTGATTTGTTTTGGCACATAAAGTTAAATAAGTGAACAATATGAGAGCAGAAATGTGATCTAAAAGGATTCGGGTGCACTTTAAGGATAGATGTTCACAGTAGAGGGAAACACAGACATAACAAAACAAAAACGCTTCATGTCCTATAAAGAATGAACTTTATCACAGTATTTTCCAAAAATGGACGAGAAACATTCATCACATCAATTGACAAAGACCCTTCAGCTTTTCAGACGCTGACGCGTCCAGTTGAATGTCATAAATAATCAATGTCAAGGTTTTTTGATTAAAGAATACTGAGATAGAATTCTGCACCTTTTTTTCCATCACAGCAGAAATTTATCAAATTTATTTGGAAAAGCCTGTGCCTGCCGTTTTAAGGCTGACTGGACTGAAATCAGCCAGGTTACCGTTGGTTACATGGAGAAAATGCAGATTATATAATTACCACTACAAGATGTAAGCAAATAAGGTAGAAGTCATTTTATGATCCTAATCAAATTATCAGACGCATCTGTATTTTCCCTGCCACTCTCAGACATTTACAAATAAATATCCATCATAATAAATTAAACATTAATCTGCTTGGATTTAAAGGGGATTCTCCATTGGTCAGCTCCTGACGAGGCGAGGAGGATCTGGGTGAACCAGACTGGACATGTGAAGGCTGCAGCAGGAAAAAGGAGGAGGAGGCCGACGTGATGGAGGGGGAAATAATCTCGGCTACGTATGTGTTCTCAGCGTCCTGTCCTCCCCTGGCTAACCACACCGGCGGCCACTTGAATTAGCAGCAGAGGATTATGGGCAGAGAGCCTCATTAATCTGGGCAACAAACAGTGGCCAGTGTGAATATTTGCACCCAGAAATTGAAAAGATTAAGTCCTATTTGACAATGACTGGCAGGCTCTACGCTGCAAGAGGCTACTGTTAAATATTCATATCCTGGACTCCTTCTTTCTGTGTGTGTGGTGTTTGTGTGTCTCAGTTCTGTCAGACTATGTGTTTACCTTTTTATCTCTCTCATTTCATATTTAATGGCATCACACACCTGTATCACAGAGTTGTTTTTTAAGAGAAGAAACACATAACGGTGAGTTGAGCTGTCAAGAATTATACATTTTCATAAATTGAATTGTTTAACATAAATGTGAGCTTATAAACTATTTTATTTGAATGTTAAGAGTCATATACCACATTTTCTGTGGCCAGTTTCCTTATTGTCATTATGTCATTGTTTATTGTACATGTAGTGTATTTGTTTTACTGTCCACACAGTGTGCTATAGGATTTTACATTGTATAGTTGGGAATTAGCACTGCAGCTATAATGGTTATTTTTATTGTTGATACATCTGTTGATTATTCTCTTTCTCTTTAGTTCTTTGGTCCAGAAGTAGCTGGAATCAGAACATTTGTTTTCTTTCTTAAAAAGAGACTGTTATCAAGGTTATCAGTGCTTCTATTCTCAATCTCACTGATCATAGATAATAGTGAGTCTTTTTCCCACTTATATGATTTTATCCTTCATCATTAGTTCTAAGTCTACATATTGAACAGCTTTGAATTAATAATCAGAGACAAAGAATGAAATATTTCGAGCAGGAGAAAAATCATGATAAAAAAGATGAAATGCTGTGGTCATTTGTGGATCTAGTTTCAGGAATACGCACAGACACACACACATTAATGAGGAGTAAAGGGAGGGGGTCTGCTGTGACATCCCATCGTTGCGCGCCTCGTCAGCCTGGCAGGAGATTCCCTCCTGCAAACGCTCAGCAAATACACCTGCTATTCATTTCCTACAAGGCGGAGAGGACTCGCCAGACCTGACAAAGCTATTTACCCACCTCCAGCCCGGCCTGTGCTGCAGACGCTATCGCTAATGTTTTCCCTTCTGCAGGAGATCAATATGTTTGGAAGCAGACAAACAACCCCGCTCTGCCAGGCAGGCTCTTCCCGTTTAGCAGGCCACCACCGGGGGCCCTGACAGCAGATGTACACAACCGAATCAACAAGCGCCGCCGCTTCTTCTTCTTCAGAGTCAACACTGGACACAATCAACGGTGCCGGATCCGCGACGCTAAGAATTAACACCGTGGCCCATATGTGCCACACCGAGGATCACCAGTCGTCCTCCTCGCTCGTGGGCCAAGTCGTGTCTGCCTCCAGAAAACAAACCGCAGCAGGAATATTGATTTAGGCACGAGCGGGGAGGATCATCGCTGAAATTTAAAGCTGCTGGAATAAACATAAAGCTTTATTGTGGTAAGCGTCGACACATACTGAGCTGGAGAGCTGCACAGTATGGATCCTCCCGACGTTTAAGACGGGCGAAGCCAAAAGATTCAGACGGATTCAGAGCAGCAGACAAGTTTCCAGCAGATAAAACAGTGATATAAGCTCGAATAAACAACAGCAACCAAACCAGACAAAACAAACACAGACAGCCAGACTAAACACACACCAGGTCCCTGATCTGCTCCTCTGGATAAGCCTTCATGCTCTCTGGGGCTTCCTCACCTCGCCCCTTGTTTCCTCTCATTTCTTCTCTTATTTCCTTATTTCCTCTCTTTGTTTCCTATTCTATTATTTCCTTTCCTCTTATTTATTTTATTTCCTCTTTGTTTTCTATTCTCCTTTCCTTTCCTCCTGTTTCCTCTCTGCTCATTTCCTTTCCTTGTCTCCTCTCATTTATTCTCTTATTTCCTCTCCTCTCAATGTTTCCCCTCCTCTCTTCTTGTCTCCCCTCATTTCCTTTCTCTCCTCTTATTTCCTCTATTTATTTCCTCTCCCCTATTTTCCTCTTGTTTCCTCACTTCTCCTCCGATTTCCTCTTTTTATTTCCCCTCTTCTCATTTCTTCTCCTCTCATCTCCTTTCTAATTCATTTCTAATTCTCTCCTCTTATTTCCTCTTTTGTTTCCTCTTCTTCTTTCATCTCCTCTCTTGTTTCCTGCCCTTGTTTCCTCTCCTCAACATTCTTAGTTTTCCCCCCCGTCACTCCAATTTACACATAATTCCACATAGACTTTTTTTTCTTAAACTTCTAACTTTTATATATTTTATTTTCATCAGTGTGGATTACATCACCTACAAGAATCACATGACACGATGATTCACTGCTGTTATATGTGCAGGAAACTCCTGTCACTGTGGTATTTTACACTGATGAATCTAAGGTAAGAGGGTAAATGAGGAGGAGAAGGTCAGAGGAAACAGCCTGTGTGTGTGCGCGCGTGTGTGCTGCAGCTCTACTGAGAGAGATGTGTGGAGGGTCAACGTATGTGCATTTGAATATTCCTTTTGAAATGAAGCAGCTGTGTGCAAATGTGTGTGTGCTGAAGGTGGTCATGGGGTTGATTTCTGGTTTTACGTGTGCGTGTGTTTGGTGTGTGTGTATGAGTGAGCACCGGGGTGAGTGTGTTAAATTGTTCTGTGTTGCGGAGATAACACCGGATCCCTATCAGCTGCATCAGGGGGCTTAAGACCCCGATGGGCGTGAGGGGAGAATGAATTTTCCTCACTACTCTGCATATTACAGGATTACACTGCACCTTTAGATATGCTTGGGCTGAGCCTGTCTCTGCCTTATGGCTATACGCATGTAGATTATTGAAATATACTGTCACACAGTGCATGAATTGAAGCAACACCACAGGGACTGCACCGGCTCCTGAAATGAAACACACCGAGGTGCGATAACCGTGATAGGATTCCCAACATTGTTCAGACAGAACAGTCTTTTCTAACCATAAACATCTACTCTCGTTTTTTTTTTCTTTATTCATGCAAAGAAAAAGAAACTGCCATAAAATATATGGGGAACAGACAGGCAGCCTGTTCCTTGAAAGTAATTTGCAAACATATGCTACCGTTTCACAAAAATGATTGTCACTTGCAAATTGCAGCTAGATTTCCTACAGTCCTCTCATAGCTTCATGCATGAAGCTCTATTTTTACTCAGTTAAACATGTGATATTCAGTTGGAATGATTATGTGTTTTAAACCTTGTATGCTGTAGCTTTGGTGAAACTGCAGCCAGAATTGCTTCAAAGATATTTCAGGGTCATTGTTAAACTTTTAATATTACATTTACAACTAAACTGTTTTCCCAAACCTGCCAATATGCTCATATAGAGTAGAATAAATTAAGTTCATAAATTACTCTGAAGTCACAGGGACCAGTTCAGGGTGGATGCTGAGTTTTCAAGATGTCACTCTTAAATCTGCTGCATCTATCGTTTTAGGACACTTACAGGATCACATCCTCCCTCTTATCTTTTAAAAGCTGCCAGCTCTTCAACGTAACTATAAAAGGTTAAATGTTGCTCTTTATTACCAGTGAATATCAAACTAATATAAACAAATATAAAACAAACTACCAACATTTGGTACCAACAACTTGCCGAAACAGATTAACACTTCCTCCGAAAACGTAAATTTAATCAGTATTATATTTGCTTTTACAAATATGGAATACAAATGAAGTTTCTATGTGTAATTATGTATTTAAATGCACTTTTAATCCGACTAATGTCTCAATCAGAATAAAAAAATCAGAAGAGACTAGATTGGAAGGAATCTTCAGTCGTGTTGAGACATGGATTATTTTAGTGATAATCCAATCAAAATTACTAAAAAACAATAGCCATATAAATGTGAATGTACTGTGAAAATCTGAACAAAGATAAAGAAGAAGAGTTTCCAGATGGGACAAGTATGTCTGTAGAAAGACTGGAAGAAAAGAGATTGATTTTAAATATAAGAGAACAGCAGAAGCATAAACATTGATCTCATGACGCACTGCGGATCCATTATTGTAGATTCTTCTTCTTGTTTTATTTTCAGTAGATTAAACATGTATAAATGTATATATAAAACATAAGTCGATTAAATACTTCTCAGCTAATCAGAATTATTTTAATAGGATTGAAGAAATGTTGTCTATGTAACTGCAGCTGCTCTAAACCAGTAAATATCAAGAATCTCTGGTGTGTTCCTGGTCTCCTCCTGAGCACTGGTCCCCCTCAGACCACCTCAGACCCCCTCAGGTGTATCAGAATCTATCACGGACTCGTGCAGACGTGTAGGTAGAAGATGTGGAGGTGGAACAGGCCTGTGGGTCTGGCCGACAGAGGAGGGGACAAGGAGAGTGAGGAGGGGCCATATTCTTCATCTCTTTTCCCTTCAGTGCCTCCTTCGCTCAGCCTCCCCCCTCCTCCTCCTCCTCGCAGCCTCTGGCTAATTACTCCTTTTTTCAAATGCAAAACAGCGGCAGAAAGTGAGACGATTTCTCGGCCGCCGCTTTAGGGAAGAAGCAAGTAGAGAGGAGAGAAAGAAAGCCACTGCAAGAAAAGAGGAGCAAGAAGAGATGGAGAGACGCTGAATAGGAAGAAAGAGGTGACTTTCTTTCCTTGGCTGGCAGGGACCTTTGAAGTTGGGGCAAGACGGAGGGGGGTGGGGGGTCTTTTTGCGGAGGCGGGGGGAGCACGGAGGGAAGATCGTGTTAACGAGATGGCCTCTAAAGACGAATTAAATGGTGGGAGAAAAGAAACACGATCAGGCCCGGCCCTACTTATAGACTCCTCACAGACTCGCTCCTTTCAGAGCCGTGGAGGTGTTTCCAAAGCCCGAATTCCTCAGCTCAGCTCTTTAAAGGGCCTGGAGTGTGGGGTTTGCAAGTGAGGGGCTGCGTTGGGGGCGACAGGGTGTGTGCGGGTGAGTGCGAGTGTGTGTGCGGGAGGGTCACCCGTCCTTTAGTCACACACCCCGGCCCCTGAATGGGGAGGTCAGGGACTTACACACCGATGGAGGGTCAGAAGTGGCGGGGATTACACGTCTGCTCTAAGCCCCCTAAGATCCCAGTGTTTTCACTCCCTCTCGCTGTTTGTTGTTTTGTGGCGGAGCAGACGAGGGAAAGAAAAGGAGACGGTCGGGGGAATTAGTGTAAAGCTTGGGAGATGAATGGGCATCTTATTCGCACCTCTTGTTGGCTGTTTTTCAGCCCCCCCCCAAACAGCCCTCCCATTCCCTGTCGCAGTGAAAGCACGTTAGGGTTGCCTTTGTGCAGACAAAAGGAGACTCCCCTCCTGGCTTTCATGCTCGCGGTGGAGCAACAAGAGGATTTGGCCCGCCGTGCACAACCCAGCGCTGCTCCAGCTTTGATTGGACATCGGCAGGAGAGAGCTCCGCTTCTCTTTCTTGATTAATCAAGTGATTCCAGTGCTCTCAATAACGCCTTCTTTTTTTAACACACTTCTTTCTGTCTCGATAATACCACCCACCCCTCCCAAACACTACCCGACAGCCCACGTCCGTCTTTATTCTCCCGGCTGGAGAACATTTTGTCATCTGATTTTTACATGTGCTTCATGTGATCTGATGTGTGTGGGTGTTTTTATTGTGCTTATCACCGCTGACACATGAAAACATTAGCGGAGCTAATTTTTATGTTGACCAAGAATTGACATAATGTGTCACTCAAAGCTTTAAGTGCCTTCAACTGTCTGATTTTAGATTATATTAAGTAGTGTTTTTCTCTCTTCTGTAAACAGGACTCTCATGTGCGGGGTTATTTTCTATTTGAGTGTTTTAAATACAAATATCTGCGGCTCATGCATTATTCTGCTCTTGTGTGTGATTCCATGAATTGTTGTCACGCTCTTCTTCTTTTTCTTTCATTATTTCTGACGCTGCATCAGACTATCGAGCAGATCCAGTTCAATTCAATTAATTTCATTTCATTTCTGTTCAGTTCAATTCAGAGGCACACCGCCAGCATTCATCTGCTGGTGTAAACACACGCACTGTAAAGAATAAATGAGGGAGGCTGAGCACTTTAACTTGCAAATTATTTATTTTTATCAACTGTTTGATCCACTTGAGCTTTAACTCTGGCAACTAAGAGAATATATATATATATATATATATATATACATAAAAAATGGTAACATGTGTTATGTATAACATTGTGCATTGTGATTGCAGATGACAAATTATTGACAAATTATTCTTTTCCTCACAATTTGCAAACGTAAAGATTTAACATTGTGTCCAGTTTTATTTCCTTCAACAACACAATGGTAATAAACCTGGACCCAAGATGTTTCCTAGCAACACTATGAAATGAAATAAAATGGTACAACTGGAACACATCGTATGGCTACTGCTTAAACTGCTGAAGGTTGAGTGTGTTGTTTATTAAAGGGCCAGTTCAAACTCTTTCACTGACATCACCTGACCACATGCACCTGTGAACACTGTAACTGCTACAACCCAAGGTCAAGGATCAGTTTTATTACATGTGCAACATGCTAACTCTTCACTCTCAGACTTTAAAGACCAATTGAAATCAAATTTAGCTATAATGAAAGATATTTTTAAATGTACATGAATTAGTTTGTCTTGTGTTTGATTGACAGCAGCTGCTAAACTGTACAGAACAGAGACAAAGTAAACTGCTGTAGCTACAAGCCACAGACACAGTGTGATGCTAACATGGATTTTGAAGAACGACTGATTATATAGTGACATTTGCAAAAAAAATAGGTGAGTTAATTGGTGGCACAGCAGCTTATTGTTGCCCCAAGCCATATGAATGGCTTGGGGCAACAATCAGTCCAAAAATGAAAAAAAATGTAAAAAAAAATAAGATAAATTATAAAAAAGAGCAATTTTTTCTAAATGTCTATAAAGAGACATTCCTAACAGGCAGATTTCTAAGAGGCAGATTTTCATATCAAAGGAAGTTCTGTTTACCCCTCAGCGTTATAACATGTTTAATTTATCTATTTTCAGAAAATACTCATATTTTCTTTAGAAAATCTCAAAATCAAACTCGATAAGATGAAAATGAGATCAGATCAGTGGTAGTAAAACATTAGTTATATGTTTTCCTCCCGTTTGTGAGATAAACACTTCGTGATTGTGATCTGTGAAGTCAACAAAATGTTCCTGTCATCCACACGCAGGGAACATTTTTATTTTCTGTGCCGTCCTACCTGTGCTTCAGCGTGCTCAGCCCCACCTGCTCTGCACGGCGTTGATTCCAAATTTCGGCGGCTTATCAGCTCAGCAGCTTTGTATAGTCGGGGGGAATTTTCACTGAGTGGGTGGGTGGCTGTTATAGATGCTACAAAGACAAGAGAAAAACAGAGAGAGGAGAAAAGGGGGGTGAGAGGTGGTGATAAACAGAGTTGGGTGGGGGTGCCTTCCAACGATAAATCAAGTTCCAGACTAATCTATTTAGCATGCTCTCACCATTATCCTGTCAGTGAAACAGCTAATTAATTAACTGATTCCACAATGAAGAGGTTTTGAATGAGCCCATTTAGATAATTACTACAAGGAGCCGATTGGGCCAGTCATTTACAACTGTCACATAGGTTCCAGCATTGGCAGCTGCCCTTCACTCTGGCCCCGGCCTTCACTGTTACACTCTCCATACAGCATCAACAACTCTGGTTTATAGGTTTGAGCACAGCGATGGAAACCAAGCTGTGGAAACCATAATAAATCCTTTTATCCACACTGTTCTGCCATTTCAAAAGAGGAAGGAAAGACAAGAGAGGGCAGATAATATGAGTCTTAAATCTATAATATCATTAGTGTAAAAACAGGTAAAGAGGTCTGATGAATTCAGCTATTTGAACTTATTTAGCCAGTTTAACGATTTGAGAATTGCACATTTCGTCTGCGACCAACATGGGAAACATTCTGCGCACACACCAACACCTCTGAGATTACTGATGAGCAGAGATAATGAGCACAAATACGAATAATGAGGTTTCCCTCCACAAACGACGGCCGTGCCAATTATTGGCATCATTGGCTGCAAAGTTAATAAAAAGCTGCTTAAATCTTGTTTTAGGTAAATTCCATTTCATAAGGCTGGAGCCTCCTGTGGATCACCAAAATTTGGAGATGGAATAATATAAATAATTCCTTATTCATTCCTAATATCACTGATACTATTGGTATTTTTAAAATAAAACCTGCTGCCAGCCACTTGGAAGGTGAAATCCCTCACTAACACTGACACAAAGTTTGCAGCTGCATTTACTGAGGTTAGAAATTTAGTGGATTTTGGAAAGTTATATATATATATATATATATAAATATATATATATATATATATATATATATATATATATATATATATATATATATATATATATATATATATATATTTTCCTTAGGAGTCAGGAGAAACTGAAATATGGTGCAGAAAATCTTCCTCACTGGAGTTCTGCTCAGCAGCAGTGTCATTGCTGCCCCCGGTGGTTGGAAGCTATACTACAGCAATACTACAAGGTTAAAATGCAGCAACATTCTCTTACACGTTTCTTATAATTTCTCTTAATTTTCTGTTAAAAGGAAAAATTCGAGATGCACCAAACGCATCTCGAATTTCTGAATATTCCAAATCTGCTTTTATCTGGGTGAGTTGATCGAACTGATGATAAACTGTGGGGGGCCTGGCCGATTGTATTTTATTAGTGTAGGTTACACTTAATGAGGGCAGGCGCTGTGCCCTGTGCAAATACTCTGACACATGCCTAAGAACTGGAGAGATGCCACTAAAATAAGCCTGTGAGAGGAATTAAGCAGCCGTGAAATCAAAATACTATTAAATAAACTTAGTGTCAGTAGGTGTTACAGAATATAAAAATAAATAAAAAGAGAAATAGCAATACATTTGTGACAAACGGTAACTAAACTTAAATTAACAGATATCAGTTGCTGGAAATCTTCTGTATAAATGTCTTTTAAAAGCCAAATTAAAAACATAAGGGTAAGGAAATTTGTTCATAAATCGCTCCCTGCATGAGGCCTAATCTAAGTCTAATCTTCATCCATCAATTTGTACAGAGGCAACCAAATTTAACCTGGCTCAACTTTTTCCAGGACAAGGAGATGTAATGTGCTCGTCCATTATTTTACAGCATGAATTCCGTGTTTCTATTGTTATCCGCACCATAAAGTAATAGTTGTAAAATCCTCTCTGTGTGTTTTGGTGCCTGATAAACCTTCAAACTTGTATAAATCTATCACATCCGTTTAAACAACTTTGGAAAGTTAACACAGTGACAACCATTTTGTCCTCAAGTAAAATATCTGTAACTGAATTTGTTCCATATTATTAGGAGACAGAGACACTGTGATTCCTCAGTAGTTGTGCGGGTGAGATTTATTCAGCTTGCTTTAAACCTATAAACAAAGTTAAATGTTCTGCAGAGTTTGCATGGTCATGTTTCAATTTAAAACTTCCACATTGTGACATTTTGTTAAACCAATCATACAACTCACCACTCTGCAGCATGGAAAAAAACCCACCACAGAGCAAGAGAACAGTGCTTGATGTAAAAAGCTCAATAATAAAATAGGAACAGGAAGAGGGTCGAATCTGAAGCACTAGTTAAAGAAAAAAACAAACAGCAGCGTAGGAGGTGGTTAATTCAATTTGATACAGAACACCAATGATAGAGCTACTAACTTTCAAACAAACAATTACATGATCAATTGTGTTTGATTAAAGAAATAGTTTCAGAGTTTTAATTTCCAAATGAGGAGAAGCTCATTACAATCATGGATTATATTTAAAGGCTTTTCAGCTCATTTCAGTCCGTGCAGCAGCACGTGAATATGTATCTGACCTCTCACATAGCGACAGGTGTCATTCTCATTAGGATTAAAAGAATAGGAATTATTTTATATACCAGATGAAAAAATATGCTACTGAATACAAGATGAGGAAAAATATTTTGAATAGAATAATAACCATTAAATTCATCAAAATGAAAGCATAATTTCTGATACCTGTTTTGCTTGATCTTACATCTTATCTGTCAAAATCTTATGAACTATTATGTATCATGAACATTCATCAGATACATCCAGATATATATTTATAGTCTAATATAAACCCTCTATACCCTTATGTAATGGTTTAAGAAGTACTCAGAACCTTTACTTAGTAAAAGTACCAAGTAGATATTATCAGTAAAATGTACTTAAAGTAGCGCTGTTGCCTCACAGCAAGAAGGTCGCAGGTTCAAGACCTCCTTGGTCCTGGGTCTCGGACCTTTCTGTGTGGAGTTTGCATGTTCTCCTCATGTCTGTGTGGGTTTTCACTGGGTACTCCGGCTTACTTCCACAGTCCAAAAACACGCTCAGGTTAATTGGCGACTCTAAATTGCCCGTAGGTGTGAATGTGTGAGTGAATGGTGTGTGTGCCCCATGATTGGCTGGCGACCATCTGGGGTGTATCCCTGCCTCTCACTGTAATGCGCTGAGATTGGCTCCAGCAGACCCCTGATATCCTAATGAGGAATAAGCGGGTATAGAAGATGAGATGAGATGTACTTAAAGTATTTAAATTTAGTTTACTCCTCTGGTTGATATATTATATTAGATTAAACATTGTGTAGATAATGTGTAAACAGCATAAACTTACTTATTAATTCACTTTACTACTTAGTTCAGTGGGTCCTAGTCAAGTCAAGTCAATTTTATTTGTATAGCCCAAAATCACAAATCACAGATTCACCCCAAGGGGCTCTACAGTTTGTACAACAGTAACACAACATCCCCTGTCCTTAGACCCTCACTTCATACAAGGAAAACACCATAAAAAAACAGGAAAAAAAGAAGAAGAAACCTCGGGAAGAGAAACAGAGCAGGATCCCTCTTCCAGGAAAGACAGGTGTGCAATAGATGAAGTGTACAGGATGGAATACAATACATTTGATGGAAAAAGTTGAGTATGGCATTAAACAGAATAACAAATGTCCTAAGATGATTAATGGGAGAAGAAGAAGAACAAACAAAGATTTGAATTTTGGAGAAATATCTGATCATTTGAACATCTATTGAAATGAAACCATGTGAGAAATTTAGATGGAAAAATCTCTATTTGTTGTAGCTATAACAATCATACATGTGAAATATGAACCGACTATATTCTGATGTTTGTCAAAGACTCAAAGGTTGAAACCACTGGTTTTATCTTGTGTTGGATTTTAAAAGCTTTTTTTATATTATTTATTGAGTCAAATATGCATCTGAAAGTAACTAAAGCTTCAGATAAATGTAGTGAAGTATAAAGTAAATGGAAACTTAAGTACAGTACTTGAGTTAAATGTACTTAGTTACACTTAACTATCATCCTCATGGTTTCTTATACTGACCCTTTATACAGTGAAGAGGAAGTAGAGGAAACTATAAAGATATATAAAAAATGTTCCTTTGACTATCAGGAACCATTTTACATATAAGTTTGGAATTTTAATCATGTCAAACATAGACAATGGTTTAAAAATAACAAAAAAAAAACATCATATATTCACTTTGAATATTTAAAGAAAATCTCAAACTATTGTTGGCTGTGCAGTAATCCTGCTGTGACTGAATGAAACTTGATGTGAGCTGCTCCGGTCACTGTGTCACATCCACACTCACACACACACTCGGCCCTGTTCATAGTGTGGGAAAAGCCCAAGTTAAATCCAGACCACCTCTTGGTGCACAATAGTCTAAAAGTGGTTATCTCATCGCCTGAGTCACTGATCGGGGTTTTGTCTTGTCACCTTTTTTCACTCAAACAGCAGCAGACAGCTCAATCCACTCCATCAGATCAGAGCTCCTCTCTCCATATCTCCCCTTTCCCTCCTTTTCTTTTCCTCTTCTCTCAATAATGGTCAATCCCACATCAATACGCAGGGCTCCTTTCACTGTGTCTATTCCCAGAGGTGGCCTCATTACCCCAGGGTGTTTTGTTTGTTTGTTCCTCGGGTAAAGAAGCTGAATTGAGCTGCCGGCAGGGGTGGACAGGAGGGAGAGGAGGACGGGGGGGGGGGGGGGGGGGGGTAGTGGACTGGAGGACGCAGGGGTCCTAGAGGCTCTGAGGAGGACAGATCAGCCATCACAGGGGAGGTGAGCGGTTTCTGCTGACCAGTGAGTCAGTGATGATGACGATAACAGGAAGAACCTCAGTGATGATGTTAATGATGACTTACAGGTATAATGTGTGTAAATATGCATCATGGTAACACATCTATTCATTAAAGAGGAAGCATCTTGCTCAGTTTAGCTCTTTATTTATATTCTACTGAAATATCTTTGCATGATTTTCAATTCAAAAAACTCCCTCAGTTAAGCCTCTGCCTGAATTAGGCATTTTAATGGCTCCTGTCTCTTTAAGGTCCTGCTATGTTCTAATTGGTCACTTTCTGTGGCTCCAGCAGCATAGCAGACAGTAATAGTCACATTTCAGGTTATTTTCTCATTCTTTATGTATATATACATTTTTCGAATACATTTGTCCATATTTGAGCCTGAATCAGATCCGAAATGTGCAAACGGACAACTCAGGGACCACCTTAGCAACAACCTTAGCAACGACTATATCAACAACCTTAGCAACAAAAGCCACGGAACATACTGTTTGTGGGCATGTGTGAACCCTGTGACGTCAGTTTGAAGAGGAAGTAGTACACAGTTTACATACATACATACATAGTACAACCCGTTTATACACAGGTTTTGGAACTTTGATTATGTTTAAATTGGAAAAATGACTGAAAATCAGGGAAAACCATCACCTTTTTCAAAGGTTAACTGTCTGACCAATCACAGGTGTTGGCTTCAGTCTCTGCAGAGGTTGAGGCTGCAGGAGGAAACATTTTCCCTCCACAGGCAGCCTGCAAATATAAGTAACTGTGTGTTCTGTGTAGAGAGATATAATAGTAATTTGTTTGCAGGCTGTGAATACATTACTATTATTATCAAGGCATTTTTTTCTACTCAATTTAAGATGATATTGATTTCAAGATTTGTATATGTGAAGCAAGTTCTATTTAATGTGTGAAATGAGGTTTTAAATAAATTTAAAATGTGCAATAGAAGAATTGGGATATTAAAAATCACTTAATTTATATAAATAGTTGCTAAAGTATATTTGTAGGCATAAACATAGAACTTCACACAGAGACACATATTTACTCTGTAAATAAGTGAGTGTTAATATTTTAAAAGCAAGATGCTTTGAGACTGAAGTGGAGCAGAAGAAGCAAACAAGGAGGATGTAGGAAGCTCGTTGGAGAGGTGATGTGAGCCCAACCAACTCACCGAAATTGGAGCGTGTTTTCAAACTGAAGTAACGTACAACCTGCGAAGCTGACATGGAGGGTTACTCTGGGGCCAGAGAGTAACAACAGTGCGGGAGAGATGTTTTCCTTCCGTTTTGTTTTTCTAATAAAGACTAGTGTAATAACTTGAATTACACGGTGCGTGGAGAAGCAAAATAGTCCCAAGAGGTCAAAACTCCACAAAGAGACATTACAAGAAAAAATGTTACAAGCATTTAAATAAAATGAGCAGGAAAGGAAACAATGTAAGTAAAAAAAAACTGGAGAGTAAAGTCACCTTTACATCTGTACAACACAGCATCTATCCTTAGACTCTTGATTCAGTCTTGAAAAAATTCTTTACAAAAAAATCAGTTTGGAACAGTATTTATAGAACAACTAGGCGTTATAATCACAAATATTAAAATATCACTTTCTATCATATGGGTCCTTTAACTTGTAACCAAAACAAGATTTGTCTACTATATTTTGAGGTTTGTTTTCAGTTTTATTTTGATCAAGTGACTTTTTAAATAAAAATATTTCTCCACTTTTACTTACTTTACTTGTAACTGAGTATTTTTATATTGTTTTATTGATATTTTTACTGAGTTTAAGGATGTAAATACTTCGTCCACAATGAGAAAAAAGTCCACTTTCACCTTAACGTGTTGAAATGTGGGAGTTTTCTCTGACCTCATATTTCAGTGGCTGTGTTGTTTTTCTTATTCTTGTGATTCCAAACAGAATATAACACACAACACACACACTTTGCACCTTGTGAAGAATGCGCAGGGCAATTAATTACAAGGAGCAGGTCATATTAAATCTGCTGGAAGGACAACTTGTTGTTCCTGTAGAATGGGTCGTAATTAAAGAAAAAAGGCCACACGTGAGCCACACGGGAGAAAAGGCCACATGTGAGCCCCTCATGGGCCTGGACGCCACTGATGGGAAGTTATGGCCTTCCTCGAAAAGTGTACGTGCTCGACCGCAGAGCTTCAATCTCTGCGAAAAAGAAGCCCAGACAACTTCAGAATCCCTTCCAGGAACAACTCGCGCCGTGAAGGCGACTGTTAGAAGATGCGTAAAAACTAATTCAAACATTCAATGGGAGTGAAAAATTGGAAAATGCTCTTATGTACACAAAAATGCCATGTTAATATAAAATGTATTCACAGAGGAGAGGTTACTGAGAGATGATATGCAGCTACAGTCAATGGGATGCAGCCAACAGAGAATAGGAAACCACAAATCAAAGCTCGCACACACAACAAGAAGTACAATTTAGCATAGACAAATTTGAGCATGCTCTCCTCCCAAACAAAAAGTGAATTGATTTTATATGACTCCTCTTCAGCAGAGGGATTTATTTGAACAAGCTGAAAGTGTCTACTTCACTAGGCAATGAAAACTGGATCCACCCCCCCTCCCTCACACCCCTATTAACTCCTTTCCCCTCAGTCTTTCCATAAAAATATTTCTATTCCATCTCTGTCTTTCTTCATTTTCCACTTTTCTTTCATGTTTTTCTCCGTCATCACGTTCCATTCCAAATGCACATCCTCCCTCCTACCGTTTTCCTCACTATCTCTGCATATATATATATATATATATATATATGCCTGTTTTTTTACCTCTGCATTTTTACACCTCTATCCTTCTCTTTTTGCAGTTCCATCCTTTCCCTATCGCTCAATAAAACACTCCTTCTACCCGCTGCTTTCTGACATCTCTCCTTCCACCTCCATCCATCTCCTTCTCATGCTCTCCCTCCCTTTCCCTCTCTATCCCCTCCCGACTCCCAACGTCCACCCCCTCCTCGTCCTCCCCCCTCCACCAACCACCACCACCACCTCACTCGCTCTCACAGCCGTTCACTCCATTTTTCTGCACATGAGATTTGCCTAACAATAAGTGGCTCTGCCCAAGGTCAGATAAGAGAAGCACAGCCCAGGAAGCCACAGCCACTGTTTCTTTCATCCCTTTTTTTCCTCCTCTCTCTCCTCACAGCTTTCGAATTATCTCTGCAGCACATAATAATAATTACTGAGGACGGCAACATAGAGATAAGAATGCAGGAGCTGAAATGGCGAGAGAGAGAGAGGGAGAGAGGGAGGGAGGAATAGAGAGAGAGACAGAGAGAAGGGGACAGGTTAGAGAAACTACAGAAGCAAGAGGAGGCGTAGTAAAGGTACATTAGAGAGGAACTGTGAGGCATGACAGAATGGGGAAGGAAGGTAGAAGTTAGACAACAATGAAGAGGAAGAAAGAGGAAAAATGAAGGGGAAAAGAAGGAAAGAGTGGCAGAAAATTGAAATTATATAAGTATACGGCTCGTGTTGTCATATATTATTTAGAATTGTCAAGCAAATTAGTGAAAAAACGTGTTCTGACTTTCTGTCTATGGCTCTACCCAAACCCTATTTATGCTTTATGTGTATAAAACCTTTAAAAACAGGCCACTTATATAGTTTGATTTTTAAAAGGGGTATAAAACGGCTGATCACTTTAATACAGGAGCAAATAGGGAGGTTCTTGGAGACTATTTTCAACCGCGGATTAATACACAAATACACATCTCGTCAATTTATAAAACAAACATCAAACATTCCTCAGACAGTTGTTTCTGAGAATTTGCTGCTTCTCTTATTTTCAAATAATTGTAAATTGAATATCTTTGCAGCAACTATTTTGATAATCAATTGACATTTTACAGTATAGAAGAAATAAATGAATTAATTAATCAAAAAAATAAACGACAGACTGCGGTTTGCTTCCTGTAACTGCCGATCAATGTTCATTTCTTTTAAAGGTACAGTGCATAGTTATGTGAGGGCATCTTTGGAAAATTTGCTGATTGTAACTAGGGCTGCAATTAATGACTATTCTGATTCTGACAGTTGATTAATCTAACAATTATTGAACTAATCTATCCATTAGTTGTTTGGTTTATGAAATGTGTAAAATTACATTTACTGTTTCTCAAAGCTGAAGATTCAACCAAACCAAATCAATAGTTTACTAATATTAAAGTAATAATAAGATTTAAAATAATAAGATTTGTGAAACTAGAACCAATTATCAAAATGGCAAATAATTGATTAATCAACTAATAATTGCAGCTCTAATTGAAACCAACTGAGTATCCAAAGCATGTAAGAGAACCTAAAAACATAAAAGTCTGTCTATAGAGCTAGTGTTTGGTTTGTCCCTTCTGGGCTACTGTAGAAACATGGTGGTACAACATGGAGTGAGTCCTGCTCCCCACATAGATAAAAATGCCTCAGTTTAAGGTAATAAAGCACAATTTTCATTTTGATTGGATTATATGCTAATTAAAACATAGTTATGAATATTATATTCCATTTTTGCCAAGTCTGTTCTGCCAGATGCTGCTAAATCGTCCACACTGGACCTTTAACCATGACCACAATGACCCTATCTCACTTTAACAAAGTCATTTTAGAGTCTAAATCTACCACGGAAGATTATGACAAACAATATCATCCTGTTGATCAGAAAATGATTACACATCATTCTGAAAGGTGATTTTGGCTGATTTGACTTAGGATTTAGATATAAGAATAAATTAGACCCTGTTACACCAGGAGAATAAATCAGAAGACAGATATCTTCATTTATTTTCGCCAAACTTCAGCTCGGAGTCGTCAGATCCCGGCGAGAGAAAGAAGCGAGTGGACATTAAACAAAGGAAATTGCTTTCTTTCTTTTTAATGCTGGCATGTGGCTCAGTAGCATTTCTGCACCTGTGACAATACACCACTCACTGTCGCATCAGACCCACGCTCCACAGGGGTCAAATTACCATTTTGCTACAAGATGAAGTATCCGACCGAATTGATTATATTTTCACAATCACTCTGTTGAAAAAAAAGAAATGAAAGAAAAGAGGACAATTTCTCTTCATGAGCCGTTACACCTGTGCACACACTTACGGCTAACTGCTGTGCTCCGGGGCTAAAGCTGTAACTACAAGTGACCTGCGGAGAGCGAATCAGAACGTACATATTAAGACTTGCTGAAAATATGATCACATAAAGCAAAGTAGTGGTAGGTAGGATTTAAACAAAGACACACACACACAGGCAGAAACAGATCGTGTTCCTGTGCAGCACGCTGGTCGTCCTGCCCCGCCTAACCCCTGACCTCCATATCTGAGGGAGCAGGATATAAGCCTCCTAGTCCCTGAGTTGCTGCTGCTGCTGCTCCCAAACCCCTCCGCACGCACAAACTCGCTCGCCACCTCCACCCACCCATGTCTCACCCCGCAGTACTCCACCCCCAACCCCCAGAGGACCTGCTATCAGCTGGGCTGAGCCCTTCTGCACCAGCCTGATATCCACGCAGGATTGGAGGGAGGGGCGGCGGCTGGGAGGAAGTACAGAGAGCCGTGATTTACAGTGAGAGAACCGAGAGAGAATAAGAATCAGCCTCTTTCCATTTTTCTGTTTGTTGTTCGCGTCTGTTTGTCTCCGTCTTTGTGTGCGGCGGCCATATGTGTGCGCGTGTATCCTTCTTCTCTCTCTGCATGTAGTGATGATTATCGCCAATGTATTATTACTTCAAACGATGGAAGATTAGCCCCCACCTCTCTGTTCAATCCCCCACTCTTTCATCCCATCTCTCCATCCAGCCGCTGCCCCAGCGTCACCCCTCAGAGTGTTGGGTGTAGTAATGCCATTCTGGCCTCCTCTTATCTCCCAACTCAGGCCCTGTCACCCGGGTGACCCGTGAACTAACCATCAAGAGGGGAAGAGGAGGAAGAGGAGGAGGAGGAGGAGGAGGGAGGTTGAATGGGTGACTGGAGAGCAGGCGAGGAAGGGGAGGGGGATGCTAAAAAAAAAAAAAGTAGGAGAAGAGAAGGGCTGGAGTAGTGAGAGGCAGAGTGGGTGGTTTGGATGGAAGCTGTCTGGCCTGGGATCAGTCAAAATCCACCTGAATCATCCAAATCTAGTCCCAGAACCAGTTTGATTCAGCTTCGGTCTAATCTTTTCATGATCATGTGATTACATCCGATAAAGCTTTGAAGCTATCAATTCACAGAAAAGAGAAGATGAACCAGTCAAATGTGGAATATTATAAATGCGAGCCTTGTTTGAAAATTATGCAGAAATATGTTTAACTTTGATATATAGCTGTAGGTAAACTTCTCCTTCTGGGCTCATGTGTTTTCTTCAAGTCCCCTAATAGTTTGCTCCCAAATGTATGTTATGTGTAATATAATAACACTCAAGTATGACCTCAGTCATCATAAACAATGAACAAAGTAGGATTATCACCTTATGAGAATGTCAATGAAAATAGTAATACAAAACATCAACTTGATATTCTCTGCGCATTGCAATGAATTTACATTCTGTTATATAAAGTATGATACAATGAAATGTTATAAACGGAAAATATATTTTGTCTGTTTTACATATAAATAAGCGTCAATGACCGTCAGGTTCACTCAATGCTGATTACAGACAATATCTCTGAATTTCATAAAATTTTTAAATCTGCTGTCTGTGGCAACATTTCTTTTCTTACAAGTTCATAAAATATCTGTAAAATATTTGTAAAAATGCTCCATTAAAGACCCGCCTTTATATATAATGTTTGTGTTTAACCTCTAAATAATAAAGTGAATTGAAAATTGAAATTAACCAACAGAACAGAATGTTTTAGTTTCTCTATGGAGACAATTAGAAATATTCTAGGTATATTACACTAAGTATGAATTAAAAAAAAAAAGAAAGGAGTCAATTTAACAGAATATATATAATAGAATATGAAAGAATATAAATGTTAAAATATTAGAATATGCATTTGAAAAAGTAACTAAAGCTGTCAGATAAATGTAGTGGAGTGAAAATATAAAGTAACATCACATGGAAATACTCAAGTACCTACAAATTGTACCCAAGTACAATACTTGTATAAATTATGTTATTTTCCACCTAGATTTAATGAGACACGTGTCTTTTTGCTGTCAGGATGCTCTTGAAAAAGAGATTTTTTTAATCTAAAGAAGGTTAGATGGAGATACATATGTTGTTTTAAGCAGCAATTAAACTGAATCTAACAACTACCCTACATCACAGGAGATTTGAAGGCAATGCAGATAATAGAAACATCTCTGTGGACGTGTTCAGAAAATGCTGAGACAGAGATGAGGCTCCTGTGCTCCACGGAGAATCTGACAGTGACTGTATGAGCATCTGATTTGCATAGTTGTCTGTAGAAAAATCCAACACTCTGCCGTCTGATTCGGAGTCAGACCTTATCTGTGTGTTTTTAGCTCGAGACCTGCCAATGACTGACTGTTAACCCTTCAGAAATGCATCATTTGGCCGCATTGATTAAAAGATGAGTGAACTTATTATGCATTAAAGCGTCATGTCAAAGCCCTGGCACGGGGAGATAGCGGCGGCCTTATCTTGCCTCCACCTGATAAGAGACAACACACAGGAGAGAGATGGGGCAGCAGCGGCGGAGGAGAGAGAGGAGGGGGGTGATGGAGAGGTAGAGCGAGAGCGGGAGGAGAGATACAAGATGGGAGGAAAGGGGGTAAAAGGTGGTGGGAGGTGGAGAGGTGGCAGCTGTGGTTGTAATAAGGAGGGAGGGAGCTACAGTACATTCAGAGCAGAGGGGAGGGAGGAAGTAACTGAGAAGGATGAAGAAGAGACGGAGACGTCTAATGTTTCTCCGTCAGAGCAGCAGTCGCCATTCACTCCGCTTCCTTACATCACTTCTCCCCTTAGATTTGCATTTTTCTCTTATTTCTTTCTCCACTGTCTGATGTCGCTGCCTCTTTCCTCTTCCTCTCTTTCTTCTTCTCACTCTCTCACTTCCTCTTCCTCTCCTGTTCTCTCTTTTCCTTATCCTCTCTTTCTCTTCTCTCTTCCTCCTTTTATCCTGCTCTCTTCCTCTCCCTCTGCCTCTCTCCCTTATTCTCTTCCTCTCTCCTCCCCTCCTGCTCTCTCTCTCTCTCTCTCTCTCTCTGCCAGGTCTTTGAAGGGAGGTCATGAGGGAGACAATGCAAACACAGGCCCTCTGAATAGAGAATGGGAAGAGGACAGCTGTTGGAGATGACAGCGATGGCTGTTAAAACGCAATCTGTCTCTCTTCCCACCGGCCTGTTGCAGAACACACACACAATCACGCACATGCACATGCACACGCACACGTCTGCACCTCACGTCTTTTCACAGAGGCCACAATGTCAAGGCGACACTCCCAACTGTCAAACACAAGTGTGAGAGCACACACTCGCAAGCATGTGTCATCACATACAGACACACACACACACACACACACATATGTAAATGCTTTGCATAATGTGCGGTGGCTGGTACGTGAACAATGAGCACACGGTCGATGTGTAACACTTGAGTATAGAAACGACTGACAATGGAATACGTGTTGTAAGCATGTGCTGTGATATCTGTCCATATTGTGCATCTTGTTTATTATGGAGATCAATTTGTCTCATTAATAGTTGTGAATGCGGAGAGGGTGATCTACAAATGTGATTTTAGTTGAACAAGCGTTTTGGTATCAACAATTAGATATTTCTGATTTGTAACTGTATTTTTTTTAACACAATACAAGTTTACATTTGTAAAAATTAAAAAAAAAACATTTGTAAAACTAAAAATTGTAATAATGTAAGATGTGACTCTGCATTTGTGGATCATCAGTAACAGGCCCCCATCTACATCCTACATTTTAGCAAGATCTATACAGATCCAAAGACAAGTAGCTCTGATTCACAAATGTGTGTTAGATTTGTTGCATCTATACTGGTAAATAGGGTGATCTACAAATATGCCTTGGTTTGTACATGTATTTTGGTATCCGCAAATTACATTTTGTAATCATACACACGCATCTCTTTCCGCAATGATATATGTTTGAAACATTCTTGCCGAGGTCCACACATACAGATCCACAAACAGCTTGTGATTCATAAATAGCCGCCCTCATCAACTGAAGACAAATGAAGAAGAAGAGATTGCTACTGGACTAGCTTACAAATATTAGCCTATCTCAAGATGTTATTTTAATTCCACTGTAAATGCGTCACTTTATTTAAATTTAATGTTTTTTTCCTGTGAGTAAGTAACCGTTTAGATCCCCAAAATCCCAGTGGTGGCATACTACAACCAGGCTCTATCAGTATTTTAGCAGCGGGGCTGCGCCGAAGGCTAACGATTGAGCAGCCGGAGGCCAGCAGCAATGCACTACACCCAGGCTCCATCAGCACGGGATCGCTGGCCTCTACTGGGTTATTAGCCCTCTGCGTGGCCCTGCTGGGTAAGCCGCTACCACGCTGATGGAGCCTGGGTATAGAGCATCGCTACTGGCCTCCAGCTGCTGAATCAGTAGCCTTGGGCACAGCCCTGCTGGATTCAATATCGTCAGCCTGCAGAACATAGGCAGGTCTGTGGCATGTTAATATTTAATAAACATTAATAAGCTGTGATTGTAACATTGGTTTAGTGTTCTTACCTTACATGTTATATCGATAACGGTGCCATAATATAGCCATAATTACTATTGCAGCTTTTGGCCTATTAAATATCATTACAACAAATAAATTATGAAACGTAAAGTTGGATTCTCAGAGTGAGCATATTTATGGTTTTGACACAGATAGAAATATATGACGTTATGACCAACTGCTGCACAGCAGAACCTGTAAATTCAGTCTTAAATTCACTAAGTTTAAGACACTTATTACACTCTGTCTTTAATGAACAAACATGTATTCAAAAATCATTTTATCCTACTGAAATATATAATAATAACAGTATCTACAGATGCAGGGATCGGATACCTGGATCAGATAGTGGTTCTGATATTGACCAATTAGCTGGATCGGATATCGGACGAATGAGGACGATCCAGCGTTCCGATCCAGTAACTTTTTTTTTTTTATATATATATATACAGCAATATAGTTAAAGCATCTAGTCATTGATTCTATGTTTGCATGCTGGTTATGTCAGCATGCAGGGCACACAAAACACACAAACAGCAACATGGAGCAAGCACCAGACCGAGCAAAGTCTGTCATTTGGAAACATTTCAAACTTGATACGACAACAAGTCTGACGACTCGGTGCAATATGAAAATTGTGAAGGGTGGGAATAACATTGCTAAACAACAACCCAGCTCTGATGTGTGCCCCAGGCTCTGAACGCCCCACTCAGGCACCGTTATCGGCCCGCACAACACACGCTAAAATGTGCAGGCGGGTAGGTGTGTTCCATGGATATATTATAAAAGCCTTAAGTTATATAATACATCCATGGTGTATTCACACCAGGTTCATCCACTCCTCATCCACCCCCTTGTCGTCACTGTGACATCAGCAGAGTCAAAATGGTCACCGCCAAAAAGGATGACCAGCTTTACCAAATGTGTTATTAGGTGGCTTAGTTTGTCTGTTTAAACAGTTTAATAAATTCCATTTGTATTTGCACTGTTTTTGTCTTTAATATGGACTGAAAATATTAGATTTAACATTCAAATCTTTGTTGAAAGGACAAGAAATTCTACAATACAGATAATATAAAATAGGAGCCCTCATTGCTCTTTTAAAATTATAGAAGTCTAGTTTAAGTATGAAGTAAAATAGAAACACATTTCAGTCTTCAAATACTCATCAAATTACTAGTCTGTTTGTGCAGGACTAATTTCAACTAATTATTTTTTTATGCAACAGTACTTATGATTCAATTTATGGATAAGAACAAGCGAATAACAATGATAAACATGTCACGTTTATCATGAATAGACAGCTACAACATAGCAGGATCAACAACTATAGATATTTATATATAACTTAGTGTTAGGAGTATAAAGTTACAATATGTAGTTCACATCAAAGAGATTGTGATTAAAATTAGAATGAACCTTTTTTTTCATAATTAACTGATAAAAATTAACACCTGATTAAAATATAAGTAGAGAACGACAATAGGGGTGTTTCCATCATCATCTGTAACGTTTGAAGTACATTAGAAATGTTTGTTCATTAAAAAATTAACTTCCTATTGAATAATATAACATTTTTACGCTTGTTTAATGTTTTTTAATAACTTTTAGTAAATGTACTAAATGTCCTTCTTACCTCGGTTGGTACAATCAGCAGCATCATATTTGTCTGATATCTGATGTTTACTTACATGAAAAAGCATTAAGTCTGAATAAAGTGACGCATTTACAGTGGGAATTAAAATAACATCTTGAGTTATATTTATAGGCTAATCGTAGCGATCTCCTCTCTTCATTTATTGTCAGTTCAGCTGCCGTAGCCAAGCTAACACTGCACCATACTGGTGAGGAGGGCAGCCATTTAGGAATCACAAGTTATTTGTTTGTGGATCTGTATGTGTGGATCTTGGCAAAAATGTCTTAAAAATAAGCTGCATATTGCGGGAAGAGATGCGTGCATGTGATTGGTTATCCACAAATTCAGAGTCACACTTCACAAACAGGATTCAGAATTTTTAGTTTTAATTTTTTTTTTGTGGAAATGGAAAATGATATATGTACAAATACACATGTATTATTCAAAAATATATAATTGAGGAAGGAGTTGTGGGCGTTTAACTGGTGATCCACAAATGCAGAGTTACATCTCACAAACAGAAGTTTCAGTTTTACAAATGGCTTTTTCATTTTTACAAATTGAAAATTATATTTTAAAACACATCTGGATGTAATAATCAAAATACCAGTTACAAATCAGAAATTTGTATTTGTGGATACCAAAACACATGTGCAATTAAAGTCACATTTGTAGATCACCCTCTGCGCATTAACAACTATTAATGATCAAACTGATCTCCATAGTTTAAAAGCAGTGGAGGAAGAGCCAGTACTTTAATAGAAGTATCACACTGGGAGAATACTCAGAAGTTAAAAAAGTGTGAAAATATAACAAGCCAAGTACTCTGTATGAGGAAACCTGGTTGTTAAGGTACAGGGAGTATGATTTAGTGGCATCTAGCTGTAATGTAGCTATAATGATGTCTATGTTTATATTTCCTGAGACTGAGCCATTTTTATATCTATGTGGAGCAGGTCTGATTCATCATTTGAATTAAATACGGCTTCATCATCTGTATAACATGTTATTCTCTCAGCAGAGCAGCCAGTCACACAGAGCCTGAAACGCCTCCTTATCTAATTTACCAACATAAACTCACATCTTGTCCTGCTGCTTCGGTTGTGGAACAAGCCTCATTGGGGAAAAGTTAGATTCCGCTTTCGTTCATTGTTCTTCGAGATCCCTGTTAGCGACACACTGTCTGTCTGTGACTTGTAGCTGCAGCAGTTTGTTTACTACAGTAGCCCGCCAGCTGCTGTCAATCAAACACAGAGAAAAATACAAAGAGAAAAAAAGGAGAATTTCTCATATTTATCCAAAGAACCTTCTTCATTATAATAAAACAAAATTGTTAGCAGTACATCAAAAAACACAAGTTGACATTATTTGTGACTGCAAACAGGAATGATTACATGTTACTTCAGTTAAAAATGAAAGGATACAACAGGAAATGTTTTTCTTATTGTCAATAAATCTCATTTGCAGACACACTGATATATCAGCCTGATATATCCTATTCTTCAGACCTCCATTGTTGTCCAAAATCTACTAAAAACATGTCAGACATGTTCCTTTGTTAAGTATTTGATTAAATGTACCTAGTTATTAGTATTCATCATCTGGATACAGCATTCTTAATGTTTACATGTTTACTTTAATCATACAGTACATCAAGAATTCATTTTGCTTTTTAATTACTACCAAAAAAACAACAAACCATCTAACAGCATGTATAGAGGAATAATAATAGTTAATACCATGGCAACTACTTAAAAAGTAGATTTCGTTTTAATTACAGTTCATGCTCTCTGTGATTAAAAATCACGTTACTTGATTGACATCACAAGACAAGGCTTGTGACACAGAAATAATCACAGAAATTTCATGTTTGATTTTTCATCAGTGTTGTATATATGTATGTATAAAAATACAACTAAATCTGTGCAAAATCAACAGGATCACCTAATTGTTAAACCTTTCTACTACTAAAAAAATCATATCCATGAGATTAGAACAGCAATTAAAATGTGCTCTAAAGGGGTCCAGAAGTATGGCATAAACAGTCTTTAGTGGTATCCTTATTTTACAACATAAGCTGTGTTTGATACAATAAAGTCATAGAAATAAAATCCCAAACACCTGTGACAGCCAGTAGCAGCTAGTATCATCTGCCAGTTCAATTTAAAATTACAAGCTTATAGGTTTTCATAAGAAGCACACAAGCTGTATTGTCTTTCAACAGGAGTCTACAAAACAGGACTTTAAATGCACACACAAAATTTGACAAATTGCTAAATTTGCATGTGAGAAAGTTGTTCACGAGCACAGAAAAATCTGGTGTTTGCTTATTTGTGCATGTACGGAATTATATTCTTTTTTTACCTAAAGAGAGAAAAAAGGAGACAGAGTTTAATGTCTATTAGTCAAACGGTAATCAGTGCAAACAGCTGACTGATGGGATTTGGGGGGGTGAACAAAGAAAAAAAATGAAAAGGAAGGGGAGGTTTGCTCTATCTCTGGCCTCCACATCCCCCTGATTGAGGAGAAAAGGTGGGAGGATGGGGGAAAGATGGAGGAGGAAAAAGAGGAAAACGCGAAGAATCTCAGGTAACAACAGTCCTCTGTTGTCCTTGTTGATGTGTGTGTGTGTGTGTGTGTGTGTGTGTGTGTGTGTGTGTGTGTGTGTGTGTGTGTGAGCGGTATCTCAGGCCCCATACTCCACTGACAGCAGGAGATAAACAGAGGCCTGTGCTAGTGACCACATGATTTATCAACATGTATTTCACCCCCCATCCTCGATCTCTTTCTCTCCACCTCTCTCTGTCTCCTTCCTTCACTTTGTCTCTTTCTTGCTCTGCAGACGGAGCTCATATGAGAGAACACACACACACACGAACACACACACTCATTAACTGTCAAAATGCACTAATGAGAAATAAAGAGATTGTCTGAGTATATTGGATAGAGGTGAAAGACCAGCATACCAGCATACACAAAAGAAGGGAATGAAATGAAGAGAAAGAAAGAAAGAAAGAAAGAAAGAAAGAAAGAAAGAAAGAAAAGGTAATCAGAATTGTAAAGAAAAATATAATGCAGTCAAAAAAGGAAAATATCAGAAACTTAAATGCACAGAAAAAACAAAACAAAGTAGGGATGATTCTACACAGGCAGGTAGATAAAGTAAAAGAAATGTTGTGCTGATTTAAAACTGCAGTGAAATAAATATTCACAGCTAGAGAGAAAAGCCTAGACACACACCATTATGCATATGCATCTACAGACACACACACCTCACAATTAGACAGTTCCCCCTGCTTGGTTTGTGCAAAGGGGCTCTGGTGTTGAAAGGGGTGTTAACACCTTGTCTCCCTACCTTCCTTCCTTTATTTCTTACACGTTAGCCCCTCGGCTCAGCTCCCACTCTGAGCCAGATTTGGGCAAAAAGGTGCCAGACGCTCAGAACCAGACCAGGGACTCACTCTGCAGGAGATAGAGGTGGAGGGAAAGAAAGAAATAATGATGTAAGGAGGACCGGAGATGTGTGTGTATGTGTGTGTGTGTGTGTGTGTGTGTGTGTGTAATGTTCTTGCTCACTACAAGTGTTAGCTTGTTTGCTCACTGTTTGGACTGTGTTGATTGTCCCCCTCTAACCTTGCTTTGCTTGATGAGTTTGACTTTTACAGAAGTGCTAACGAGGGCCCAGACGCTTCGATAACCTATAGATAATATTTCCCCCACAACGTTCTGTTTTATGTTGTCTTTTACAACCAGAGGAGGCCAAACTCATTTAGAAAGACTCAGCTACACTATGTCCTTTCTCCGTATCTTGATGTGGATTTTAATTTCGAGAATTGTTTTATTTATCTTTATTTAGCCTCATAGATATAGTTATCCAGATTTTTCTACAGCCCAGTGCATCCACATTACTGCAAGAAAACATCCCCGTTTGAACCAGGTTTGAGTTGACTCCCTGTAATAACCTCACCAGATAATGACAGTGTGTGACTGCCAGGACACATGTTCAATAAGAACAACCAGTGCAATAATGCTTTGTTTTTGTTTTTTTGGCCACTTGGGGGCAACAGAAAACAAATCGTGAACACAACACTGACATATTGTCATTTTAGGTGAGTAAGTATGTCAAACTTGTCAGCACACACTTGTTTATTTCCACATCCAGCAGTTACAGAGCAACATTCACATGGAGTCGTGTTTCTGTCCATCCGGGGAATGAAGTTCAATATTCTCTCTACGTTTAGCTCGGTTTCTGCTCTCTATCAGCTCCTGGGGGAAATATCTGCCCCTCAGCTGCTAAACGCTCCACTATGTTCACCAGCTCGTCTGCAGATGTGTGTGTGTGTGTGTGTGTGTGTGTGTGTGTGTGTGTGTGTGTGTGTGTGTGTGTGTGTGTGTGTGTGGTGTGGAGCGGGTAGTGTACAGTTGCTTAAAAGTAGCCACAAAGATAAACTGAGCTGAAACACTATGAAGCTTAAAAACAACAACTAAATAGCCCTTTTAACATCATTTTGATATGAAATGATGTCATCAATTGTATTAATTAAGGTTCTGTTCAGTTCAAACAGAGTCATCAATAAAGCTGTACTGGGGTCAGCAACTTTGAAAATCAGACATGAAACTCCAATGGAAGCCATTGTGCCATCTCCTCTGTAGCATCTCCCCTTACTATGGCTCTAATTGACGTGCACGCACAAGCTAACCAGCTTAAATAACACACAGCTACAAATTACTGTTTTCATAAACAACCACTGTTAGCATAGTGCTAAACTAACAACAACAACAATAATAAACTAACAACAGTCAGCACAGCCATGACTTACCTGTTTTAAAACATTGAAATGTTTGCTGCTAATCTAACTAGCCACAACAACACAGCTACAAATCACTGTTTTCATAAACAACCAGCAAGAAACTGATAGTTTCAACAGTAAAAAAAAATTCCGGTTTAGAACAGTGTTTGTTTTTAGCATAATGACATAAAAATAGTGGCTCACCAGTCCAGGAAGTAATCGGCTTCCGCCATTTCGATCCATCTCTAACCGAACCGGGAGCTGTGAAAAACACGACCTACCGCTCCACTTTCTGAAATGAGCTGTGATTGGCTGCGACCTTCCCGCACTTTCTGAAACGAGCTGTGATTGGCTGAAATCTTCCCGCACTTTCTGAAATGAGCTGTGATTGGCTGAGACGTTCAAGAACAGTCTGGATATTCTCAGGTCTGCTTACGATTATCTGTCAGATCATTTTATTGCTATAAATTGAAAGGTTATTAGGATTTTTTTGACAATTACTCCAAAAAAATAATTGATACCATCTATGTTATCTTAATATTTAATGCCATTATGGCTGCTGTGATAAAGGTCTTTTGGATTATTGAATTGTGAATGTGTATATTATTTTTCTTGAAAACATTTTTCAAATGTGACACGGTGGGACAGTGCCTCAAAGCAAGAAGGTCACAGGTTCAAGACCTTGGTCTGGGACCTTTCTGTGTGGAGTTTGCATGTTCTCCCTGTGTCTGTGGGTTCTTTCCAGGTTCTCCGGCTTCCTCCCACAGTTCAAAAACATGCTGAGGTTAATATAAAGCTCTAAATTTCCCATAGGAGGTGAGTGTGTGAGTGAATGGTGTGTGTTCCCCAGGATATACTGGTGTCCGTCTGAGTGTATCGTATCACTGCCTCTCACCTGTAATGCACTGGGATTGACCCCCACAACCAACCAACTGAAATATGGAGACTTTTGTCTGTATAATCAAATGATTTTGTATGTGAGTGTGTGTATGTGGATATATAGTATATGATGAATATATGATATGTATAAAGTTAAGGGTTTACTGCACTGTATTTTCTTCTTTTCCTTTTCTGATCTTTTGTTGGTGACTTTAGACGTGATCCATTAACCTTGAGTAATAATAGTAATAAAAATAATAAAAAATAAAACAAAGAGCCACATCCCACACAGCCAGACACTGGCACTGCTTATACTGTGTTATTATAAAAAACAATTAATTTTAGGTGCTTTAAATACATATGAGAATATCTTGTGTTGTTTTTATTGTTGTAATATGACAACAGATCTGCAGAGTGAGGTCTGATTAGTTGATTTACGGCCTCACCTTCTGCATGTGTAATTATTTCTACCCTGCAGTCACTAAAATTGACAGCTCATCAGTGTTTAAAAAAAAGAAGTCCAGTGGCTCTATTTTTGGATCTTATCCTTTTCTGCACACACTGTGTATTGATCAGGATTGTTTTTAACAGACTGCTGTGAGGTCCATTAACCTGTGGTGATGACAAAGCATTAAGAGACTAATGTGTCCCTGGGGGACTGTAGGGCCGAAGAAGGATGAGTCGAACAGTTCAGCAGACAACGCTGCTCTGCTGCTTCTTTTTCAAGGAGCCACGATGAGTTTAGAGTCAACGATTAAAAGCCGTCAAGAGGATCTGAAGAGAACAATTCTGGGCCTGTTGGTGTTTTAAGTTATGACACACATGCTCTTTTTCTCTTCACTGTTCTACAGAACATGCATGTGATGTATTTTTCTAACTATCTTGACGATTACAATGATGATATTTGTCCAAAACCTAAGACAATAAGACCCAAGTTGTTTGTTTCTGTCCGGTGCAAAATGCAGAAAGGACAGAAAGATAGATGTTTATGAAGAGAGTTCAGTGGTGATCAATAAATTGAGCTGACTGTGCAGGATACAAGGGTGTGGAGTCATTTATTGTTTGTTGCTTTTTCGAAAATTCATTCCGACCCTGCAGTGAGGATTGCTGTCGTCCATCCACCGTTCTTATTTCACACCGAGCTGAGCAGCCATGTTGCCTTTGTGGCTCCAATGTGCGTCATGCAATCAAAACATCTGTGGGACACAAACAAAGCGCTTCTAGTTATTTTGTTAAAATCACACGTTTCTCCCATTCCTTCCTTTATCCTTTTCATTTTGGTCTTTTTTCCCTCGCAGTGGACTTTTTTCAGCCTCCCCTATTTCCTCATCAGATTCCCTCCCTCCATAATTACCACTTATTAATTTTAAATGAGAGCCCTAACACGTTGCAAGGTTTTAATACAGCCTGTTAATATGAGAGGTAATTTATGGGGCGTAGGTGGGATGGAGGGATGATGGAATGAGTGTCGTCTATCACAGGAATCATTAGACATTGGAAGCTCTCGTTCACTCTATCAGAGAAAGAGACATTGAGTGAATCCTTTTTAAGCTGCTGATGAACGCAGGTGAGCGTCAGGTGACCTGAAGCTAAAAACTAACACAGACCTGACAACAACTTTACTGCTGAGGGGAAAGATCAGCTAAAATGATCAATTTGCTAAGTTCAGGGAAACGTGTTGATGGTTAAAATTACTACCTCCTTAACGTTAGGTGACCTTGGTCGTCATGGCTACAATAAAAAATGCAGAGTTAAGTTCAGGTTAGTTACAATTTTATAAAACAGTCTCATGGTTAGAAATGTACAGACGGAGAAAAAAAAATAAAAATCCATTCTCTTGATTTAATGGAAAACCTTTGATGCAGTTCTGTCATCCATCTTGGATTTTTTTTCATAATATGTTGATATATGATATGTTTATGTGTTGATATACTATAAAATCCTCATAAAACATACGCAGTCTGTATTCGCAATCTGAGCCTTAAAACCAGCTTTCAGGACTTACAGTTGTGAAGTCACAACTACACAGTCACCTCCCACCCCCCCATTCACAGCTATTCAAATCTGAAAATCAGAGGAGAGGCTCATTAATATTAATGAGACAGACACAAAACGACCTGTTCGTTCTATAGCTGCAGACAGGAGCTTGAGAAAGGAGATTTTAAACTATACTGAGATGATTTTTGGTTCTTAAAACCACAAATATCTAGTTAGTGATGAAATCTGCAAATAAAACAGAGGAAAAGTGTCAAATATGGGACTTTGAAAAACACAGATCCTAGAAAACAGCCTTATTCCACCACTGTAATCATCCATATCTGTTAATTCTTTTAAATCTAGGTTCAAGACTCTTCACAAAAGCATTTTCCCCCATGTTAATTGACTTTCTATCTGTTTTTAATTGCTAAATTGTGCCTTGATTTATGTATCCATATATGTTGCTGATATAGTTTATGTATAATATTACCCCTATAATAATATTTTTGCTTCTTGTGTATGATTTATTTTATTTTTTTTACATGTTTAGCACTTTGGTTAATGCAAGTTGTTTTAAACTTTACTTTAGAAATAAAAAAATGACTGATTGATTGATTAATTATCATTACTTCAAGATGTTGACTTTCAATAAAATAATAGGAAAAACATTGACAAAATAAATAATAAATGCTAAACTTTTGACTGTCACCTGAAATCATCACATCTCCTGGTTGTATTTTTCTTGTGACAACGGTTTGAGCTATAATCAAATATATGAGAAGGAAAAGCTGCAAATGTGAAACTTCTATATACAGTAACAGCTTGTTCACACGTAAGGAGGAAACTGAAGCAAATATATTCCTCCGTCCCCACTTACACTTTTTCTCTCCTTCTCTTCACCAATTTCCTTTCTTCTCCTCTCCACTCGTGTCTTTGTGTTGTGTGCCCCATTTCAGAGGCTTTTCAGGGCTGAAGTGGCGCTTGGCTATGCTGAAGTGTCTGCACTGCTGTGCCTGCAATTCACCGACTGTATGTGTGTGCATGTGTATGCGTGTGTGTGGAGGTTAGTGGGGGAGGTTTGTGTGTGTATGTGTGGGTGTGTGTGTGTGCCCGAGCCTGCAATTCACCAATTTCACCACTAATTAGCCCACAAAGGCTACCGGCAGGGAGGAGCAGAGGAGGAGGCAGCAGAGGGTGGAGAGGGGTGGCATACGCGGGAGGTCCAGGCCTGAGGGGGGGCGCTGGTGCTGGCACAGCTGACACACATGGCACAGAACCAGACAGACGCCTTTGTGTGTGTGTGTGTGTATCTGTAGCAGTGTGTGTCAGAGCATGTATCCCATGGCCGCTCTCTGTTTTGCTCCGGTTGCAGCTGTAGTTCAGAGTCTTAACTCCTGAGGCCAGTCCCAGCAAACCCAGTGGTCCCACTACGCCTAAGACTGCTGGTTCCCCGCCATCACTGCTGTGTGTGTGTGTGTGCGAGAGAGAGAGAGAGAGAGCGAGAGAGAGAGATTCACATCTCATTTGCCAATTGTGGTACAGCGTATCAGACAGCATCCTTCCAGGGAGGCAGACTTCCTGGCATTCAGCCCTCCGGAATTGTGGAGTTTGTCCAATGGTTTGATTTTTATTTTTTTATTTTTTGCTTTTGTCATTTGTTTGTTTGTTTGCCTTAAACTAGTCTGTCTGTTCTGTTTAATTACACATATATACACATATGTACATACAGAGCATGTAAGTAAAGGTTATTAAAGAACAGCTGAAGACTCATTTATCCTCCTCATGTTGTCCTGTGTTTGTAATTGTGTCTGTTTTTTAAGGCCTGTTGTTGTTTATGCTGTATTGTTTTCATGGTCTTATTGTTTACTCTTTCTTTTATACGTTTTCTTATGAAACACTTTGCTGTAGAGCCTGCAGAGCTTATGTCTACATGTATATACACTATGTGTTTATATATATGTCATATTTACATATGTATGCACATACTATATAGAGAGTTTATATGTACATATGTATATAGTAACTTAATGCAATAGAGCTGCAATAATTAGTAAATTATTCAATCAGTCAATCAGAAAATTAATTTGCAACTATTTTGATTGTTGTATAATAGTTTTGTTTGTTTTTTTAAAGCAAAATCATGCTTTTCTTTGTCATACGTGATCATGAACTGAATATCTGTGTTTTTGTAGCCGTTGTTTTGGATAAAACATGACAAGATGTCACTATTGACTAACAGACATTATTTTTTTTCCATTTTCTAGCATTTTATAGAGAAAACAACTAATCTATATAAAAATAGTCAGCAGAATAATCCTTGATGAAAATAACCATTAGTTGCAGTGCTCATATAAATAAACACTATTAAACTGAATGTTCACATGTCAATGCATATTCAACTTCATATATTAAACATCTATAAATATTAAAACGTTATATACATATATAGCATACACACACACACACACACACACACACACACACATATGTATATGGTATAAGTATATAATGCATGTAGATATACAAACCTAAAGTGTATGAAACCAAAATGAATACATACTTGTAAATAATAGATAATGTTAAATATATACACACACAAACACACACAAACACACACACACACACACACACACACACACACACACACACACACACACACACACACATATATATATATATAACATAACATAAAACCAAACCAAACAGAAATCAGGGAATCAGCGAGTCAGGAACTTTGCTGATTGACAACTTTCTCCAGACGAGCATTTAGCGAGCAGAGTGGGAAAAGGACTCAGTGTGTGTGAGTGTGTATGTCTCTGAGTGTGTGTGTGAGTGATGGCTTCCTCGCCCTGTCTCTTCTCCCACCTCACCACTAATGGATTAAAGCTCTGGACAGGTTTCAGCCCTATTGATCTCACCTGCCATTGCTGCTCACATCAGCTGGTGTGAGGGGGGGATAAGACGGAAATAACTGAGTGTGTGTGTGTGTGTGTGTGTGTGTGTGTATGTGTGTTTGTTGGGGAGGTTGTCACATGTGGATAGTTTGAACTTCTTAAGTGAACTCATGGTGATTAATCAGCATTTTCCATCATCAACTGTCCAACTCAGGACCCTCTGAACAATTAAAGTCAAATTGGAAAATAAAAAAGAAAACTAATGCTAATTACTAGAAGGTGTAGAGCGAGTGGGTGGAAGCTGTTCACTAATTGAATGAGTCAACCTATTTTAGGCTAAATGTAAAATGTTTGCGAGTATTTTTAACGAGTCAGGGAGAGAAATATGAACATAATGAGGCATTTATCAGCATGATTATCTGTTACAGTCTGAATGTAATGAAATGACAAACTCGTCTCCAAATAAAAACACAAAATATTCCTACATCCACAAGGCTTGTTCTAAGCAGGAGGAAGTTTTAAACTTTCACAATTCTGAATGCCTGTGTGAGTAATGAACTTCCTCTAAATACCTTTAAATAGGTACAAAAATCAACCCAAAATGTTGCAGCTTTTAAGCAGCTTCCACTTATTTTCTGTTTATATTTCTAACTGCGATGTGCACATTTCTACTTTTATTCGAATTATCTTCACTTATCTGTTTTACTTTTTTAACAGTAAAAGCACAATTTCTCTCTGTGTGTTATTTTTTTTAACTCGATTGCAATGCTGCACATTTCTTTATTGCAGTATGCCTTCGTCTTTATGTGCACACATTTTTGCTTTTGTGCTGTTTTGAGTTGAAATGAGTGAATTAAATGAGAGATTATCAGAAAATCAGAAAACATTAGGAATGTAATGATTCAACTCACGATTCAACATTATTTTGGAAAAAAAAAATTAAAAACTACCGCATACAGTATACCTGGACATGTTTTATAAGGAATATCAACATATCCACATTTTTAAGGAATATATCCGGCTGATACAATTATTTCACTTCACTCTCTGGTGCCAGATTTTATGCTGAATCATGTTGTTTGTGCTTTGTGTAATTCATTATCTTCTTGCTTGTTTTCTGGTTTCAAATTCTCTGTCTGTGTCCGATCCACGGTCGACCGACCAACCAGCACCTCGTGATAGACGGTAATAGACAGATAGTTCATGCAATCATATATTTTTGAAATGTGCCAGCCCTTTTCCGGACTGTTTTCAGGGAAGATTCCACAGATGGTAACGTGGTTATGTGTAACAACCCATCTGGCTGCATCAGGTTAGCGGGAAGGTGCCACTTTGCTGTGAATCTGAGACTGTATCAACTATACGGGTGTGAATGCAGCCTTATATGTAACTTACATCATCATATTACAATTATTAAACTAACTTATCCACAAACAGATTTATTACCTTACAAAAGAGGATTTTTGAGCAACTTTGTGACTTCATAAACTCAGAGAATCTCTTGAGCTTTATCTAGCAAATTTGCTATTTGTTTCTCAGTATATTTGCCCTCCCCCCAGGCTCCATGTTGTTTTTTTTGTTTTTTTTTCCTATACGGCCCTAATCCTCTTCGGCATTACCTCCTCACTCTGCATCCTGCAGTTTTCTGAAGCTTTTGTCCACATGGGGCAGCTTCTACCCACACAGAGTGGAAGTTCCCCCGCAGGAACTTTAAGAAAAGAACATATAAAAAAGAAACATAGAGATGTCATTAGAGTAGAGGTGAGCTGAAAAATATCTTCCTCTAAGACAACTCATTTTCTCTCGCTTCACTTTTTCTGACACACTTGAAGATAAAAATGTGAAAACACACCCGAGGCTGTTTGTCACTGTAGATTCAGTATCCAGACTCATTTTCACATGTGTAGACTATCACCATCCTGCACGCCACCTTATCTAACTAACTGATAAATAACACAGTCTGTCACAATGATAACAAGGTCAATTCAATCGGCTGACCAACAGCAATGTTTTTCCTAAAGCGTTGAGCAGTCACATCTGATGCCGGCGCTGACCTCCATGCTAATGAACAAAACACAGTGAGAGAGGGAGATAGAGACAAAATGAATATGAATGAAAGGCAAATCTATGAGAAACACGCCTCCTTTAAATAACCCCCTCCCTCATTCCCCTCCTCCACTTCTTCTCCTCATGCTGCCCCCCCCCCATCCCTCCACCCTGTTATATTTTATTCTCCAACGCGTGGTGAATTTAATAAATATATGCAAATGTGTGCTGTGGAACATGACGAGTGTAAATCAGGCGAGGATGTTCTTTGAGCGCTGCCGAGATTGAGGCTGAGAGCTGACCCCGGGTTAATCATTTTTCACTTCCCTATCGCATTCAATTCTGCTGCCTCTGTGTGTGCATGTGTGTGTCCGTGTGTGTGTGTACTACAATGTGGCGAGCATGTATGTGTGTGTGTGTGCGCTGTGCCGGTGCAGGCAGCAACACACAATTCATTATAACTTTGTACACATGATTAGGATAATATTTACTTTCAAATTTATGCAAAATGTGATGTATGCGCTCCAAAAAAAAAAAAAAAAAACGCGAATTTTGTGAAGTTGTTTTTTTTTTTAGCAGTTTATTTGCACGTTTTAATTGAAATGACAGCAGGTCTCCTTTAGCTGCACTTTGATTGTGATTTTTTAAAGGGTTTCAGTGCTGCGATCAAAGGTTAGAAGATGTGACGGTGTTATGTGTGCTCGCTTCCGACGGCTAAAGAAGAGACGAGCTGTGACTCGGATTCTTGTTTCTACAGGAAGTGATTTTAATCCAGGCGCAGAGTCAAATTCTGTGACACGTTGCTCAGACTCGAGCTGTCAAACGGGCCTTAATGTTTATTCAAACCCGTCGTTCTTTTGTCCCCCCCCCCACCCCTGTGATTGTAGATCGTGAAGTAAACAACACAATGCTAACGTGCTATCAGCGCTCTAAATGGACCAGGTGCGTAATGATGTCGGCCTCCTGCACCGCCGCATAATTACTTGTCTTACAGTGCAAGCCTGCAAAAATGTTCACACATCCCGATCGCTGTGTTTGACAATGAGGCAATGTGCCTGCGGCATGCTGGGACTTCTCACCGGGACTTGTTCCAACATGCAGGTTGGTATTTTCAAGGGCGATTTCAAACCTGTGTCATCTAGTGATGTCGAATCAGACTCTGGTTCCTGATTCTCTTTGGTTCGATTTGTCTGGCCCGACCATGAGTGAAACAATTGGACAATTTAGAGTAGTGTCTGCACAGTTCATTACATTATCTGACAATAAACTTCCAGATTACCTTGATTCATCAGTTTTATCCATAAACTGTCAGAAAATGGGGAAAAACATCTGTTAAAGTTCCCACAGTCCAAAGTTATATCATCTACTTGTGTCTGACTAAACCTCTATATTTGGTTCATCATCAAATTCCACACAGAAAAACAATAAGCAATCACATTAAAAGAGCTTCTAAAACAATTGCTTAACCTTTTATTTGCATGATCTTGCATGCTGATTCTTTCTATCTTCAGCCCAGAATACACTTTAATACTTGGATTTGCTGCATTAAATCAGCCCAAGGTTTTTATCAGTCCATGAAAAAGAAGTGAAAACATGATTTACAGGTCATGAGATGTGATCATTTGTTTTATCCTTCAATGTTAAAGGCTTTTTTTTTCACAACTGAACAGGAAAACATTTCATATTACTGCCTTTTACTAAAATTGGGCCAAAGTAATTGGTACCATTCAACAATAATATGCAATAGAGGGTTAAATATCAAAATGCTTGTGCGTATTATTAATAAGAAGTAGTGTTTTTGGTATTTTTTTTCCCTGCAGCAGGTCTGAACCTTCATTCTGAAACAGGTCAAATGCAGTTGTCAATCTTGAATTAAGCATCTCAAGCCAAGGTTAATATTTGCCATAAAAAAATACATAATATTCAATGTCATATTGAAGCTATAAACTGTATTTCAACTGCAAAAAAATCTGTTTTCTTACAAGGTGAATATTATTATTTTACAGTATTTGTTTTGATGCCCCAGCTGCTGACCTTGTTTTTTTTTGTTTTTTTTTTTTATTCTGTTGAGCAACTTTAGGCTGTGAAAGTGAAATCTTTGTGAAGTTTATACTAAATGCAGAACATTTGTTCCAAGCCTTGACAAAGTGTGTTTGTGTTGACCTCTGAGGTCTTTTATCTGTGTGCAGTGATAGTTTTATGAAGGTGTATAACTAGTACTGTATGTACGACTGCCAGCTGTATTTCTTGAACATCATGAGGGCACATTTATTAGCATTTCATACAAACACTATGTTTGTTCTTATCCTTGAAGAAACTTTTAATGATGTCTGAAGTGGTTGATTAATAAAGGGAATCATTCTAATTGTGTCTCTTCTACCACTGAAAGGGAATTGAAACTGTGCATCCCAGTATGTTCTTTTTTTCCAACATGGAACACGTCACCTAAGAGCAGGGTCAGTTAATTGCAGCAGCTATGCTGTACATAGATATGCTGTACATACATACATATATATATATATATACATACATATATATAAATATATATATATATATATGTGTGTGTGTGTGTGTGTGTGTGTGAAGAGGAGGAAACTTTTGAAACTTTTGAAAGGTTAATGAAATCTACTGATCTGATCTACTAAAATAAATTTTATTTTTTAACAATATGTATTTTACTACAACTGACTAAACCCATACAAAATGTTTGTTTACTTGCATACTTTCATTTTTCCAAATGTTTCAACAAATTTGGAATTTTTAGGAATTTTATTTTTCATTTAATTTAATCTAAGGCTGTCTAAGGTAAGGCTATAAATATTCCATTGTGCAGGCATGGGGCTGTGGTTGACCATCCAAAACTGTCATCTTTTATTACATTTAGTACATCTTGGTTGTTGTTGTTTTAACTGTCTTTAACAAGGTGAAGGATTTTAGCCACGAAAGTCTGTATTTTAAGTTAGAGAGCAACAATCTGTAGCTCAGTTAGCAGCACCGGACTGTCTTGGTGAAACACAGATTGTTAATATGAAGGTATTTATTCAATGAGAGTCCCCTAGTGGCTGGAAATGATACATTCTGCATTCGAGGAAGAATGGGGAACATGGTAGTACAGAAAAAGGGAATATTTTGTTCCCAAAATGTTCTGGGAAATTTGTTTTTGGTTTTGGGAATGTTTATTAAATGTTACTGCATAATGTTCCCCAAATCAGCTATTTTTTAATGTAAAACTAACTAATATTATTGGTATAGTTTAACAACATTCTGAGAAGATTAGTTGAATATTCCAGGACAGTTACTTGAACTTCTTTCAGATGTAAAATTAAGGTTATTTTTAAGAGAATGTTCTTGGAAGGTTAAGTTTATGTAGCATTCTTAGGATGATGACGATAAGAATTTTCCCAACAAAACGTTGTTTGATATAGTTATTAGAATGTTTGAAATATACGTTGAACAAAAACATTTGCATAACCTTCTTAGAACATTGTGGGATTAAATAGAAACATAGAAAGAATATTCATGGAATGCTGTGGGAACATTATGTGTAGGTGCGTTATGATGACTAATAAAAAGCCAATATGCATGCATGTTAATAAGCGGCTAGTTAATGATGAATGTCTTCACTGTATCAAGTCAAATATTAAATATTCCAGATTTTCTACACATTTCCAGTAACACAGCTTCCTCTTCGGTCCCTGTTTATTATAATAAAGTCTGGATGTTGTAAAAGCCTCAAAGGTTAAAGGTTAAAAGACAGCTGCTTCCATTCAGGTGTTTTTGCTGCTTATTATTATTTATTTGTTTATTTAACCAGGAAGAATCTTAAGATTAGAATCTTTTTTTGAGGGAGACCTGGGCAAGACTGCAAACCATTACAAGGTTATACAAAATTATAAACTAGAGTAAGTTAAAACAGACATGGGGCAACAGATAGATAATACAAATACAAAACCCAGTTCAGAAATTACTCGCACTTTTCACTTACACCATTTTTTTTTTTTGGAAAAAAAAAATCATGAAGCTGTGTGTTGTGAAGGTTATTCCATGACCAGGGCACAAAATACACTACATTCCTGTCAAAACTGTTCAAGTCAGACAAATATATCATTGTTTACTGATCTCTGCCTCTTTTACAAGCTTAAAATTAAACTCCATTCACACATCAGCAGCTTTTGTTTTGAGCCCAAACTCTCGTCTTCCTGTGGGATGTTTCAAACTGATCCGTTAACACTAAAGTGCAAATGTGATTTTATTCAGCATCAGCGTGATGAAAGACGGGTTCATTTGTGGTTTTTTTTTTCCCCAGGAATAAAGTGAGAATCCTTAATTCTGCATGGACAGCATCATCATGACAGGACGAGAATAAACAACGAGCTGTTTCTGTTCATCTTGTATAAAAGATTAGAGAAGTAAATCGACTGGCTACTCATTGTGGCTGATTTGTGTTGCATAAAGCTGAAAAATGATGACAACAGCATCATTGTGGCGCCTCAAAAGTAGTACATACTGTCTAAATTAAAAATGTCAAACACTTGCGCCACATATCATACGCGCGGCATTGCGTGGTTGTTTAAAATGAACATATTTCTCTTTTGTGTAAAACCATTACTGCTTGCTGACGTGCAGAAATGTGGCTGCTGTGGTCTCGGAGCTCTTGCAGCAGATTCCTCCTCTAACTGAGCGTCACTCCTCAACGTTTCAGCATCACAAGATGAAAGAAGATTCAGTTCAGAGGAGAATTTTGGCGATATTTAATGTTTTATTGTCAAAAACCGAGCCTTCGGCAACTAAAACCTGTGGATCTTAATCGTTGTTGTCAACAAAAGTGGTAAGATCAGTCATTAAATCTTCACATTCCTGGTTATTGCATCGCTCGAAGCCAAAGGTACTGGAACAATTATCTTAAAGGAATTCTAATTGTGCTTCAAAGAAAAAAAACACTGCATTTGCATCATATTCCTTCATTATAGTGAACATGGGCACAAGCTTGTTTTAACTCAACCCTTCATATAAATTACTTACTTACTCTATACTAGTATACTATATATTTCTGACCTTTTTTTCCAAGATTGACGTCTCCAATAGGAATAAACGGATTTGGAGCTGAGAGGCACAGAGAAGTCACAAATATGGACACACCTTCTCACTTAAGTGAAATAGGAAGGTATTTCTGAACTTCTAACTGTATCTGTAATGAGAAAATGTGTGTACATGCGTACACGTCTACAACAGCTGATTAACAACTCTAAGTCCTCCTGTGGACCCATAAGTGGAAGCTGCTGTATAAACAAATGATGTGAATGATAACATAGTGAAACACAAAGGTAATTATATATACATGCATATTTATTTATATATGTGTTTATAGAAGAAATTACAGACCAGTATTGTACATGAACATACATAAAATATCCCTATATCTGCTTATAACTACATTATAGTATGTAATAAGTACCATAGTACCGTAGTTATAACATACAACTATAGTATAACCTTATACTATAGTTATATAGTATAATGTTATGTTTATTATGTTTAACATAATAAACCTCCTTTATTATGTTAAATAAAGGATGTTTAAGTAATATTTGAATATTTCATCATGTTACCAAGATAGTGTGTATTTTCTATGTGCATTATGTTCATAGTTTTACAGTGTTGTTCGCTTGTGTAACAGGAGGTTTTGAGGGTGGAAATATTCAGCCAACAGGATTTAACAGTGTCTTACCTGCCTCAAACCAGCGTCAGTAATCATTAGTGATACATGTGTTTTGTCATATCTTTTTTCTGGTAGAACTGGGTTGACCAATCACATACATGTGTGAACTGAGCAGCTTCCGTCCTGTGAGTTAATATCAGTGAAGAACACAGAGAGCACTTACTCTAGCACCGCAGTTTGTTTTCTGCGGCCTGGAACGAGCTGTAGTGTTTTTTTTAAAGTAAACACGAACCGGTGAAAACACTTGAGAAAACCCTTCAGAGCGTCCGTCCATTAGAAGCCGCTTCACACGGCGAATTCCTGCCGTTCCCACATGCAGCACATTCCGGCCCTTTCACTGATTGCCGGATGCGTCACCACCGTGGCCGAAGGCTTTTCTCTCTCTGCTCTTTTCAAATGATTGCGCTTCTAATCAAACATAATTTACTCACTATCTCTGTGCAGCCCTCTCTCACCCATCCTCACCCCTTCCCGGTAGCCCCTCGCCCAGGGCCTGTTGCCAAGGCAACCGGCATCTCATTTCTAAAGTGTCAGTTTGCATTATTGTCTTCACGCTTTCCAGCAATAAGCTCCCTCTCTTTCTCTCTCTTTCTCTGTATCTTTCTCTCCTCTTCTCTCTCTCTCTCCTCCTGTTTGTCCCTCCTTCACAAATAAACACAAATACGTACACTACATCTCTCTCTGATTTCATTGTTTACTCTCCGTGTGCACTTTGTCCTTTACGATTCCCCCTTTCGCACACATACATAATGCAACGCAAACAAAAGCAAAGCATCATGCATAGAGTATGAAAGTGTAAAATACATCAAGCTTCCTGCTGAACAAAGAATGTACCAAACAGTTTTATTAAAATTCTTAAGAAATACGGGGAGGAAAACCACATTTTAAATTTGAATAAAACTATGAGATGGTCTTTATTAATGCACTTTAACCACCATGACATTATATTGTAAATCTCATACTTTTAATTACTCATTTGAGCTTTTAGCCCTGTTTTTATATATATATTATTGTTTATATATTTATTATTTCTTTTTATGTTTTATTTTATCTTTTACATGCTTCAGCACTTTATAGCTTCTTCTATATGTTTTGTTTGTATTTGTACAAGTTCAGCATTTTGATCAATACCCAGGTTATTTTTAAATGTGCTTTATAAATAAAATTGATTGATATTAACCACATTAATGCTGATAATAGAAAAGACACTAAAGACACACACTGTAGAAAACGAGACTTTCCGCATATTCAGCGTAGGAGTAGGAATTCTGATGTTTTCTGATGTTACAGCATCAAAAATATATGTTGAAAAAAAACATGCAAATTGAAACTGGAAAATGAAAAAACTAACACCAGTGCTTTACAAATGTCTCCAGCAGCTGAGGCCATACAGTGAAACTTTCTACCTCATTACGAGTTAAAAAAAATATAATTTTCTAAAATAGAAACAAATGTCAATTGAAAAGAAGTGTTAGTGTTATATTGAACGTGATAGTTTGACTTGTTGATGAAAATACAGGGCCACATATACTGTACTTATCTTTAAAGCTGCTCTTCATGTGGATTAAATGATTATATGTTATATTAAAAGCTTCACTTGAAATAAGAAATATCACCATACTCTGTAAAGTTTTACCATCTGTTAACTCATTGTTTTGGTTTTATGGCCCCAAAACTCACACATCAGCATATTAGATGTATAGACTGTTTAAGCCTGATTGACTATTTCAATCATTATTCTCTCCTTAATGCTTGGTATCATTTTCAAAAAATGAAAGTACAACAACCTAAAACATACAAGCTAGAATTTTAACCTCTATTGCAGAAATGAAACAGTGGATTTTTTAGCAGCTAAAGAACCAGATATTTCTACAAAAAAGTAGCATAAATAGGTAAATAACATAAAAGTAGAATATATATTAGACTTGCATGGCATTCATCAGTTGAAAAGAAACCCTGAATGAATGATATTGCCGCTCGATGTGTAAATAACATTGAGTGACATTAACACTTTGTCATAATAACTTTTTAAGATAGAAGAAATATGTTGTTTCTGCCCTCAAGTAGCCAGAAAATCAATTACTGGAAGTTTAAGCTTTGGTATTTTGCAGTAATTTTTAATGTTGCCCCAAAGGAGCATATAAAAAGTGAAAACTGCAGACAAAGACACTGTTATTTTTGGAGGACGTATTTCATGACTTCAGATTTCAGGGCAAAAGTTCCTTGAATCCTGATGTGATGAGTTCCACCTTTAGTTCCACATCGCAGACAACCAGTTTGCTTGAAAATCCATTGCAAACGTGTGTATATTTTCAAAACTCATGGTGACATTCTCATGAAAACGGGTTTACTCCTCCCATTAGGTATTAAATTGTCGTGACTTTATCTCCCATAAAGTGGAGATCTTAATTGTAATCCTGCATAATTTAAATGGAACACTATTTGCTGTCGGCTTACTAAGAATCCTTCTTCAGCTGCATTTTTCTCATGAATCCAAGTCAAAATATGATAGGTTAGGAATAAGTACAACACTCTAAATATTGCACATGAGGTTATTTTTGTTGCTTTTGTTGCTTTCAAAAGGGAAATATAAGTCATGATAGTTTATTTAGAGAGGCTTGAGATTTGAAGAGCAACATTAAACCTTAAGGTTCAGTTTTAGGTCCTACAAACTCTTTGCATCTATAAAAAAACTACATAAACATTGTTTTATCAGCTTAATATTTCATGATTTGAAATTGTTTTATGAGCATAATAAACCAAAATAATATGCTGAAGCTCCTTTTTAAAAATATTTTTAGCCAGTCACCTCTAAAACACCAATAAACCCACAGCAGACTTGGATATTTACACAAGTTGTAGCTTTCATGCACATAAATGCTCAAAAAAAACAACAAACATTTAGTGGCTCATTACTCACCACTGTTAAAATGTTGACAAATTCAAATTGATGAATGCAGTTTAAAGCAGAAATGAGCCAAACTAATGCAGCATTATGTGAAAGTGTCACCTTAACCACATTTACAAAAACATGTTACAGAGTGCTTTACAAGAGAAATTACCAGATAAATATTGAATAAAAGTAGAACTGATGAAGTAATAATGATGAGTGAGGTCTGAAATTCCAACGGCTCAATGTCCTCTGGTTTTTAGCCTGGACCCACGAGTAAATATAAATATATAAATATATATTATATATATATTTATAAATATAACTAAACTAACTATAACTATATAAATATATAGTGCGAGGAAATATTCTGTTACAGAACTTAACACTTAAGTAGGCTTTTTAAATTCTCTGGTTCCAGTTTTTCCAATCTGATTATTTTCTGGTTTGTTTAGTCTTCTATAGGAGTAAACTGATGATCTTTGGATTGTGGATTTTTGGTTGGGACAAAAAATTTTAGGTTGAATCTTCAGATTTGGTAAAACACACCATTTTATGAACCAAGTAAACTATAGATTAATCATTCCAATAATCAATAGATTAATTGGTCATCTAAATAATCATTAGTTACAGCCCTAATCTGTGCTTTACATGAAAAGGCTTTAAAAAATGTTGACTTTTTACTCCAATACACACTGCCTTGCCAAAAAAAGGCATCACCTGGATTCAACTAAGTAAATAGAGTCTCCTATTGGATAATGTCTACATGACGTTGGAAAGGTGTATGGAAAAGATTTTTGTCTGTTTGAGAAGATCAAATTATTTGCACCAAGGAAAAAAACATCCAAGAAGATTTCAGAAACTACTAAACTGTCCATGCAGCTTCTGATCCAGGTCATCTTTTACTTGTGGAGTTTAGAGCAAAGAAACTGGACTTCATAGTTGGTTTTAATGCATGAAATGAACATTGATTTGGTTGCATTATTCATTGTATTGTATTTCTTCATGCCTATTTATTATGTTCTAAAGAATCTGCAGCCTCACCACTAGGTGTCACGAGAAACTACACACTGCCCCTTTAATTTCCATTGTCAGCTGCTAAAAGAACATCATTAAGAAGTTTAAGAAGTGCTGTCTCAGTGCTTTGACCCGTCCTAAAAACCTGATGGACATTCATCAAAAAGCAGGCTGCCATTCTTATGATTGATGAGCTGTCCAGCAGCTATTTTTTCCCCAAAACCATAGACAGGAAGGGAAGTTTAGATACCGGGCGTAAGTCATTTAAATGGATGGCTCAAGAGACGGCTTTTTGAGAAGTGGTTGAACTGCAGCGTGTTTAAAATAATCAGAGCACAAAAGTGAAGGATTGATAATGTCTAGGACAAAGGAAGAGATTGAATGAAATATTTCTAGAAGTAAGTTGGAAGAATGTCCAGTGATTCATCCGAGTAATGATATGATGCTTAGCAGTGACTGACTTAAACGCTGGCAGGTTGCAATGTGTTTTATAGCAAAGGTCAGGGAGAGTTTGAGAAGGAAGGATAATTAAATTCCTAACAGCTTGAACCTTGTTAGAGAAAAATTATATATATAAAAAAAAAACTCTTCACATTTATCAACCGAGGACTCAATAAAAAAACAAGCTCTCCCCTGGTGGGTGCTTGAACATAGTGAGGTGCTTCCACAAAATGAGCCCCAGTTCATAAAACACATGAAGTGGAGTGTTTTTGAAGGTCTTAAGTGAACATTACCTGTGATCTCATTCTCATTAGAAACTGAGAAAACTGAAGTGTTGATAGTCCCTCCAGCACCAAGATGTGTGTGAACATGAGAACACGTCTGATGTCTGGAGAAGAGAGAGAAATCCATTCTTCCCGCTCAATGTCAACTCCAAAGATCAGCTGAGAGGGAAACTGTGAATGATGCCGAGCAAAGGACACACTTTATACTGAAGTATGACCTGTAGCAGCAAGTGAGAAAATGGATGAAACATTTGTTGAGTCTTGTGAGGTGGACGCAGTTAAGTGTCTGGTGTTACTGTTCATCTCTTAATGCAGAAGTGAAATATGACAAAATTTTAAGTGACACAATAGAAAGAATTTGATGATACAACAGTTTACTCACCACGTCAGATTATTATTAAATTTAATAATGTATTGGATATACCTCTACTCCACTTCAGAGAAAGATATTGTACTTTCTACTGTATTATTTCAGTTAGTTTTCAGGTCTAAACTCATCCAACAAGGTATATTTGTGGTTTTAAGAACCAAAAATCTCAGTTTTACATCTCAAGCTTCTCTCCAGAGCTAGAAAAACAGGTCATTGTGTGTGTCTATAGCTTCTCCTCTTATAGGCTGATTTGAATAAGGGGACAGTGACTGTCTAGTTGTAACATCAGAGAATCTTATGGTCATATTTCAATATTTTTAGACTTCTTCACCTTTATTTAACCAAGAAATCTCTTGACTTATATCTTGTCTTTTAGAAGGAGATCGAACATCAGTCTTAAGCCAGAAGTAGGACTACCTCCGCAATTAGTCTTAGGAAGGTTCTTGCATCACCTTGATCAATAGTTTTTATCACATGTCTATCCTTCCCAGGGAAGGTTGCAGTGATTATGGCCAGGGACCAGCAGTCATGAACAATTTGTTTGTCCCTGAGGAGAACCAGATCCCCAACTTAAAGGTTTCTGCGCGTCACTGTCCATTTTTGTCTTTGTTGTAAGGATGCTAAGTATTCTTGACTCCAACGAGTCCAAAACTGCTTTGTAAGAACTTGAACTTGTCTCTGTTGTTTTTTGTAAAGGTCCTTGTCCATGAAGTCCCCTGGAGGGGACCTCGTAATTTCTGTGAGAGGAGTTGCCAGTGAAAGAATGAAAGCTTGTTGTGGGTCTTTAGACACAGGTAGGAGTGGAAGTACATTGATGAAAGCTGTGACTTCTGCCATTGAAAGCACTTTGTGGGTTAGGTGACTCTTTTGCTGTAAGAGTATCAAATCTAGGATTCTCATAGCTACAACAATCATCTGCAAAGTGGAGGTCCCAAGCTCTAGCTGCACATACTTAAACAACTAAACATTATGGTTCATTGTTTGCTTTCCGCCCCTCCTCCTCTGGAGCATCTAGTTACAATGGAGCAAAATCATCAAGGCCCACATATGTGAAAGAAGGCGTTCAGGTGGTAGGTCAGCCATAAGTTGTTCTTCCAGTTTTCCCCGCAACTTTCAGCAGAGTTTGCATTTGAGGAGGACTGAACTGACTAGTCGCTACCACCCAAAAACCACAGTCCAACTGCACTTACTACGCCTTCTGTAAGATGCTGACCCTGATGTATCACCTGCTCCTGATGATGTTGTACAAGCAGTTAGGCAATGTGACTGTCTTTGGCTAGGATTACTGGGTTCATTCAACATGTAAGATGAGAATGTTTCAATGAGATTACCCTCTAGAGTTCATGAAAAAGGCTGTTTGCAGGTACCATTTTGTTTGCTTTATGTGTATGTGCATGGCATGTGTAGCTCCTTTAATACCTGAAGAGAATCTCTCCAGGTTTTCCGTTTCTTCCACTTGTCTTCTGGGAGGGGTGTATCCCTGTCAGATAGCTCTGAAATAAGTTCGCTAAGAAGAGTTCTTCCCTGAATCATGACGGGTGCCAACAAACCTAAAGAATAAAAAAACAGACTCCATGTCAAGTGAAATGTTAACAACAGTAAAGGCAGAAAAGAAAAACTTGTTCTAACATTTGTCAGATTAGTATCTTGTCCTTTCTCTTCGTTCACTTGTTGCAGTGGAGCAGCCTTGGCAGGTTTAGGTAGTGGCCCAGGGTGCATAGCTGCATCATAAATGGTGCTTTCGCACTCTGAGCACTCTACAGAAAATTTGCAGTCTTTGGCTACATTGGAAGTTGAGGAAAACACTTGAAGCATATTCTGCTTTAGGAAGGCCTTCCTGTCAATAATCGATTTGTTTCTGAATGTCCTGCATTTCTAAGTGGATGTGGTTTATTATGCAGTGGGCACTTCTTTTTAGGCTCATTATTGATTGATTGAAACATCTGTTTTGTGAATTGTGATAGATTTGTGGGTGCTTCACAGCTATCCATTCTGCATTCGTAGCATTCGTAGCATTTCTGCTGCTAATTTCACTTCTTTTCCCACAGAAAGTCACAAAAGAAAATGGAGGGAAAGCGACCATTGTTCTCATCTTTGTACCATGCTCTAGATGATACCCACTTCTCTTGGAGGCCATATGCTTGTCCACAGTTGGTTCAATGGCTCAAGAGGTGTCTAGATATGACAGCCCAGTGCAATATCCATCCTCTTTAGCGCCATATATTACCATGAGAAGTTCATGTAATTTGGTGTGATTTGGCCAAAATCAGTTGTCTAGCCTCTGGAACAGTGATTGTTCAATTATTTCAGGGGCAGCATAGCAGTCATACAGTCTTTCAAATGCCTTATGTCGAGCTTGATCGGTGTTGTTTACATGCACTGAGCGTAAGTGTCTCACTTGTTCATCAGACTTTTTGTAACCGTATGTGGGTATGAGATCTAGTTCTTGTGTTGCCATTGAACTTGTTTTCCAGCTTATCATCAAATCGGTACAGACCCAACATAACAAGAGCCTGTCATGCCAAATATTGTGCCAGAAGCTCTGAAGGAAGTGGCAGGAGGGGGGTGTGGCCAAGCATATTAGTGTGGGAGACTTCGTCCTTTTAACATCAATCTTTGAATCAACTCTGGTCAGTTCAGACAGGTTTGGTGCAGGTAATTGTGTTCCATTTCCTTTTTTACCCTTGGTATTGTTAGCAGGTTGAAGGTTGAAACTATTATGCTTGCGGGTGAGTGCCATGTCCTAAAACTGTTCTGTACAGCATTCAGCATGGTCTGAAGATTTTATAGAGGACTGCTGCTAGTGGAGAGGTAGACTGGCTCTGAGCAATTTGAGATGGAACATAATCACAAGTGTGTTGCTGTCTAAAGCTTTCTTCTGAATCAGATTTTTTTCCCCAATATGGCGTGTATTTATTCCACATCCTCCAACACTTGTGTTTCTGCAAAGGCTGCCTCTGCTTCACGCTGTAGCATAAGCACTTCCACCTCTGTAATGATCCTAGCTGCTTCTAACCCATTTTGAGCCTCTTTTTTCCTTTCTGCGTCTTTAGCAACCTTCAGCCTTTCAGTTTTAGTTTAGCTTCCTGGTGAGCATATGAAGCGATTAGCCTTAGCAGTTTCTGCTTTAGCTCTGGCACGAGCTGCACTTGATGATGATGCTGTCATGTTATTCTTTGCACTTGCTGACTTGTTGCTAGCTGCCATCTTGAACATTTTGAAACATAGAGTGCCATCTTTTCACTGTAGCGTTCTCATTCAGAGTGTAGCAACTCAGTTTCAACACAAAGTTAACATCAATGAAAACATGAGTCATAGTGCAGTTGGCCATTTATCCTGAAGTCTTCTTCTATCGTGGTGAAAAGACATTGCCTGAACAATATTTCTTAATGGATGATTACAGATTGCTTCAGAACACGCTTCATATTGTCTGCTTCACCCTCAGTCCGCACCAGTAACTCAACTGTCAAAATACTAAAAAAAAAGTACATGTAACACGTGACGAGTATACAGGTGTGTAAACGATAGCAATGTAGTTTAGTAATACGCATCAATTTACTGAGTAGTAACAAGCAAATTATTTTTCAAAGGACAATGAGAATTACAGCCTTCAATCCAAAACATATATTTCTGAGAAAAGGAACAAAGGTTCAAAATGTACCTGAATATAAAAGAAGGACATTTATAAGCACAAACATTACCTTACCTATAATTCTGGGAAAAGGCTTAAATGGACAATTTCTAGGAAAAGGCTTGAATGGACAATTGACAATCAACTAACTGTAACATAAATTAGAAAACGTACAGAAGCATATGATGCAGTGATGACGCAGGAAAATTACTGCAGGGAGATTCTATCAAAGACCTCAACAGATACAAAACACTGATGACTACAAAAATCAAGCTCCAAAAAGAGGAAAAATCTACAAACTGGTTATGATGAACAGTACAGCTATCACACCACATGCTAGGAGGAGTATAGGAACCCTGATACCTGCAGTTCATACTGCCTTTTAAAACAATATAAGTGTTAGTTAAGTTGAATTAGGTGAAGTTCTACTATATTAAAACAGATTTCCAAACACAATCAGTCTGAAATTTAGAAAAAAAAATGGCAAACATGTTCCTGTCAATCTCGCTAAAGCAGCAGACTACCATGATGTGAAACAACAGTCGTTCTTTACCGTCCTCCCAAGGAAACCTGCTAAAAACCATCACAACTGAAGATGAGCTGGTCTGTACTGCAGCACAGACTGAGAGGAGACAGCTCACTTCTTAAAGGGTCAGATTAAACACATCAGTAATATAGTAGAGTGAAATGAAATAACCAGATTGCTTCCTCACCTACACAGTAAAATCACAAATTTTAATATAAAACTTAGTGGTAAAAGTAATTCTTTAAGGGTTATACACTGTCCCTGAGGAGTTATACACTGGCGATTTTACTGTGTACCTCATCACCATAGGAGTAGAGAACATTACAGTTAGGAAACTGCAGCAACATGACTTTATATTTCTCTGCAGATCATATGTATTTAAAATTGACCAGACCTGTAAAATGAAGCAATTCTCCTTCAATAGTTCATACGTAGTTCATATGTATTTACGTATAAATAATAATATCAGTAGATGAAAATTTGTCTGAAGAGTAAAAAGCTGCTGTTGCTCTGCTTCATCTTCTCCTGTCCATTGCCACAATGTTTCCTCTTTTGGTCGAAGCCATTAGTAGTAATATTTTTATCGGAGTTTGATAGGACCTGATGTAAAAGTAGGCACTCAATAGATTAGCAGTATCAAGAGAAACAAGTGTTTAAATGTGTATTAATTACAAGGTCAGTACCTATTTAAGAAGCCAAACATTAGGATTGAGGTGATGAAAGAATGCTGGTGTACTGAGCTTCATATTTCAATTCCATTACCGTGCCATAGAATTGTTAGCTAACGTTTATCTTACGCAAGCTAACAGAAGCAGATTAACAGAAGTAATCTAACGGAAGCAAGCTAACAGAAGCAAGCTAACAGAGGCAAGCTAATAGAAGCTAACTTTTGTTATTGAATGGAAATTAGATCCTGCCCCAAACTATGTGAAAGGTCACCGGCAGGAGAAGTACTTATATACTTAGGTATAGATGATTTAAATATAATATATATATACAGTATATATATACAGTATGTGTGTATATATATATATATATATATATATATATATATATATATATATATATATATATATATATATAATCAACACATATTAACTTAACATGAAGAGTTATGAAGTTATGAACTATACTGTATGAACACTTATATGAACTATATATGGATATTGTATAAATTACAGTAACATGTTTTTACGCCAGTATTCAGTATAAAATGTAGAAATAAATATTGGACAGTTGTTAAAAATTGTTATGTATTTTGAGTGAGTTCTATAAATACGGTGTATTGTTATTATTATAATTATCATTGTTATTAAAACATAATATACACTTACATAATATTAAGTACTTTGTTAATTCACCCAAAGTATCTAAAATTGTCTCCACATAGATAAAATAATCACTAAATACATGCTGTCACATTTAGTGTTTCAATACAAGAAGTATAATATATGTTAATAATATAAGAGTCTGTATATATATATGATTTTACTACTACATTCTGTATTGCTACTGCATCTGTATTGTTACAATAAATAAATGTAAATGTGAGTGTGTTTTCTCCATATAAATTCCTGTATGATCTGTTTTCCATCCAGACCTGAGCTGTCAGCGCAGGGCCGAGCTGTCCGAGGCCTCCCAGGACCTGGAAGGTTAATATTTGAAGGAAGGATGGCCCATAAATATGAGCAAAGGGACTTTTAATTAAATAAGCACTTCTTAAATATTCTCCTGGGCCTGCTGCTTTTGTTTAAAGATGATTGATTGACTACTATCTCTTCAGGCAGGACCATTAGTTTCGCCACTCCCCTCCCGCACACTCCACCCTCCCCACCTTCTCTCTATTTTTCCAGCTCTGCCAACATCTCTCCTCCCTTTCTCTCTCAATTACCCTCATTCTCTCACCTCGTTTTCCTTCCTCCTTTTTTCCTCACTCATCCCGCCTCCTCCCTCCTTTCTTTTTCCTGCGTTCTCTGCATGCGTCTGCTGTCAGCTCCCCTTCCTTTTCTCTTTTCATCAGTCGATGTCCCTGAGACTCTCTCTGGAGGCCCATATTTCTCCAAACTCATGACAAGGTAATGAGGCCATGCTAAATCCTACCACGCCCCGGAGCTACATCAGGAGGTGGAGGGGGCAGGTCGGCCCTGCCGGCCCGGCTGTCTCCGCGGCTGTTCCAGCCACACGGCGACCAGGCATCTGTCATCCTGTACTCTAAATAAAACTTTTTGATCTGCAGAACGAACAAGACTGGACTTTATCATTAGGCGAGGTAAGTCGCTGCCCGGGGGCCGGGCTTAGAGCGCCACCAACTGCTGTACAAATATTAGGATGTTAAGCTATGAAACTAATATCAAATTAACTTACTATTCTAACCCATTATTCTCACCCATTATACAAGATAGTTACTTACAAAAAAATCACAATCAATCCCCCCCAACTCACCCTCTGAAAATGACTGATTCTACTATAACTGATTACCATTCCACATTATATTCCAGAAAACACTTTTCAGTGTGTGTGTAAATATTTATTCCACAAACTGTGAATAAGACCACCCACTCATTTTGTTCTGTCTGGCCTCCTTCGTACTGTTGCTGAACACACGCCGTTTAGAAATGGCTCCTGTTGTGATGTCACAAAAGGAGTGGAAGTTAATAGTAGTGCTGTCTAATTTCAGAGGGTTTCTATTTGATTTCTGCTTTCCCCATCTGACCTCAGATCTCTGAAGGGCGGGACATTTCTGACAGTGCCGACCAATCACAACAGGGCATTTCAATAGGCAGGGGAGGGGTGAACAAGTTTTTCCAGACGGGTGAGTGAGAGTGTGTGAGAAGCCAGACTGTATTGCTGCTAAAGGTCTAGCTAGATGCATTAGGACACTAAAAGCAGCTAATCTTTTATAAATAGGCCATGAAAATGTTAATATTAAACTGGTAAAAATTAAACTGAGACAATTTAAAGACCCAATATGTAACTTTTCTGGTTTAAATGAGTGTTTCATTATTTAAAAATTGTCTGGAGAATAAATCCCACAATACTTCATGATGCCATCAATGCCTTCTGTTATCATTTTGATTGAGAAATTCTAGCAGCAGAAAATCACATATTGTGCATTTAACATATTAGTTTAGTATTAATAACTGCTATTTCTTCCACCATCAATGTTCTCACTTAGCTGAAGGGTGAAAATAAGACATGAAGGGGCCTAATGACAGCCTATAAGACCCCAAATCACTAAATTTGTCCGTAAAAAAGGAAAAACACTCTCTACCTCTTTAACTATCCCGCTCCTTTTCCCCCCATTTCACTTCATCCCCTTCTCTGCTTTCTCATCCTCTGTCTTCCCTCCTTCCTCTGAAGCTGTGCTGTAGCAGCAGCCTGACATGCTCTGCTGATTCCTAGCTGGAAATTGGGGATCAGCGGGGGAGCTCGGTGTGGCTGTGGGCAGCTGAGTCACAGACACAACTCGCACAGGCACAAAGAAATGGGTAGAAACTCTCATGCAGGTATGAGAGGAACTGTGGCTGCTGCTTTGTGGTCACTTCATGCTGCAATCACACTGCCTGTGCATGAAAAGAATCTTTATCTACGTCTATAGGTGACACTACAGTATAAACCTGTGGGAGGAAACAGAATTCAGAGCTGAAAACATGTGAAGAAAAAGATCCTGCAGCAGCAGCAGCTCAGAAAGCGTCCAGCCCGCCTTCATTAACACGTATTGATCATTTGAACTAAACAACGTGTTTACCAAACACTTTAATGATACTGCTGAAAACTGAAACGCAAACACAGAGATTGACACCAGATTGGACTGTGTGTGTGTGTGTGTGTGTGTGTGTGTGTGGGATGGAGTGACACTCCACAGAGAGGAGGATGAGGAGAAAGAGAGAGAGAGAGGGGTGATGGTGTGATAATGGAGGCGGTGGAGAGAAAACACTCGGAGGGTGCACGGGAGGATATAGAGACGATGGTTGCACTCCAAGTATTGGACAGAGAAGCAGGTAAAGTAGGCTGCAGGTGAATAAAACCAGTGTGTGTGTGTGTGTGTGTGTGTGTGTGTGTGTGTGTGTGTGTGTGTGTGTGTGTGTGTGTGTGTGTGTGTGTGTGTGCGTGTGCGTGTAAGAGAGAGAGAGGGGGGCAGGCATATTAAAAATGCAGCAGTGGGGAGCAGGCCGGGGATTCACAGTAATTAGATGACAAAACGGCGGCGGGCTGGAGATGAGAGAGAGGGGTCACACACAATGCCACTGCCGCCGGGTAATTTGTAAGTGTCAATCACCAGCCTGCCAGGGGAAAAGAGAGAGGGAGGGGGGGAGGGAGAAGAGAGAGGGAGAGGAGGAGGGAAAGGAGAAGAGGGGGGAGAGGCCTATAGAGGAAGGAGGAGGGAGGAGGGAGGAGGTCAGCGATATAGGGAGTGAGACAGAATGTGAGACCGGATGTGAGAGGATTTGAGACATTATGTGAGAAAGGACGTGAGACAAAATATGAGGCAGAATACAAGACTGGATGTGAGACAAGATGCTAGACAGATCCTGAAACAGGATGTGGGACAAGGTGTGAGAGAGGATTCTGAGACAGAATGTGCAATGGGATGTGAGATAGGTTGTGAGACCAAATTTGAGACAGTATATGAGACAGGATGTGAGACAGGTTGTGAGGTGGAATGTACTATAATGTTTAGTGTAATTATAGTTGCCATTTGCACAAATATACCCATAAACAAAGCACTATTTATCCCAGGTACAAAATTATGTTTGGGGGGTTATTGTACAGACTTTCATGATTAAACAGATGTCAGGATTGACAATTGACAATTGACAATAATTTAAATTTTGACCCTTTTTGGGTTTGTCTTTGCAATGTTCTCAGGAGGAAGGGGCAGAAAGTCGATAACGTCATGTGAGAGGAAGCACTTTTTTTTGCTTAAAACCATCTAATTTATGTTGTAGTAACATTTAGAGTTTTTATTTTGAGTAGAAAATGACAGTCATAGACTTTGGCTTAAATGGGTTAAAATAAAGAACTGTCATTTGCTCTTACTGTACTATCTGTTCATGCATGGTGTTATCTGCCTCCACTCCAATATGCTGCAGGATAATTGACACTTTTAGGTGCACAGCATTAAAAAACATTTTTTTAAAATTCAACAGCAGCGTCTCTTTTTTCCAGAAACAGTGTCCCAGTTCCTGTGAATCATCCACAGAACACAGTGTCAGCACTTTTCATTTACCACTAGTTCTTTGGGTTAATCCATTGAAAACTGTTCACTCTGAGGTTCTGTTCATTCATTCAGAGTCATTTCTGAAAAGAAACGTTGCTGCTGAATATGTGTTAATGACTTTTTTTATGTTTTGACCAGGAAAAATAAGAGTCAGCTCACTACTGTTATATAGAGGCAGAAATCTCCGAGACATAAAACTCAAAACCCGGAGACATTAACACAAATTGTATGTTGGTATTATAAATTAAATTGGTTATTTGGATTAATATTTACAGGAAATGTATATTCTGGGATCTATTGGAAAAATATGAACATAATTTGCAGCTATAAAAAATACATATTTAGATTAGAATAGAATTTCTAGACTTGAATTGTCACTTTCTCAAATATTGAAGCATAGATCTAATGAGAAATATGTGACACAATAAATACATGGAAAAACATAAAGGTACATTACAGCTCAAATGTATAGCAGATCTATGATGACCATAAAAAAACGCAAAAAATTAAAAAGGGTGTTCGTAACCTTTTTGTCTTTTCTGGGCTACTGTAGAAGCAGGGTGGCTGGATGGAGTTAGACCTGCTGCTTATGTCGATAAAAACAGCTCAATCTTGGGTAATAAAACACATCCCTTCCATTTTGTTTGAATAATATGCTAATTAAAACATACTTCTGAATATTATTTTCCATTTCTGCCACATCTGCTATGCTGTAAATCTGACACAATGGACCTTTCAGGCTAAGAACTCTGAGGAATTATTACAACAATCTATGAAATAAATGATAATATTAGGATTTTACTAGTTTCTCTGTCAAAATCTGATCTAAAATATGTGAGTGGACCAAACAACACATTGAAAAACTAAAGCAACAAAGAGAATGGAAGAAAGGACTGTATTAAAGTCTGCATTTTGATTTGCAGGCAGTATTTCTATACAAATTAACCTCAAGTTTGTAAAATTTGACCATGTTTAGCATAGATACTTGACACAATAACATAATATAAACCACAAAAGAAATCTGAAAAAGCATTATAAGCCCCCTTTAATTTATTTGTTTTCATATTTTTTTTAAACAAGTAGAATGTAGAGCCAGGAGAGTTATGATGATGACTTGCATCCCAGTCTCTGGTTTTTAAAAGCAATAACCATGAATAGTCATTCATTCTCCAGCCCAGTGAAACACCAGAACGCCACAACCTTCATTAATGAACTGTCAAGTCTCAAATTAATGGAAAACTTTTCAATTCCAACGCAACGACACTGACACGTTTGGATCTCTGAGGCACAAAAGGAGCTGAATGAAAACGGCATTAACCTTAACAGGATAAGCAATGTATGTAAATATTCATCATGTTATAGGGTAATTGTGTGGCTTTTGCCATGTGCTTTGATAGACAGGTGAATGTGTGTGGGGGTGTGTGTGTGTGTGTGTCTGAGAGAGCCTTTCATTCTTTTCAGAGTGGGTACAAAGGGGGTAGATGTTGGCATGTTTCCAGCACGGCAGTGCGTGTGTGTATGTGTGTGTGTGTGTGTGAAGAGCCATAACACAATGGGCGAGCAGCACAACAGACTGAAGGGCTGCATGGGCAACACATGCACTCTACACTACGTTCTTGTACATACACACAGGTGTGCACACATGCATGTACACACACACACACACACAAAACCACAGCGAATAAAAAATGTACATTATCTGTCTTTATACATGCAAAAGCGAGTCAGGGCCGTGACATGACGTGACATAACACTGCTGACATATAATGGATTCCTCGGGGGGATACTGGCCTGCACGACCACCGCTTCCTTTATCTGCACACACCTGGAGACACACACACACCCACACACACACAGCTGCAGCTTCACATACTTGCACACTAGGTACAAGGTAAAAAATACACAAAAAGAAAAACAAAGAGCAAATATTTCAGCAGATGGTTCCAAATCAACAAACAATTAAAAATAAGAACAAAAGAGAACAAATATATTAAAAAAGATAACTTATGCGCAGCCTCTAACTGCTGTTTATTCTTTCTGCTCCTATTGATCCGTATTCCACGCGCAAACAAATGCATCACAAATATAACAATGTGTAATTCCCTCTCAAGTCGAAATCACGAAACCAAGTTGCTCTTGTCTCATTACGGGCTTTAATGACGGACAAAAATGCCGTGAGAACTGATAAACATACAAAGAAAGGCAAAAATAAAAACATATTACTTGACAAGGAAACACAATTGCAGCCGTATGGTTACATGACTCAACAGAAATCTTTTACATTACATCGGTAAAAATCTAACAAAATGACAGTTGACACAAATGTACCTCATTGGCCGCTTTCCCTTGAGAGGCAATTAGAAATCTTCAGTCCTTTAATGCACTATGCACTTTATCCAAGCGTCTTCTTAATCGTCACTGATCTTAGGCAGTGGAATCAGCGCGGTGTCTGCCTGCTAGCTTGGTCCAGGCATGTCCGACTGACAAGTTACGACCCTCAAAGTTGACACCCCATCAACCCACGGCAACAAACTTTAGTTCCTATCTCAATTTAAGATAAGTTCCCCATATCAAACAAAGAAGATACATGAAATAAATTAAATGTTGCTTTTAATATTTAACTAACATTTACCTGTTTTTAGTAGAAAGATATATATTTATGAACTATATTTTTTAACCTTATATTTATTAACTAATATTTATTCATCAATTATTTATTTATTTATTCTGACTTCGATGGCAGCTACACTCCCACCAAATCACTTGTGATTTCACTCAAATCTACATCCTAGGCTAGCACTGAATGATAACACATTGCAACGCATGTGGCAGCATCACTCGGCTTCAATCAGGGTAACCGTCTTATGGATGGGTCTCTCTAAGTACACTGGTTTTCCTGTGCGTTTTCCTTCTTTATCCAAGGTTGGATCACTGATCAGCAGCTGCAGTTTCCTTACGCGACCATCTGCAGCAGGAAAGACCTTTGTGACCTTGGCCAACTTCCACTCGGTTCTTGGGGCAGTGTCATCCTGCACAATCACTATATCATTGACCTTGGCATTTCTGCGTTTGCGTAACCATTTCTGACGCTGTTGCAGGTTCAGCAGATATTCTTTGCGCCATCTCGACCAAAACTCATTGGCTAAGTATTGGACTTTGCGCCACCTCTTACGGAGGTAGAGGTCGTCTCTTTCAAACTTTCCAGGTGGTGGAAGAATGATAGAGGATTTCATTGTCAGAATATGATTAGGCGACAGTGGCTGCGGTCCCGTAGGATCGTTCAATAAGTGAGCCGTTAATGGCCGGCTGTTAATGATTGCCATCACTTCGTAGAAGTACGTCCTTAGGGATGAACTGTCGAGTCGATTGGAAAACTTATCCAAGATCGAGGTGAGTACGCTTCTTATTGTCCGAATCTGCCTTTCCCAGGCACCGCCCATGTGGCTTGCCGATGGCGGGTTCATGACAAACTCACAGCCCAGTACTTTTAGGCGTTCTTGATCCATCTCCTTCAAGGCCTCAACAAACTCGCGCCTGGCGCCAACAAAATTGGTGCCTTGATCGCAGCGGAGTTGTCGAACATTGCCACGTATGGCTATGAAAGCACGGAGAGCAATGATGAAGAAGTCAGTTGTCATCTCTTCAAGAAGTTCAATGTGCACTGCACGCGAGCATAAGCACGTAAACAGCAGGCCATAGCGCTTAGACTCCTTCCTTCCGTCCTTGACATGGAATGGTCCGAAGCAGTCGATTCCGCAATACGTAAACGGAGGTGTTTCTTCCATGCGGTCGCGCGGCAAGTCTGCCATTTGCTGTTGCTCAGTTGGCCTTCGAAACTTCCTGCACTTGACGCATTTGTAGATACAGGATGAGACTGCATTACTGCATCCAAGTATCCAAAGTCCGTTAGCTCGTAGCTCGTTGACTGTTATGCCACGTCCTTGATGTTGCACTTGTTGATGATAATGCTGTATGAGCAGTCTTGTTATGTGGCCTTTGGAAGGCAGCACAGCTGGATGCTTGACGTGATGGTGCAGATCAGCATGACTAAGCCGACCTCCCACCCTGAGGACTCCCTGTTCATCAAGGAAAGGGTTCAGTCCACATAGCTTACTGGTCTTAACAAGCTCCTTCCCATGGCGGAGGGTTTGAATTTCTTCTGTGAAAGCTTCTCTCTGAACAAGACTGATTATGGTAGCTTCGGCATCACTTCTCTCTTGTATACTTGTGGCCTCATTAGTTCTTGGTATTGAACCTTTCCGCTCCTTAGCAAGTCGCATGAGACGAGCAATAGCTTTGACTAATCTTGTCCAGCAAGAGAACTTAAGGAAGTGGTCCAGCAGTGAGACGTTTGTAGCTAGAGCCCTGTGTACGAAGGCGTTGCGCACTTCAGGGTCTTCTGCTGCAACATCTTCCTGGTCAACACTTCCAGTGGGAAGTTCTTTGCACCAGAGAAAATCAGGTCCAGAAAACCAGTTGGAGGCAATGAGCTCCTTTGCCCGCAGCCCTCTCGAAGCATGATCAGCAGGATTATCTTCTGAGCTGACGTGTCTCCACTGATCTGGTCTGGTACTGTCTCTGATCCGTTGAATGCGATTAGCCACGAACACGTGGAATCTTCGTGCATCATTTTTCACGTACCCTAGCACGACCTTTGAGTCTGTCCAAAAAACTTCTTGAGCATCGATTTCTAGCTCCTTCCTGAGCATGTCACTCATGCATACGGCTACAACTGCTGCCGATAGCTCGAGTCTTGGCACTGTCGTCACCTTAGTGGGGGCTACTCTGGCTTTGCCCATTACTAAGGAGCAGTGGATCTGTCCAGTTTCACTAATTACCCTCAGGTAAGTACATTCTCCATACCCCAGGACGCTCGCATCGGAGAAGTAATGGAGTTCATACCTTTGGACTTGCTTGAACTCTAATGGGAGATAGCATCGCTGAATCTTGACGTCTGCCAAGTTCTTCAAATCCAGGAGCCAGGACTCCCACCGTGGTCTCAGATCGTCTGGCAGCGGATCATCCCATTCGACCTTGTCACGGCACATTTGTTGCAGGACTTGCTTCCCAATCAGTATGAAGGGAGCAACGAAGCCTAAAGGGTCAAAGATGGAGGCCACGGTAGATAGCACTCCTCTTCTTGAAAGTGGGCGTTCATCCACCACCACTCGGAAGCTGAAGTGGTCTGAAGTGACGCACCATTTCACGCCTAGGGCTCTCTCCATCTGAGGCTCACCTAGAGCTAGATCCTTGCTTCTTGGCGTGTCTGCACACTCTTCCTTCGGGAGGGATGCGAGCACCTCTTGATTGTTCGAAACGAACTTGTGGATGCGCAACCTTCCAGAGCTGCAGAGTTGCCTGGCTTCCCTCACCAACTGTATGGCATCTTCAGGGGTTGAGAAACTTATCAATCCATCGTCGACGTAGAAGTTTCGCTCAACGAAGTGGATTGTGGCTTCACTGAATTGACCTCGACCTTGTGCAGCGACATGCTTGAGGCCATAGTTCGCACAGCCGGGCGACGAGGCTGCACCGAATAGGTGCACTTTCATTCGGTACACTGATGGCTCTGACTTGATGTCCCCTTTGTCCCACCACAGGAACCTGAGGTAGTCTTGATCCTCAGCTGTGACCCTAAACTGGTGAAACATACGCTCTATGTCGCACATCACCGCTACTGGGCCCTTCCTGAATCGACAGAGGACGCCTAACAGAGTATTTGTCAACTCTGGTCCAGTGAGTAGATGGTCGTTGAGAGATACTCCTTCAAACTTCGCTGAGCAATCAAACACTACACGGATCTTCCCCGGTTTCTGATGGTGATAGACTCCGTGGTGCGGAATGTACCAGCAGGGGCTCCGTTGTACTTCACTTTCTGGGACCTTCTCAGCATCTCCGCAGGAAATGATGTCGCTCATGAAGCCAACATAGTCCTTGTGGTATTGCTTGTCTTTCTCAAACCTTCTCTTGAGACATCGGAGACGATGGTCCGCGCATTTCAGATTGTTGGGTAGACACGGTTTGTTTTCTCTAAATGGCAAGGGCATTTCGCGCTGTCCATTTGGTAGTATCTTTATGCCCTCCTCCATTACTGAAATGAAGCGAAAGTCATCTTGGGAGAAATGAGCATCTTCCACATTTCTCTCGCTGAAGTCTGATTCGAGTACTTTAAGCACATCTGTAGGAGCAATGACTTCCTTGAGTTGCGTCCTGCATATGTACTGAACTTGACTTGTCATGTCACTAGGTGACTGTAGACTTGGTGTGACTTCTTTCACAACGATTCTGTGGCTGCTTCCAATAGCATCTCCATAGTCAACACAGGGGTTGACGCAGCCGATAATGCTCCAGCCAAGATCGGTTCTCACTGCGAACGGCTCATCATCTTTGCCTGACACGATCTCTCTTGGCAACAGGGCTTGAGAGCAATTGTATCCGATGAGCAGGCCGATGTCACAGTCAATCAAAGGAGCAATCTCTTCAGCAAGGTACTCTAAATGAGGCCATGCTCTTGCGGTCTTAGGTGTTGGAATGTGACTGATACTAGCCGGGATAAAGTCTCGTGAATAAGTTAGCGGAAGAGAGACTTTCTTGGAGGTGTAAAACCCTCTGACTTGCAGCCCGACTAACTTGTGACTTGGTATGACAGTCTGCTTAGAGGCAAGCGTGGAAAGTTTTAGTTGCACAGGCTTCATCTGCACATCAAGACTTTCCGCTCTTTCTTGGAGGATGAAGGTGCTATCGCTCTGACTGTCTAGCAGAGCGTATACTAGAACTTCAGCCTCTGGGTTGCTTGTGGTTGATAGCCACACTGGCACTATTGTGGATGCATACTTGCCATTCCCCTTGTGCGTCACGTGGTGGGAAGTGGCTGTGTTTGTTACTTCACTTGTTGGTGACTCTGTGTCACTAGGTTTAGGATCTTTAGACATTTCTTTTCCCCTTGAGGGTTTTCCACTCTCCTTCTGTGTGTTCACTTGGACTCGTTCATCTGTCTTGGTACGGTCCTCATGCAAACATGTGGGATGTCTTCCCTTGCACACGTTGCATATGCTTCTCCCTTCGCAGCTCTTTGAGAGGTGTCCTGGCTTTAAACAAGCGAAGCACAGTTTCTGTGACTGCACGTACTTGACTCGCTCTTTGACAGGCTTCTCCATCAGCTTCCGGCATGTTTGAATGCCATGGTTCGTCTTATCACAAAACATGCATCCCTTACCATCGCTCTTTCGTCCTTCAACATCTGGCTTCTCTTCAGATGCACTTGCTAGCACCTTCGCACCAACATTCCGGACCTTGGATTGCCTTGCCTTGTCACCATCACCACTCTTCAGAGCATGCAGTGAGGTCATTGGATTGCAAGCTATCTTCGCTTCTTTAGACACAAAATCAACAAAGGTGCTGAAGCTTGGGAAGTCATGTGTTTGTTCTTCGAATTCCATGACTTTTCTGTTCCACCTGGCAGTAAGCCAGTCAGGGAGCTTGCTCAGGATCCTTTGATTTTCACTGCAGTCGTTCAGGACCTTTAGACTCTTAATGTGGCTCATTGCTGCTTGACAGCCTCGCAAGAAGTCTGCAAATTCCCTCAGCTCAACGCTGTCTTTGGGTCCTATCTTATTCCATGAATTCAGTTTGTCACGGAAAGCTTTAGCGACAACAAAGGAATTGCCGTATCTTTCTTCTAATATTTCCCATGCTGAATCATAGGCTTTCTCTGTTCCAACTAAGAAATAACTCTCAATCGCTTTCTTTGCAGCTCCTGTGACATACTTGCGGAGGTAGTAAATCTTTTCATTTACAGGAATGTTCTTTCGACCTATCAGAGTTTGGAATGACATTTTCCAATCCTTGTATCTGATTGGGTCTCCGCTAAAGATTGGCGGCTCTGGCACTGGAAGACGGCTCACATTTATGGACTCTGCTATTGCTTCTGCTAGCATCGTTGTGCTACTGTCCAGAGCATTGGGACGAGCGGCTTGAGAAGCAGGCTTTGTAACTTCATGGCTTGTGGTGGGGAATCTACTAGCTAGCTGTGAAAAAGTAGTTGGCTTCGAAAAGACGTTAGCCCTAACTGGAGGCCCTAATAGGTTTGGGTTATGAAGTAGATCCGATATCTCCTCATCTGAGCCCACATCTTGTTCGTAGACTGTTAATCTCGCCTGTGCAGCATTCATTCTTTTAGTTGCTTCCAAGCGTTCTAACTGTCTGCGCTTCTCTTCCAATAGCCTCTGTCTTTCAGCATTCTCTGCTTCTTGTTGCGCTAGCATTCTCCTATTCTCAGCCTCAAGCCTTTCAAGTTCCTTTTCTTCTTGTTCCATTTTTGCTAGAACCGTCAAGGTAGCCTTAGTTGCAGCTAACTCTGCTTGCGCTTCTTGTTTCCTTGCGGCGGACAAGCTTGAGTGTCTTGAAACACGTCCAGAGCCTGCACGGCTCAACATGGATTGTTGATCTTCTTTATACGAAAACACAGAACCAGTGTTACCCCATGGCGCTTGTATTGCGGGTAAATGCTCGTCGGTGTCTTCTTGCTGTAAAACTTGTAGGCGTTCAATCAGCTGTCTTGATACAGCATCACAGGTGTCCGCTCGACGCCTTGTGTTTGTGTCGGGTACACTGTGTTTACGAACATCCTCGTAGCGTTCCTTTACTTCGGTATCAGCAGTATGAACCTTGATTTGGTGTTCATGTAGAACATCGTTTGAACTTGCTGAGGAAAGTGCACTTCTAGCTTCCTTTGCAAGAACCTTCCACTTCTCATATGTTTTGTCAAAATTACGTTGGAGTTTCTTTAATTTCTCATTATGTAGCTCATGACCTTTTTCAGTGAGTGTCCTTTTTCTCTTCTCTTCAGTCATGCTGGTTTCCGTATTCTCTTCGACTTCCTTTTCAGGGCTTTCTTCTAAAGGTTCATCATGAACAGACCTCTCTTCATCTTCACACAATACCTCTGGATCTTCGGTTGCAATGTGTTTATCAGTCATTTTTAGTATATTTATTTTAATTAAGTTTAGAAAATGTCAAGTTGGCTTTAAGTAGTGTTAGCTTTAAATAGCACTAATGAGCTTAATTTATTAGTAAATTAAAGCAATTGTTAGAGTTAGGTTAACTGATTGTAAATCAATTAAATTGTTATCCTGTAATTTGAAAGCTGTTGTTAAATAAAATGTAATATCAATATGTTGTTAATAATGTTGTAATAGCCTACTAGCAGACAAGTAATAAGTGAAGTAGTACTATTGAAGTTAAATCACCCTAATCTAAGTGTTAGGTGAAAGCATAAATGCCCTATATGGCAAGGATGACTTATTTTAAATGTAAATTAAATGAGAGTAATTCTCACTTCAAAATGACTCAAAGTGGGGAAATTCCACAGTAACCCTTTTAACTTGATTTCTTAGAAAATGCTTAATGTTACTTAATACTTAACCAATACACATTCAAAATTGAAGGCAACAAATATCTAAATAATCAGAAAATGTGTCACATCAAAGCTTATTCACACTTCAGAAACTTAGGATACAGTCCTTATTGAAATATGCAAGTCCTTAAACGCATGCGTGTGCTGCGTGCATTCAGTCCAACCCAATCTTCAAAGTTAAGCGAGTCCTTTTAAACAGCTGAGAAGCAACTCCACGTCTTCACGTTTAACTTGGCTTAAACATGCTTCACGTTGGCATCACCACACAACATTCTTAGGTTACCGGTAGGTTGCATACTGTCCTTTGACGAGAAGCTCCTCCGGACCCCGACTCTCTTCACAGCTCCGACGACGACAGGCACGGCGCGCTCTGGCAGGCTCCTTGCTGGCTGCTGTTCACGCTCTCCCCTCGTGTCGCGGTGGCTGAGTTCTCACTGTAATTCCCTCTCAAGTCGAAATCACGAAACCAAGTTGCTCTTGTCTCATTACGGGCTTTAATGACGGACAAAAATGCCGTGAGAACTGATAAACATACAAAGAAAGGCAAAAATAAAAACATATTACTTGACAAGGAAACACAATTGCAGCCGTATGGTTACATGACTCAACAGAAATCTTTTACATTACATCGGTAAAAATCTAACAAAATGACAGTTGACACAAATGTACCTCATTGGCCGCTTTCCCTTGAGAGGCAATTAGAAATCTTCAGTCCTTTAATGCACTATGCACTTTATCCAAGCGTCTTCTTAATCGTCACTGATCTTAGGCAGTGGAATCAGCGCGGTGTCTGCCTGCTAGCTTGGTCCAGGCATGTCCGACTGACAAGTTACGACCCTCAAAGTTGACACCCCATCAACCCACGGCAACAAACTTTAGTTCCTATCTCAATTTAAGATAAGTTCCCCATATCAAACAAAGAAGATACATGAAATAAATTAAATGTTGCTTTTAATATTTAACTAACATTTACCTGTTTTTAGTAGAAAGATATATATTTATGAACTATATTTTTTAACCTTATATTTATTAACTAATATTTATTCATCAATTATTTATTTATTTATTCTGACTTCGATGGCAGCTACACAATGGAATATAACAATTCCAGTAAATGATTTAAACTCAACAGGTTTAAAAGTTTGTAAACTGTAAACTAGAGGCGTTTCCATTTAATACGCATGATTAAAGGCAATTAAAATCTTCACAGTTGAAATACACAGAATATATAATTCATGAAATACAACTGAGACAAAGATAGACTCGTAACCTCTGTCTCTGCATTAATTAAAAGGAATTTGGAGCAGTGTAACACACACATGCACTCCAAACACCTCTGGAAGTGTCTTAATTAGGAAATGATTAAACTCCACTTTTACTCCCTGTTTATTCTTTAGTCGACAATTAGCAGCTCATAATCTACAGCGCAGTGATTGTTACAGCTCCTTCTTTTAACAACGCTCACGCTTCTTCTTGGAGTAACATAATACTTTAAAATGCACTTCATCTATTACTATATATGGCTCATGCAAATCCCAATTCATCCATAGACAGGATTTGAGAAAATGAGAAACTGACAAGAAATAAAGGAAAAAAGCCTCTTTTTAACTACATTTTACATACTTTATGTATTATGGTCACTGTGAATCTTCCTTTCTGTCAGTTTAGTTTATTATAAAACACTTTAGACTGTGAAGGTGGCTCACGCACCTACAGTTTCTTGTAGGTTTCTTGAAGACAAGCTGCGTAGGAGGAAACATCCATAGAGGCGAGAGAGGAGCGGATTCCCACACGCTCACTGTCCTTTTACTAAAGATACATTTTATAAGTTATCTTAAGATCTTCATCAGATGAAGCCGAGGAACAAAGAACATTCCAGACAGATGTGAGAGCCAACACCTCCTCAGGTGAAGCCAATCATAGACCAGGAGCTGTCACTCAATCCGTCTCGTGCATTTAGCCAATTATAAAACAAATTACATAATCTGTAACAGACAGTGACTGCCTTAATTTATAGATGATAATAAAGGTAAGGTTATCAAGGTTTATGGATGAGGAGGGTTGTGTGCAGAGCTGCAATGATTAACTGATTAATCGATTGGTTGCCAATGTCTTACATTAATCACAACTTTAATAAGCGATTAATCAAAGTTACTAATTTTTAAGAAGAAAATGTCCTACTTCTCTGGTTCCAGCTTCTCAAATCTGATTATTTTCTGGTTTCTTTAGTCTTCTATAATAGTAAACTGATGATCGTTGAGTTGTGGAGTGTTGGTCATTACTGCTTTAAGAAACAGTGATCAACATTTTACACCATTTTATGAACTAAACAACTAATAGATAAAAAAGATAGACCCACTATCAAAATAGCTGTTAGTTTAAGCCCTAGTTGTAGGTTTTGGACACTGTTACTCTTGTTTTTTTTATCTGTTTGTTTAAATTGTTATTTGTATGTTCTAAAAAAAATAAATGAACTCATAATAGAAAAGGAGTAAATAGGAAAAAAAATATGAATATAGAAACATTTAATCTCACGAGTGAAGCAAATTCTGAATGATTGTCCAAACAGGGCTTCGATACTTGAGTAATAAAAGAACATCATTAGTGGATAAATCTGTTAACAATAAAATTGGAATCTGTTCTGGCTGAAACTCAGAGCATCACATTAAGTAGAATTCATCATTAAGACCTTTGGGAGACAATGTGAAAATCTCAAAAAGCTTCACGTCTCTGCAGTAACAGGTCGAAGTCACCACCTCAGAAACACATGTCACGCTTTGAATTGTTTAAATTTGCAGTAGCAGGATAATCACGATCATTTCTGTCTCTTTTTTGTGTTTAATACATGTTATAAACCTTCAGGGAAACAAAACATAGAAGAGCGGGGATTGGGCTGTTGATATTAGTATTATTAGTACATTAGTATTAGTACATACTGTTTACTGTGTGTTAATGACCAGATCAGCTGTAACATTGTTCAGTTACCTCAGTGGTAATTCCCATAATGGAGAAGCATCTGCAGGTCTGTTCTTACTGTCTTTGTAAAAGCATTCAGACGTTTTTTAGCTTGCATCTTGCTTCTGGGGCACAGTGATCGACAATTTTCACACTTTTTTTTTTTACTGTTTCTGGTTGAATAAAAATAACCGTTAGTTGCAGACTTTTGGTATTAAAGATCTTCAGACCTGTTTTACTTTGAAAAACAAATTCATATCTCATGTGTTTTTTCTAGATAAATTGTAATTGTCTTATTAAAGTCGTAAAATTCCATCTCCTCCCTCTCCCTCAGTACAAATTCAAGACACAATATATACAAATATTAATCATTTCAAAAGTTTAATTGCTGGACACAAGACGGCTAAGTATTTGTGACTTGGAAGATTCAAGTTTCACACTCACATAGTTTAATACTGGACTGTGATCAGCTCCAAATTAGTTGTGATGTCACAAGTCAGACTTTCAAGAGGCTCGGAGAGACATTTCAGCAGATGAATGTGAACTCATCAAACATACATGATTCTGTACAGAGAAAATCAAACAATCAACTCAACAAACTCAACAAAGAAGAAGAAGAAAGACATATTTCTCAGTGAAGGGCGACATAAACAATGAATCATTTCAAATCACAAAATGCAAAAGCCCTGAACATCTTCAAACCTTTGTGCATCAAATATTTAAAGAACCAAAGATAATCTATTTGCAATATTTCAACAATAACAAAAAAGAGAAAAAATATCACATGACACAAACCTATATTAGATATGAGTCAAACAGCCATGTTGTACCTTCCATAGTTTAACTAACAGTCGATGCAGCTCAGCAGAATCTCTGCAGTCACAGAAAACTACAGCGAGCCCCGTAATTCCAGAAAACAATTAATATAAGACTCAACTCACAGGCAGCTGTGCAGTGTGTCTCCTTTTGTGTGTGTGAGTGTTTACATGTTCCTGACTCTATGTGTGTGTGTGTGTGTGTGTGTAACCTGACAGCCTGTCACACAATAGGGGTCCAAGTGAGTGTGAACTCTATTCGTTCCCACAGCTGCCATTAACAGACGGAATGAACAGCCTCTCGCTAATAAAGTGAATAAATAAATAACGCTTAAGAAGCCATGTTTACCTCCTCAGTCTCTGTCGATTAGAGCCACTTAACAAAAAGCAAGAAGATTCACTTTCTTATTCTCTGTATGTATGTGTGTATGGATGAATGTAGGTATCATATATATATATATATATATATATATATATATATATATATATATATATATATATATATATATATATATATATATATACATACATTGTGTGTGTGTGTATATATTGTGTGTAGACACACATGATATATTCATATATTTATGTAGCTATTGTGTGTACATGTATGTATTATATGTATGTGTCTGTATTGTGTGTATGTGTATGTATTCTATGTACATGTAGGTATTATATGTATGTGTATGTATTATATGTACATGTATGTATTGTGTGTACATGTATGTATTGTGTGTACATGTATGTATTATATGTATGTGTATGTATTATATACATGTATGTGTGATGATCAGCTGTCAGCTCATGCTTTGATGTAAAAAACAATTAGTCCCATCAGAAACATTGTCAGGTCAAAGCATCAGCAGAAAAAAAACACGATGAGCCCTCATTAAAGGGTCAGTCTACTGAATTATGAAGAGAAAAAAAAATTACCTTACCTCTCACACACTACTACTTCACCTAAGTACTTAATTACTAAACAGCATTAGTGTGTTGTTCACGCCGTATTTTTCAGTGTTGTTTAGTAAATATCTTGTTATGTATCTGTCAGTCACAGCGGTTTTGCTCATGTTCAGTCCTTTTAACCATCTTCATACAGTATGAACCAGCATCTGCAGAGCAAGTCAATCAACAGTCAAGCATGCTGCAGCTGGTTTGACGATCAATTACTCACTGGAATAATTATTCAAGCAAAAATATAAAGACATTCCTAATAGATCCAGATTTAGTTATGAGGATTTGCTGCTGCTTTGTCTCATGTGATATTACAATAACAATTCTAACAATATAATATGAGTGGTGTCATGACTTTGTGTTGTGTGGCTTTTTACCAACTTTCAAACCATCTCTAATAACATTTTATGATTACTATTGGTTGTTAACATTCAACTTTATGTGTCGTATTGCTTAATGATAGTCTATGAACAGTATCGGTCATTTGGATTCACATACTGAGAGGTGATTATCATTATATTGCTGCATCAATGTTTTGCTGCTTCCTGCTGCTCCGCTCTGATTTGGCCACTGTCATGATGAGAATGATGATTCCGCTGCTTCTTATTGTTCCACATTTGTGTCTGCAGCTGAAAAATTGCCAGTTGGCGAACACGGACACGTTCAGGCACGACGTAACACTAAACGGAACATTTTGGAGTTTGGACTGTTCTGAGATAAAATACCTGGCTTCTTCTAAATTTTGATTTTACACTTTTCTATGATATTTTGTATCTCAAGTGATTAATGAAGAATTGGCTGATTGAACAATAATGAGAATATGTGCATTTATTCATTCTAATCAAATACATTAAAAAACATGTCACATGTTGTCGACCAGTTAAGTTTCTAATTACTGTCTTGATTCATTAGTTAATCAATTCATCAAAAATAGTGAAAAATAGTCATTAAAATTCCCAACAGTCCAAAGTAACTTTTTCAAATGAAAAAACACGAATACCATTACATTTTTTTTTATAAATAACTAAAACCATTATTCAAATGATCAAAATAGTTGCTGAATAATTTTCTGACAATAGACTAATTGATTAATTGACTAACCCTGCAGCTCTAGAAATACATTTGTTGTTTTATTTAAATAACTTTTACAATGTTGAAGAGGTAAAATACAGAAATCCACAAGAAATAATGCAAAAAAAATAGAAGAAAGCTTGAAAAGAAAATACAAATGTGTTCCTTGTTCTTTCCTAGCATCTCATGACACCTTTAATTATCCTATCTGCCCTTTGTGTGGGTCTCAAGCTTCAGGTTGGGAACCACCGTCTTATATCATGTGCAGAACCTTTAGTTCCTTTAAATAGACTTTGTTTTGTCAGATCACTGGAGCTGCAGCTAACAATGAGCTTCATTATGAATTAATCATCTAAAGATATTGAAATACAATTAGGGAAAAATGGAATCCAGGAGCTTTCAGAGCCTGTGAGGTCTTCTGTTCATCTAAGAGTCTAATACTAAAACATATTCCTTTTTTTTGTTCTGAATGACAAAGAATATCTGCAAATTACCACATTACCACAAATGTTTGCCATTTTTACATGAAAACGAAAAGCAAAACTGATTAATCAATAATTAAAAATAGTTGCTGATTGATCAACCTGTGCACACCAGGTTCAGACACATTACAAAGATCACAGCAGTATGTAGTCTCGCTAAATACATGTTGTACTAATAGATCCGGGTCTTGGGAAATCCTTCACTGAGATTCCTACACACCAAAATAAATAGATTCAGGGACGAAACCTCCATTGAAAACACTCAGGTCACATCCTCTGTTTCTTCTGGGAATTTAGGGTTTATGGTGGGTTTACTGTTGCCTGCTTCTTAAATCTTACATATTTTTACTCAGATTCCAGCATATTTAGACCGAGTATTAAATCAATAATTTCATTGGGAAAAGAAGCAATTTAAAGATTCTACCAGACGGTAGAAAAGTAGATGTTAATATGTTCGTGACTCTAAGAAGGTCGATGTGTGAAATAAACACTGTCCCGTGTTTCAAAACTCTACATCCACAGAGAAACACACAGCCTGTATTCACAAACAGAGCCTTATAACTTGTGTGATGGTGTGATGTCACAACTATACTGTCACTGCCCTCCCCCTATTCACAGTTATTTAAATCAGCCAATTAGCAGAGAAGCTCATTAACATTACCTACCTGTTCTTAGAACTAGTGAGATAACTAAACCAAGATGATTTTTGGTTTAAGACCACTCGTTAGAAATATCACAATATCAAATAAATCCCAAGAAAAGTGTAAATATGGGATCTTTACATTGCATTATATAGTCTGTTTTATCTCTTTTGCAGTATACTGTAATAATTTGCAAGGATTTTTCCTGGTAAGAAGTATGAAATCTGGAATTTACTGCAGATAAACTATAGCGACAAAGCTAATTGTTGTTTAAGTAAGGGGTAGTTTGAATAAATCAGAAAATAGAACATAACATAACTAATGAAATATTCACATGATTTAAAACATTTCAGAGACTTTCTTTGGTTGGATTTTTTTTTCCAATATTTCTAAGATCTTAGATCTGGCTGGTATATTTTAAAACTTAAACACCATGTCTTTCCAGAAAAGACATTTTCATTGGAACTATTTCTTTGGAGGAAAGTAGTTCCACATAAAACAGTAGCAGAGCAGGATCTATGGCTCTGATGGTTTCTGGAAAGACAAGTTGCTGTGGTGACGTTTTAATTCCATTCACCTCCATTATATCAGAATCTACAGCCCCAAATCTCAGAGGCAGATATTTCAAAACCTTAGAAGATAACAACAACAACAAAAAAACAAAAACAAAAGAAAACACCATGCATGGCTGGATATCAGCATGTGTGGGAAGATCTGTCTTTTTGTCGGTGCCCTTTAAACGATGCTGGCTCCATTTCTGCAGAAACAACAAACTAGAAATAAAAAAAAAGAAAAAGAAAAAAGAAAAAGAATGTGACGTTTACGACGTTCGAGATGCCAAGAGAAGGAAAGGAATGATGGAAAAGGAGGATCAGCAGGAAAATGTTGAGCTGCTGAGTTGAAAGAGTGTGTAGCAGATAGTACAGAGAGGGAATGGAGATAGAGACAGAGGATGGAGGGAGGAGGAGGAGGAGGAGGAGAAGGAGGAGGAGGAGGGTGCAACAAGATGGAGAGAGACTGCCTGCACATACTGTCAAGGCAGTTAATATAAGGCGTGGAGATAAGGCCCCACAGACAAACATTGACCAAATCAGGCATTTCAGCGGCGCAGCCCGAGCTGTCAGTCAGCCTGAGAGACAGACCAACAATCAGCACTCTACCTCTGATAAGGGCTCTACTGGGCGCGTGCAGGAAATAGCCAATCTGCAGCCAGCCTGGCAAGGAGGGTGATGGGAGCGGAGGGAGGAGGCGGCAGCGGGCAGCGTGATGATGGAGAGTGAAGGGGTTAGAGGAGGGAGTGAATGTAGAGAGACAACAAGTGAGGGGGGAAAGTGGCCTATAAATTCACACAGAAATGTGGACCAAGAGTTCACAGCAAAGGATAATACGCCAGAGAAAGAGAAGAGAGAGAAAATAGGATGATATTCCTACAACCACCCAAGGAGAGAAAGATATTCAGGAGGGAGTAGAAGTGACGGGGGTTAAAAAAAAGGGGAAAAAAAACACAGAAAGGAAAGAAAGAGGTGTGATATCTGCTCTTAAAATAGTGTCTCCCCCCTGTTTTTTGTCACCTGGGAGCAGCATCGCGCACACTGTGAGAACTTGGTTTAGACCAACACCTCACATTAATGATTTGCCACAAGCTTTGACTGGCTCATTCTTCAACGTGCCGTCCGCCTTCCCTCTGCGCACAATGGCATCATTTCATCGTCTCTATTGATTAATGGTGCATAAGAGTGTGCACACGCGCGCGCTCGCAAATGCCTGAGTGAAGGATAACACTCCCTATTTAATGGAAGAGTCTGTTTCCCCGGCTATGAAATGCCCTCATAACAAAATAAACACATCCGAAAAGAAAAAAAAAAAAAGGAAATGCTGGAGTGGATGCCTACAATATGGAAATGCAAGGTGGGTAAAGGAAGAGGCCGGAGCTCTGATCCACGGCTCCACACTGACCCCTGTAGGCCGCACTGGCGGCTGCAGCCGCCACTGCTGGCGGGTTTGGGAAGGAAATAAATTCCCACTCGTTTACCTTTGTCAAACACATTCAGGTTCCTCCAAGCAAAACAGAGGCGAGCACCGACAGCTGGCGACTATTTATTCTTTTGGAAGCCGAGTCAGAGGGGTGTCTGGGCTTCCTTGATCATGAACCACGCCGCCGCCGCCACCATGACCACTGATAACAGTAGGAACTGTAAACAAGCTAATCACAGAGGGCCTATTTGTATTCTCGTTTGTGTTTGCATGATGTGCAGAGGGGGAGGGAAGAAGGGAGGGAGCAGGGAAACACAGGCGGAGGGAAGGTGGGGTGTGTGTGAAAGGGTTAAGTTCCCTCCCTGGTTGCATGCTGCTTTCCCTTGCTCTGTCAAGCCCCATTAAACCTGCTACACCACAGCAATATGGTGCCATCAATTACAGGCACTCTGCCATCAATGCAGACCGCGAGAGAGGAGAGGAGAGGAGAGGCAGGAACACATAAACAGGACAAACGGCCACATAAAAGACCTGCAGCTACATAAAGCCCTGCAGCCGCCTCTCTCTCTCACACACACACACACACACACACACACACACACACGAACACACACAGTCTCTCCGCATCACCTATGAGGTAGAACATTGCTCTGCCTCTGAATGACTGGACACTTTGTTTCAGACACACATGGGGAAAAAATAAATAAATGCATTTCAGATTCACTTTCATTCATGATACAGAGGAGATTTACTGGGAAAAAAAACACTTTGGGTACACGTGGTGACAACCTTAATTACAATGTGCTTCTACTGCCCCCATGTGATGGAATATAATATTTTGGAACAAAAAAAAAAAGGAAATTCCAAAAATGTGTTTGAACGTTATATTCAATGGAGGAAGAAAATACTCCTGCTTCAGTAAAAAATATCAAAAAGTCACATGCTATACCCTTAATTTCATTTGAGTCTCAAACAATTTATGTGAAATATTACATTTTATTCTAAAATTAAAGCTATCGGATAAATGTAGTAGAGTAAAAAGTACAATATTTCCCTCTGTAGTAATGTAGTAGAGTGGAAGTAAAAAGTAGCATCAAATGAACCCATTTAAGCCCAGTTTTTTTTTTAGTTTTTGTGCATATAATTATATCAGATGAGTCACTAATTATCATGTTATGCATCTATTTTTTCCATTTTGGACTGTTTGCTTTGCAGAAAATATCATTTTAATTCTTTTTTGGGGATTAGAAAGTTCATGACACCACATGACAGGAAGCACTTGGAAACTTCATTTTTTTTTTTTTTGGTTAAAACCGTTTAAGTTGTCTACCATCGTGTCATTAGAAAGAAAAAAAAGAAGCTGTATGAGTAACATTTAGATTTAGAGTATAAAATAACAGTCATAGACTTAAAGGCTTAAATGGGTTAAATTACTCAAATACCTAGAACTTATAGTTAAGTACAGCACCTGTGTTGATGCACTTGGTTTCCACTGCTGCTTACATTTGTCCACTTTTCAGTCACACGACGCATTTAAACAAAAGAAAAATCAATACGAGCTTGACAGTCGGAGTTGGATCGATATCTGAGCATTCTTGAAAGTGACACTTGCAAATCTACGTTTCATCGCTCTCACAGAGCCCCTTGCATTTCTCAAGGTTCCGTCTGTATCTGCAGCGAGTGGAGAGAGAAAGACGCGGCACCTGCGATCTCTCTGCCACACAAAGCAGGAGCCTGCGTCTCCCTGCAGGTAGTTTCTGCCAGGAGACTCACGCGAGGTCTCTACGATATCTGCATTCTGCTGCTGTAGCTCCAGAAAGATTATTGTGTGTAGTACTGAGAGAAACAAGTCCGTTGATATTCTATAAGCAGTAAGTACATTCCTGCTGAGTACTTGGAAGTATTTTCACTTTATACTTCTAAGCACATCGATAATTCTTTAGGCTCGAAAAGGTGACATTTTTTCAGCATTTCATAATAGAGCAAAATTAAAAGTGTACTTTTATTCTAGTAACTTAAATGCAGGAATTTGACTTAGCATTGTGCTATCTCTACTTTTACTTCTTTCTTCCACCACTGGTCATTCAGTGTCATTAGTCGAATAATCGTTTAGTCAATTTAAAGGCAAATAACTGGCAACGATTTGAACAATGTGTTAATCGTGTCTGTTCAAGATAAAAAAACAGCAGCAGCTATTTAAATCTGATTTTCTCTGTTTTACATCATAAAGAGAATATGTTGGAGTTTACTGGGTTTTATCTGTGGAGGTCATGGACAGTTTTCTATTCCTTTTCAACATTTTATATTTAATTAATTGGTGTAATGGAATTGAAAATAATGAAAATCATCATTAGTTGCAGCCCTAGTTGCGCTTTTTGTGAATGTAAAAATGATTCCAATGAGTTCTGTGGAGTGAAATGAACGCTGTGTAAACACAGATCAGAAATCGATTTAAGCAGAAACCTTCAGTTCAGAGCTGATGTTTGGAATCTGGAGAGAAAATGTTGGATTAAAAAATAAAATGCATAATATTAGTTGATATGTTAATTTATTTAACATTCATTATTTTATAAAAAGCTGAATGTTGGACACAGGCATTTCAATTTTCCTGTAAAAAAAAACAAAACATTTTTCTTTTCTTTGAAAGTCACAGCTTTCTCAGCAACATAACAACCGTCAGAACAACAACAGGATCTATTTTACTTTAAATGACGCATTATACAAAACATATGTTCCCACTTACTCTCGCAGGTGTTTTATTTTATGAGGGTTTGAGATACTCATTTTTCTCTCCACAGTCCTCAGAACAGATTTCAATAGACCTGCTTTGTGTCTCTATAAAAACACATCACATCTGTGGATTATCCAGATTCTTTCTGAAAAGACAAGTTTTCATTTTTCAGTACTGAGGATGTGGTAACCGTTTCCTCAACAACAGTTAAATGAGAGATATTAACCCATCTCTGATTTATTTAAACAGGTTTGACAATAGGGCGTTTTTTTTTTTACGCGTACATTAAACATAAAGAAACTACATATTTACAGATGTTCTGTGGTTGATTCTCATGTGGAGTTGATCTGTGAGGATGAGCTGCTGCTGCCTGAGCTCTTTGTCTTCTGCCCTCTGGTGGCGCTCGGCTGCCGCTGCACCCGCTGGCTGGACGCCTCTCTGCTCTTGTCGGCGTGGCCCGCTCCGGCTTTACTGCGCACTGCCGACACACACACAGACGCATGCGTTAAAGCTGGAGAGGAATGTTGTTGCATCACACGTTCCGAGCAACACAGCAAAAAACAAAAACAGGGTGAGGCACAACAAGGTAAAACTACAAATGAAAACTGCATCTCACACAGAAAACAGGCCCTTATTTACAGTAATAATGAGTTAACGCTGCACACTCGAGTATCAAAAGAACCAGAAAAGGGGAAAACCAATTGTGGATCGAGTCAGTATCTCAGAAAATAATCATGAATGATGGGAAAAGCTCAATTGTGCAGTGAATATGTCGTCTTGACAAGATCCAAGGGCAGATTTCATCCTTCTATGGTTCTACACACATGCATTTCACACACATGCACACGCGCACACACACACAGCTGTTACTCAGCATTATCATGAAATGGGGAAAGCATGTTGTTTTTGGCACGATCCTGTAAACATACACAACATTAACATCCTAAGAAAAGTGAGCGTGCGGACAGATGGAAGCGGAGGACAAAAGGCGCCACAGGGAACCTTGAGAGTGAGGAGAACTAGCGTCTTGGGGGCCGTAGACAACAATCTTAGTGTTGACCCGTGTAGCTCTGGGGCCAGACGCTGCAGGAGGAGCTGCAGGAACCTTAGGACTCTTTCCAGAGACCAAAGCCTCCTCTTCTTCAGGAAAACAAGAGGCACAGAAAAGCAGGTTTCAAGGAGGACAGAAAAGAAACGAGGAGAGAAAGCAACGTCATGCACAGAGTGAAGCTGTGAAATTATCCTTGGTCACAGTTTCACCTTCATCGAAGTGAGGTGGAATGTAGAGAGAGTTTAGTTTCTACAGAAGACACAGTGCTGCGGAACGGGAGGAATGTGAATATTTCACATGAAGTGAGAAACAAAGAGCAAACTGAGGCAAATCGAATCCAAAAAAAAAAACGTTTGGCCTTTTTCAAATGTCTGCGCTGAGCAGACCTTGAGCTTTTCACTTCAGCAGAAAAACACTCACAAAAAAAGTTAAAAAAAAAAAACTATGAGAAGTTTTATACTTTTTTTTAATATAATTTCAACTTTTTTTCTCAAAAGATAAATGAATAAGAAGAAAATATACAAAAAAAGTAGATACAATAATGAGTTTCTTAAAAATGTTATTTCCATCAGGATTTAACACTTGTTTATAAACCTGGTGCGCTTTGAGGCGATGATTGAAAGGATCAAATAATGAAGTGCAATTAAAAAAAGTGACAATTCTCGAGTGGAAACTTTCAGCTGCCAACACTAAGAGCAGTGTAACCGTTAATGGGAATATCATGCAGTACATGTGAATTATAAGACCTGCTCACCGCTGTGCTCTGAACCTCAGAATGTGTGGTTTAGATAACTGGATGTTGGTATATGAACAGATAATGAATATAGAGCTGAAAAAACTAGTCGCTAATTTGATTCCCTGATCAACAGGAAAGCGATTATGTAACAGCAGCGACTTAATGAGCAACAGGCGCAACAGCAGCAGTTTGACTCTATTTGACTCGAATAGATTCTTAATTAGTATCAGTAGTAACACCTGTGTTTACCTAATTCATGTCAATATGGCTCCTGTGAAAAAGGCCTGTTCCTTTTTTCTGCTCCACAAAACACACGTTTGGTACCAAATTAAAGAAGTATTAAAGTCATTTAAAGATTAACTACACGTCCAAAGTGTACTGGTCCTTGGCCTCATGTGTGTGTAGTGTTAACCACAAGCCACTGACAGCATGAACAGCCATGTAGCTGGGGCTAACCAGCCATGAGCAGCAGTGTCCGCTGGAGCTTTGACACTCACTAGAAGCATGTTTTCTCCTTTTTGTCACATTCATCTTTTCAGCGAAGTGCAGCGACACACTAGAACTCTACTGGGATCTGGAGGGTTAATCTGTGTTGTTCTGTCACTGACCTCTGGCCTCTGGCGGTGCGGTGGTGACGCTCGTCGTGTGGGAGGCGGCTGAAGACTCGGCGGCGCCGCTGTCAGCGACCCGCTGGCCGGCACACATGGCCTTCAGAGTCTGGAAGACCGCTTGAGGAGCCACGTTCATCTTCAGCAGGTCCAGGATGATCCTGAGAGGACGATAAAATCCAAACATTAGAACGGGGCAGCAGAGCCGTTTAGGACATTAACTGGTACAGTTAAGGTGTAGGAGGCTGCGTTGCTAAGCGGTGCTGATGACACTAACAACAACAGCAGGAAGATAATGACAATAACATCAGTTATTCTCAGATCCCAGGACAGCAGAGGCTTCTTCTCCAAATTCACAGAGTTAATTTAGCTGAGTTGCACCAACATTGTCCTGTTGGAACAATAAACATTTTTATATTCTTTAGCTATTAATGGGCCAATATAACAATTTCATATTGATGTGATATGAGACTAGATATCATCTTGAATGTTGGATATAATAATCTTTTCATAGTTTTAATGGCTGTGTTACAGTAATTTTATGTAATTTTCTGAATCTGGATTAACAGAGCTACAGGACACTTAAAATATATATATATGTGTGTGTGTGTGTTCTCTAGTTCTCTATTAGATCAACATTACGAAGCATTAAAAATCTCATTCTTTAAGTATTAGCAAATTGTCAAAACTGCAGGCTTCATTCCTGACTGATTAATTATTATATATAAATCATTAGATTATTAATATGAGAAGCATGTAAGTGTTGTAGCTGCTGGAGGTGGAGCTAGTTTAACTACTTTATACACAGTTAGCTGGTTTATTTTAGTGGTTTCCAACCTAGGGGTTGGGCCCCTTCAAAGGATCAACAGATAAATGTGAGGGGTCCTAAGATGATTAATGGGAGAAGAACAAACTATACTGATTCAGTGATATGTTTTTACTTTTTCTCAATCTTTGACTTTTGGTGAAATTTTGCATCATCTGAACATTTATGGAGAGGTTTAGAGGGAGAAAATCTCTTGTGAAATGTGAGCCAACAAAAGTCTGCTGTTTGTAAGGCGTCAGAGACTAAATCTTGTTTCATCGTCAATTATGTGTTAAAATCATATATAAAACATATTTCTACATGTAGAATTTGGAATTTATTCGAAAATAAAATGGGACAATACACATGGTGGCTATACAGGATTGTAATTGTAACAGGCCAATAGTTGGGCCCATAGGGATTTTATTATACTGCACAGGATAGTAAAGTGCAAGATGTGATGCCCAGAACACACATTTACATATTCAGATGTAGCAGCACAAAAAAGGGGAAAAACTCAAGTAAAGTACAAATACTTCCAAATTGTATTTAAGTACGGTACTTGTTTACTTCCCATTGATCATCAATAACTATGATTTGCATATGAAAACTCTTACTTGAAGACCTCCTGGTCCACAGAGACGCCTGCAGCCTGCGTGAACTCAAACAACTCAGTCTCCTCAGCGTTCAGCACCTTCTTCTTCTTTATCGCATATTTCTGCACGTTACCGGAAACCAGCAGGGCGGGAGAGTCCGGGGCGGCGGGCAGCGGCTGCTGTGTTTGTTGAGACATTACTGATGGGAAGAAGGAATCAATGATGAATACAGTAAAACCCATGAATCTGCATTAATTAAGGCTGCAGGTGTAGAACGTTCCAACAGGGAACTGCCCGAATCAAGACAGAATGAACACATAAGGCCATGTATTTCACCTTTTCTTAAAATATTAGTAATTAACATGTGAGTAACACATTCGCATCTGCTGAATAAAACCACAAACTGTTTAATTCACGTGAAAAAATACCTACCGACCGTTAAATGAGCCAGGAAAGACCGCGGGGAGCAGCTACAATTACCATAACAGTTCAGGTAAGCGAGGCGCGCTAGCAAATACGTCATCACAGTTAGACAAACCACGTGGCCTTATGGGATTTGTAGTCATTGAGCTGTAGATTTTTTGTTTGTAGCCAGAATCAGAAGCAGGTTTATTTTGAAGCAGCGTTGAAAACAAAAATAAGATCCTCTGTAATGAATGTAAATTCTGGAAATATATCCGCACGTTTTATTGTAGTAAAGTATTAATTAAAACGTTATATTTAAATAATTATAATACATACATTTCAAAACATTTTACAAAAAATGTAATAAAGTAAAAAGAAATAAAGCAATAAACGATACAGGAATATAACATTCAGCATTAAATCATATAAATGTAGTTTTTTAGGTATGATCTTTTGTAGGATATAAATAGTTATACTAATAAATACGCAAACTAATTTTAGCGAACATTTATGCATTTAGTCTCATTTAATTTGTGATGTATTCGTTTATGATGACAATTAAAAATTACATTACATATTTATTGATTTAATATTTGATATGTAATACATTGGACATTGAATTGTATAAGTATTAATATATTTACATATTTAGAATCCTCTATAATTCCCACTACTGTTTATTATGAATTTATAAGATCAGGTACATTTTTGTGCCTTTTTATTTTATTTTTACAAAGTTAGCTCAGTAGAAAAAAATATACACCCACTGTGACTACGCATGCGTCATAAATACAGACGTAATTCAATCTTTTCTTTCCTATAAGCGCTGGTGACACAGCCTGTATATGAAAAACCTAATACTTTTACCACGATAATGAAGTTCAGTCTATTAACAAGCACATTGTCGTTTTTTGTGTTTGCTAACAGTCGCTAAAAGAACGAACCCGGAAGTGCGCGCGGGATTTCTCTCTCGCGCTTGCGCAGTAGTCTCCGCTCCCGCTGTCGTCTGGGAGAATGGCCGCAGGAATAAACAAGCAGGGCGCCGTAACGACGATGGAGCCATGTATCCGCCACGGGAGAGGAGCCAGCGGCGGAAACACGGTGAAGGTTGTTCTGTTATGTCTTAAACCTGCAGCTGCTTTTCTGCTCCCGGTGATTCCGCCGTTTGATTCGCCCGCACGAAGCGGCGGCGGCAGCATCCGCTGCCTTCGTGGCTTCTGATTTTCGGGTGAAAGCTGCTGCGTTGGCTTCAGTGTTGGCGGATGTCAAACTGTCATCTAGATCCGATAAGAGCTCAATGTTGATTAATGCGTGTGTATTTCTGCGTTAACGTCGCTGTATTTGTGCAATAATCCCGCTGCTGGCGTTTGTCCGCATCGTGCTGACAGGATGGTTCCCCCCTCCCTCCTCTGCAGCCTCGACATGTCATTTGGGTTCAGTGTCTGTCTGCAGATCGTCACTTTACAACATGAAGCCTTTTAAAAGTCGCTGCGCATTGAGCTCGATGGAAACTACGCAGCGTTTATTCCGCATATTATTGAGTGAAGATCACAATGAGCTGCAGAGACTCTGCATCTGAAAAACTGAGTCAAGGTCAGAATCACAATCTGTTTATCAGCCAAGTCTGCAGCATGCAGAAAATCTGCCAGAGACAACATAGAATAATACAATTAATTATACTGAAACAGCGAGTCTCCTCCAGTCTGAATGTTTCTATTCTTTCTCCTTCAGTTGATGTTCAAGCTTCACTCTGCAGGATGATGCATGTGCAGATTTTGACACTCGAAGGCTGTTTTCACATCCATCCGCTGAAAGCGGAAAGTTTCTCGGTGCTCATTGAAGGGGTCCAAGTTTACGAGCGTGATTTGTGACATCACAAATATGTTGGAGCCAATATTTTACTGACACAAGCGTGATGTGGAAACTTGAAGCCTCCGGTGCACCGATACTGAGACTTTACAGTGAATTAGGAGATTTCTGCTGTCAAATATATCTGCATATTCATAGATTTTGAATTTTTAACGAAGCAGAAAGAGTAGATGTTATTTCAGTGACCTCAGCAAGATATTCCAAGCTATGCATTTTATATGCATCTTAAAATATCTAGGGGGTGGGATCTTAAAAAAAATTATAGTTGTGAATTGGGGAAAGAAACTTTTAATAAAATATTTACAGTACAAAGAAATGTAGTGTAGTTAATAAATAGATATTTATAGATAGATAAAGAAAAAGTCAAATAGGACATGTGCAGTGAATAATATAAATAATGTAACAGTGGAGGCTTTAATGTGGAATATTAATTCCGGTTCGAGGAAATGTGTAAAAGTGTCTAGTCCGGGGATTAAAGGACAGATGTGAGGTGACAGAACCGTTACTGGGGCAACTGCTGTTTCTCTGTCTGTCTGCTGCGGGAGTTTTTTTTTTTTTTTTTTTTGAAGGATTTCATTCTCTTTCCTGTGGGTAGAAGTTGAAAGAGTCTCTGTGTCCAGACTGGATTATGGTTGGTACTGGGGTGGCTGTAGCTCAGAGTTATAGCGGTCGTCCACTGGTCGGAGGGTCGCTGGTTCGATTCCTGGCTCCTCTGGGCTCGGTGTTGATGTGTCCTTGGGCAAGATACAACAGCAACTTGTATAACTTGTATAGTCTAAGTCACTGTGAATGTAGTGGGTCAAAATGACTAGGAATGATCAATGGGGTGAAGGCTGTACATGCTGCTTCCTGTTAGACAGGAAGTCGGGGTCAATGATCCATTATCATGATCACTGATCGATTATTAGTTGAGTCTGAATCATTGAGCTCTATAATCCTGATTTTTGAGGACTTATGGATATGACAGCTGAGCTTCTAATACACTACCATTCAAAAGTCACCCAGACACTTTAGTGTTTTCCATGATTTTCTTCTGATGCAATGAGCAAACACATTGTACCATTAGAACACTGGACTGATAGTTGCTGGAAATGGGCCTCTATACACCTATGTAGATATTGCACCAAAAACCAGACATTTGCAGCTAGAATAGTCATTTACCACATTAGCAATGCATAGAGTGTATTTCTAATTAGTAGTCATTGAAAAAAATGCTTTTCTTTCAAAAATATGTAAATTTCAAAGTGACCCCAAGCTTTTGAACGGTAATGTAGCCAAATATTCATTATTCCCTCATGCAAACTGTATTAATGTCGCTCATCATGTCACACACTGAGACTTAAAGTGACTCCTGCTCTAAGTGGTTCTTCATCATGCTCTTATACAGCAGCTCTGCATGAAGTCACAGAAAGTGTAAAACCGATGCCAGCTGTTGAATAATGTTTCCCTCTGACAGAGTTAACCATGCTCTATGTTGACTTCCAGGTGCTGGAGTGCGGCGTGTGTGAGGACGTCTTCTCCCTCCAGGGGGACAAAGTCCCTCGTCTGCTGCTCTGCGGTCACACCGTCTGCCACGACTGTCTGACCCGACTGCCGCTGCACGGCCGGGCAGTTCGCTGCCCCTTCGACAGGCAGGTCACCGAGCTGGGTGAGGCTGCTACCGCATCAACATTCACTTCCTGTCTGAGAGTGATTTTTTTTTTTCAGATTCCTTTGTGAATAGGAATATCTAAACCAGGCATGTCAAACATATGGCCCACGGGCCAGAACTGACCCGCTAAACAGTCTAATTCGGCCACTGGATGACTGTGACAAAAAATGAACCAGTTCCTAATTTTTCTCAAAAATGTGAAGTCAGTGAGAAGCTTCCATGGCTTGAGGGATAAAATATTTACAGTTTGATTTAAATGGTTTGTAAAGCAGGAGATAACTTCACCTGCTGCTTAAAATACTGAATATTGTTCAGTGAGTAAAGTGTTTTAAATAGAAATGCAACAGTAGAGTGATTGAATATGGAAGAACTGAGAAATTACACTTTTTTTTCTTATTTAATCGCTCCTGTTTTGTTGTTTTGTAACTTGAAGGTGAATTAATGCTGTGAATATTCATAACGGCTTCTTTTTTTTTTTTTTTTTTTTACATAAAAAGGAGGAGAAATGTGTAGGTGGTGTTATTTATATGTCAGATTGTACCGGTCCAGCCCACTGGAGATCAGGTTACAATGAATGTGGCCCATGAACTATATAGAGTTTGACATCTCTCACATAAAACCAGGTGGTATAAAAGTTGAGTTTGGAATTTGATTTGAATATTTTACAAGTGTGGAAAAAAATAAGAGGATATAAATTATTTGTTTTTCCAGATTAGTCTATGTGGTTATCAGAAAAGTAAACTTATCTGCATAAGGAAACCTTTATAAAACCCAGTGTCTGTGAGTATTTGTCACCAGATCTTTCAGGTAAAACTTGCAAGGCACAAAAACTCAGAAACCTTAGAACATCACCCAGGGAATGTTGTCGTTTTGTCTTTTGCACAGTAGCTAAAGGCAAGAAACTGCAGCTCCGTATAAAAATATCACCACTGACCAAACCTGATTTAAAAGCTGCAGTTAAAGCCAGTGGAGGCGTGTTGATATTAACGCACTTTAAGAAGCTTTTCTGCATTTTCAGAAGCATCAAACTGTTTAATGTTGCTCTGAATTAGAGAAATTCACAGGGAAATGTCATCAGAGCAATTTATCAAACATCTATATATCTCCTGTTTGATTAGTTTTGGGAAGATATTGTTTTTTTTCTGCTGCATTTGCTGTATTGTATTTTTCAAAATGCATTGTTCAAAATCTATTTTTATGGTCTCGCTTTTAATTGTTTCCCATTTTAATTTATCCTTTTGCATCAGTGTTTTATATCTCTAATTGTTTTTATTACCTCAGGATGTTGTTGTCTTTTACTCTTTTTACTTTTTCCTATTTAAAACTTTGTGGAGCACTTTGAGCTGCACTTTATGTGATGAAAGTCTCTATAAAAACAATTCATTTGGATTATTACTGTAATGCAGGATAATATTTTTTTCTTTTGCTTTCAGTGAACAGCTCTGCTCTCTGTCTTTACATTTCTGTCATTTTAAAAAAAAAATTTAAATCTGTTCAGGTGATTCTGGGGTCTGGGGTCTAAAGAAGAACTTTGCTCTGCTTGAACTTTTGGAGCGACTCCAGAATGGAGCCACCAACCAGTCTGGGATGGCAGAGGACGCCCTGAAAGGGATGGGAGAAGTAAGGCATCTCTTAAAAAATAAAATCAATCAATCAATAAATGAATCATCAATATCCACATCATCAAGAAAAAAGTTCAGTATCAATAATTTCACTTAGGGTTTGTGTAAAGAAAATGCAAAAACAAATGCTGCTCCTCCTCGGCTTATAAACATCCTATTCGTATTGATAATGGATCAATCATTGAATCAAACAGCCAGTCATTTAACAAACCACGAATCAACTTTAACATAAATTGTAATGCATTATTTATAACTTGTTACCATCATTTCAAAGTAATTCATTGCATTACAGTATTACGCTATTTAAAATATAAGGCATTACACTTCTATTGCGTTACTATTAAGTTATTCTCACCGAAATAACTGGAAATATGGATTTGGCAATCCAATTTTTTTGAAATGCAGGCAATTTTGCCTGTTTTGTGGTTTTATCGCTGCTCTCATGTTCCGCTTGCTTCCTTGCTAACTTCCTGTTACTGTGGCACCACAGTAAATATTAAAATTACTGCTGCTATTTCAGGAACTAGACAGTTGTTTAGGTGTAGCACACAAAATGCATTTGACTACGATCTTCAAACCCTTATTTTTCCACAAACGTATAGGGATAGTAATGAGCGTATGCCCATCTGGAGAATGTGCTATTCGATGTTTCTGTAGGTTGAACTTATCTGACGAGCCAAAAGGAAAAGGATATTTCACTGTTGCTGATCTCAGAGATTTTAGCGAATTTGTTTAAAGAAAAACAAAAACAAAAAAACAACACTTCACTCCAGCTTTAAAATCAAAAAAATATATTAAAATTTTTTTTCTGTAATAACTTGCTTAACTGTGTTATAACAAAAAGCAATCATTACAATAATTTATTACTTTTGTAATAACTGAATATAAAGTCATCACATGCAGCCTTTTTTCTCCTGGTCCTTATTAAAAATGGGTAATTAAAAATGTCAATATGTCATTAAGGATAAAATTCCCCCCAATATTTAAAAAAAAAAACTTCAATAATTATCAATATCAATCAATATAAAAAAATGTTAATTTTATATATCACCCAGCCTTATATGCATATACATTATCCTCCCATTTCCAGCCCTTTGAATTCTCACATCTTCTTTGATGTAGTGTATAATTCGTTGTGATGAGGACGAGACCCACACGGCGTCCATGTACTGCACCGTGTGTGCCACCCACCTGTGTGCCGAGTGCTCCCAGCTCACCCACTCCACCCGAACACTGGCCAAACACCGCCGGGTGCCGCTGGCTGACAAGCCGCACGAGAAGACGCTGTGTCCGCAGCACCAGGTCCACGCCATCGAGTTCGTCTGCCTGGAGGAGGCGTGTCACTCCGGGCCCCTCATGTGCTGCGTGTGCAAGGAGTACGGCAAGCACCAGGGACACAAGGTATCTGACAGAACAACTCCTGGGCAGGCTCGTCTCAATAAAACAAACGTTAACGAGTCCCCCTGCTTCCCTTTCAGCACGCCGTCCTGGAGTGCGAAGCCAATCAGATCCGCGCGTCCATCTTGGACATGGCCCACTGCATCCGCACCTTCACGGACGAGGTGTCGGAGTACTCCAGGAAGCTGGTGGGCATCGTGCAGCAGATCGAAGGCGGGGAGCAGATCGTGGAGGACGGAGCCGGCATGGCGCACACGGAACACGTAAGACGTGACGTTACTGTAGGACCTCATGTCTGGTGATGCACCGATCCAGGTTTTTCGGATCCAATCCGATATCTGGGCTGAGCTTATCGGCCGATATCTGATACCACTGATGAATGAACTCTTTTTTTTTGCATGGATGGGAAGCGGGATGAGTGTCTTTAAGCCAAAATCCTATTTAAAGTTACAGCAAAGTTTATTTCCATGTCTACTAAAGAGGTGAAATATGCATTTGCTCGTTTTTTTTGTACTGGGAGTGAATAATAATGGCAACAACTCCTCTGTCCTTATTAAAGCGATAATTTTTGACTATGTGCTGTTACTCTCTAATCATTGTTAACAACAAGACAAGTTGAATAGAGAAACAGCGTACGTACTAAAGTGATATAAACGGGAAACACGGCTATGCGCACTTAAAGCTGTGCATATAACTGGTAGATCCGCACAGGGGACGTACCATGCTGACAAACCTGCTGTGATAAACATACCCCTCGGTAGCGGTGCGTGAATGGGGCATTCAGAGCCTGGGGCACACACCAGAGCTAGGTTGTTGTTTGTGATGTATTTAGCGACGTCGTTACCACCCCTCGCAATGTCCGTGTTGCAGATATTACACATGGCAGTCGGACTTGTCTATCAAGTTTGAAATATTTCCCAATGACAGATTTGGTTCAGTCTGTGGCTTGCTCCATGCTGATGTAACCAGCTTGCAAATATAGAATCGAAGTGACTAGATGCTGTAACCGTTTCGTTTTGTAAGATATTAATACAAAACGTGACTGGATCGGAACGCTGGGTATCGGATCGGTGCATCACTCCTTATGCCTGACTGCTGCTGGCCCGGAGGTAACATCTGCTGCTGGTGTTTCCCTCCCCATCAGGTCCCCGGCACGGCGGAGAGCGCTCGCTCCTGTGTCCGGGCATACTTCGCCGACCTGCACGAGACCCTGTGCCGGCAGGAGGAGATGGCGCTGAGCGTGGTGGACGCTCACGTGCGGGAGCGGCTGATCTGGCTGCGGCAGCAGCAGGAGGACATGACCATCCTGCTGTCACAGGTGTCCACCGCCTGCCTGCACTGCGAGAAGACGCTGCAACAGGTGGGAGACGTGAGAAGCTGCAGCTGTAGTCCTAAAGAAGCAGATTCCTGAAAAACATCTCTTCTCTGCACCCTTTTTTTTTTTTTACAAATTCAATTCAAAAACACTTTATTTGTCCCTGAGGAGCAATTTAAAGCACAAGGAGTAGCATTAAAAAGACAAACAGAACATCAACTGCATAAAAACAGACAAAGCGCTGCAGTTAAAGTATTCTGGCTACAATCAAGTAAAGTGCTCTGTGCTTAATGCTCTAAGTTCTATGTGCATTCAACCATTGTTCGAGAGCTGAACTGCTCTGGGGACAAATATGGATCCTCCTCTGTGTTCTTTAGCTTTCTTATTCTGAAAAAGATATTAAAATCTACCTTTCTAGTGTGTTTTAAATTTTTTTTCCCTGTTGCAGGACGACTGCAGAGTGGTGCTGGCCAAGCAGGAGATAAACTGTCTGCTGGAGACTCTTCAGAAGCAGCAGCATCAGTTCACGGAGCTGGCGGATCACATCCAGCTGGACGCTGGGATCCCCGTCACCTTCACTAAGGTACAGCTGCTTTGATCAGCTTCTGCCGGCCGCGGTTTTCTCCATCACGTAGTAACAATCCCTTTGAAAATGTGGTTCCAGGACAACCGGGTCCACATCGGCCCAAAGATGGAGATCCGTGTCGTGACTTTGGGACTCGACGGAGCAGGAAAAACCACCATCCTCTTCAAGCTGAAGCAGGACGAGTTCATGCAGCCGATCCCAACCATCGGTACGTTAACCCTCCTCCTGACCGATCTGTCAGCAGCAACGGTACCAAAGCCTGTCCTAAATAATCTCGTTTTGCAGGTTTCAACGTGGAGACGGTCGAATATAAGAACTTGAAATTCACCATCTGGGATGTGGGAGGAAAACATAAGCTCAGGCCTCTTTGGAAACACTATTATCTCAACACTCAAGGTAAAAGTCTGAGCTTCACCTGCTCTCAAAATATTTGGAGATTTTGGGGATTGGCTTGACCACTCCAGAACTTTAATTTTGTTGGTCTTGAACCAAGATGCTGCTGGTTTACTGGTGTGTTTGGGGCCGTTGTCTTGTTGAAAGATACATTTCAAGGGCATTTCCCCTTCGGTATAAGGCAATATGATCTCTTCAAGTATTCTGATATAGGCAAACTGATTCATGATCCTATGCCTTTGTGCTGAAGTGGACACAATTTGCCAAATAACACATCAACTGGCCTAAGAGAGAGAAACATTTTGTGGACTGATGAAAGTAAGATTGTTCTATTTGGGTCCAAGGGCCACAGACAGTTTATCAGACAACCACCAAACACTGAATTTAAGCCAAAGTTCAGCATGATGTTGCAAGCATCATGATATGTGGATATTTCTCTAACTTCTACTGCTATATACTTACTATTATTGCATAAAAGGGATCATGTATCAGTTTGCCTATATGAAAGTACTTGAAGAGGTAATGTTGCCTTCTGCTGAAGAGGAAATGCCTTTGAAATGTGAGGTTCAACAGCACAATAACCGCAAACACACAAGTAAAGGCGCAGCATTTTAGTCTCCAGACCAACAAAATCAAAGTTCTGGAGTGGCTCTCCAAACCTTAACCCCATTAAAAACGTGTGGGCTGACATCAGAAATGCTGTTTCTGAGGCAAAACCAAGAAATTCAAAGGGATTGTGAGGATGAAATATCCATTCCCCAGGTGCCAGAAGTTGTCGACTCCATGCAACACAGTGCAAACTGTGGTTATACAACTAAATATCACTTTAGTGATTCACAGGAATGCTAAATCCTGAAAATTCTTCAGTTTATACAGTAAATATGAGTTTGTATAGAAAAACTCAGACAATGCCATTTCTTTGAACAGCCTAAAGGACCTCCTTCATTTTCTGTAAAATAATTTAAAAAATAGACAATTTTTCTTTACATTTTGATTTGATTTAGGCTATAAACACAGTGTTCCCAATTTAACGAAATACAAATTATTATAAGGATTTTGGCTTTACTTACTTTCCTTAAACACACTGCTATTATACTGAACACAACCGTAAATGGAAAAGCAGATTATACAGTGATGACTCAGTCAGGACCAAAGTACTGATGCATCCATGAAGCCTCTGACTCTGAATCCTCTCCTCCCTGACCCCTGGTGCAGCTGTGGTGTTTGTGATTGACAGCTGTCACCGGGACAGACTGATGGAGGCACACAGTGAACTGGCCAAACTACTGACGGAGAAGGAGCTGAGAGATGCCTTGTTGCTCATCTTCGCAAACAAGCAGGTAAATCATGTCACATTCACATCATTGAATAAAAGGATTTGTCTTTTTTTTTACTGCAAATATAACAAAAAAGTCAATCTTGAGGATTAAAATTGTTCCAAGTCAAACAGCAGTCAGGTGCTGTAATTATTCCTCCTTTTCAGATTGACCATTATATGCTCTATTTAAAAGTTGATCTGAATCTAACGTGAACCACAGCTCAACAGGGAAGAACAATGAGGAAAGTTGATGCTGAAAAGACTAAAAACCTATAATTTGTCATTTTATTTGAAGGGTTTCTCATACACTACCGTTCCAAAGTTTGGGGTCACTTAGAAATTTCCTTCTTTTTGAAAGAAGCATTCACTCTATTCATTGCTAACATGGTAAATGACTATTCTAGCTGCAAATGTCTGGTTTTTGGTGCAATATCTACTGTAGGAGCCAATATGAGTTTTTGTTGATTATTTTGTTTTTCCCTATGGTGTGTTATTTTATTTATTTATTTTGACATTTTGAAGGGAGTCCTGTTAAATGTTTCAGGACTGAACTGACAGTGCCAACGATTTGTCTGTTTCGTTACCTGTTGACTCTGAAAGAAAAGAGAAAATGTTTAAGTTAGAAAAGAAGAAAAAGGAAGCAAGAAATGCCAGAAGGCAAACCTAAGTTAAAACCAGCCACTGAAAGGAGTCAAATGGCGACTACATCTACTTAGGTGTATAGAAGCTCCATTGCCAGCAACTATCAGTCCAGTGTTCTAATAGAACAATGTGTTTGCTCATTGCATCAGAAAGTTAATGGATGATTAGAAAACCTTTGTGTAATCATGTTAGCACAGCTGAAAACAGTTTAGCTGGTTAGAGAAGCTAGAAAACTGACCTTCCTGCGATGAAAGCAAAGTTTAAAGGAAAAAATTATTTCAAATACAAATCTTTACTCATAACCTTGTGAATGTCTTGATTATATTTTCTATTTATCTTCAAACCAATGGTGGTATATAAATGTGACTTTTCATGGAAAACACATAATTGCCTGGGTGATCCCAAACTTTTGATCGGGAGTGACTTTTTGTCAATTTATTTTCATTTTTGTCACAATTTTTTTTAATCATTTTTTCCCCTTTTAATCATAATTTTGACATTTTTTTTTCATTTAACGTGACAAACATTTTCACACTTATCTGACAATTTATAGGCAAAACAATGAATCTATGAATCCAGAATAATAATAGGTAGATTCAACAATAATGAAACTAATCATTAGTTGCATCACTACATCTCATAGGTACCGTGTCACTGCTGGGATAGAGGTGAGCATCTGTTTGGTCTTATTGGCAGGAAGTAACTGGTCTGGTGTTATTCCGCAGGATGTTCCTGGTGTGGTGTCTGTGGAGGAGATGACGGAGCTGCTGAGTCTACACAAGCTGTGCTGTGGGCGGAGCTGGCACATCCAGGGCTGTGATGCCCGCAGTGGCGTGGGCCTCCATGAGGGCCTGGACTGGCTCTCGAGGCAGCTGGTGGCTGCTGGCGTACTGGACGTAGCCTAAAAATGTCCCTCGTCCCTCTCCCCCTCCTCGCTATTCTGGCTCACATTGACTCTCCCCCAGTGGCCGACCCAAACTCAGCCTCCGCGGCTTTAAGCCTCCTCATCTTTCCTTATTTGTACAACCATTGCGGGCAAAGCAAAGAAACAAAAGGTCTGTCTTACTAGATACTTTATCTAGCTTCACTATTTTGGAGGGGGGGGGCAACTTAAAATCTGTCCTAACAGTCGCATTAACTCCTAACAATTAAATTCACTCACCTGAAACCTGAGTTACGATATACACACTCACACCCTGCTTCATTCCTACAGCAGGTCAACACTTTACTTACTCTCCTTTTTTATGTGTTCTGACCCTTAAAAGGTCCCATATTTACTCCCCGGGTTTTATCTGAAGTTGTGATGTCACGAGCAACATATTTGTGGTTTTAAGATTAAAAAAAAAAAAAAAAATCATAGTCCTAAATCTTTTCTCAAGCTTCTCTCTGCAGATCTAGAAACAGGTCCTAATTTATATTAATATGCCTCTTCTCTGATTGGCTGGTTTGAATGTGACATCAGAACTTCACAGAAGTCCTGTTGGCTGGTTTTAAGGCAGTTTATGAACATCAGGACCTTCTGATAATCAGAAACATGTACATGATATGGGACTTTTAACAGGAGATAAACTGTTTCTGTAGCTAGTTGGTTTAGTCACATGTTAGAAACGCTGCCGGTGCCCTGACTCTGGACTCTGATCTACATGTTCCTCATCAAAACCCATCATATCTGGCAGTAATCTGAAGGCAGAAGAGTCTGTATCATTCAAACAGCATTTAGAAACATCACAGCCGATAATCTAGAGATCAAATATATCTCCTCTCATCTAAAATCCAGAATATTTACAGATAACTGAGCTGGGACAGAAACGATGGTTGAAACGAGGACAGAAACTTCAGTGGTTTCAGGTCAATTCTTTGCCTTGACGTCCGATGTAAGCAATAGTAGTTGATGTTTCATGGCGTCTTAAAAGTTACGTGTGCAAGTTGTTTGTTTTTTTTTGTTTTTTTTATTTCTATGTCTGAGACAAAAACTTATTTAATGCCACAGCTGGTCTTGGAATGGCGAACCAGTTTAAAGTTTGGATTTGAATGTTTTCTGTTACAGAACAACCGTGTTTACTGAGTTTATTTATGAGCAGGAATGTGGACGTTACCTTTGATACGAGGCTGTGGGAGAAAATTCAGAGTTTTACGCGGCGGGATTCATCAAATGCACTTTTCTGCCGCCTCACTACCTGTTTTCATTTGGAAACAAATGAACGATCTGCTGTTTCTTTAGTATTAAGCTCACGGCACAAAAATAAATATCTTGTGACAATATTCCTATTTAACAATCTCACAAGTCCTGTTTCTGTGTCTCAAGTGCTCATGAGATGGTACCGACCTTTAATCCACAGCCTTCAGTAACCATGTAATGTGAAACTTAGTGAAACATTAAACCTAACACACTGACACTTGTCTTGTTTATCAAGGAACCATCGTTTGATTTAATCTTTATTCATTGCTATGTAATGTTTACTACTTGTATCTATGTATAAAAATAGAAAAAAGAAAAAAAAAAAAAAACTGCACGTGTGAAAAGCCTTTCCATATAGTTTGTGAGAACGTTTCCATTTGTTTTTGAAACATAGAAGCACAAAGCTCCTCAGAACCTTTGTTACCAGTGGACTTGATGACGGCTTTTGTAAATTATTCATAATGTGATGCTGTAAAATAAACTAATTGACCTTATTTGGCTTGTTTTTGCCTTTTTTCTGTTAAAATCGCATCCTGGAAACAGTGTTTAACTTATTAATAAATCATTCGTAATACAATCAACACTCAAATGTTTCTTTAATAACTTCTGGTAAAAAAAGCATTCATCACTGTACAGGACTTGATGGAGACATCCATGTTACTTGATGGTTATGTTGATGATGTTAATGTCTTCGTACGGTTTGTCCGTTTTGGGATTCACTTTGACGTTGGAGATCCTCTGGACGACCTCCATGCCTTTCACACTCCTTCCAAACACGGTGTGTTTGTTATCGAGCCACGGCTGGAGGGAAACAAAAACGGCACAGATGTTTAGATTAAAGAGATGATGAGATGTAATGAGTCACGTTTTTTTGTGTTGAGACATGTCAGGACGATTAAAGTGAAATCTGCTGAGGAGCACAAGATATTTGACTCTCGGGTTTCATCAGATTTGAATCAGACAAGCTGTGGCCTGCAACATAATTTCATTTGGTCACATTTAACTCAGAACTTAACTCATTTAACTCAGAACTTAACTCATTTAAGTCAGAACAGCTTTTTCCTGTTTTTTTTCCATATTCATGGAAAAACTTTCAGATCACACTACAGCTTAATGATTGTCTCTCAATGTGTGTGCACATATACACACACACATACACTTTGTAATGAAGTTCTATATGATGGATTTCATTTTGTGAAATGTTTGACATTTATTTTAGGTGCAGCTGTAAAAAAAAAAAAGAAAAAAATTCTGAGAGTCCAAGTTCCTTCCCCAGTTTGGAGTTTGTAATTATATTAATTATATCTGTTGTCCAATATCTAACTTGCTCTAAATGTATTTTTTGTATTGTAACATTGCAATTTTTATGATGTACTGTGACAATATTATAACATATTGATGTGCCATTTTGGCCAGCTCCCTGGAAGAAATATTCTAACACTAAGGGACTTTTCTGGTCTAATAAAGATTAAAACACTAGTACTAGTTTAAAAATGCCACAAGGAGGGGACAACTGTAGGACTCACAAATATATCTACAATTTACAACAATAATAATGTGACACATGTATTGTATAGGTGTTAATATATTATATAGTTTCTCTGTGTGTCTGTTAAACCTGCATGAACTGTTGTAAACACCGTCACGTCTTCAGTTCATTTCATCAGCAAACAGCAGCTTATTTACACATCCGAATGTGGAGCGACGTTATTAAAGCTTATATAAACTTTAGCTGCTTCACTACTGTTCACCTGCTGGATGCTACAGTGTCAAACGCTGTGACGTGTTTGCAGGCAGCGAACAACGAATTAATCTGTTTATCTGCAAACAGCGGCTTGTTGTGGCTGTAAACAACTGGCTGGCCAAAAACACTAGAATTCGGTGTTAATTATCACTCTGAGTGACTGCTTTTCCAAAACATGGGCTCATTATCAATATAAAAATATTGACTACTGCAGCTTAAACCTTATGCTGCTCTGTCATTTAGATTCATGTGACAGGATTCACTTCAGGCTGAAGCCACATTAGAAACAATATCAGATTATTCAAACATAATATTAATAAATCACATGAAGTTCATGTCTGAAGAACTTTAAATTTGTCATTGGATAAAATCTAATGCAGCAACTTACAGTGGGAACAACAGTCATAAAGAACTGCGAGCCATTAGTTCCAGGGCCGCCGTTCGCCATACTCAGCGTGTATGGGCGGTCGTGCCGCAGCGTGGCGTGGAACTCGTCCTCAAACTCTCCTCCCCAGATGCTCTCTCCGCCCATACCTGTACCTGTGGGGTCTCCAGTCTGGATCATAAAACCCTGCACACAACAGACACAAAGATTCACCTCAGCGACCGGTCGCCTAGTTCTTTTTTCCATTCGTTTTTATTCTGGAAAATGCTGTGCTGCCTTTTATGTATGAAAAGTATTTTATAAATAAAGTTCAATTTGATGTCAGATTATTCATTGTGCGAATATGAGACTCACTTTGATCACTCTGTGGAATATGTGGCCGTTGTAGTAGCCGTTTCTGCTGTGAACACAGAAGTTCTCCACAGTTTTGGGGCATCTAAAAACAAAAAGAGCAAAGAAACGTTCAGAAGTTGGGTTGTAAAAGCTGCTTCTGCTCAGAGTCGCGTTGTTCATGATGGAAACCTACTCGACGGGGAAGAGCTTGATGTGGATGTCTCCCATGGTCGTGTGGATGATGGCGCTGTCGGACACTCTCTTGGGGCCCTCGGCCTGCGTGGCGGCCATCACCTCCTCTTTCGAGGGCTTCTCGTTGAAAATGTCTCTGTCAGAGTCAGCACTTTTCGTATCCTCCGGTTCCCTCTTTGAAAACTACAGAAACAAAACAAAGAAGAACAAATAATGAGGCATTTTGAGCTGAACATGAAGGCATTTCATAGGGTTATGGAAAAAATTTGTCAAACAATTTTTTTTTTAGTTACATAAAATATCAACTTGATTATATGATTATGGAGATTGTTTAACACATAAATCGATTGTACATCCTTAGTGTCTTACCATGTAGAAGCGGTTCTTTTTAAACGCCGTACAGAAGATGGTGGGGTCTGGATCTAAACAGTCTAACGCTGGGTTTTCTGACGCCTTCATCTCTACAGTGGGAGCTGCCACCTGCATGGCCTTGGCGATCCCCTGGAACAGACCCAGCTGCACCACACGGATATTCTCCAGCTTCCCCAGGATCCGTACACACCTGAGGAAGAAGAGACAGGAAAATGATGCACTGACAGTTTGGGAATGTTTCGACTGTGACTGGTTTGGTTTTAAATGTATAGCAAACAAATTCTGTAACTTCCAGAAAATTACAATATTTGATCTTGCGTTTATCCTCCAAGTCTTGTTTCTCCCTAATGATTTTTGGGTGTTCTTCAATGGATTATTATTATTATTATTACTTTTACCCATGTTGTTGACTGCCTGTGTGAAAGAACATCAGCTGGGAAGCAACAAATGAATTATTGCCCCTCACAGGATAAAACTTGTCTAAACTCAACTGAACATTCACACCCTCTTCCAATAGTCACAGTGATCACCTGACTATGTTTTTGTTTGTTTGTTACACAAACATTTTGTGTGAAATACTGAGCAAAAGGCTCTGAAGAAGAGAAACTGTCAGAGTCAGAAATCCCCATATTTAAACAATGATCACATCTTGAACTTCTCTGCAACATCCAGCTTTTCACCTTTCAGTGTCAAAACATCTAAATTATGAACAATTTTGCTTCCTAATATACATACAAGATGATTATTTTTTAAATATAATCTGGCCTAAAGTTGTTGACTGGACCTTATCTCCCCTCAAAACTCCCCTGTTGGATAAGGGAGATGTCTTGACCCTGTACTAAAACTTTTTCTAAGGAAGAGACAAAAATGCCAAGATCAGTGTGAAGCATCTGCTGTGGGTAACTTCCATTAAGCCATTTACTTCATATAGTTTTTTGGGGAATATGAATTTTTATTTTATTGGCACAACTGTGGCTCCAGTTTTTTCTTTACTTATAATGTGCTGATTTTGTTCATGATGTTGGTTTTTATGTTCTTTTTGAAAATTCAAAAATCAATAAACAAAACGCATACCTGTTAGTCTCTACATTGATGACCTTGATCCCCAGCATGGTCCCGTACAGGACAAAATGTCCGGTCTCGTCGAAGATGATATTCGCCAAACGGATCCCATCCACCTTTTCCAGTTCCCTCTCCACAGCCATTCGCCTCCCGAACTCCATGTCGGGCAGCTGCTGCCTCATCTGCTGCAGCTCTGTGAACATCTGACACATCATGAAGGTGTGATGAGCGAGAACAAGTCATATCAGTAAAGATCCAGGCTGCAAGACGTGTGACAACTTACGGTTAACGACTCATCGAACACCCTCATCAGTTTTCCCGTTAGGAAGCGGAAGATCCGGACTTTCCTGTCAGAAGCGATGGTCGCCATTTTTTTCCCCTCGGGTGAAAACGCCAGACTGGTAGGGTACGTTTTGTGTTTCGCGAATTCGTACAAGTCTGTGTCTGTTTTGTATTCCCAGTGCACTTGTTTGGGAAACTTGAATTCACTTGGAAGGCCGGTCCAGTATTCCAGCATTCCTGCTTTGTCAGCGGAGACGATGACTCTGAATTTGGGATTCAGGCGGATCTGGGTCAGCGGCGACGAGTGCATCTTGTCGAAGACGTGGAGGGGCTCGTTGCTCCCTCGACCATCATAGACGAAGATTTTCCCTGTAGACTTTTCCGAGCAGGCCACTGTGGAAATCGCATCACCGGGATTGTAGATCCACTCACTCTGACCCGGGTGGAAGCTGCTCAGAGAGGGAAAAACAAAATTGATGTTACAGTGTGAAAGATAAATCACTGTTTCTGTCCTTTATTCTTATGAAAATTTTGTGATTCAGACTCACCCCAACTTCAACATATTGATCATGTCAAAGTTGACAACATCAAATACTTTCATGGCCTGATCATCACCAACAGAACAGAAAAGAGCCCCCTCACAGCTCACTGCGATGCTTTCTATAACACCTGCAGAAAACATCGAAGACATTATGATAAATGTAAAATGCAGGGAAACTAGCATATCATTCAATGTAATAAAAAACAATAAATATATTTCTAAGTGATAAATTCCATGAGGTTCACTGCGTACTGAGGTGACTTCGGAAGTGTTTGACAAACTCGATTCCCTCATCCTCCTTCTTCTTCCAAAACTTGACATGTCCGTCTTGACTGGCTGTGAGAATAAAGTCGGTCCTGAAAAGAGGAACAATAGTTAGAAACGATAATTGTTAAAAACAAAGACAGACGCAGAATTAGAAATTTGTGTCAAGATACATTATTCAAGTCTGCCTTAAAATAATATTCAGGTATTCAATGAACATTGAAAAGTTTTTTTCTTGCTGTAATCATTCAGAACATCCGTCAATGTGCTAGAAAATGGGGTATAAAATCCACAACTGTGCAAACGTTCAGCATCCGAATCAAGTAGATATTTTTCAACATTACAATGTTTTTATTGCCAAAATTCCTTTTATCCTGTTACTATACTTCTACCACTGCTCGTCGGGAATCAAAAAGAGGAAATTCTGTCTTAAAAAGACAGTGGAATACATTATAGTTTAGTCATTTTATCTTAAAAATGTAAAATTATGTCGCAATTTTGGGAAAATCCTACCTGAGGAAAATCGAAGAGGGAATTTTACACCAAAAAGCCTAAGTGTGGAAGATATCGACTTTACTTTTGTTTATTCTTCATGATCACTTACTTGGAACAAACTATATGTGTGATGACATCTCTGTGCATGTAGCTCCGCTCATACATGGCAGCTGAAGGGAGATTGTCCAGATAAACTCGTTCATACTCCAAAACTGAGAGTCACAACAAAAACACAAGAGTTAGCGGGAACTTGTGTTAGCATTAGGTAGCACTGTTCTGCAAGAAGAGGTTCAAGAAACCATGGCGAAGTTAGAAGAAACCAACCTTTCCTTTTCTTGGGCTTTGTAGCCTCACTTGGCATAGGTCCGACCCATTCATCCTCTTCTCCGTTTCCATCTTCAGCCTTATCATCTTCTGCTTTTCTTTTTAGCTCGTTTGGCTCCACATTGTTTTCAGCCGCCGCCATCTTTCTTTTAAAACTACACTTCCGTGTTGTCCTCTCTCGTCTAGGGTACTTCCGGCATTCGTTCTTGTTTTTTTCCGTATACTTTAGTATAATAATTATTTTATAATATGATAACAATTGATATTAATTTGACACATGTATTTTATATTATATCTGTGTATTTAAAGTAAAAATATGTCAGTTGGCTCCCTATAAACTTATATATTTAAATTTATTGCTATTTATATTTTATTATATGTGTCTCTATATTAAGACAGTAGTTTAGTTTGCGTTTTAATAACGTCTGTATAAAGGGGAAACCCTTATTTAACCATGCTTATGTGTATTAGAAGGAACGCAGCTGTTTGTTTCTGACGGTTAATTATCTTGAAACACTCGGATCAAACCAAAACTCAACTATAGGGGAGTTTCGTGATTTATTTTCCTTTTGTTTGTGTCACCAACTCATTTTAGGTTGAAATCATGCTGTTAAATTATTCCCCACGTTAGTTCAAAACCAATGTATTGTATTAAATTATCATTTTTCAATAAATAAGAATAATGTTTAGTTTTTATTGAGAACATCCCTCCCAAACTTACTTGGAGGAAAACAGTAACCTCTCAGGCACCAACAACATGGCTGTGGACAGAAAAGTCTGAAATTTACCACTGTTGAACTCAAATAACTTAATAAACATTGTTAACCTATATATTAAGGACTGTAAGTGTCATAACCAAAGTGCGATAACCATATTTTTTCTCGCTTTGACGGAAAACGTAACGTTGGCGCCAGAATGAGCAATATTTACATTCAAGAGCCTCCTTCAAATGGAAAGGTGAGCGCCAATTTTTGCACATTTTTACACATATTATCATATATTATATTTATTGTTACGTTATATTTTATTTTAATGACACCTTTCAAACAACAATTGTCAAAAACCTTTAATTTCCGAGGGTATAGCATTGCATATTGTTCAGCTGCGTTTTGCTGAACATTATTAAAATGCAGCAAATATGATATTTAACATTATCAGGAGTCCAAATAAACATGTTGATTTAGTACCAAAGTCCCTCATTTGTTACTATACTTTCATCACTTTCATTACAGATCAACTGGGAAATAAAGAGGGGAATTGATGGTATAAAGACTAACATGGTCTAATGACAGAGCATTGATTACAATCAGAAAAAAACTCTTTAGGTTTTATATGGGCATCTAACTTGTTTTATATATTTATATATATATATATATATATATATATATATATATATATATATATATATATATATATATATATATATATATATATATATATATATATATATATAAAACCTACTCTGTGATCCTTTCTTAGGTCCTGTTGAAGACCTCAGCAGGAGAAATTGACATTGAGTTGTGGTCCAAGGAGGCTCCAAAAGCTTGTAGGAACTTTGTGCAACTGTGCATGGAAGGTAAAAGTAAAATCACTGCTTTTCTAACACAATGCAAAACCTCTTAAAAACCCTACTGATGAAAAGAAAAGAGGAAAAGTAATATCAGAATCCCAAAGCAATTTTGAAAGGTCTGCTTTTGTATTTATAAATGAATGCCATAAAAGTGAACATTGCTGCCTGTATATTGTGATTTATACTTCTTCAGGTGCATTGTTAAAGCGCTGCATCAGGAATTTTATTTTCAAGAAAAACTTAAAGCAAGGTAAATTGTATATGGAATTTCATTCTCCATATATGTTGACTTTTATTGTCTTATATTTCATGTCCTTTAGGTTACTATGATGGTACAATATTCCACAGAGTGGTGCGTGACTTCATCATTCAGGGCGGAGATCCCACTGGAACAGGGACAGGTGGAGAGTCCATCTATGGTCGGCCATTCAAGGTCAGAGGGTTTCTCCGCCTATTTATTTTGTTAACTGTAGATAATAAATGTTCAAAGTGACTGATTCATTAGAATATTTGTTGGATCTCTTTGAGCGTCATGTATTTTACAATTACAAGATGTTAGCAGTAATTAGCAACTAAAATCTCACTTTTTGCAATATGGTACCTTAATGAAAATGTAGCTGCTGACATTTTTTTTTTTAAAGGTCCCATATAATGTATATTAATGAGACATACAAAAACATGTCCAAAGAATACATTTAAAACAATATCAACACAATTTTTGCTTCTTAAAGAATAATAACAGTTGTATCCTGTTATACATTATCACAACTTCGAATAAAACCTTTTAGGCATCTTACAGAGGAATAACTGTATTTCTTCACTTGCAGGATGAATTTCACTCCAGATTGCGATTCAATCGGAGAGGTTTGGTTGCCATGGCAAACGCTGGACCACATGACAATGGCAGTCAGTTTTTCTTCACATTGGGACGTGCGGATGAGCTCAACAATAAACACACAATATTCGGCAAAGTAAGTCTGAAGAATTGTTGGGACTCACCTGAATATTTACACATATGGAAGAATAATAAAGGTAATCATTGACCTTTTTTTTCTCTAACATTTCCCAACACAGATCACAGGAGACACAATTTATAATATGCTCAGATTAGCAGAAGTTGAATGTGACAGTGATGAAAGACCCCTGAACCCACACAAGATAAGAACTGCTGAGGTATTTCCCTTCAATTTCCATTTACCTGTTTTAATATTCAGCGATTGCTGTATAAATGCTGACGTTAAAACCTTTTGTTGCTTTTAGGTGCTGCATTGTCCCTTTGACGACATTGTACCTCGGGAAACAAAGAAAGGGAAAAAAGATAAAGATAAAGAGGAGGGAAAGAAATCACAGTCCAAAGCCACAAAGTGAGTGTTCAGACTTGTCTTTGTTTCTGTTCATCTTTTACTGCTTCATATTCAAGTACGTGGATCTCAGAAACTTAATAGCTATCATATAACACCTTCTCTCAGCCACCACATGCGGTGGAACAACAAGCAATGCTTCTTTTTGAACAAAACATTGTTGTTTTACCGTTGGCATTTGGCACATGGCTAATTTATTCTTGGTAAAGTTGTTATTGTTGCTTCAGTGCCAGTGTTTTTCTTTGCAGGAACTTCAGTCTTTTATCATTTGGAGAGGAAGCCGAAGAGGAAGAAGAGATGGTGAATCAAGTGAGCCAGGTAATGAATTATAATTATAATTCCTCGGTTTTATTTGAAGTTCTGACATGGCTTACAAGATATATTTATAATTTTCATAACCAAATTTTGTCTCATAATTAATAATAGTCAGAAATTTATTTTGCATTTAAATTTTTAAAAAATCTGTAAAGTTTCTTATTGTTGTTTGTTTCTTCAGACATTTAAAGGAAAAAGCAAAAGCAGTCATGACCTTCTCAAAGATGATCCCAGACTGAGCTCTGTTCCAGCGGTTGATAAGTACGCACCCTGAATTCCTTCATTAAATTAATTGTTATTTTTTACATTAACACATATTCCTTCTACTTTTTTTCTTAAAGGAAAACAAAGAAATTATCTGGAGATGCAGATGAGGTAAGTCAGACATGATGTGAAGATGAAAAACTGCATTTTCATTTCTTTTCTTTATTTAGCCTTTATTTAACCAGTTTTAGTCCCATTAAGATTAAATTCTCTTTTTCAAGGGAGACGTGGCCAAGAGGGCAGCAGCAAAGTTACGTTAAAAACAATAATCAACACATGGAACATCAAATTTACAGCGTTAAATATTGCATGGTAGACTGAAATCCCTTGCTTTTGCTCTGAAAGTTCCAGAGTCGCTCGTTTCTGATTGTAAATCTCATCGTTTTCTTCCAGACAGACGACGAATCAGATAATGAGGTGGAGGGCGACGTGGATGCAGATGAAGAACACGACTCGGATGAGAAACAGAAGATGAGGGAGCACGTCAGTAAGAAGCTGAAGAAGGGAAAAGGATCCGAGAAGGTGCCGGAGCCCAGTGAGGAAGAACGAGGGAAAAAGAGCAGCCGCAGGTACGACTGCACGTTTCTGTCAATCAGAGTCTCTAAATATAATTGTTATCCAACAGAAGCAGCTTTGTTTAATACACAGTCGACTTCCTCATTGATTTGGTCAATTGGTAACAGCTTTGGTGATTTGGTAGCAGCTCCTACAGTTGTGATATAGTGAAACATCCTGGAGGAGGCGCTGCTGATCTGAGAAATACACAGAAAAAGCTCTTCAAATAAACTCCTCTGTGTGTTTTATTAATACAATGAGATCAGAGCATCCAAGCACAAAGTAGTTTAAAAAAAGCGTTGGGCAGAAACTAATGATTATTTTCGTTGTCTATTAGATCTGCTGTTTACATTTATGCTTAATTAACCGTTTAGTCAATTGAATGTCAAGAAATATTGAAAAAAGCACAAGGTGACACCTTAAAATGTCTTTTGTTTGACCAATTAACTGTTGAAATGTTATATTTACACTCATATGAGAAAGAAAAGCAGCTCATCCTCACATTTGAACACCTGGAACATTTTTTTCTTCTCTCAAACGCTACGTTAATTTAGCTCTACGCTGATTTAAAATAACAGACCCAGAAGAGACGAGAACAATTAAAATGATGTACATTCACCCAGAGGGCCCAGACACACTAAAAACAATCATTAACATTGTTTAATTACTGCTTTTCTGCAGTAGAAAATCCCACAAATCAGTTAAGTTGTGTTTGCTGGCTTCTCGCAGGAGTTTGCGGTTAAATCACCGAAGCAGTTTGATGTATATTTTAATCCTTAAAAATCACAGAATAGGGTTATTATTCAAATCATGTGCAAATCTAGGGCATTTTACAATTCGCGAACAACAAAAATACATCTAGAAATCTGTGTGACGGATTAAAAGAACCTTAGTGACACAGGTTGGAATATATTGAAAAGCTGTGTGTTAGAAAGATGTCTTTTCAGACATATGTTCACTTAGCATATCAAGAATATTTCTGATGCATTTAGGTGATTACAACAAAAACGTATAAAGATTCTTTTTAATCCGTCTGAAACTTTAGTCTCCACAGCTGAAGCAGACAAGTGTGTATTCAGCAATTTAACATTACGCTTCGATAAAGTTTGGTCGAAATCCAAGTGACTAAGGCAGAAATATCCTTTAGAGCTTATTTCTCAGACTTCACACAGGTCCTCCAGAGCCACAGAAGATATATCAACACTGATATCATATGCTGAGTTTGACTTGAATTGTAATAAAGTAAACTTCAAGTAATTAAAATTGGCGGAGTGCCCCTTTAATCTAAACATACTTTTCAGGTCAAATTTGACCCATTTTTACATTTGAAAGAAGTCGTAACACAACTGTTTTAGCATTAAAAGTCCCATAATGTACACTTTTCTTTGATATTATTTGATTTTAATATCCATAACTGGGTATATTTGTGGTTTTAAGAACCAAAAATATCTATGTCTCCAGGTTTTGGCTAGATTTGTTCAGTATTTATGAAAAAAAAGAATAATTCAGAAGTCACCATTCAAAAAGGCTGCTGCATTCTTCACATTCAGTAATATTGATTGAAAGCTGTTACCTAACCCTGTTGGGTAACAGGACAATAACGTGGTATGATAGTGAAGGAAGAGTCAGTCTCTCTCCTCTGGAAGCTGCTTCATTAGCATTTGTGATGAGGAATTTATGAATGAAAAATAGATTTGTAGTTCAGAAGTTTGAATGTGAATGTATCAGAGTTATTGATTGTGAAAGAGAAGGATTTGACTAATCTGAAGCTTGTCATCCTCATTATCTTCCAGCTCTGTTTCTGCACTCATCCACTCACTTTCACACACACACACAAGCAAACCAAACACACGCATATACTGTATCTCAGTTGTAGCTCAGTTGGACCAACATCAGTGGACGTTCTCTGTGAAACAGGAATGTTGGCAGTCAAACACAAATTACTTGCTGCGCTGCTGAAGTAGAAGCAAACAGCACATGTGTCTGAGCCAACAGTGCGAGTGAAATGAAGGCAACAGTCGAGCTGAGAGTGTGTGAGAGGAGTTCAAACCCAGACCCGAATCAGGTCTGTACCTCCGGCCTGTCAGACCCAAACTGGACCCAGACCCCAAGATACACTCTATAAGTTATGTGATTGATTAGTTTAGTTTTCTCAAACACAAAAAATAACAAATGTGGCAACAGACAAACACAGAATACGGCACAAAGCAAACAGAGTTACGATTTCTGTGTTTAGTAGCAGCATGTAACACGACAGCATATCAACATAATGAATTATCTACCATTACAGTTCTGAAAATCAAACAGATATACTTCTTTCCTGAGCAGATCGAACATCAACTATTTAAGAGTTGGGGAGTGAAGTTGGAGGAGTCTGTCTATTGTCACAATCCCAAACACAGAATGTTTGGGATTTTAAGGGGCTCCTTCTTGAAGTTTTTCCTTTAATTCATCTAATTTTGCATCCGCTAACACACAAAGGCTAAAGCTCATCTTCTAAGTCTTCTCATGATGACGCGTCGACACAGATGATCGCATGAGACCATGAGAGAAAAAGACAGAGAGGCTATTTCTTATGTATTTGAAAATACTCAAGTTTGAACCTGGCACTCTACACTACCAGATAAAAGTTTAAGAACAGATTTCTGTGCCGTTTGTCTGATTGTGAACAGGATTATGGAAAAACTACTGGATGGATTATTTGGGTCAAACTTGATGCTGTGGTGTAGAAACAACAAGGGACGAACCCATTAATCTTTAGGGTGAAAGCCATTATTAACAAATTATTAGACACAAAACAACTTTTTTTCTAGAGCTCCTGAGCAAAGCTTGAGAGAGGAGAGGGTTTTAAAAAAAATAATACAAAAGAAAAAGGAAGAAAGAAATAGAATTTTTGACTCATCACCTTTTGTAGACGGCCTCTTTTGTGTCTACAGCGGTTCTGAAGCCCGGAGGTTTGTTCTGGGTCGTTATTTTGCTGTAGGATGAACAGAACCAGACAGCAGCTATAGACCAGATTCCGCTGAATGCTGCACTGCCTATTTTGGTCCAGGATCAGTCACTCTGGATCCCAGACGCATCATGCTCCACCATCCAGGCTTTTATACAAACAGATGAACACCTGTAGGAATTTTTAGTACCAACTTTCAAGGCTTAATTTACATCCATTGCTGCAGAAAAACTGAGTTAAACCATCACTGAATCCCTGAAAAAAAGCCTTTTTTATAACATTATTTTACAGTTTTTTGTTGTCATTTTCCCCCCTGATTAGAGCTGCAATGATCAGTAATCAATTACCTCCCAACTATTACATTAATCACCAACTATTTTGATAAGCTTCTCAAATCAAATTTTCTGGTTTCTTTAGTCTTCTATAACAGTAAACTGATTATCTTTGGATTGTGGACTTTTGATCTGACAAAAAAAGACAGTTTTGATTGAATCTTCAGCTTTGGGAAACAGTGATCAACATTTTAGTTCATTTTGTGAAGCAAACTAATCAATTAATAACTTCAGTAATCGATAATTAATTAGGATAGTCCTTGGTTGCAGATTCTGTTTTCTTCAACTTCCTGTTTACATTGTTTATTGCGAAGATATTCCTCAAGTTTTAATGGTTTAACCTGATTTGTAAAATCACTAGTTTCACTAAGATCCAGAGGAGGGTTTTACAGACTAGTTCATTGTTAATGCTAGTTACATTTTAGGTTGAATCTTCAGCCTTTACACCATTTTATGAACCAAACAACCATTTGATTAATTCGAATAAACAGTATAGTGGTTAATTTCACCTCTGCCGCTGAGAGTTTACAGCTTTTATCTTTGAAAAAACCTTGGCTCGTTAACATCAGAAGAACGGAGCAAGTGATTTATCTTTCGTCCATTATCTCTTGTCCTAACAGGTAGCAGTCGACACATAATCAACAAACCCTTCTCTCATTAGCGCTAATGGGATAAGGAGCGAGGCTGCAGTGTGTGCGTGCGTGTGCGCGAGTGTATGTGTGTGTGTCCTGACTGACAGCGAGCCCAATGCAGGCAGACTGTAGTATATTAAACACAAGCGCAGATTGTTTTGCTACAAGAACTGTAACCCAACACAGTGGTTTGTCTTGGCAGGGAATCAAAGAGCAGGCTGGTAGGTACAGTGTTAGTCTGGGACAAAGGGGGCATTGTTGCAGGCTGAGCACTGCTCTCCAACCGTTACTGTGCTCTGGGCTTTTCAGCTGCTCCGATTTGACCAACACCGACTACTATCTGGTCACCTGGAAAAAAACAGAGGATGTTAAAGCGGCCTCTTTTCACCGCCGCTTTCCTTTGATTCCTATACACTGTGTGATGTGATGTGTGTGAAGGACGCTGCTCAGCTGTCTGCGCTGTTCTCAGGCTTCAGTTCTGGGGAAAATGTATAACGTCGACTGTGTCTTTTCTTCTCAAAGTCAAGGCTGCTGAGACAACCTTGAAATTAGGAGTCTCCCTGAAACCAAAATAGTTTTTACATCAGGTCAAAACTATCTTACACTGCTCTCCGAGCAGCCAGATGATATTCCACTGCAGGATTCCATGATTGCAAAACGCTTGGACTTGTTCATATTCACCAGAAAGTTGCCAAATAACGCTGTACTGTACCTGGGCCGAGAAAATGTTTGACTTCAAATCTTTAAAGTTGCAATCGATCAGGAGAATGTGTCAAAACAGAAAGTTTGTTTGGCCCGCTGTGATGTGTTTGATGTTGTTAATTCTCACAGTCTGACATTTCTTTTATGTGACTATTGATCAAGTCTGGTTTGCTGTGTTTGAAGTGGGCCTCTTTAGGGGTGGGGGGGTTGCTGTATAAAAGACACTACTGAATGAAGTCTCAAAAGCAGTGTATGTGGTAGTCGCCACTTTTGTTAAACCCGACGGGGCATGACTGGGGAAGCAAAATGCTTCCATATGGCTGCGGGACACAGTGTGAGCAGCGTCTGCCAGCAGGGTCTGCTGCTCCCTCTGCTGCTCCCTCTGCTGCTCCTCTGCTGCTCCCCCTGCTGCTCCCTCTGCTGCTCCTTCTGCTGCTCCCCCTGCTGTCTCTCAGTAATCGCTGCTCAGTTACGGACGGCTGTAGATAATCACACAACCACACTTCCTGTTGTTTATATCCTGTTAAATATTGTATGTGGCAGGCAGCAGGCAGCAATTATACAGGTGGAATTAGTTTTATAGAGTGTGATAGAACCTTGATTATCATATCATCCACATGAAATCACTTCACAGCGAAATGAGTAAGGAAATAACTGGCTAGGTGTGTGTGCGTGCGTGCGTGTGTGCGTGCGTGCGTGTGAGGCTAATTGATATGGTTGAAATCCTAATTAACAATATTAATTTGGATATTTTCTGATACCAATATGATTAGGCCAATACATAAAAATATCACAATATTTCCGCCATATTTATTAGTTAAAATATCAAAATATTGTTATTTGTATGTAATGAAAACAATAATAATGTAATATACTATAATAAAATAACAGTCTGCATAATAAGTGTTTTTACTTTTTTACTTAAGTAAAGTTTTGCACAGTCTAACAATATATTGTTTTCCCATAACAATTTATGTTGTGATAGCTATTCAGTTTTGGATTTCGCCCAAACCTACATATAGTAAATATCTGCAAAGTACCTTACAAAATAATGAAACTGATGTTCAAAGCAACAATGGCTTTGCATCACAATTATAAAACTGATAAAACAAAATGTTTAAGTGCTGATTATTTTTATTATGGATTAATCTCTCAATTTTCTCAAATAATCTTTTAAAATTAATAACCAAATCAATAAATACCGTTTTTCAGAGTTGACGAATTGTAATTTTTGAAATGTCCAAACAAATTGTCACAAACCTAAATATCAAATGTATTAGACAACCTATAAATATCTCACGATTGTCGAAAAAAACAGAAATTCCATTTACGTTGAAACAGATAAAAGCTGTAAACCCTCATATTGGGGAATATTTTCTGTTTTTGCTTTAAAAAAATACTTCAACTTTTTCTTTTTAATCAACTAAATGAGAAATGGCTGGAGCTCAAGTGTAAATCTTATCATATACGTCTTTCTAACTCTTAACATTTTTTCCAGTCTTCACGTTACTTTAAGAGATCTTTCTTTTAGCCTTGTGGATAGTGTAACTCGTACTTAAATGGGACATCAGACATTAATTATCCCGACCAAGTGGCTGTTCCCCGTCCCCCTGTGTCACTGTGTATTAATTGGCTGCACCTGTCTCTTGTCATCGGTCATAACCCAACGTGTTCTCAGGGAAAGGTTGCAGAGATCAAGAAAGCATTCGGCACTGTTTTTGTGCAGAAATCTGCTTGAGATAATCCAGTTCTTGGCAGTGGGATTGTGTATGTTTTGGAACTGCCAGGTTTACACATCTCTGGCCCACTGTAGCATGTCTGCCCCATATGGGGCACTTGCTTGCTGGAAACTGTTCCAGACAGCAATGCATGTCTAGGACGGGAGGAGGGGGGGAAGGTTAGACTCTTTGAAAATGAATTTTAAAAAAGCATAACGCCGCTTCTTGGACCAGGATCAACATCAACATTTGACGATGTCCTCATTTACCACAGCTTTTTCCCTCAGACAATGGATTCAGGAGGAATAGAAACAAGAAGATGTGCACTTGATGTTGTAAAAGATGATCTTGCGTCACAACTAAGAGACAGACTTTCAAATTATCTCGTAGATAAATACGGGGCAGATGAGCCGTTCTAAAAGAGGAACCTTGGTCCACTGCGTGGGTAATTCGGTGCTCTAGATCGCTCTGCAAAGTCATGCAAATTCCTGTGTTGAGGTTGGATTCCTCCTCTCCGGCTCACAGTTCTCCTTGGCTTTAGACCAAGCCATGGAGTGCCCCCTGAGGGGAGCTCACCCAGCCATCTTGTTATCCTAGCACATTCATCCACATCACTTGCTCAGTCATTAGAGTGGTTTGAGAAGCTGCTGTTGCCATCCGTGTGGTGAACTCACCAACTCTGAGCAAGACTGTAGTGTTAAATCCTAGTTTTTTAACATACGTTTGACTCATTGCGATCATGCCTTGGCTGTATTTGAACTCGAAACCGATTGATTTTTATCAATAATTACATTTTTTACAGTCACTTGAAGGCTGGAAAATCAGAATACAGAGAAATCCAAAAAAGGCAGCAACTACCCCAGCTTGTACATTTTGGAGAACGACTGAATTTTTGATGAACCGTACAGTCATCGCTGTACTATTTTAAGGTTGTCAAATTCCTGTGTCAGCCTCAGACTCAGACACCGGAGTATTAAATACAAGGTTCTGAATCATGAGAGACTTCTTGGTCTACTGCCAATCACTTCATATGCTTTCTTTATGAAAAGTTAATCATCCACAGCTCTTTGGGTTTTTTGAATTTTCTAAAAGAGTGACAGTAGCTGGCAGCCCCTGAGCAGACGAGAGCCACAGGGACTGGTGGGGAGTCACTAAAAGGATTCATAATGTCTCCAGCTTTGCCCATTTTAGTGTTTTTATCTGGCTTCTAATGACAAACGTCGGAGTGGTTTTTCTATTTGTTTTTTTTTAATGACCATCACAGCCTCCTCTCCTGCTGGCAGGTGGAGAGTCCTGTTGAAGGGAGGGATGGATGGACACTGCAGAAAAAAGGCAGATAACTGGGGCAAACTCCATGAACTCCTCTAAATCCTCTATCAACTTTCAGCTGTTTCACCCTTACTGAATACCATACAGTTTTTTTCTACTAACATTATTTAGTTTGTGGGTAAACTCCTTCCCAGCATCCTAGTGGAACTAGTGTTTTTTCTAAATCAGGTTACACCATCAAAGCTTGAGGAATATCTCCACTAGTAATCGAGCCGTAGTTAACGAATCATTTTGTTTTATGTTCCATAAAATTGTGTAAAATGTTGGTCACTGTTTCTCAAAGCTGAAGATTCAACCTAAAATGTATATTTTTTTGTCCAGACAGTCCACAACCCATAGCTCATTAGTTTACTATTACAGAAGAATCAGAAATTAATCAGAGAAGCTAGAACCAGAGAATTTGGACATTTTCTTATTTAAAATGACTCAAATCCAATAATCAGTTATCACAATAGATAATAGTCATTATTGCAGCTCTTGTTAGAGGTAAACAGAAAAAAGTAGTGGTTTAACTCACAGTTTTCTTGTAGCAATTGACGTAAATTAAAGACTTAATTAGAATTTCAAAAAATGTTGGCGATGTAATAAAATGTAATGTATGATTAATCAATTAATCATTGTATCTGTACAATGAAGTGTCAATGTCTAATTTTAAATCATTTTTGCAGCTAATCTAATCTACATACTATGTATACTCTATGTTGTATATACAATATATACATTATATTGTGTAGTGTATTCATATAGATATACATAGAGTGTATACATTGGAAAAAAATGCAATTTCAGGGTTGAATGTTCAGGTTTTTTAACTTACGGGACAGAAATCTACTTCTCAGACACAATTTTTTTTATTTTCCCATATATAAATAGTTTTATTTATTTAGCTGTTCTTGAGTGAGACTCTGTCGGCTCCTGTTCCGGAACAGCAGAAGTGTTTTTCACAACCTCAACATGTCTTTGAAATATGACCCTGTTTTATTCACCCTGCTCGCAAAACTGCGTGCAATACACATCCTCTGATGCCACCAAAAAAACCTCCCGTTTCCTGGATAATTTAAATGCTTGTTTGCGCCTCAGCTCATAAATTTTGTCTCCACCCTCTGTCGTTTTGTCACGAGTGATAAATCTGACAGCGACGCATCAAATCTTGCGGTTTTATGGCAGGTGGCGCCTGGCTTTACGGTGCATTATCCCCATTTACTGTGTTTGTGTGTGAAGCACTTCACCTGTTTCACTTCTGTCTTTTTTTAACCACAATCAGGCAACCGAGATGCTGGATTAACCTAGGAAGTCATTATTAACTAGTACATACCTGTAAAATTTCAAGTATTGATATCAGCCTCAAAACCCAGTATTGTTCAGGTTGTTCTTTGAATAAACAACAGGGGAAAAACATGTAAATACCTTCTCTGGATTTAGGTCAAGTGAAAAATTGCTTCTCAAATTATTCCAAAGTGTGTAGAAACAGAATAATTTGCAGTGTGGTGATGTGAGGGTCTTGAGAGGAATTTGCTGAGCCCCAAGGTGTGTCATAACAGGTGTTGGGGCTTTTCCTGTCCTTTCTGGCCTCTTTCTCTTTATTGGCACCGGGGCAGTGGAGCCGATTGTTTGGCTGTTGCCGTGGATATGTCTCTTGTTTTCCGAATGGCAGCATGTCAAGGCAGGCAGAAAATGATCACTCAGTCCAAAGCGTTGCTCACTGTAGGATAGACGTATAAAACCTCAGCGCTCAGCCCCGGAGATGATGAGGCCGGACTGTGTTTAGGCAACAGCAGAACCACGGCTCATACTTTACTTCACTAAAATAAACTCGAGTCATGCCGAGAAGGCAAGTAGAGGACAAAATGACCAAACAGGGATCAGGATTTTTGTTGAGGCTGTCGATTTGGTCGACTCGTGACCACTAGCTCCTCTTACCTAATGCAGTTTGGGGCAGGTCCTCACCACATGTTTTCTCCTTGTCACAATACATCATTCTGCAGCATCTACTCGAGATTCAGCAGTGATTCTGGCAACAGGTATCTGGGCTCATTGTACGGATCTAAGTTTATACAGCGAGTTCACTCGTAGGGTAACTCTACTAATCAGGTTTACTTGTCATCAGCGGCGCTAAACATCCTGTGACAACAGTTGGACAATGTCCTCTGTGGTTCTGGAGGAGCTTTGTCAAGTTGAGAAAATAATCCACATGATGTCATGATGATATCATAACGGTTATCCCTGTTTGAGCTCAGAGATTGTTACCAATCAGTCTGCGGTGAAACTGAGGGACTAAAAGTCAGGCCTGTGGGTTGTGATTACTTTGACCGATCATTTTAGCCACACTAGCGGCTGTCACTTGGCCCTTGGCAAAAACATCCCATTGGCTACTGGATCGGCTGCCATGAGATTATGTACAGAAATCCATCTGAGGAAAAATCCCACTGAATTTGGAGTATCTTCCTCTTCCTCTAACCCCACCACCAAGTTTGGTTTCTAGTGACATGTCTGCAAAATTATTGGCTGCATTTATATGAAACTTGTTGATGAATCCTAATAACTAGTGATGGCCTGACATTTCTAATTGTAGTTGCCAATTAGCCTTTTTTTTTGTTTTTTTACATTTTTTACTCAAAATAAAAATATTTAAATGTTACTCATACATTTTTACAATGCAATGATAAGAGACAACTTGGACAAAGGTTTTAAGCAAAAATAGTAAGTTTCCAAGTGCTTGTCACATGACATCATTGACATCCTGCCCCTTCCTCCCAAGAACATGGCGAAGACAAATTAATATAAAATTATTAAGGTTTTCGATGCTGACATATTTATATTTATTTAATCGTTCAAGTCTCTAGAATAACCTAAAAAAATATTTGTACTGGGGATAAATTGTTTTTTCTTTATGGGCATATTTCTGCATTTGGCAACTATAGTTGCTGGTCAATATAATCCTATTTCCTTCAAGGCAGAGAACAAAATGGGGAAAAAAATAGACACATAACATGATTGTTAGTGACTCAACTGATATAATTATATTATATTCATGGGCTCAAATGGGTGAAACATTTTAGCAGAGACAATTATGCCTCAAACAGAATGAACAGCAATAACATTGGTGATGCTTTAACCTTCCTCTAGTGTCGCCATCACATAAAACTTCAGCAACTTCAACATGCTAATCTAAGATCGCAATGTTAGCATGCAGGCATTAGCATTTAGCTTAAGGTGCAGCCTCACAGAGCTGCTAGCATTACTATAACCTCTTAAGGCACTGATTCCTACACCACCCTTTCATTGTTTATGTAGAATGCCACTTATTTCATTCTGGTAGCACTGCGGTATGTTAAGAGACAACATGTTGGTTGCAAACAGTTGAGGTCTATGCAACTTTATGCAAATCAGGGGTGTTAGGGTGACTCACTGCTTCTGGATTCTGGTAAACAAATTTGCCAAACAAACAAAGTTCAAAAACATGTGGATCCCTACTGTTAAAAACATTTTTTTTAAAATGTCTCTTTTTAATTCCCCTAATCTTTACAGCAATGAAATATTATTCACCGGACATTTTTTAAAAAAAGGTCATTTGTAAGCTACTTGGTTTTCGCCTTAATGACATGTGTAACTTGTGTTACTGTTGTAACAAACTTGTAAACAAACAAGAGACAAACTCATTTGCAATATAATGTTTTTAAAGGACTTGACAACACACTTTGGCAAAATCCGTAATGAGTTGTCAAAGTTTCAAAAATCATAATGACATTTTTTAAGAGTAAAAGCACCTTAGCAACAAGTAAGTCATTAAATGCAGAGAATCACCAACAACAAACGTAACGTTCACATTATTTAGCCTATAAATGTTAAATCGACTGGCATCACGTAGTTTTGCTGGATGTCAATATTCTGTGTTTAATCAAGGTGAACTAGCAACGCTATAACAAAACAATATCAACACAGTGAGTACCACTTTAATCACCAGGCAAGATGTGAAATTGTAATTGGCAGCTGGAGTCTTTGAACAATTACGTTGTTTCGTCCATCTCTGGTTTGTCCCATCTGAGTCACATTACTCTAATATATGTAAAATGCGTGTCTCAGAGAAGAGGTTTGTTGTCCCTGCTGCTAGACAGAGCTGTGCAGGCGACGTTCTCACACAGGACAAGTTCAATTCCGCCGACCGGTTCTGCTCTTGGCAACTTATGAACATCAACGAGGAAAACAGAGGGCTAACAACTGTACGTCTGACTGATTCCTCATGTGTATCATCAGGAGCAGCAGGGAAGCTAACGAGGAAGAGACATGACATCAAGTCAGCCACAGCTGTTAATATTTGCCAGGGCACTTACAGTTAAACTATCACTCAGTTTGATGCGGCAGACGATGTTTAGTGAATTAAACAAAGGTAACGTGCGTGTTGGAAAGCTACAAACAGAAGAATGAAAGTTCCAGATTTCTTCCAAAGGGAAGAAAATGATATAAATGAGCGTCTGTCCTGAGAAGCAGATGTAAGAAACAAAGGCAGCCATTGTTTGGTCTAGAGATGCCTCACATGTTTCTAGGCCGGGGGCCCAGACCGAGTAGCTTACCTGTGCTTTGTGGCTCCGCAAGAGAATGGGACAAAAACAGAGCTGTCAGGCCATACAAAAATATTATCGTTTCCTAACATAACATATCTGCTCCACAACTGGCAGTTGTCTCAATCGTGTGAAAGGGAACAATAATGAGCATTGCTGGCCTAAGTTCAGACTTATAGCATTTAGCCTTGCATGAGCTGGGCCTCGGGACACCTGCCAACAGGGACGGGACCACGAGTTAAGGAAGCAACGATCCGTCATCCAGCTACAGGTTTGATTTATAACGGAGCTGGACACGAACACCGCTGTTATATTTACTGTAACATCACTCAGGGGAAGGAAGTAAAACGTTTTTAATTATTTCTGCCTTTAACCGCATTTGTCATTTATGTGTTTCATGTACCAGAGTTTATTGCGCATAATAATATCACATGGTTTTCATCAAACAAAGTGTTGTGCTTTTCCATATATGAATCATGGGTAACATAAGGATTATTTTCTGGTTTCTTTAGTCTTCTAAAACAGTAAATTGTGGACTGTTGGTCTGAACAAAAAAATACATTTTCACTTGAACTGACACCATTTTATGAGCCAAAAAAAACGAATCGATTGATCGTTTCAATAATTGCTAGATCAGAATAGTTGCAGGCCTAGTAGAAATACAAGTAACTTCATTTATGCAAAGATGTAGAATCAAGTCACAGGAATGAAACTAGAGTAAAGATTTCGACTTGAATCTTGATGGAACTTGTTGGTCTTAATTTTGGACTTTTTGGTCTTAACTTGGAACTTGATGGGCTTAATTTGGATCTTGTTGATATTAACTTGGAATTTGTCGGTCTGAATTTGGAAGTTTTTTTCGGTTGACCTGGAACTTAACTGACGTTATAGCAGAGATGTTAGAATAGATTTATTCGATTATTGAACATGTTTAAAAACAGTAAAGACGGTATACTTAGATTGTCTAATACAGATTGTGCTATTCATTATAATCATAATGCATATAATCACTATATGCATTTATTCATTCAAGTATTTTGAAACTGTTTTGCACCATGTCTGTAAGAAACAATAACTTTTGGATTGACTGTTTTCATTACCACCGCTGAGTGACAGCATCTTAAAAACAGAAACACATTTTCCCATGCGTCTGCTAAACTTTTATACCCCATGTGGTGCTTTCCAGGAGCCTGGAGGGGGTAACAATTACTTTATTAAGGCTCCATCAAATTTATTGGAGTAACACACGCTTTTAATGGAAATTCTTCATTCTGACACTTGCATAGTGTTTTATGTTGGTTTTATGTGCCCACAATATTGGCAACATTTGGAGAATGTTAAAAGTTCTAGAACAGTTCGTGTTTGTTTGTGAAGGCTAGTAACAACCAGAATCGCGATAGGTATCAACTATTCAAGGATTCTGACTTCTCTCGATGAACCTGTTGCTCTGATCTTCTTACAGGTGCGATCCTTTACAAATATCTAGAGTTTAAATTCCTAAAACTTTTCCAAAAATTTCTTCCATCACAGTGATGAACTACGGAAAGAGGCGAGGCAGTTGAAGAAGGAACTACAAGCCATAAAGCAAAGGAAAGAAGAAAGTTCAAAACCTGCCGTAGAAGAAGTCAAAGAGGGTATGTGGCCATTTTTCTATTCCCCTATAGTTATTTATAGTATACTATATATGTATCTGACCACAATTATATGGCTTTTCGTGATGTTTGAAAATCTATCCTTTGACCACACAGCTCTATGTGTGAACAAAGTCTCTAAGAGGGTGGTCTGAGCTACATTCTCTACTAATGGACACTAAGACAAGCAACCCTCTGATTTTGTCAATTAGTTGCAGACGTCTATTTCCCCCCTAAGGGTCTGCATTTTTCTGTTAAAGCTCGCAGAAAATTGCGTGGGTGAAAATTGTTGAACGGCCGCCATAGTTGCAAATCAAACCCTTTTTTGTGTGTTTGTTAGGTTTGTAGCTTTGTGATTCTATGAAGAAAATAAATAAATAAATAAATAAATCTGCCCCCAAATCTCCTCGGGTCTTCACCACACTGCAGTCTGTCATAATGTGCCGTCAATCTTCGGGAGGGTTGCCGATGCTGAAACACATTTTTGAAAATTATAAAAACCGCTTCGGCGCAGAGGTTAGCTTGAGGTTGTGCATATATTGTTGTGCAACAAAACAAAATAGTTCACGGGGGGTTGTGCTCCAGGAACGGGCCTAATTGTGGGATCACCCCCAGCCAAAACTTACTGAAGACCATGGTGGGCTTCGGTTGCTCAAACACTGATGGTTTTATGTTTTTATACACACTGAGCCCACTCTTGACTTGATTTATTCAAGATTTTATGTGAAAGAGCACAAAATGCAATCATTACATTGTACTTTAAAGAACAGGTTTCACAATTCAAATCCATCCCGAAGCAAGGTGTCCGTATGAACGTTTTTATTTCCATAATCAGTTTCTCTAACTTATAGATCGCATCATAATATACTTTGAAGGTTAACAAGCCTTGTTAATGTAAAACAAAAAAGCTTATTTTATAATATAAAGATTCAGACGTCCAAATCGATAATTAAGTATCTTCTAACATTAGTTTCTTTTTAGCTCAAAATCCACACTTTTTTTAAAGCTCCATCTACTACAGATGAACAGGAAAACACTGACAAAGAGGGATTCTCTTTTACTATAACAAGATCCACCTGGGTATTTGTGGACATCTTGGCTAAACCTTAACTTTATTCAAATGTGGAGCAGCCAATGCACTGTTCTTGCTAGTATAGAATGACTACACAGTGTCCTACATTGACAATAAATGGAAATCTCCAAAGACACACAGATGTAGTCAGTCCATATCATTGAAGGGATCCTCCTATAGTCAGTGTGAATAAAAGGAATGATTAAAGTAAGCAGAACTTCTTCATATCTTTGTTCATCTGTGCATCTGATTGTTGTTTTAAGAAAAAATTATGAACTCATCCTTTACCGTTAAGATCCTCACTTGAAATGCTGCTCTTAATGCTAACTGCAGAGTTAAGCTGTTTCTATAAACATCCTATTCAGAAGAGGCTTTCTCTATAGACTCCAGTGCTGAGGCAGTAACAGCCCTGCATTGTTATAGTGAGAGGCAACTCGCCTAAGCTCCCCACCATTATCATACAAGGTATTTAAACTCTGCCAGGGACCTTTGTTTTGTGCTCTCTGGCAGCTTAGCCGGAGGCAGGAGTTTCTTTTAAGAGTTCCTCATTACATTTCTGTGTTGGAAGCAAAAGTTAATTCCATTAGATGGAATTCTTAGATGTCATGGGCCAATGGCCACTGCAGGGGAGACGGATGTCTGCTCAAATGCTGTAAATCTTGAAACTCAACTCAGCCACAGAAGAACACTGTGGTGAGGGCTTGTTTTATCTCATCCCACTGGAGCGGCTGTGCAGCAGTTAGAGCCGCACACACACACACACATTAAGGCTCACACTGACACTGCCGTCGCTTCGAGCTTAAATCACTCTCCTGATTCTCCTCTGACCTCTGCGTGAAGGTCAAACTCTGGTCTCATTCCTCTCTCAGGCTTCTCAAACTGGTCAGTCAGGGTTCAATGGGGATATATTCAGTGTAGGATAGAATTAAAGATTTAAAGGCTACAACTAATAAATATTTTTCAACTCAGTTCATCTGCTGATTATTTTCTATGGAGCTAATAATAAATGTTTTAAACTTGAAACTGAAATTTCAAGTTTTGATCGTGAATTCTGAAAAATACATCACGGTTTTCAAAATAAAAACAAGTGTACACTTTTGTTTTTTTTAGGTTAAATATAATTATGATCCACTCTGATAATTAGTTTAAATAAATTATTTATTTTCATTTGTTACCCTAATATGTATTAATATTTGGAATCACATTTCTCTCAGTTGCTTATTTTTTACAGTTTGAATTATTTTTGTTACAGTTTTAGATTTTACTTTTTCAGGCCTTGTCCACATGACAATGGCACGTATGTTTTTTCTTTGTGGATTCCCAAGTTTTTGTGTATTTGGGGTTGGTAAAAGAAGAAGAGAAGAAAAGTTATTTCCGACTGGATCAGCCTCTGATTGGTCAAAAGGTTTTCACTAAGCATTATAGGAAACAAATCTGCCAATTAGCGACAATACTAGCTACTACATATGATCGATAATTTAGAAAATATGGACAATATAACAGTCAATATTGTATCTTCCCGTATGGATTTATTTTCCAAAGCCTGCAAAAAAGACACCAGTTCCAGGGTGGATAGAAAACCTTTTACATGGGCTAAAACACACTGAAGGTAGCATAGGAACTGTTAGCTCCTACATCTGGTTACGTGATACGGTTACGTCACCCGTAGCAAGTCCCCGGTCGCAAGTCCCCGGTCGCAAGTCCCCGGTCGCAAGTCCCCGGTCGCCGACAACATTGCAGTCGTCTTTACTCAAGGTGGAATCTGCATGAAAGTTTGGCGGATTTACGCAACTCCGTCATCATGTGAACAGGGCCAAAGTTTCAGACTTCTGACCCTGATCTAGCGAGGGGGCGTGGCATCAACTGAAAGGGGTGTGGAATAACGACAGACAGCTTAATTAAAGGCTGCAGACCTCCCCTTATCATGTTGCCTTCAGGGAATGTCAGATTTAGCTACGCCACACGATTGGAAGTGGAAAAAACTGCTTTCAGTGACAAATTTCCATTTGCACACAATGCAAGAATATTCTGCATGGATAAATCTGTTTTAATTTCCAAGGCTGTTTAGTGGAAGCTGTTTCAGACTGTATTGAGGATTAGGGGTAGTGAAAACGAGTATGAGTATGACTCAATTATTACATTTTTAAAAGTTTATTATTTTTGCTGCAGCGCTTTATAGTTGAGGTCTTCTGCCCCCACACAACTAATAGGGAAATTAGTAGGGACAGATTAACCACCCCTACTGAGTATCAACTGTGGTACAGGAGCAACAAAATTATGCCAGACTGTACACTAAGTAAGGCAAGGCAAGGCAAGTTTATTTGTATAGCACATTTCAACAACAAGGTAATTCAAAGTGCTTTACATAAAACATTAAAAGCATCAAGATACAATTTAAAACAGTTGATTAAAATAAAAATTAAGAATTTAAATTTAAAATGTTTAAATTAAAACAATACAATTTAAAACAGTTGATTAAAATAAAAAAAAAAAAAATTAAGAATTAAAATTTATAACATTGAAATTAAAACAAAAAAAAATCAAGAACAAGTTACCATACAGTGTAGAGTAATTAAGAATGATATTGGCAGTAGGCAGCATTGAACAGAAAAGTCTTCAACTGTGATTTAAAAGCAGTGAGAGCTGCAGCAGACTGAAACTGAACGCTGAACAGAAACTGAACGCTGCTTCTCCATGTTTAGTTCTGACTCTAGGAACAGAGAGCAGACCTGATCCAGACAGTATAAGAGGTCTGGATGGTTCATAAGGGATCAGCAGATCTGCAATATACCTAGGCCCTAGACCATTCAGGGCTTTATAAACCAGTAAGAGTATTTTAAAGTGAATTCTTTGGCAGACAGGAAGTACTGAAATTTCCGAATTCCCACATAGCGCATGAATGCCTCTCGCAGTGATTCTGTTGGTTTACCTGCTGGAAAAGGCACACGGGTAAAAAAAATCAGGTTAAGAATCATGATGAATATCCAAACGAATTGTTTTGTAACAATATACAGTGTTTCTGACATATTTAAAGTGGTGGATTGGCAAAGCTAGAGAAATGTTAGCATCAAGTAGATGCTAACGATGCATTCAGACCAAAAGCTGTGACCTAAAAGCGATTTTGTTCCATTTTTGTTCAGAAGACATGTAAACAGATTAGAGCAATCATAGCACATGTGTTGTGCTCTGGCACGGGGTGGAAGTGCGAACGGCTCAAATTGTGAATGAGCGGTTCAGTGATCATGAGACATCATTTTCACGCATGGATTGGCCACCACAAACTCTAGACCTTCATCCCATCAAGGACCTTTGGTTGGCCAGGCAGTGTACAATTCATTAGTTATCAAACTAACCTTGCTATTTTTAATTGAAAGAATATTCTTATGCATACAATTTCATGTTCAGTAATGTATGTAGGTAAATTAAGACATTTTTTTGATTGAATTATAGTAATTAAAACATATTTATGAATATTATATTCCATATATTTCTGCCAAGCCACTAAAGTGGACCGTAAATAGATCTTTTCAAACCATTTTTCCTCAAACTTGATTAATATGTCCAGATTGAAAGTAAATGGTTACCTACAGTAGCCTTCATGGACAAAATGCATCCAAAAGTCAAAGACAAAACATCAGGAAAGTGCTCCAAATCCAAAAATGCAACAAACACTAACACACAACACATACAAATATTTAGCATAGCTCTATAATTTCTCTTGGTAGAAAGATAGATTACGATGTTGTTCTGATTATAACGTCTAGTTCTGTAAAACTGTCCCATGATTCAAAATTTTCAATCTTTAGAGAAATACACAGTTTGGCATGTTTCAAAACTCTAAAATCTAATCTAAACTCTAAAAGCACACATCCAGTATTCAGAAACTGCTTTAAAACAAGCCATCAGAAGTGCTGTGATGGTATGATGTCACAACTATACAGTCACCACCCACCCGCTGTTCACAGCCAATTAAAATTCATCCAGGAAAAATTACCTTTAATGCTCGTGCATTTATTTTACACGTTTGGTCTTTATGAGTCACTGTAGTTTTTGGATTTCTTAACCATCACGTCTCAGAGTCCTGCATGAAGTCACTAAAATGTCTGTGTTAAAGTCACTAAAATGTCCTCATCTTCATCTTCTTTCTCCAGCAGCAGCAGCCGCCACATATGGCCGACATGTGCACAACATTACACGTGATTGGAGTGAAAAGCAAATTGTCTTTTCTTCAGAAGTCGCCATCAGCCGAAAGTGCGCTCTCTCCTTTTTTCACCTTTTTCGGATTATTTTTTCATCCGTCATCACTTCGGTTTTCATCACATAAATTATAGCATGTTCCTCTAGTCTGGTTTTCTCTTTCTTGTCTTGGCATGACCACTGAGTACCGGAGCCAAAAATAAGAGAGCCATTCTTTAACCACTGTCCATTCAATACCACCCTAAACGATGTGGCAACAGTTTCTGTCCCACTTAGATATTATATAGGTTCTGCCTGTGTGCTCTGGGTGTTTTATTACACTGGAGCCTTGTCAGTCATGTTGTTGACTTAGAGGAAATGTTGTAACAGAGTGATATATGAAACACCAATTACCTGTGATTAAGATGAGCATGTTATTTTGTCTTCCCAATATATCACTTTTTAACCAGGTTAGTTATTTTCACAGGACACGTCCAGCACTTGAGGAATAATTTTTCTTTCTTGTTGCAGAATAGTCGGTTTTAACCTTGAAGTGCTGACTGACAGAATCAATCCTGATGCCTTTTTGATTGATGAGCAGCAGTAACGTTGCCTAACAGCCGGCGATTGTTTAAGTGAGCAGCCAAAGCTTTTATCCTATAGAGGAGGCGTCCGTCGTCCAACAACAGCCGCTCTGTTGCTACAACATCAGCAGCTTGATTTGTTGCTCCGCCGGGCCCAGGTGACAGGAGAGGGGAAGAATGTAGTTAGAAAGGCCATCAAACTCAAAGATAGTAGTTAGTGACAACAGCTGGAGACGGTGATGTGTGTTCCTCGTGTAGGACCTCGGGGCATCATCAGTCAGCATCCAGCAAGTCACAGGCTGCAGCAACAGAGGTGACTGTGGGGGGAGATGGAAGCAGATCACTTGTTGGACTCATAAATCAACAGGAAAAGGGTTTCGCCCCTCGAGCAGTGGAGCAGACTCACATTTTGACATGACATTCACATTCGGAGGGAAATTGTGGCATTTGGATTCTCGAGGCTGCATTTTTCGGAAATCCCGCTGATTATTGGTAAATATTTGGAGAATTCGCAGTGTGAAATCATTGAGAAATGAGAGTAATTGTAGGGGTCCCTAGACTCGGGCCTTTCGTTGCTCTGTCATGTTCCTCCTGTGTATTATTTGCACAAAATACAGTCCCCCTCCTTTAAAATAACTTCTAAGTGAAACGTCCTCCAATATGGGAGGATCCATACATCTCATTAAGACAAGTGAAAACCATTTTAATTAATAGATGTCATCATGAAACTTCCAAAGTTGATTTCTAACATTACAACAGTTTGTTTTTTTGTATTACAGTTTTAAATATGCAAATGATTAATCAGTCAAGTCTAAATGTAAAGCCCAAAATCACAAATCATAGATTCACCTCGGGGGTTTTACTTTGCAGCAATAAAACATTTTCTGTCCCTAGATCCTCGACCCAAATAAAGAAAAACTCCCTAAAAACCCTTTAAGGGCGGAAAAAGAAAATGGAAGAAACCTCAGGAAGAGAAACAGAAGGAATCTGTCTTCCAGCAGACAGAAGTGAAATAAATGTTTTGCGTAAGATCACAACAAACACAATAAATTTCTGTTGATAGTTTATTTTCTGACGTTTGGATTGACAAAATAGCATAAAATAAATTCCCTCTATGTCTAGAGCTGCAACGATTAATCAGTTACTTGTCAACTATTACATGAATCACCAAATATTTTGATCAGAATTTAATGGATTTGATTTATTTTTGAGAAGAAAATGTCCAAATTCTCTGGTTCCAGCTTCTCAAATCTGATTATTTACTGGTTTCTCTATTCTTCTATAATAGTAAATCTTTCAACTTTGGAAAACAATGATCAACATTTTACACCTTTTTCATGAACCAAACTACTACTTATTTATTATTTGTTTCAATAATCAATACATTGACTATCAAAATAGTCATTAGATGTGGCCATATTTATGCCAATGAAATGAAACTTTTGATGATGAAATGAAGATTTTGAGCATTTTGAGTTTATTCAATGTTCTGGAAATATCTTCAAATAATTAGATAATATGTCATTTGTATATTTAAACAGTATAGAAAACATTAATACAGAAAGCAATTGCTTAAAGTAAGAAGTCAACTGGAGACGTTTCATGATGATATTTATTAGTCACCTGCAGTGTCTCGCCATAGTTATTTAACAGCACATTTTTCCCTAATAACTGTTTTTCAGTTTTTCTGAGGTAGTGTATAGGTAATAGTTGAGGCCGGGTGACTTTGGGATAGTTTAGGTTTGTTATTTCCCAAATCGGCTTTTCTTTAACTTAACTTCTTCTGTAATTTATTGTTTATTATACGATCTTGGTGAGAATTTAGTCCTGCGGATTGTAGTGAGACGTCAGCGGTGATGATTGAGGGCTTTATTATTATTATTATTATTATTATAAACAAACACATTAACAGACCATCATAACATCATCGCGGCTCTGACTAAATGATGAGCAGGTGACTTCAGTGTTTTCTCTGTTACATCATTTATTTAGCGCGGCTAAACGTGTCAGTCCAGTTAGTGTGTGTGTGCGCGCGCGTGCGTGTGTGTGTGTGTGTGTATGTGTGTGACATCACATTTTGTTGTGGAAAGAGTGCTCCAGCAGCCAGCAGACTGTGCTCACTGTCTGCCACTCTGTGACTTCACAGCCTGTGCGTCTGAGCTGGAGATTTACAGAAGCACATTAAGTGTGTGAGACAGCAGTGTCAGCACGGTGATTGTCCCTCCTTTGATTCATGATGACAGACTATTTCACACATGCTGCAGAGGAGGACAGTCGGCTGGAAAATGATTCCCAGAATTGCCTTCACTCACTCGTCCCCGTGTTGAATACACAGATCGTGTCTATTTTTATTTGTAGCACGTCTTCTCTCACTTCGCTTTTCCATTTTAGGCCATCATGTTGCTTTCAGAGCAGCAACTAAAGATGAATTGTTTAATTATTTAGTCCATAAAATGACAGAAAATAATAAAAATTTCCCCACCAGACTTCCCCGGAGCTCAAAGTAGAGCTATGATTAGTCAGCACTAATTTGCAACTATCTAGATTTCCCAATAATCATGCTACAATTACCCAGAATCTGTACTATAGAAAGGTGAATTTTAATACATTTTAGTGATAAAAAGAAATTCTCAGTGTTCTATAAATACCGTCCCATGTTTCAAAACTCTCAGCCGTCAGGACTTCTGTGAAGTCATGATGTCACAACTATACAGATACCTCCCACCCTCCTTTCACAGATATTCACATCTACTAAATCAGAGGAGAGGCTCATTAATTTGAATGAATTAGACACAAAACAACCTGATCTTAGAGCTGCAGAGAGATGCTGGAGAGGGAAGATGTAAAACTATACTGACATGTTTTTTAGTTCTTAAAACCACAAATATGTGTTGTTAGTGACAGGACAACTGTATATATAATATAACAAAATAATATGGGACCTTTTAAAGTAAGACTACAAAATATTGAGTCATTGCGGATAATCTCACATATGAAAATTTGAATCTTTTCTGTGTTGATTGTATGATAGTAATCTGAATATCTGTAGATTTTTAACTGAATTATGTTGCCTTTTACAGACAAAATGATAATCATTTAGTTTAGGAAAGTAATCAGCAGATTATATGATAATGAAAATAATAATAATCACTTTTATTGTCTAAAAGAGATTGAGTTTACAGCAACATGTAACGGAGAAAAGCAGAGCATCTTTAAGTTTAGATAAGTTACCAGCAAAATTTCTTAAATAATAATACTACATTTTATTTGTAAAGCCCTTTGCTTTACAAACCTAAGTTGGCAAAGATTTACTCTAATAAAAAGCAGATAAATGTAAGATTTTGTTATCAAAATAGTTGCCATTTAATTCTTAGATTCTCAAATCAATTAATCAACTAAATGTTGCAGCTCTAGCTCCTTTAGCAGAAAAAAAAATACTAATACAGTCGAATTAATTTTAATTATAAATCATAAATAATCATAAAATTATCTCTTGCTAATATTTCTTGAGTTTAGTTTGTTTCACTGCTTCTTTCTTTCTGACCAGGTGAGTAAATGCACATGTGCTGGTGTGTTCCTGCCTGTGAGGATCAGTCTGAAGCTGGAGGTGTAAAGCAGCAGCTGTAACGTTTGTTACAGCTGGGTAGAGGTTGCTGGGTTGTGGCCTCGGCCTATTACATCTTGACGGAGGTTGGCAGCAGTGTGGATTCACGCAGAGCATGTCAACCTGAGATGAGAGAACTCGGCCCCTCTCCGCCTCAGCTCTTCACCTTTCTGATTATCATGTTCTCAGATCATCAGGGAGCAACTGTCACAGCTTGAAAAGCTTCACCTCCTTTTATCTTTTCTCTCTGATGCTGTCTTGCTCATGTTTTTAGCTCATCAGTCAAGTGACGCTGTGGTATTTCTTCAGTTCTCCAAATGTCGACTTGTATCAGAGAACTTTTAATGCTCTAATTTAGTATTTTCTTCAAAGAGAGAGTGTTGCTTAGTGATTTTAGTTGAGAAAGGTTCCATTTCTACTAGATTACATACTACTACTGTTCAAAAGTTTGGGGTCACCCAGTTGTAAAATGAATAGAAAATATAGTCAAGACATTGACAAGGTTAGAAATAATGATTTTTGACCCCACAGATGTGATGCTCCAGATACTCAACCTGCTCAAAGGAAGGTTTATAGCTTCTCTAACCAGCTAAACTGTTTTCAGCTGTGATGAATGAGCAAACACATTGTACCATTAGAACACTGGAATGATAGTTGTTGGAAATGCGCCTCTATACACCTATGTAGATATTGCACCAAAAACCAGACATTTGCAGCTAGAATAGTCATTTACCACATTAGCAATGTATAGAGTGTATTTCTGATTAGGTTAAAGTTATCTTCATTAAAACAAAACAGTGCTTTTCTTTCAAAAAATTAGGAAATTTCTAAGTGACCCCAAACTTTTGAACAGTAGTGTACCTGTTATGTTGTCAGCAGCAGTCAGGAGTCTCCCTTGTCTCCCTTGTCTCTACAGAGACCAAAAAGCCGGCCAATGAGGCCGTGGCGGAGTACCTGGAGGGACGAAAGAAGTACGAGGACATGAGGAAACAGAAAAAGAAGAAAGGCTCGAACAGAGAAGAACAGGTAAAAGATCTATAACGATGCTGTAAGCGGTATTAGCAGACATGCGGAGGGTTGTTTTGAAGGTAACAATGCAGCATGTGCTTTGTTCGATCTGATAGACGCTGGCGCTCCTCAACAGCTTCAAGTCCAAGCTGTCGTCAGCAATCACAGACGATCGTCCAGAGGAGGACGTGGAGGAGCTGGCGGAGGATGACGACAGAGGCTGGTGAGTGAGCATCAGGACGTCCTCAACGTCCAACCAACTGTGTTTCTCCTGGGTTTGGGTTTCACTGAGCAGAGCGATGAATGTGCATTTGTTTTCACATCTTCACATCACATCATCTGCTAAAAGTGGAAAGTTCCTCTGAGCACTGAAACCAATAATCTACGAATATGATTTGTGACATCACTAATTATTTGATACAATCATGATCCAATATTTAATTCACACAAGGGTGATCTGTCAAAATGGGGTTAATGAGGGAGGAATAGATGTTATTTCAAGGATTCTAACATGTAGAGCTGCAACAATTACTCAATTATTCAATTAGTAGCCAACTATTACATTAATCACCTACTATTTTGATAATTGATTAATCGATTTAAGCTATTTTTAAGAAGAAAAGGTCCAAATCTTCTCAAATCTGATTATTTTCTTTAATTTCTTTACTCTTTATAATAGTAAACTGATGATCTTTGGGTTGTGTACTGTTGGTCTGGACCACCTTGAATCTTCAGCTTTGAGAAACAGTAATCAACATTTTGCACCATTATATGAACCAAACAACTAATCAATTTCAATAATATAGATGTAAATAGATTAATGAACTATAGAATAATTGTTAGTTGTAGCTTGAGTAACATAGTTATGACAGTTTTTGTGGAAAAAAAAAATCAGATATATTATTGTCCAAAACAGTGTCTTTATGTTACTCTATACTTGTCCATGTTGCTTTAAAAGTGTCTAATACCAGGAAAGATATGTATTTCAAGAATTTCTAATATGGATTCTGTCATTGAAGTATTCCTAGTACAACATATAATCTGACCTCCTCCCTAACTTCCCTCTGAATTCTCCAGTATGTAAGATATGAAGAAGCAGCTGAAGGTATGTGTGTGGTCGCTTGTTCCTCCATCTGGTTGAAAAGTGACAGTGAAGAGAAATCAATAAAGTTCCTCCAGAACATTGATAGTCTACTCTTGATACTCTGAGTTCAAGATGATGACTCGAAATGGTAAAAAAAAACGCTGGACACTTCTTTCCCTTCACTGTGCCATCTTTGCTATGTAGGAGAGAGGAAGGGGAGGGGCCACCAATCCAGCAGGAATTTCAAAATAAAACACTTTAGTTTATTTCATTTTACATTTACATTTTTGCTGTAGGACTGTTGACATTCCATATTATTAGGAATCTAAATCTAAACATTACTTTATCACCTGAAAACATAGTAACACTTCATAAATGACAATAACTGTCCTCCATAGTACAAATGAAACAACTTTTAGCCTGAAAACCTCTACAACTGCCGCTGGTTCGTGTGAAATGCATTCTGGGTTACATCGGATTATCGAATATTGAAACGATTATTGTCGATCACTGTTTCCCAAAGCTGAACCAACAGTTCAGAACCCAAACATCATCAGTTTGCTATTATAGAAGACTAAAGAACCCGGAAAATAATCAGATTTAAGAGGCTAGAACCAGAGAATTTGGAGATTTTCTTCTTAACAATGATTTAAAAGGATTAATTGATTATGAAAATAGTTGTAGATTAATGTAATAGTTGGAAACTATTCTCTAGTCTGCAGTATCTCCTGCAGCAGTTTGTGGTCGTTTCATAATGTGACATAATGTCAACGCTGGTATTTCCCCATATTCTGTTGATATTTATAGTTCATTTTTGGATTTTTGGAAGCACTCACTCTCCCCTAATGAACTCGACACCGAGTTGAACTTCACACAGATAAACAAACAGCTGAGTTAATGCAGTTTGCTGCTTTCAGCTGCTGAAGTTTTAACTCATCAATTAACCTAACGTCCGGTTAAACATATGCACATAAGTGTCCGTTCCAATAATTGCAGACACAGTAACAGATTCAAAAAATAAAATATTATTTTTTGAATCTGTTACTGTGTCTGCAATTATTGGAATTGCACCTAAACCGGTGGGACATTTTCTGCCGTTATTTTAAGATAAACTTCCAGTATATAAACGACTGTGTCCCTTGGAAAAGCAACTACACTAGATTATCAAAGACAGAGTGAAGCAGCTGCCAGGTGAGCAGCCGCACTCAGCTTTAAATCACTGTTCACGGTAGCAAATGTTAGCAGCAGCACTGAGAAACACACCAGAGTCCTCGCTGCTCCTGGAGAGTTTAAGAAGTCCTTTGGCAAACTCACTGTTTTGTGGACAGTTAAGTTCAAGCATGACAAGTTGGAACAAGACGTCCTTTTTCATTAGCCTCAGCCGGATCTACATTGTGTTTTTTCCCATCCAAACCCTCACGGTGACAGTGCGAGATTGTAAAAGAAGAAAGCAAAACGCTGCAGAAGTGTCTCCTCGCGCCGGCAGTGATGAAGCCGACCCTTTTTTTTTTCCGGATGCGGAGCTCGCTTCAAATCCTGATAAATGTGTGTGAAAGTTCAAGTCGCGTGCATGTGTGTGTGTCACGTTGGGATTTCAACCCGCAGCCACCAGATTGGCCATCAGGAAATCAGCCCTGACGCTGTGTTTTCCTCTCATATTCTGTTTTTCACCAAAGATCTCAAAGCCTAACTACACGGAGTAGGGGTTTGAAATGAATACCATGTGTTTGAATTTGAGCAAAGTGTCTGTGTGAGAGAGATTTAGAATAACAAAATCTGTAGTTGCTATTAGTCTCGAGAAGCCCCCTTGAAGTGCAGTCTGTCTGTGGCTGTGTGTGTGTTGGGGGGGGCAAATGAATTTGAGAGAAGCCTTGGCTGGCGTTTCGAGCCTCTACCAGCTGTAGACACCTCGCGGCGCCGCCCCCGCCAGGTATGGCGAGGAGGGAGGGGCGGAGGGACAAGGGGCAGTAGCGTAGCAGCCTTAGAAAAACAGCAGTGGGAAGTCTGTGCCACTCTGGGAGCTCAGAGAACAGAATGTGGGTTACAACAGGTCAGACATTGGAAGTCAAGTCTGGGCCAAAGGAGGTAAACTATTCCGTCTGTGTCTACAAATTCTGTCTCTTCCACTTCTCCCTCCTCCTCCTCCTCCTCCTCCTGCTCTCCACTAACACACACACAAGCTCCACATTCTCAATGCAAGGAGTCCACCATCGCTCTCGCCGTCCCCTTCCTTTAATTCCCACCCCCTACTTCACAAAAAAAAGCAAGAAAAATAAATGGAGGCGAGTCTTGTGCAGCCTTGCATCACAGCAGAGGCAGCAGCGAGTGGTTTTGATAAGGCCTGAACGCTGGGTTTCCACATCACGTCTCGGAGCGGTGCGACTCCTCGGCTGGTCGGCTGGCGGCCTGTCATCACCGAGACTGCTAGACAAATTACCAGAGGCGGCCCGCTCACACAGCAGGAGTCCTCAGGGTCTGCCAGAGTCTAGCCATGACATTCTAGATGAGCTGTCACAACTCCTGCCGATTTCCAAATGAACACAGGAGAGACTGCAAAGCACACACACACATACACACTCTGCCAGATGAAGGGGCAGAGACATACCACAATTCTAAACATTGCAAGAGAGCTGCAACTACCAACTATTCTGATGGTCGATTAATTAATTGTCAGTTGATGACTGAAACTATTAGTTGTTCGGTTTATAAAATGGTGTGAAATGTCTATCACTGATTCCCAAAGCTGAAGATTCAACCTTAAATGTTGTTTTTTTTTTTTTGTCCAGACCAACAGTCCACAACCCAAAGATCTTTAGTTTACTATTATAGAAGAATAAAGAGCACAGAAAATAATCAGATTTGAAAAGCTGGAACTAGAGAATTTGAACATTTTCTTCTTAAAAATGACTCAAATCGATTGATCGATTACCAGAATAGCAACTAATTGTGGACAATTAATAGATTAATCTGTGTAGCTCTAAACAGCAGACAATGCATCAAACACTACATATTTGTAAATTTAGATTGCTGTATGCCTGCAACGATAGAAAAGAGTTTACTTCCTATAGTAGCTGCAACGATTAGTTGATTAATCGATTAGTTGCAAACTATTACATTAATGATCAACTGTGTTAATAATTTTTAATTAATTAATTGATTTTAGTCATTTTTAAGAAGTAAATGTCTAAATTCCTTAGATCCAGATTCTCAAATCTGATTATTTTCTGGTTTCTTTAGTCTTCTATAATAGTAAACCGATGATCTTTGGACTGTTGGTCTGGACAAAAAAAACACATTTTAGGTTGGATCTTAAGCTTTGGGAAACAGTTATTAACATTTTTCACCTTTTTTTGAACCAAACAACGGATAGATTGATCATTTTAATAATCTTATCAATTAATTGAATATCTAATAAACTCATGTTACTTCCTTTTTTCCTCAGACTTGTTCTGTGCTGTAACATAAATGACAACTCATTCATGATTTTAATTTATTCCTGTGATATAAAAATTATAATCCTCATTTTTGTCCATTCTGGGCTGCTGTAGAAAAACGGCGGCTTCACAGAGTGAAACATGCTCCACCTGTAGATAAATACGGCTGCCCGAAAAAAATGATGAAGCAACGAAACATTAATGCAGTGTTAATGCTGATAGTAAAGATCTAGCAGGGTTACTGTGGATCCTAGAAAAAGTCTTAATTAGATTTTCAGAATTTAAAGTCATAGAATGTCTTAAATGTCTTATTTTTAATTATGGTAGGTCGTAAATTTGAGGTGAAGGCTGTGAAATAAAGTTGACGGAACAGGAAAACATTGTTTTACATTGTCAAAATTAATAATTACTACTTATTATACTTATTAATAAAACATAGATTTTTTGAATCACCGTTGCATTGCATTTCCCATTAATTTGATTACTTTAACTAATTTCGCATTTATTGTCTTAATCAGAGATACAAATATATCCAGAGAAATATAAATGTTATTAAAATATTAGATGTAAAAATGTATAACTATTAAGCTCGGCCCAAAAGTACATCTGTTTTACCATGGAAAAGGGTACAAAACTTCAAAACGTTTCTGTTACTACCTTAAAAAGCTTTAAATTTGACTTTAAGATGTAAACTAGTGTGAACTTTACATAAAAGTATATTAACAGAGCTTGGAAATAATTGTGTAATGTCGGTGCTTGTAGTTAGTTGTTGTGATTCATGTTAAATTACTTAATGTTTCTGTTTCATGAAGCACTTTTTCGCCAGCATATTAAAAAGTGAAGTTAAAGTCTTAATATAAACTGTTTGTCAACGTTTGTCAAATTCTATATTTTTCACTTTTTTTTAGATATTATTGTGGCATCAAGCTGGTTGAAGCCTGAAGTGCTTTCCCTCCGGGGTAAAGTTGTACAGACGGTGATTTAGTGGATCATCTGCCGCTCTGCTTTGAACTCTCTCCACCTCTCTCTGTCTGATTTAGGATGGGCCATGTTCTGCAGTTTGATGAGCAAACCAGAAAAGTCAAAGATGCCAACATGCAGGACGAGGACACCTTCGAGATCTACGACCCACGCAACCCCGTCAACAAGCGGAGGAGAGAGGAGAGCAAGAAGATCATGAAGGAGAAGAAGGCCAAGAGGTGAGGGCACGGGGTCAAAGGTCAGGTCGTTGCGATGAGAAGCTGCTCACACAGCAGCCGCCTGGCCGCTATTTACTCCAAACCCGCTTTGTGGAACAGTCTCCCGGCTCCAACATCTGGACTGATGCTGCTGATCATTGTGTGATGCAGCAGCTTCTTCAGCCGGAACGAGACGCTGCTCACACTGATTAAGACTGTGCTTATAAAACCTTTAAAGTCATGATCTCATTAGATGTAATGTTATGTTGTCTGGAGCTTAAATGTGAACAGGAATTAGACTTTGCCAAGAAAATAAATGACATTTCTTAACAAGCTGTAGTGACTCTTAATTGATTCTGCTTTATTTCTTCTTAAAGAAATGTTGGGAGACAGCTGATGATTACTTTTTAATTGTGCATTAATCTGGTTATTTCTTATATAAATGATTTGTCTTTTGGTCTATAAATTGAAAAATGTCAATCACTGTTTCCCAAACTTACTATCAAAGAAGAATAAAGAAACTAGAATTTTTCATTAAAATTTTTTTTTTATTTTCCTTTTTTACAAATGTTTTAATAAGAAAACAAAGAAAAAATATTAAATAAACTAAAACAAATATAGATTTGATTGTTATTCTTAAGGCAGAATTACTAATCGACTCAATAATAATAATAATTCATAATCATCAATAATTGATGATTGATCATAACCGCTCTAAATAAATGCATATATACGTAGATATAATAAACATATATTACTCTATAGTGAACAGTAAATTGGTGCAATGCTCTTATGCTTTACTGTGTAATGCACAAGCTCCCATCTGATTTGACTTATAATACTTTTGCAGTGGGAAACATTTGATATAAGTTTTAAAATATAACTTTACAATGCAAACAGAGAACTCTCCTCTGGCTCTGCACATAAAATCTGCCACAAAAGAATGTTCCCGTCGTTACTCAGGTTTTGGATAATAATCTAATCGGAAGGAGTCATCAGGAATGAAAAAGTGTTGCCGTCAAATCATCACATAACGAGCAATAAAACGTGAAATCCAATCTCATGTAAATCAGATAACGAACAAAGCCTTTCTTTTTTCAGGTGCACCATTAAGGACAGGTTCACAATCTGTCACGGCTGTTTTAAAACTGTCAGTTCCTCACATGGACAAAAAACGAAAGGGATTTTTCCTGCTCTAATCACTTCTGATGTTCAAAGTGATTCAGTTTTTTTTAACAAGACATCACAACAGACTGGAACTGCAACACACCAGTTAAACTAAAATAAAGGAATTCCACACTGAAAAGAATAAAAAGAGCAAATATCCAATTGATTTGACTAACAGATCACAGAAGCGTCACTGACTTAAGATAAACTTAAAGGTCCATATTTACACTTTTCCTGGGTTTTATTTGAAGTTGTCATGTCACTAAGCACCAAAAATCACCTCCATGTCGTTGTGCTTCTCTCTGCAGTTCTATAACGAAAGTCGTTTGTGTCTGTCCTCTGATTGGTTGATTGGAAGCAGGTACAGTAAAGGGATCAGTGTTCAATAAGCACCTGAATATTACTGTTAGACAGACATGGACTTTTTTTAAATTTAATTAATTGCAAATTTCATGAGGCAAAATATTGATAATGTAGGTTTTGGCTCATGTCCTTTCACATAAGGCAGTGATTCTCAAAGTGAGGCCTGGGGACACCCAAGGGTCCTGAGGGGGTTCAGGAAGGTCCCGGTAGTGAAAATGTGTAGTGAAATGACAGAATGTATGGTTATTTTGGTTTCATACTCTTTCTGTAATAAAACACCTTATCAGATTAGAGTCTATGATCTAATCGTCACAAATATTATTGTAAAATAAATAAATAAATATTTCTCCTCCCTAATCCAGGGGGTGTCCATGTAAAACCAGGTGTTCGTTATTTTCACATCTATCACAGCAGAGGAGGTTAGTGAACATGCTTTGGACACTTGGGGGAATTGATTTGTGGGAGCTCTCAGGGCACTTTGTAGTGCATAACTTCTACACATGTCAGACACTCTGGTGTCTGGAGGTTAACACACATACCACAGAGCCACACTGTTGCTGGATAAATTACAGCCTCGCCAGTCATATCCAGCTCTCTGTCTCTAAATATGAAGCCAGATATTAAATATAGTGCTAATTAATATTGTTTTCTTGTGTTCAAAATAATAGCACTGTGTTTATAAATGTGAGTAAAACCAAAATCTTTATAATAATTTTTGTGTCAAATTGACACATTTTTCTTCAAAATGTGAAGAAATTTCATGTCATGTCAATTTTTTTTATTACTTTACAGAAAATTAAGAAAAATTAATATTAGGCTATTCAAAGAAATAGCAGTGTCTTTCTTTGTAAACTCAAATATTTACTGTATTAACTGAAAACGGATTTATAATTCCTCTGAATCACTGAAGTAATATTTAGTTGTATATCCATGGTTTCTGAGACCTGCTTCACATGTGTTGACTCCGTGTTGCATGAGGTCGACCAACGTCTGTCTCCTATGAACAGGTATTATATGAACAGGTATTTCAGCATCATAATTCTTCTGAATTTCTTGTTTTTTCCCCAGAAACAGCATTTTTGACATCAGTCCACAAGTTTTCAATGGGATTAAGGTCCAGGGATTGGGTTGGCCACTGTAATTGGGAACTGTAATTTTGTTGGTCTGGAACCAATATGCTGCTGGTTTTATTGGTGTGTTTGGAGTTATTGTCTTGTTGAAACTCACAATTCAAGGTCATTTCCCTTTCAGCATGAAGCAACATGGCGTCTTTTATATATCATATTTTGATATAGGCAAACTGATCCATGATGCTATAAATAGGCCCGACACCATAGTAAGGGAAATATCCCCATATCATGATGCTTGTAGCAGCATGCTTCTCTGTCTTCAGAGTGAACTGTGGCTTAAATTAAGTGTTTGTTGGTCGTCTGACAAACTGCCTGTGGCCCAAAAAGAACAATTTTGCTTTCATCAGTCCACAAAATGTTTCTCCAATTCTCTTTAGGCCAGTTTATGTGTTCTTTGGCACATCATATCCTCATCAGCACAAAGACAAGGGATCATGGATCAGTTTGTCTATATCAAAAAACTTGAAGAGGTCATGTTGCCTTATGCTGAAGAGGAAATGCCCAGGAAATGAGAGTTTCAACAAGACAAAACCCCAAACACACCAATAAACCAGCAGCATCTTGGTTCCACACCAATAAAATGAAGGTTCTGCAGTGGTCAACCCAATCCCCCGACCTTAATCCCATTGACAATTTGTAGGGTGACGTCAGAAATGCTGTTTCTGAGGAAAAACCAAGAAATGCAGAGGAATTGTAAGGCTGAAATACCCGTTCATAGGAGCCAGAAGTTAGTCGACCCCGTGTAACACAGATGTAAAGCAGGTCAGCTCAACAAAACTAAAACCTGCTAACTGACATTTGATTAAAGAAGCTGCACATTTTCAGGTCTATATTTATATCCTTGCATCTACAGGAAGATATTTGTATGATTCATAGGTAAAAACATCTTATTTATCTTACTGTTCCTTTCTGCAGTCCTGAGTTCAGCCTCTGTCTGAAATAGGCTGATTAGCTCCTGTCTCTTTAAGCCCCACCTCCTGATGAGCCCACTCTATTCTAATTGGCCAATTTCTGGAAGCCTCTACTGTCTGTAGCAGCTACATAAGCAAACAATAGTTGTAATATTCCACTTTATTTTCGTTCTTTTCTTGAAATATAATGATCTGATGTCAACACAAGGAAGAAAAAAAGATTATTTCAAAATCGGACATATGTTCAGTTTAAGTTTTAAAATATTTAAAATAATAAAAAATAATTAACATCTATATATTCAAGGTAAAGGTTAATCAATGAGCTGTTTAACACACACCTGTTGGTTGATTTACCCACATATGCCATCATAGTCATTTGCCAACGAATGAACATTTAGTCCATAAATTTCTGTTTTCATGTGTTTTAGTCTGTTTCCCTGGTAACACCCGAGGTCCTGACTAATACCTGGAGTAATCAAAATTCTCATGCAATGTTAATATTTATCACTACTCCAGTAAAAAGGACGAACCTTAGATACATCTTAGCAACGGGTGATATTCTAGTCAACTCAGAGCGAGGTAATCAAAGTTATGTCTCTGTCGCTGTAAAATTAAACTTGATTTTAGTGCTTCGTCATGGACGCTCGTTGAAATCATTAGGTTCCAAACAGCTGCTCGTTTATTGGTTTCTTTATTTTTTTTCTTTGCCGCATCCACTAAATAGTTGTTTTCTCCAAACAGATCAAAAGAAATGCTAAAACCAGCCATTGGGGAGTTTTCCTTCCCCGTCCGCTCGTTAGATTATTGAGTTGATAACAGGTAAGTTTCACATCTGTGTTTTAGCAGATGAATTTACAACAGGTGATTAAACTTGAGATGGATTATGTGCGTTAAACAGTTTGGATGTCCACTTGCCAGCCAACCAGAAAACAGGATTCACCCAGACCAAGTAAAAAACTGACAGAAAATCACAGTGATATTCCTTTTAAATAATCCATTTCAGCAGCAAAGTGAAAGCTTCTCAATGGGATTCTTAGTTAAAGTCAGCTGAGTAATAATAGCTTTATACTTCAGATTCTTGGCAAGAAAACATATAATCATTTATCACAAAAAAAAGTTGAACTATTCCTTTAAAGCTGAGGCTAAAACCAGAGCCGGTCTGACTGCCGCTCTGCGTTTTTTCATGGTCTGTGCCACCGTGCTGCTCAGGTCACCGCCGAGGACTCGGAGCTTGTAAAGAGGACCCGTTTAAACCAAAGTCTCTGGTGGTTTTGGAGAAAGTGATCCGCCGCTGCCATGTGTGTGAGACCAGGAGCCGCGTTTGGCCGACGCTCTGTTTTTTACTGCACTTCTGGGATTATGCTTAAATTTTCATATGGAACAGGAAGGAGAGTTAATGTTACATTATGAGCCCCAGCTCAGCCGAGCTGCCGCAAATCCAAAACAGGTGATCGAACTGCTCCATACATGCTAACACTGCTGCTGCTGCTGCTGCTGTTACTGCTGCTGATAACACAGCTGCTGACCCTGCTGCTAACACTGTTACTGATACTGCTGCTAACACTGTTACTGATACTGCTGCTAACACTGCTGCTGTTGTTACTGTTGCTGTTACTGCTGCTGCTGACTCTGCTGCTGCTGCTAACACTGTTACTGATACTGCTGCTAACACTGCTGCTGCTGTTACTGCTGCTGGTGCTGACCCTACCACTGCTACTATTACTGCTGCTGCTGACCCAGCTGCTGCTGCTGACAATGTTACTGATGCTGCTGCTAATATTACTACTGATACTGCTAACAATGCTGCTACTGCTGCTAACATTAATTCTGCTGCTGGTAACACTAATTCTACTTTTGCTGCTTCTAACATTGCTGCTGCTAACACTGTTACTTCTATTAATACCGTTGCTGCTAACACTGCTTCTGCTACTATTATCACCTGCTGCTGCTAGCACTATTTCTGCTGCTGCTAACACTGCTGTTGCTGCTATTAACAATGCTGCTGCTGCTAGCATTAATTCTGCTGCTGCTAACACTATTTCTGCTAACACCTGCTGCTGCTGTTGCTGCTGCTAACATTGGTGCTACTAACACTGCTGTTGCTGCTGCTAACATTACTACTGATACTGCTGCTGCTAACACTGGTGTTGCTGCTATTAACAATGCTGCTGCTGCTAACACTAATTCTACTGTTGCAGCTTCTAACATTGCTGCCTTCTACTGTTGCTGCTATTAACAATGCTGCTACTGCTGCTGCTAGCATTAATTCTGCTGCTGCTAATACTAATTCTGCTAACACCTGCTGCTGCTGTTGCTGCTGCTAACATTGCTGCTGCTAACACTGCTCCTGCTATTAATACTGTTGCTGCTAACACTGCTGCTGTTACTAATTACACTGCGGCTGCTAACGCCTGCTGCTGCTAGCACTATTTCTGCTTGCTGGTAACACCTGTTGCTGCCACTATCACTGCTGATGCTAACACTGCAGCTGCTCCTGCTGCTGAAAGGGTTCCATCAGGTAGAAAAACACCACAGAGACATATTCATTAATTCCATCCTACCAAATATTAGTGTTGATGTAGATGCTCAGAGATGATTTGCCAGTCGTGAGGAGGTTTATCTGATGTTTGAAGCGAGAACAGAATGAGGGGGATGTTGGTCTCCAGGAGACGACAGCACAATACTTCACACCCCCGGTGTCCAATAGGAAATACCACTGCTCTGCTGGTCACATGACAGCCAGGGATGAGATGGAATGGTAATAGCATTATCATGCTATTCTACAACCACTATCTCCCTCTGCCCTTGTGGTTAAGAGCTAAATATAGACATTAATCCTTCCATCACTTAGAAATTCAACTAACACTCCTTTTGTAACAAGGATTATTTTTTTACTCTCCTCTTTCTTTTCATTTTCCATTTCCTCTTCTTGGTGGATGACCAAATAGGACAAAAGTTGACATTTGACTTTGAACGCTTCATTTGCCAGTTGTGTGTATCCAAGTACATTTACTCAAGTATCATATGTTTTTATAATTAAATTTAATAATATTATTAATATAATTAAACATTACAAACAGCAGAGTGTAGACAGCCCATATTTCACATGTCTATGATTGTTAAAAGGTACAGTAAATAGAGATTCAGTCAGTCATTTTCTATACCTGCTTATTCGTCATTAGGGTCGCAGGGGTCTGCTGGAGCCAATCCCAGCACATTACAGGTGAGAGGTAGGGATACACCCCAGATGGTCGCCAGCCTATCGAGGGGCACACACACCATTCACTCACACACATACACCTATGGGCAATTTAGAGTCTCCAATTAACCTCAGCATGTTTTTGAACTGTGGGAGGAAGCTGGAGTACCCGGTGAAAACCCACGCAGACACAGGGAGAACATGCAAACTCCACAGAGAAAGGTCCCAGATCAAGGACCAAGGAGGTGTTGAACCTGCAACCTTCTTGCTGTGAGGCAACAGCGCTAACCACTGCACCTGGTTTCATGTCAATAAATGTTCAAATGATCCAATATTAACCAAAAATGACGATTGAATGAGTACTTGGGAACCACTGGACTAAACTAGGTAACTGTATATAAAGTTTGTTCTTCTCCCATTAATTATTAACTACTTTAACTACATCAACAAATAATATTGCAATACTTTACTACATCAACTCATAATACTGCAGTACTTTACATCATCACATAATACTTCACTTCTTTACTAAATCAACTCATAATACTGCAATACCCTATCTACATCAACTCAATACTGCAATATTTTAACTGCATCAAGTTATTGTACTTATGTAATTTTCTTCAGTAGGCTTTTTAATGCAGAACCGTTATTATAATAGAGTATTTTTACATTGTTGTATTGGCACATTTACTTATGAAATGGATCTGAATATTTCTTTCACCACTTTAATTTCCACACTTAAAGGTCTAAACCGTGTGATGTTAGATGATGATGGTGTGTGTGTGTGTGTGTGTGTGTGTGTGTGAGCAGCAGAGGTGCACTCTCTGTGCACATCCCTGCCTCCTAACCTATGGTCATGTCTTTATTCCCCAGGGTGTGATGGGCAGACTGCAGCAGCTTGGTGTTAGCGAACGCTCACAGGAAAGATATTGATGAGTTGGAGATGAGGAGATGGTTGGAACGTGCACGGCAGATTTTCATGGTTAATAGTCGGTCATTCATTTCCAAGGACAGAGCGCAGAGTTCATTCTCATCTGCTGTGAGTGTGTGTGTGTGTTAACAGAAACTAAATCGGCATCCTGCTCCTTTAATATAAACATCATCATGTCACTGATCATTAGTCCAATTAAGTAACCTAAATAATCTTATTCTATTAGTTGATAATTATATTAATTTCAAGTTTTATTCTACTCAATAATGGATTAACTAATAATAAACCAAAAACAAGATGTTTTCAGTTGTTCAGATTTAATTGCTTGCTGTGTATCAATAATTTCCTGCTTCTTGTTTTATTCTGGCACAAAATTAGCATGTTATGGTGCTGCTGAGATGAAACTGTGATGAAAAGCAGTTTGTGGATCACAGTTAAAGTAGTGGACACCTTGGAAACGACATGTGGGTGTGGAGACACATGTCAGGAGACAAACAGATGCCAGTGTGTGGGATTCAGACTCTGCCCGGGTGTTGGGACATTAACAATAACATTCATTCTTCTACATCCTGCCAAACATGAGGTCCAAGCGAGGCCTGCCCATGAAATTTCCAATACCACAGCAATTGGACGAGTCTGATCAGGAATGAAGAGTATTCCTCTGAGACGGAGAACACTGGAGGAAACTAGTGTAAACAAGAAATTAAGCCCAGGACTACAACTAAGAGCAAGGTTAAACTCAAAAAAGCAAACCTCAGAAATACTTTACCTCAAACTGAAAGAATATTTAGCATTGAGTTACATGGAAGGTGGTTGTTATCTAACCTCCTAGTTGGACTTTATAAAATATTTCCATTTATATTTTAAGGTCTGGGTGAATTTATTCCATATTGTGAGAGGCTACTATAGAGAAAGAGGAGTATTATAGGCACTGTATTGAATTTTGGTGAAAGCCCACAAATGTATGGCTAGTTGGGGCCATAATGTGGTTTGGCTCTTTGCTTTAATGTAGAAACTAATGCAAAACAGTCGTAAGTAGCAAAATCCAAATGTAGCACACATTTTAGAAGAAGAAGAGCACTTCTAGCATATACGTACATGCAGCCATATTAATTAAAAACAGATTTTTCATCTTAGGACACCAGGTCAACATGACACCTGTGTTGTTAAGACCATTTGGAATCAACTTTGTAGTTTGATTTATTGTGTGCTTATAATTTCTCAGTTTCAGTATCATTTAATTGATTATTACCGAATCCCACTAGTTAGATATGAATTATACTGGCTGATATACTGCCTGCTTATATACATTAACAAGACAGTCTAGGTGGTTCAGGTTATTATGAGACTGCTTCTGCAGTACTAAGGTTTGATGACTGAGTTTGAGAGTTTATTCTAAAGATATTGCTACACTGAGGTCCAGTTAAGGCTATTCCAACACAGGGGGATGCTTTGGGTCACTGGTCAGTGGTTGAAAGTGAGCAGCAACGCTGTAAATGCCCAAAATGTAAAGGCCAGACTGTCTTCTAATGTTCATCTGAAAATCAACAAGAACCACACCTGCTTTCCTGAATTTCACGAGTAAGGGCCAAAGGGTCCAATTCACTGAATGAATGTCAAAAAGAGTGGACACAGACTGTTTGTTTGACACCCCTGTTGTAGTTGGTCTCTAATTATAGTATAGTAGTATATAGCTACAGTTAGTTAGTTATAGTGTAAATAATAGCTTAAATAATTTTAAACAATTTTGTGGCTTCAATAAAAAAATATCATTGGTTACCATTAATGCCTTGTCACTTATTTGCATCAAATCTATTTTATATGCTATAGACAAACTAACAATCTCTTTGTAATTTAGCATCAGATAAAAAGCAAAAACACAACAAAATATTTTTTTATACAATTGTAAATATATTCAGGCATCAAGGCGTTAAGGTCGCGAACAAACCCTCTACACCACAGAGTCACCTTCTCACGGAGTGATGTCCTCACTTTGGATGGAGGAGTTTAAAACTCATTGAGAATCGAGTCAATGCTTCCAGACAACTTGTAACACCTGAGCTGACATGATGATGGAAGTTTCCTACAGCTTTTCTCTCATCATGTTTCTATTTTAAAGAACTTAACAGGAGATTGAACCAGCAACCATAGTCACCAGACAGATGCTTTCCCTTGTTGGGCTGCTGAACACTTGTTACAGGAACACTCTCCTCTGTTCCCTCAGTACATCCCTGTATTATGCAAAGATTCACCTTTCCCCTGTGGATAGTGAAGAACGTGTAGACGATGGAACAGAGATGGAAACAGCATTTCAATGTAACCAAATGGCGCAATAACCATGAGCCTTGCAGCTTTCTGTGCTGTGAGTAGTCAGAGCCCCATTATCATTTGTCCTCATTAGCTTTCTGTCATTTAATAGTTGTGGGCAGAAGAGGCTAAATCACTACATAATTCATTCTTGATGGATTTAATAATGTTCCTCAGAGAAGACGTCCATAAGTATGCTGCTGAACATGGAGTCTGCTCTTCAACTGCACCAATGATTACACACACATGCACACAATATTATTCAGCCTCATCTGACCGAGCAGAAGCTCTTGGCTTTCCTCCATTGGCCTAAGTGATTGGCTATTGATTCTTTATACACTTAATCCACTTCCCTGCTGTGTCTCCTGCTGACAGAGGACAGGAGGCTATAGGATCACAGAGGATCCTTGAAAGGTGACCCAGCAACCTGCTGAACCACAACATACATTTCTTCTCTCTCCTTGGGTTGATGTACAACAGACGTACTACGTACTATGGTGAGTGTATTGTATCATTTCTGTTTTTGTTGTTTCTGTTTTTTTTTTTTTGCTTTATCTCATCTCGGAAGTTATTATCGAATGTACATTATTCGTACCCTAGTTTCACTCAAGCACTCTCTGCTTTCTCCTTCTATTAGCATTTCCTTCACTGAATATCTCTAGTTTTTGTAGCTTGGCTAACGTAGCTTGTGATAGTTTCTTTCCTTTCCTCCCCCTCTTCTGGCTTTCTCTTGCTCAGGTGTCAAATGTTTAGTAACTCCTTTGCATCCATTAGCGATAATGGTTCATGTATTAAGTGGAATGTTGAGCTTGACCTGGAGGCTCAGTGAGGTAGAAGCTCGGCTCACATGATAGATATCCAGTCGTATGCTGGTGTAGCTAAACAGTCCATTGGTTTCCCGAACCGATGTAGCATAACTCGTACCTCACCGCCAGTAACTGCCACTGACTGAGTTATTAGCCTGGGCTGAGCTAACATTAGCTTAGCCTCTAGCCCCCCGGCAGTTTCAAAGCAACCGTTAAGACAGCGCGATTGGGTGATTGTTCAAAGGCGGGATAGACGTCGTAAACTGAAGCCCTCGGGTACCGACCCAATTAATATATCTAACAGATTTCTCCCATTCAGGAAAATAGCCACTGAAAAACAAACTCTGATAATTTGCAGATCCGTAATCATGAAGCTATCGACACCAGGGTGTACAGTTATCTGTATCCCAGGAGCCAGTCAGACATCACTAAGATTAATGTGGACTCAGTATGCACCTATGCAAAGACCATGTCATTTTCTCTGTAATTTTCTCTGGTCCCCTGCCAAACTTTACTAGTGATTCCATGTTTAGCTGCATAAGATATTTCTAGTCAAATTGGTGTCCAGATTATAATATGGGCTTCATAGATAATTTGTTGAGATTTTGGGAGAAATCTGGTCTGATAGCAAGAGATGGCATACAACTTGCGTCGCTCTTATCTAAGGACATGGTGGACTTTATCACTCCAAAACCCTGACAATGCAGAGTTGTGTCCAGGAGACGGACTTGCAGTCCTACACGCTTCTCTGCACCTCCCTTAGAGCAGTCACCTACTCCAAACATCATAGAGACTATGTCTGTTCTCCGACCTTTAATTTATTTAGTTCCTCTATATCAAACAACAGAATATGAGCTACACATAGTAACTTAATTAAATTAGCACCAATACAACTAAATGCAGCGGGATTGGAGAGTTGAAATGTGAACATTTAAACATTAGATCTCTGTCATCCAAAGCTGTATTAATAAACCTCTGATATCAGTTTATAATATTGATTCATTCTGAAACCCAGCTGCATCATCAGGAATATGTTAGCCTGAATGAATCCATTCCTCCTGCCCATATTAAGACACATGTTTCTTGATACACTGGCTTGGGTGGTGGAGTTTCAGTTGTTTTCAACTGAAACTCCAAGTTTATTAACAAGTTTATTGATCAGTCATTAGCCGAGGTGCAACTACACATCCTTTGAAAGACTTGTTCTTAGTTTTTCTCACTCAACTTGGAAAACACTACAACCAGTCCTATATGTCACAGTGTACCACCCTCCTGGCCCGTATTCAGAATTTTTATCTGAATTCTCAGAGTTCCTATCAAGTCTAGTTCTTAGGACAGATAAAATAATCATTGCAGGTGATTTTAATATTCATGTTGACGTTGACAATGATAGCCTTGGCTCTGATTTTCTCTCTTTACTGGAGTCAATCAGCTTTTCTCAGAAAGTAAATGTGGCCACCCATTGCTTTAACCACACCCTCAATCTCAATCAGACTATATTCTTATTGAACTACCCACCACCTGACAAGAATATACTACAGTAGATGTCTAACCAATAGTCCTATATCTAAATTCAATGAAGTGATTCCATCAGTATTTAATTCACTGTCTTGCTCTTGCCTTACAACAGCTGCAGACTTATATGCTGTCCATCTGAAGTATATCATCTTGTTGAGAGTGCTGTAGGTTCACTGCGAACAACTCTTGATACCATCTCTCCTCTAAAAAAGAGGTTAAGACGTTAAACTAAAAAAAATTATGCCCTGGTAAAACTCTCCAACCTGTGAATTAAAGAATTGGATATGGCATACCAGCAAACTGGAAGAAGCTCTCTGCACATGGAAAGCTAGTCTTTAGAACTTACAGGAAGGCCCTCCATGATGCCAGAGCCACCTATTACTCCCCACTTATAGAAAGAAAGAAAAACAACCGTGAGTTCCTTTTCAACACTTTAATTACACTGCCAAAAATCACTACTTTTTTGATCCATGTATCCATGGACTTCTTTAATGAAAAATTAGATTAGGTAGAATTATTTTCTCACCATTAGAGATAGAATTTCTCACCTCTCGCATCAACTGACACGAATCTGCCCTTAAACACAGGGACTGTAGATTCAGAGGTCAAAGCTAACATCTATCTAGACAAATTTTTTTCAATCAACCTTTCTGAACTTGTTTCGTTGATTTCTTCATCCAAAAGATCCCTCAGTCTTTTGGACCCTATACCATTTGGATTGTTTAAAGAATTTTTAAATTCTAAACACTGACATGTTTAGCATTTCCAGCAAGGAAGTGCTAATCAACTTCCTTGCTGGAAATGCTAAACATGTCCCTATTATCTGGCTATGTACCACAGTCCTTCAGAGTCGCTGTAATTAAACCTCGCCTCAAAAAAACTCCATCTCAACTATAGACCTATATCCAACCTTCCTTTACTCTTTAAGATGCTGGAAAAATCAGTCACTTCCTACACAATAATGGTTTACATGAGGATTTCCAGTCAGGACTTAGAATGCATCATCGCACAGAGACAGCACTGGTGAAGGTTTCAAATGGCATTCTCAATGCGTCAGCTCAAGGCTTTATCTTGACAGATAGACATGGAGTTCCGCAAGGTTCTGTGCTCGGACCAATACTTTTTGCATTTTATAAGCTTCCTTTAGGTAAAATTATTAGGAGACACTCTATTAATTTCCACTGTTAGGCGTATGATACACAACTATATCTGCAATTAAGCCAACCAGCTATCAAAACCTCAAGCATGTCTTAAGGACATCAAATACTGGATGACCTGCAACTTTCTGCAACTAAAACTGAAGTTATTGTGCTTGGCCTGAACACCTCAGAAATCAATAATCTTCCTGTCTCAGTCCGGGGGGCAGACACTCTTCCTACAACAGCTGTCTCTACAACATGTCCCTCTGAGAAAAGCAGAAAACAAAAAAAAAAAACATTCCTCTACTCTGCATTTCCTGTATGCATCATAGTGTAATGTCTCTCCAAAATCACATGCTAAGATGTTAGCCATAGTCAAGGCCAAAACAACAAACTTTCTCAAAAAAGTTCACAAGTGCTGCCGTCTTTCCTTCTTATAGAGGAGAACCACTCTATACAGACACTTGATTTTCAACTTACTCTCAGCATGAAATGAGTAAAGCACAATAGCAGTAGATATACTAAAGTTTAAAACATCAGATCATACCTATAATAGAAAATTAACCTTTTGTTGTGTTTGAAAGAAGCAGGAATTCATTAATAAACTGAAAGAATTTGTTGACCACAGACACCACATGCTGGTTTGATTATTTGTGAAAATAAATTATTGTTGACTGTACTGTACAAATCTGCCAAGCTATTGTTAGCCATTGTTAGCTCGCACTGCATTGTTCACACGTCACATGAAAAATGTCAATAACGCGATAGCAGCATTTCCATTTATACAATACTCTGCATAGGGTGCTGATTTAGTATAACAAACACAAGTCAGAAGGGCTATAAACTGAATATTATGGGATCTTCTATTTAGTGTTTTTGGCTGAAGCAGCCATCTTGGGATGTCAACTCTGAGGTGTTGAAAGAGAAGTGAAGTGGGGTGGTGCAGTGGGTAGTGCTGTTGCCTCACAGTAAGAAATTCACAGGTTCAAGTCCTCCATATTGTATCTGATGATATAATCAATGTTCTGTATAGATAGATGAGAAACACAGTGGAGTCCACAAACAGTTAAGATGTCCTTCCAGTTCTTTTTTAATAATGAGCCTCAATTGTTTTTATTATAACTTGTCATTCCAAGTATGTGGAAATGTAGTGTTTGCATGAGAGTAAACGCAAGATTTATTTGTCAAATCTGGGATGATTCCTATCACAGTAGCAGTAGTAGTTTGGTTCACAGCTGAAGTGCAGAACTCTTGATGAGGAGTAAAACAGATTTAAAGCAGCAGTGCTGCACAGCTGAAGTATTTCTCGTCACATCGTTGAAGGTGTGAAGGAAAAAACACATCCTCCCGTTGTATGTGACGCCGGCGGCTGCCTTCCCCTCTGTGGCCACTGGCCTTCAGTGCTTTGATCTCGACCACAGCGGCTGGACTTCAGCTGTGGGAAAAAAAACAGCAGGGCTTAACAGGACAGAGCCCGAACAGACCACAGCAGATAGCAGGTGCTGGAGCCGTGACCTTCCCATCCCAGACCAGCATTCCTGCCTGTCAGACCCCCCGGGACCATGTGTGCACTGTCTCCAGCCACACCATCTGGATCCCTGCTGCACCGAGTTCAGGGAGAGTGTCCGAAACGCTCCAGGCACTCACCGATGACACCGCAGTAACAGCATCTTTGATTAAAGAAGATAAACCCTAATACAGATATGCTGTCAGACGCCATGTTAATCCTCACACCTTCCAGCTGGAGAACCAACACACAAACAGCCACTGACTTAAAGATTAAAGATAAATTATGTCCTCCTGCCAAGAGTAAAACTTGGGTTCAAACTCCAAAGCAAAGTGGACAATTACCACTAAAGGGACTTAATTGTCTACATCCTAACATGCATTTTCAGTCATTTAAACATGTTGTTTAGCAAGTTTGCTTTCATGCATGCTAATGATTATACTAAATCCTGCACAGGTTTGTTTGCAGCTTCTGACGAATATTAACTCGCTGATAAGGAACAGCAATGGTTTCTTAGTAATGTCAGTAGTTTCCTTTTGAAAAGTAGATGGAGAAATCTGGTCCCCGTCCTCTTTACACCTCTTATCATAAGCAGGACGGGATGTGCTGGGAAATCACCTCCTCACTTATTCAGTCAAATACACATGGTGCATGTCAGCGAGACTCATATCATCCCCTTGTCTAATAAAGTCAACATACTGGAAAAAAAAAATTTAAAGGGGACATGTCATACTTTTTGTGATTTACTATATCTTATTGTTTTACTGTTATGGTGTTGGATGTTAAACAAGGTAAAAGTTCCAAAACCTGAGGTGAACATATGTAAAAATGATCCCTGCAAGTCTGAACCCAGGGCTACAACCTGCTCTTTACTCCTTTGTTGCTCCATGTGTTGTTCATGTTGTCCACTTGCATATTTCAGATCAGATTTCAGCTTGAACATGTACGGATGTATTTGATGAGTTTCGATTTCAAGCAAATAATGTGAAAAAGAAGTTGAAACCCGCCTTCTAATATTTATTTACAAGTGAACCAATCAGAAACGAGTGGAGATAGTTTATAGTTTTGGAGCTGAAAACCATGCGCAAATATTCCAGAATATAAATATAGTGCTGTAAATATGTGCAACACGTCCCTTTATGCAGTCTTCATTTTGCTGTGCTGACAGTGCCTGAGCGATAAAACAATGGAAATACTTGGCAATACAGAGATAAATACCAATCAAATACCAGAGCTTTTATTGCCTCATCATCTGGAGGCCTGCTGTACATGCACAGTATGAAGTGGCCAGCGAACATTTCACAAGAAAACCCTTGTGTTTGTATGTTGAATTTACAACATATATATCAATATGTGCACATAATCATGTGCAAATGTTTCGTGTGAAGCTGGTTTACAGCCACCTCGGAGCTGTCAGATACAGAATCCCGTGGCCTGAACTCCATCACCTTCCTTTTTTTCCCTCTCCCTTTCCTTGTCACCTTCAGCTCTGCAGGTTGGGACTAATGTAATCACAGACCCCTGCAGACGGGCCAGCGCGGGAGACAGAAGCTGGGCCAGACGTCCAGGTATTCTAAACTGGTTACATTAGACCCAACAGCCCATCTGTCTCCCTCTGTAATTGGACACTGTGGATTAGCAGGAGACGGCAGCGTTTCCCAGCCAAGTGGGCTAGTTACTGTTTATTTGGAATTAATTACCAAGGAGAGTGGAAACCTCGCGGCTCCCTCAGAGTGAATCCAGACACTCAAGGCCGGGATGAGAGGAAGGAGAGTTCCACACCGCCGCTGTGGCAACAGAGCTGGGATGGTGTCAGGAAGGTGTTTGACAGCTGATGTGTATTGTGTTTGAATCTCAGAGGACGATGGCGCTGGCCTGTCGGGGGTTAGATAGGTAAGAACAAAAGCTTTTACAAACCTCCTACAAACCCCCCCCCCATCCCACCTTCTCCAATTCGGTCACCCTAAGCTGAGACAAGGAATGAATGGGTTTCTTCAGCGGTGGTAACGGGTATCCTGGTGTGATGCCATTAGCTGCTCTCATGCTGTGGGAGCTTTTCCAAGAGTTGAGTGAAAGGACAAGAGTATATATCTCTTAAAGCCTGTGAGAACTGAGCATCAACCCTGGCACCAACACGTCCAATTTCAGCGCATGTTCTGCTCTTTCCTCTTGGACTACAAATGTGTTGCAGAGGTGGAAGAAGCATTAAGGTACTTTTACTTAAGTAAAAGTAGCAATACAGCAATGTAGAAGTAAAGTCCTGCATGAAAAATCATACATAAGTAAAAGTACATAGGGCTGACCAAGAAAAAATCGAAGCTTCTAAACATCAGCTACACTAGTCTAAATTTTTAACCAGATATTTTCGTCCCCCAATAAAAAAAAAAAAAGATCTCCTTGCACACGCTGATCCGATTGATGAATGTCTCAGACCACACAAACCTCGACACAAATATGAATGAACCTGCAGAAAATGTTGGATAGCACCTTCTCCAGATGGGCACACACTCATTGCTTTACGTTTGAGAAAAATGAGGATTTGAAGAACATTGCAGGAAAATGCATTTTGTCTGCTATGTCTAAAGAACTGTCCACTTCCAGGACCAGTAATTTAACATTTACAGAGGTGCCATAGTAACAGGAAGCAAGGCTGGGGCTAAATGCATCTATAGCTCCCCCTTTAAATATATTTAAAAGCCCCTCTCCTTAGGTTTTTTTTTTTTAATAGTAGGAACATGAAATTTGGTACACGTGTATCTTGTCCAGACACACATAAAAGTCTCTGGCACCAATGGTCCAGCCAAACAGGAAGTCTGCTGAGAAACTGTGAACTTGTCATAACTCTGTGACACATTAGCCGATCTGCTCCAAACTTCACACATGTGATCCGGATGGGCTCCTGGTCCTACTGGTCCATGTTTGGTGACAGTGCAGCTGCCCCCTAGTGGACACATCATTAACTTGTCATAACTTTGTGGGACATTTTCCGATCTGCTCCAAACTTAACATGTAGGATGAGAGTCCACCCCTGAACGCAGACACCATGTACGGTCATGCAGACAGCGCCACCTGGTGGACAAACGTCCCTGTTCCCCGCGGTAGTGTGGGAGGAGCAAGTGTCCTTTCATCACTGCTTGCAGCTTTAATTAAATGATTATTTTTTGGCAGGTCAGCCACCCAAGCCAAATGGCCAACCAGACTTTAAACACACAGTGCTGTGGACCATCAAGTAGCCAAATCCAGGGCACACGTTACCCTTTTGTCTGTGGAGATCTTGGCTTACGCTTCATGCAGTAATCCTACATTCAGCTGTAAAGCTGCAAATTATACCAAAAGTAACAAGAGCACAGACATAACCTGAGACATGTCTGTCATTTGTGAGAATGCATGAGACGCGCTTCCAGATCCAGATTGGGGTCACTACACCAATCTACTGGATCTGATATTTTCAAATCCCTCCACTTCTTTATCTGGTTTGACACATCTCCGGATAAGTGTCATGTTGGTGTGGTTCAAAGGCAAAATTATACAGAAAAGTGTGGATAAAAAAATCTAGATTTGTGTAGTTGAGGCCTTAATCGTTGCCATGGTAATCAATCATGAAGTCTGTGATATTTTTTTTACTAATATGCATGCGACACAGACAAAGATTTTGAGTGTCTAGAACAATTTCAACTTAACTCGAGGTATGAGTTGTGCTTGGTATTGTGCCAGTATTGTTTGAGGTTCCCATAGTAACCATAGTATTGTTTTTCCTGCTTGACTTTCACTAAACGGCTGCTGCTGCGCTGCTCCAGGTGCGTTGTGTGGTTTATGTGTTTCGTCCTCCTTTACTGGCGGGGGTTTGCGACTTACCCTGAGCTGGGGTTACCAGTACAATTACCAGTACCTCCATTGACATGTATGCATGTTGGGGAAAAAAAGAGGCAGAATCAATTTGCGGCACTCGATTTTCGCATTGATCAAAAAAGATTCTTTTCCTTGAATGATGGTTCTCAGAATGTGATAATCGGGTCAGCCCTACCTAACAGCATACTCTTCCATTGGCTTATTCTGTATACAGTTAACAAGTTTAGTCCAATGGTTCCCATTTTTGGTGAAATATTGGATCATTTGTACTTTTGTGTAGCATTTTTGACATGAATGTGTTTAAAAAACAAAGCTTCTTATATTAATCATGGAGTCAAATCTGCATCTGACAGTAACTAAATGTAGTGAAGTACATTTCAAATGGAAAAAATCAAGTAAAGTAAAAGTACCTCAAAACTGTATTTAAGTACCATATTGTTACTTTGACAAGGACATGAAGCTGCATCTCTTTAAAAGCTGCTGTTTTTATTGTATCTACTTATTAAAAAAAATGTCGGTGAAGGGCTGTATCACTGCATATTTTTCACTATGCTAAATTTCAGTTTGCATGCAGTGAAATAAATGTACAAGTGAGACAACGCAATAAATTAGCATATAATTTACATTTGAAAAAAAAAATTAGTAACAGTGTACCAACATTAATACTGAATATAAAATATACGCAACTAATCACATAATGCTTTTACATTTCTCTTGCACTTTAGGTACAGGTATAAGCAATGTGACATTCAAACATCCAAGTTCACAGCAATGAGTACCAGTTTGATTTATTTCACTTCTTTCTTTTTTTCTGGAGGCTCCGTATCCGACAGCCAGTAGAGTTAGTCCAAGCTGTTTGGATTCCAAATGCTTCTCAGCATCCACTGTCCTTTCCCAACTGCCTCTTTCAAGATCTGCCCGACATCGTCATACTGAAGGTGGCTACAAAAAAGTAGCAGCAGCAAAATAGAAATTAGTTATTAACAGCTCCGATGAGATCTTTGCACACTCTTGCATCGTCTCAGATTTTCAAAGACTCCTACTGGACCTCCATGACAGGTGTGTGTGTGATGGAGACGTTTTCATAGGTGTTTCCCTTTCACGACCCCCCTACGCCAGCAGAAATGTGGGTAAAGGGATCAGTTACAACTGGGTGAGTGTCCTTTTGTTGGTAGCACAAACAACAATACACGGTTTAAAAAAAAAATCCCAGTGTGAGGTATAAACAGATACAAACAAAACAAAAACATGACCAGCATTTACCAACAGAGATATTGACAAGGATAGTATTTCATATTGTTTGGATTCAGCCTCACGTTTAAGCAGTCTGGACAGGGCTGAATGGAAGCACCCACTTGATAGCACCAGAAGCCTGGGAACGCCGTAACCCTCGGAGCAGAGCGGGAGGAAAAGAAGAGGTAAACACAGTACTCCATGGAAATCAGAAAGATAAAAATAAAAGAGGGGGAAAACACCATTGATTCGGCTGTTTTTGTCTTTCCAGCGTCGGCGAGGGGAGCAGAGGAGGGACAGAGGACGTGAGAGGGAAAGAGGACAAGGGGCAGGGGAGGCTACATCCTGGATCCATGATGGACTTGATGAGTGTGTTTGTTTGTGTATTTACTTAAAGGAATAAGTTTACATTCTGGAAAACTGGCCTGTAAACAGAAAATCAATACCACTTTCAAAACTATACGTGAGGCTTCAGCCAGGAGACGGTTAGCTTAGCTTAGCATAAAGACTGGAAACAAAGGGAAACAGCTAGCGAGGTTCAAACTGAAGTCTTCACTGAGTCTTCATGCTAAGCTAAGCTAATCATCTCCTGCAAGTAACAATATTTAGCATAAAACATGAGAGGTATTGTATGTCTCATTTAACTCTTGATAAGAACATAAATATTTCCCAAAAATGTTAAACATCTCTTTTAAGCCTTCGTTTACTGTAGCAAATTAGCATTTGATGAAATAATCCGTCTTGAAAAGAGTAAGAAATAGTGACTGTGTGTTGTGATTCCGATGAATAAAGCTGCTTTACAGAATATTGCTCCTTCAAAATGAATCCTTCAAAGATGAAGTGAAAGCTCCTCAGTGGGATGTTTAGTAAAGGCCAGTATGGTAACAGTGTTAATGTGGCCTAGGCACCGTCAATATTTTAATATTTTATTCTACTTTGGACTAATAGTCAGAGCCGACTGATGCTGGGTGAACGTCTATGTGAATATTATGAACTAAGGCACCCGTCTGGGGGAAGAATTATTCTTAAAGTGATTAAAAAATCCTCCTATAATCACATGATATTTTCTGGTCCTGGATTAACATCATATATAATATACAAATCCTTACAGTATATAAGGGTTTAACGTATGTTACAGTATGTAATATTTTCATTCCAGCACAGAGACATTGAATATGAACTCAATCACATTACATTCCCTTCCAAGACAGTAGATACTATCTGACAAAAACATCAGAGGACAATGTCTTGACTCTGTTTGGAATTGTACAATAAATATACAGTACACTGATGGGGTCGTTTTGAGCGGTAATTGGCAAAGTTTTCACAAACACACAAAAATAAAAAGTGCACCGAAGCCAAATGTCTGAATGCTAAGATAGCACCATCACAGTCGTCCCGAAGACGTCCCCCCTCTGCAGCGAGGCGTCCCCCCCTCCGTCCGTCTCTGGGGAAACATCCTCTGTGAGCGATGTGTCCAGCACTTTGGATTCAAAACACAACAGAAAAAGAGGAAGACTAACAATGATATCAATAATTATTATTATAATAAAAATAACATCATCACCAACGAATAATCTTCCAAGTTCCACTTCACAGAAGTGAAAATTAAAAAAAAAATAATAATAATAAAAAATTAAAGTTTGTGTCAGCGTTAGGGGCTGAGCAGTGGTTTGATTCCACCATGATGGAGGGAAGGAGGATCAGCGGTGATAAACGGGGGGAATCCTTTTCTTCGCAGATCCACTTCCCATTTTCTTCCACTGGTCCAGAGTTTACTTTTTTCTTCTTCTTCTTCGTCTTCTCTCCCTTTCAGTGACGTATCAGCCAGCCTCCATCTTTCTTTCCTTTTGTTCTCTCTCCCGCTTCGTGTTGCTCTCGTGCTCCAGGGGTCAGTGGCCCTGGCAGGTCTTGCAGCACATCTGTCTGAAGTACGCGCGGCTGCAGAACTTGAACTTCAGTACCAGCGGGCAGTAAGCCACTTTGTTTACATCTTTGCATTCTGGAGAAAGAGAGAAAAAAAGGAGCTTGGTTAGAGACTAGAAATAAAAAAAGACTGAAGAATTTAAATACGTTCTAAATAGGATTCCTGAATAACATGTTAATGTTCTTTTTTCATGGCTGTGACTTCCCCTTTTGAGTCACAACACTAAAGCAACTGATTTTCCCAAAAAATAATCACCTGGCAATCTTTTGAAAAACCCAGACGGTCGTTTAACTACACTTCACGCTGTTCTGAAGGCAATTCCAGACTCTTCTAATCATAAAATATTCAGGCTAATACGTGATAAAAAAAGATTTTAACCTGTTTCCAAAGTTTCGTCGCTATTTGTCTAATCCAAACAGAGATGGTAGCCAGAAGTGATACACAGGACATCGTCTTTGCTCAATTTGCACAATGTGAACTCAAAATGAAAATATATTATCACTAATCGCGTCATACCGAGGGATCAGCTGTCGCCCCCCTAATTGACAGAATCTGTCCCGATGGTCTGGATCAGTTCTGCAGCGATGGAAAGAACCGCAACAGTGGAATTGTGATTGGAACACATAACCTGTTTAAATGTAATTTATCTCATGCTTTTCTTTACGGTTTTCTTAACATGTTTTAATGATATATTTCATGTCTGTTGTAAAGCATTTGAGCTTTGAAAGGTCCAATACAAATAAAGTTCATTATTATCATATTCTTTATATTTTTAAGGTTGCGTTTACATGTTGTTAACATCTTGTTTTTTTTAATGTGATTAAAGGATTAATTCATTCTCTGAAATGTGTTTTTTTTTGTCTGACCAACATAACACTTGTTACAGTAGATATGCCAAAGAAGCTGGAACCAGAGGATTTTGTTGTTTTTGCTTCAAAAACCTTTTTTTCCCCATGGTGCAGCAGATAAATGTGTTTTCATTCAATTGATTTGAAGAGTCTTTTAGGATTCTAGAAATACCTTCAGAAATGTGGTGAGTGTTCTGAGATGCTCGAGCATTGTGAGTCAGATGTGACGGTAACAGATGAGGCACAAACTGGGGCTAAAAACCTGCCACATGAGGCCTGGTGCATCTCCCTCAGGCCTCCACTGAATAAAACTGCAACTATACTTGGACGCAGAGACAGATCCTGGCCTCATTCACTAACTGGGCTGCCTGCCATGCCTACGATGCACGCGCACGCACACACACACCCACACACACACACATACACATACACACACACTGCTGGATGCTGGACAGGGAGTGCTCTAAATGCCTTATCACGATCAGAGTGTCTTCCCTTATTAGGCTTCGGCCCCTGCCTCTGCAGAGCCAAATGAAACGAGACATTGCCTCACTGCTGTCCGTAAAGGAACAATTAGCCTACAGCTAATCCCATTAGCCAGCCTGTAAACTCTGCTCACGTTTTCCATTCAGGCTAATCGAAAGGCCCTTCTCTGTGCATCTGAATAGCCATCCATCATGTGTAAGTGTATATGGAGGGCTGAGCTGCTTTCGCTTTGACCAAGAGCCAACCTCACTGGAAAGATTAATGTAGCTGGCAAACTGTAGAGGAGTGTGTCATCCAAGCGTGTTTAGGTCATAGTAGAACAGCGAAGATGAACCTTTTGTGTACTGCAAAGCACAATATTCACATTAAAGCAGCATTTTTCAGTTTTAAACAGAAAGCTGCATCTGATGCAGACGCCTCGTCACACACAGGGACGAGTTAAGAATGCTGTTAAAAAAACTCCCAACAAAACAGCATTGGCTCAGCTCAGCTCTGTTCGTCGTCTTACCGTCGCCATTGGCGATGGGGGTGGCGTCGCACTTGCTCTCACACTGCTGCATGGTGGTGGGTCGGAGGGACTCTGCGCACTCGTTAGACGGCTGCCCGGTGTACGACAGACACTGCACCGTCCTCATCTGCTGGCCCAGGCCGCACTGCGCCGAACACTGTGAGCAGAAAAGAAAATGTCAGAGCAGGATTAATCCTCCATGGCAACAACCACAGACCAGGGTTCTGCAGCCATCTTTACTCCCTGTGACCCGCAGCACAGGGCGCCCGGTCACAGCCATTCCTGAGTAATTCCAGCACACACATACGCGCGCACACCATGTCTTGATCAAATCAACCAATCACCAGGCCGTAGGAGGCAGCAGGTGGCAGAGAGCCAGCCAGAGTCACTTCGTCTGATTCCGAACTGGCTGCCTGTCAGTGGCTATGTTTCCCAACGCCGAGTATCCAGGTCAACTGAAGCTTTTTTTTTGTTTTTTTTTTGTGCACATTTTTGTGCATGTGTAAAGGAGAGAAAGAGAAACAGACAGACAGAAAATTGCCTCCTCTTGTTTGTGCGGAGGAATTCCACTTTAATTCTTCTCAGACCGAGAGCTGAGCTGCGATCGGTGCGCACGGGGGGAAGGAGACTGGGCAGGATCAGGTCTCGCTGCTGCCAAAATGTGTCTTTTGGATGGATGCTCTTACAGCCTGGCTCATGCTGTTATATACAAACATAAATAAACTGATACAGCTGCAGCTCCAGAAGCAGCAGAAAGCAAGCAGCAGAATGTGCTGACCACAGGTGCAGCAAGGACCCGTCTGCTGACTAAGACGATTTGATCCTTATCTAATAAATAGATTATTATTAATTATCGCCTTAGTTACAAGCCCCGTGCTGTCAAACTACAAGTGAATTGGACTGATGAAGTATTAAATTCTATCAACTCTTTCCTTGTTTTTCACACATTCAACAAGTGTTTTTCATACCAAACAATCAAAGTGAGGCTTGTAATCATTCAGTTTTTTTCTACCATTATAAAGCTTTAAATGCAGTATCTAATGCAAAATTAATGTACAGAGTATCATTATTAACTAAATGTCATTCCCAGATCTAATAGTTGTAGTTGATCCCGAGTTGATTTCTTTTGCAAGTTTTGTCTTTAAGCTTTTTGGATGTTGTTTATTTATTATCTACTGTAGCTTTTCCAACATTTTTTACAGATAAAACAGCCTGAAATGATGTAAAATTGCATATTTTTACTGAAAAGGGTCATCTTTTCTTGGAGGATTACCACAAAAAACATACGTCTAAGTCATCCACAGACCTACAAAATATAGTCATCCAACAAAAGTCAAACCTTTGGATGAGGAATCAAGATCCAACATAAAAGTCCATTTTCTGTGAAGGACACAGACCAGGCTGCAGTTGTTTGACTAATCCTGACCTTTTAAAGTGTTTTCTTTGGCTTTCTGTTCATTTGTATTTTGTGTGTTGCACACTTAAATGTCCCATATTTTACACTTTTCCTGTGTTTTATTTGAAGCTGTGATGCCACTAACAATATAATATATAACATATATTTATATTTATATACTTTATATTTTAAGAATCTCCTCTCTGACCCTCTCTCTGCATTTCCAGAAACAACAGGTCGTTTAGTGTCTGGCTGTGAATGGAGGAGGGGTGACTGTATAACTGTGACATCACAACTTCACACAAGTCCTGACAACTGGTTTTAAGGCTTGGTTTCTGAATACAAGCTGTGAGCCTTTCTCTATATAGACATTAAATTGTCTATTTAAAAACCTTTACATTTTTGTTTTTACTTCATCTTATATAACTTAATTTTTCCTGTCAAGCACCGTTGGCTTATGTTTTGAAAAATTCTCGCTGTAGGTTCTGTTTATGGTATATTTAGGTATCTACTTAGTCATTTTGATCATTATCACAAAAAACTCCATGATTGAGGTGTGTCTTCCTATTTCTCCATCTTTGCTTTAAAATTTGAAATATCCAATGTCTGATGTATCCGTCAGCATATGGTCCATATTGGCTTGATTTTATTTTAAAGAATAAGCAAAAAAAAGGCTATAAAAACGACTATATTCAATGGACTCAGTACAGAATGAAGGGAGAAAACGTTTGTTGACACGTGAAAAATCTTGTTCTTAACCCAAAAATGTGCACCTGCATGTCTTTGACTTCTAGCGATGTGCCAGTTGCAATAAAAAGTGAGACTGGTTCTATGGGTGGCTGTTAAACTCCTTCGTGGGAGAAAAAAAAAATAATGAAAGCAAGGCTGAAAACAATTGTGGCAGATGCCAATAGATATCGCTATAATTCATTCAAGCCACCCCTGGATGCTGCGGGGAGCAGCACACCTGTCAGTCATCACTGCGCCGTGGAAACCGGCCGTCAGCAAATGGCGGCGCCCGCTGACGAGGGAGCTACCAGGCTTTCTGTCACCTCCAATGATCCTCTCCGGCAGCCTCAGATCAGCGAGCCCGCATGTCATCCCTTCCCAATTAGAGTCTTTATTAGGCCGCGCTGCCGGCCATGACAGATGGCGTACGTCAATGGTTGCGACTTAAGTGGGATTTGAACCAGTGACCTTTTGGCCTGGCGAGACCGGGCTGCTCGGTGGCGAGCAGCAGTCTCTCTCTGTCTCCAAACGAGCAAAAGCGAGGGCGAAGCTTATAATTACAGCCAAGGGGAGAAGAGGCGGAGACAGTAACGCACACCTCTGCAGCGCATGAGAAAGGGCAGTGTAAGAGGCGACTCCAGCTGTTCCCGGCGAGGTTTTAACCTCGGCTCCCTCTTTGATGGACACTCTGAGGTTATCACTCAGCTCCGCTGCGTTTACGACGGCTATTGGCGCTGATTTAAATTGTAAAAGGGGCATTATTGATGTGTGTGAACACACATGTGGCTACGGGACCTAGACTCCATGACTCTTGACTTCTGACCTCAACAGCGCAGGGACCGAAGAAATGCGGGAACACCAGCAACCCGCCACACAACCGTCCTCTAAATGTCAAGAGTGCTTGCTGTTTAAAATTCCACTATTAAGTTATTAACAAACCCAGAGCCGTACTTTTTGTAGACACAGCTCCCTCTGACGCACGTTTGTCTGGCGGTCGCTCACCAGCGTGAGTCAGCGGTGTTGTAAAGCGATCAGCAGCCTCGCCGAGCGCACTCAGTCATGTCGGGATGAGCCCAAGAATGCTCCTCCTCGCTCTTCCTCTAAGTTGCGTTCCTGGAAGTGATGGAGTGGCCTGTGCTCAGCGAGGAGATAAACCTCAAACAGACAGATATTGCTGCCACTGATCACACACTCCAGGCCTGTCGGAGCACTTGGCCTCTCGCATGCACACACACATACGTCACAGGTCTGCGGGATTATATCTGTGCATCTTTTGTCTTTTAAACATTCGCGTGATCCTTTTAAAGGATTAAGCGTGACTCCCCCGGTTTTCGGAGCAGGCTGTGAGAGAGAGGCTTCTTCCTACCTGTCCCCATTCTCCGGGGATCCAGCGGGGAGGAGGACAGCGTCCCAAGCTGCAGCGGATTCGGACCGGAGGCCTGTTGTGGCTCGGGCAGTGGGCGGGCGGGAAGGTCTTGGTCAGGTCGCTGCTCTTACACAAGGCAATGCGGAGCTTGAAGCCGGGGCCGCATTTAGGTGTGCACTGAGGAGGAGGAGGAGAAGTGAGAGGAGGATCCCCGACAAGCACAATGAGTCAACCAGGGTCTCAGGATGTCGTCTTACCTCGGACCAGTCCAGAGTGACCCACTTGGGCGGACAGGACTGGTTGTTGCAGGACTCTCGCTCGATGGGTCGGTGGGTGAGACAGTGTGTGTCCTCCAGCGTCTCCTCCTCCGCGGGGCCGATCTTCCTGATGCACAGGACCGTCCTCGTCCTGCTGCCGCCGTCACACGTCTTCCCGCACTCAGACCAGTCACCGATAAACCACCTGGAGCAGAGAAACAAAAACTGTGTTTTTGTACACAAGAACCAAAGCTCTGTGATTTTCTGGCAGTGATGTTGCTCCCTGCGGTTTCTTAATTACTACCAGGCTACTAGTCATCTCAGCTAGTGTGTAAAATCACGTCACGGTTCGGCACATTTAAGACAGGATTACGTAAATGCCAAAGCAGCGACTTTAAAGCCATTGTTTGGAACTATGCACCAATAAAGCACAATAAAGCCTGAAGTGAAAAGGGGCTTAAAAGGTGAATTAAAAGTGCATTAATCTTCAGATTCTACTTCAATGTACGTTCAATTGTTTTATAACTGTTTCCAATTAGTACTGATCTTTCAGAAACCTTTTAAAATCCTGTTCTTTATTTAAAGTCAGAGCCTTCACATTTTTGTTGTACTGTTGTCTTGCACATCAGTATAATGACAATAAAGCTTCATATTCAACAGTTAATATGTCACTTCATATGTTTTCAGGTGATAGATTAATCATATATATATATATGACTGAATAAGCATATATATATATATATATATATATATATATATATATATATATATATATATATATATATATATAAAGTGGAATGTCTACAATCCAACAGTGAAAATATAAATAGCTTTATAAAATCATGCATGCGAAGTGTCCAATATAGGAGTTCTCAATCTTTTTATCTAAGAAAACTATTTCTCGCTATTATTAGCTATTAGCTATTATTAACTATTGCCCCTTTAGTTATGCGAAAAGAACATCCAAAGAATGTGGAAGTGATATCAAGCAAAGGACCATAAACACCATTTTGAAATGTATTAAAATATGAATGATGCAGATAAACTCTGCAGACATTAACCTCCACTTTGTTAAATGTGTCCAGACCAGACTATTTGAGTTTTTGACCTCCAGAAAATTAGACCTAGTCCCCATCCCCCCTCTCGACACACTTCAGAATTAATATCATAAAACTGCCCAGACAACAGCCCTCCAAACACATCCAGCCTTTGAGATATTACATCATCTGAAGGAATGTATACAGAATTAACGACGTGTTCAAACATCTGTGTTAGCTTTCATTACTGAAGCCCATAAAACCCTGGCTATTCTAAAACAATTGTGTTTACATGGTCTCCTTAAGTCGGCCTCTCCTGAGGCTGCAGAAGGTGTGTTTGCCCTCCTACCAGCAGCAGACACAAACGTCATATACAGCACCATAACTCAACACACTCACACACAGACACACACACTGCAACAGCCTTCATGTTCTACTAATAACAAGATGACTAATAAATGAGATACTGCATCCATTGAATACAGATGTGAAAATAAATAACCTGTAGTGTGAATGTCTGAAAACAAATGACCACTTATACAGTAGATATATGATATTAGCGTTTTTTTTTCTCTCATATAGTCTGCAAATAATTGTCATATAGTCTGAAACTAATTAACCTGATTCATTTAATCCCTCTTTTTCCAGACATGATTGGAGCGTCTGGGGAAGCTTCCAGCTACAGCGCAGAGTTTACGGACGTTTGGCCACCAAACACAAGTTCATATTCCACCTGTATACGTGTGTGTTACCCCTCGAGGATCGGCACAAGAAGCCAAAACAATCAAACACAGGTGGTCATTTTCAAGGCTCTTATTTTTGGCACGAGGAGAACCCCTGAAAATAGTTAACATATGAAGTTATAAATCACTGCCTTTTTATTTTATTATTTTCTTCCAAACACATCTTTACAACCGGGGAGCACTGAAACCAAATTAATACGACGAGTCGGTTTCACTTCTATGAAAGGTTTTTATTTTAAAAGCGTTAATTTAAAGCTGCTATACTCAAGGTTTGCATATTAACTGCGGATCAGGTGCCGCTCACAGTGATGAACCCGCAGAGTTATCGACTGACCCTGCAGGTCACAAAGCGTTTCAGAGGCTTTCAGCTGATTGTTTAGGTTTTATGGCCCCAACTGTGCTGTTGTGGTCCACCTGTGTGGGATTATTATAGTCGACAAAATCACTTGTTAGATAAATTATCAAGTATTGTAACTGCTTTAGTCAAATTCTCTCAGTTCAAGGAAAGTCCACCTGAAACAGTATTTCCAGAGTACTGAACTTCCATATTGTGGCGTCTTTACATCATTGATGGAACAAAATGTTGGGAGCAATCTGACTGGACCATTGAAAAGTGGACGTATCATAGAACTGGTGGTTATGATTCATAATGTTATAAAATCTTCTTATAAAAATACAAAAAGTGTCCAAAACAGTTTTGGACTGTTTAAAATCTGAAACCATCACCTTGGGAACTTTTCCAATTCCTGACATTTTTCAGACTGAAATTGTTCTATCGACTGGGGGAATGAACAACAAGGTCTGGGGTTTACGTACTCTGGAGGACACGGCTCGGTGTTGCAGTCTCTCTGGTTCTCTGGGGGTTTCCCGTCTGGGTCACAGTAGCTGTTCTGAACCACCGAGTTGTCGTCCAACCTCTTACAGACCACTTCCTGCTTCTGGGAACCTGTACGGGGGGAAATGACTGATCAATAAGGCGTGACAGTCGCCCAGCTGATCCTGAATCCACTTCAGAAACACGGAGGCTATGTCGAGTGCCGTGTTTAAATGGAGATGGTATCGCTTTCAGTCTGTAGTAAATCCAGACATGTAAATTCCTGATTCTTTGCAGGATATCTTGGCAAATCACTTTTACAGAGCAGAGCGCTCTTTACTTTGGCTTCTAATGGAGGGAGTGAGGGCTACCGTATCGGTGTCACACCTCCTACTGTGTGTGTGTGCGTGTCTGTGTGTGTGTGTGTGTGTACCATACCAACTCAGAAAGGGTCTGTTTGGGCCCTCGTGGGACATATCCCGCAGCAGACTTGTCTGGCAGATGTAATGAGATATGGATGGTGTGTATATGTGTATGCGTGAAGTATAGAAAATCTACCCATCTGTGCTGCGAGTGAAATACAGTTCGGAGGAATAGTGTGAAGCGTGGGGTTAAAGAGTTTCAGTTGTAGGCCTGTCAGAAGGTGTTTTTCATGGGTTTTATTACTGTGGTGATATATTCAACAACACTTCATGATTAGCTGAGCTTGCTATATCCAATAGGTGCATGATTAAGTAACATTTTTCTGATTTAAAGCTCCGCGTGGTGAGAGACACAAATTAGATGATTTGGATCAACAATGCAGCGGCATGTTTACGACACTGGAAGCCCATGTGTGCTTCCCCATCTGAAGGCATTGCTGCAAGCTCTGGACTTGGAAATCCTTCCTCAGAAAAACCCACATGCTTATTCAGTCATGCTTTTACAAAATATTACAAACCCGTCCAGGCCGCGCTTGACAACTGGGAAGAAACACTATTTATTGTTACATGAAACCCATTGCTTTTGGGCTAAAAGGTTTGGTTTAGTCATTCTTGAGGCCATGGTCAACATTTCACTGCGGTTTCAGATTCTGAATGTTTGACTTTGTAGGACAAGCGCTCTGGAAGAGTGGTCGCATCTGTGTGCAGCGCTGGTAAACCAGAAGCTATGCAGAGCAGCTCATTCACAGAAATTACACCATATTCATTACTCCTGCTAAAACATGGAAAATATACATATTGAATTTATTAGAGGTTGAATCTGCAGCTATAAAGTAATGATTTTGGAAACCCATCGCAAATACTGGGTTTCTGCGCACTGCTCTTCAGCATTTGTGGAATCATTGGTTGGGGAAGATTTACTGAATGGCACACGCGCGCACGCACGCACACACTCATGCACGTACACGTACACACACACACACACACACACACACACACACACACACACACACACACACACACACAAGATACAAGGCATTAAATATTCAAGAAGGTTAGAAATATTCCAAAAGAATTTAAGCACCCACATCGTGTTATGGTATTCAATCCCAAAATGCTTAGCGTGCTCTTTTTCAAAAGATGACTGGCCGCCGTAACTCAGCAGAAGGTCGACAGCAGAGAAGACCGTATTCTTCTCGTAGAAAAATAAACTTTAATAACAAGAACTCAAAATGCAGATTTCTTTTTTTTCAAACAGTGTTCACAGAGAAAATAAAAGACGTACTGTATCATGTCATGCTCACCCAAAGCATTTTAACCGATCAAATGCTAGAATTGATTTAACGTTAGGGGAGCGAATACGCTGACTTGCTGTAGGAGGGTTTTTGTTTATGTGGCTCTCCACAGACAGAGTGAAAGGTCTTTTCCATGAAGCGAGCAGATGATTAAAGACATTTAGTTCCACTTTACTGTTTGTGTCAGAAGTTAAACTGAAGTCAAAAAACACTGTGATGCCCCTTGACACCGGGTTTACATTAGAAATTCTGTAAAAATCCAAGAATGATCAGCGTAGAGTAGAGGAGGAGTTTTACCTCCAGCACAGGTAGCTGAGCATTCAGACCAGGGCAGGTGGTGCCAGGAGAAGCCAACCTCATTGTCACCGCTTCCTGTGCGTTGGATTGGCACGTTGAACTTGTAGCGTATCCCCATGTTCTGTTCCTGAAGGAGAACCTGCAGAAGCAAACACAAGGCGAGAGTAGAAGGTTCAGTTTTCTTTACATGTTTTTACCTGTAGCACCTTGAGATTCTTAAAATATATTAATAAAATATATTGTTCTTCTAATTATATATATATATATATATATATATATATATATATATATATATATATATATATATAATGAATGTGTTTACATCTGCATGAGTATACTGGTAATGAATAGGATTTTAGAGTATCTGGATTAGGGATACAGCTAACGACTATTTTGATAGTTGATTAAGCTGTTGATAATTGAAACAGTTAATCAATTAGTTGTTTGGTTCATAACATGGTGTAAAATGTCTCTTACTGATTTCCAAAGCTGAAGATTCAACCTGAAATGTATTTTTTGTCCAGACCAAGAGTCAACAACCCAAAGATCATCAGTTTTCTATTGCTGTATTGCTATAGAAGACCAAAGAATCCAGAAAATAATCAGATTTGAGAAGCTGGAAGCAGAGAATTTTGACATTTTCTTCTTAAAAGTGACTTAATCCCTTATCAAAATAGATGGTGATTAATGTTGTAGTTGGTAACTAATCGATTAATTGACTCTAGCAGCTCTAGTCCACATAAGACTTTTCAAGATTAATCTCCGCATATTAAAATGCCTATACACATGTTATCTGGGTGCATGCATGCTGGTGTAAACAGGAAAGCAGATTGTCAAGGCAGCAGAAAACACAGACTGGGTCTCATCACAAAGTAAACATGGCGAATCAGGGAAGGACACGTCCTGACCGATAAAAAACAATCACCAAACATTTTTTAGAAATGTTGATCGATAAGTTTTCGAGAGTTTTGATTTTCATTGTTACTTTTATCTATTGTGGTTGTTCATTGTACTATGATTGTTTTGTGTATTTTTTTTTTTTTTTTTTTTTTTTACATTTGAAATAAATTATTGCTAGATAATTCTAGATAATTAATCTAGATAATTTTTTTCTCTTTTGTGCCATCCGGGCTACAACACAACAAACTGAAAACAGGGTCAGCAGCATTTTCAGTGATCTCTTTCCTAGACTCGCCAGAGCAGTGCGGATTCTAAACACATAAACTTAGAAAAAGTTGTTTTAAAAACGTAGTAGTGTGGATGTAGAAAACCAAAACAGTAACGTTGCCCTGAAACTGCACATTACACACACAGTTCTCATTTGGATCTTTGTTTCTATAAAAAAATATTGATTATAGCAGCTTTAAATTCAGCTTGAACAGTGTGGATCAGTGAGGCCCTGGTGGGTTTATATTAGTCTGCTGGATGCAGAGGCCGAGGGAGTCAGCCACAGCTTGGAAAGCCGCAGAGAAATGGCTGGTGGTGCAGTGGCCAGTTGCTCGTCTATTCCAGTGGTGCTGTGTGGTCTGGTATTTTAAGCATTCATGTCGGGGCAGAAACCGCAGAGTATTACTACAAGAAAATGCTCAGTTGCCTCACATCAGCGCACAACCACGCGGCACAGCCACACACAAACATGCACAAAGAAACTTGTCATGAAACCCATTTAGTGCATTCACACTAAAAAAGTGCAAGAACAGACTCTCAGTGACATTGTGTTTGCACTCTGCCAAAAACGTTGTTTTTTCATTATCCGTGTATAAATAGCTCAAACCACTGGCTGAGGGGTCACCTAAGGTTTGCAGCCAGATGTTGAATTTAAGGGGACAGGGCCAGAGAGTCATTTCTAGTGTCCGGAAGTGTCCTGTTGATTTCTTGCATCGGCAAAGGTGGAAAATATGAACAAATGCTTCAGAAAGTATCTGGTTCTTTGATTTAAAAAAAGGAAGGAAGGAGCATTATGGTAATAAAGGTTCAATTATTGATGTCTTTTCTGTTACTGGCTTTCAAATGGTGAGTTAAGGACACAGATGATAGAAACATTCATTCAACTACTTCTGGGTAATTTTTTAAAATCAATTCTGCAACTTGAATCAAGTGATTTTGCAGAACTAATAAGTCACCCTTTGTTAAGAGTGTATAAGTTGTATATAATGTTTAATAATGCTTCATAAATTAGTTATAAGTCAATTATAACTAAAATTTGGGAGTTATTTTTCATTATCTCTTTTTATCTGCAAAATATGTCAACAAATCAAGACAAATCTCAGTTTTTTATCTGTTTCAAATGTTTGGAAAAGTTTGACAAAAGTTCAGGAAACGACCCCAACCGCTCAACTTAATGCCACGTGTTACAGACATATCAGCGATTCCTTGATTTCTCCTCATCATCCTGATCTAACAACAGGTTCATCTGTGTGGAGACAAAAGTGGTCAGCAGCTCCGATTCTCTTGGCACCTCTGATTAGTGCTGAATACTAAGCCATACCCCATTTTAAACTGTCCAATCAAATGTGAGGATTTGATTTAAACCCTCCTTGTAATTGTACAAGCCTTAAATATTGAATTTCCCTGGGAAATGCATCACAAAAGATGCTCTGTAGTTTCTACTTTAAAGCTATATTGTGTAACTTTTGTCTCCCCCTTCTGGCAGTGAGAAAAATTACAAAAACATGTTTACAACACAGTCTACTGTAAGATGGTGGATAAATAGTTTTGAGCGCCACATAACCCTGTGAAATGAGTCTTGTCACTTCCAGAATTTGATCTAGTTGGTCTCACATTTGGAAAGCCTAGAGGAGCATGACACCAGATTTAAAAACTCTTACCCTCTGCACTACAGCTTTAACCATTAGACTCTTGGATGAGTTACAGCGAAAGAAAGTGTTGTGTTACCATGACAACCAGGTTTTCGGAGGTAGCTCCCAGGGCCTCCAAAGACTCGGGTTCGTCGGAAGGCCTTTTGTAGTGGAAGGCCGTGCCGGCGATGTCGAACTTCCTGGGCCAGTCGATGGTCCACGCTCCGTTGATGTAATAATCATCCCCTTCAGATTTCAGAGCTGCGTAACCACAGAAAACAAGAAACACTTTGAGAAAAAGCTGAAATCAAAAGCAGACAGGAACGGTAGTCGAGGCAACAGGTGGAGACAATCACTCGCCGTGATGTCACTGCCGATGTTCATCTTCATCACTGCTGACAACTCTCTATCCCTCCTCGACACACACACACACACACACACACACACACACACACACACACACACACACACACACACACACACACACACACACACACAGACACACAGATGAGGACATTCACGTGCAGCAACATGTACATACGTCTAATTTAGGAAGAGAAAGAAAACACACTTCAGGTGAAAGGCTGGACGGATCTCATGAATACCGTTCTGTCTGGTTGTCAAAACAAAAGTTGGTCTCCAAGCACAACACATCTGAAAATATCCACTTTTTCTGTGCTGAAACGATCCAACCGCTCAGTATTCTGTCTCTCTGGCTCGTGCCTGTAGATTCCCCTCCGCAGCATTTACGCAGATTAGATGAACAATAGTTTACTCCTCTTTAACATATGACGACCCCCCTGCCCTCCTCCTCCTCTGTAAATCCATTCTCAGCACATCTGGCAGCGATTGTGCGTATTGTGATCTTGTTATTTTCAACAGTGTGTTTATACGTCTTCACGAGTATTCCAGTATCACTTAGCTTGAACAAAAAATTTAAAGAATGAAAACTTTACTGACCTAAATAGCGAAGACTCAGACAATGGCACAAAGAAAAATATTGTCTTTGTCACTGGGGTCACACGTGTCATGTCATAACGCAGTTACAAATTGCTTGGAAGGGTCCACACAATAGCTTAAATTGCACTCTTTAAACTTTGATATATAGACATCATATCCCCCAAAATCCTGGAGGACCAGGCAGCTGTCACCACGGCCCTATAAATCTGACGCAGCTCTCTGGTTCAAAGTGTAACTTAAGTCCTCCATCAACACCATCCGCTATAAATTCAACACACTGTCACATGTCTTTCTCTTGTTAATGAAAAGACACAGAATGGGCTTAATTGGATCCCGTTGTTTGATTGTTTTGGTTCTGATGCTGCCAGTGTTGCAAATAGTTTTTGTTTAGTCTGGAGTGGAGCAGATGAGTCTGGTGCCAAGACGACCATCACATGTGCAAAGATTCCAGAGTGTTTTTTTTCCTTTTTTTTCACAGTTTTATAGCTTCACATTAAGCAACAGGAGATAAAACAAAAGGCATCTTCTTTAATTTGCTCTCAACAAAGACACAAGTGAATCCCTGGAATGTGGTTAACACAGACCAGAACAGATAATATGAAACAGCTCAACGTTGCAAATCGCCAACTCATCACACTGTGGTGAAATTTGATGGATTGATTGGAAAACAAGACTCAACAAGAGGTTGCAGCCATGCTAGCTGCTCTGTGAGGCACAAAGGTGCTTTTGGGTTAAATGCAAATGTCAGCATGCTAATATGCTCACACTGACAATGCTAAGATAACACAGGCCTTATGGAAAGGGTGGATCTTCACTTCCTCCAGTGTGGTGATTGTTTCTGCATCAGTTCATGGTGGAAATGTCTTTTTAGGTAAAGGAAAACACAAATTGATTAGTTTAGAATTGCATGTTGTTATTTAAATGGAGGAATGTACACAAAAACAGTCAGTGCTGGTCCAGAATCCAAGTTGGATGAAGAATCATTAAACAACATTAGGGTTTCAGTCTTTGTTTAGATCATTTGTTTTAGATCGGTTTAGAATTGACTGTTGACTGCACAGCAGCCGCCCCATATATCGAGGCTACAGTCCTTCTGCAGGTGGTTCTGTATGAATCCTGCATTGCACAGGCCTGTCCTGCATGTCATTCCCCCTCTCTACCTCCCACCTTCACTATCTCTAACATGCTATCGAATAAAGGCAAAGAATTAAACGTTATTTAAAAAGAGACACACTGAAAAACACATTTTTTGGGGTCTTTTTCTGTGAGGTTTATAATGTAATCATCTTAATTTAACATTTTTATGTGCTAATATTCACAGACTTAGATTTGCAGGTTTTTGGTCATGAAGCAACATATTCGGTAAAGTGAAGTGAAGCACTAGATAAATACTTGAAGTTCCCATATGGTAGAAATAGAGATTATAACATATTTTTGAGTATAAGATGGTCTAGATGTTCTATAAATACCGTCCTATGTTAAAAAAAAAAAAAAAAAAATTATCCATAGAGAAATGTGCACAGCCCGTATTGAGAAACGAGCCGTCAGGACTTTAATAGAGTTGTGATGTCACATATAAAGCCACATCTCAAGGCCACGTCTTACCGATGTAATTCTTCGACATGGAAATTTCTCTGATCTCGATGTGAACCGAGCCTTTTGGGATGTGAACCACCTCCATGTAGCCTGTAAGAGAAGGACATGCATCACTAATGGCGGTGGTTCTCCCACTCAAGGTGACGTGTTTTACAACACGGAGAAGACAGAAAGCTACAGAATCATATTAGGCAGGAACACATATAGATTAAATTCCAAATCACCCAAAAAGGACAAAGAGATCCTATAGGAGGACAAAACAATCCCCTCCTTTTTTTTTAACAGTCGCACACACGAACACACACACAGTATTTTTAGATGGTTTACTAGCCATACCATAGAAGGAGAAATATGTTTTCTGTCTCTCTCCAGCTCTCTATAGACAACCTCAGGCTACAGCCAACACCGAGCCTCTATCTCCACTCCTGCTTTCCTCACTCCATGATGTAATTAACGGGAAAAACATTATGTTTTGATCTATATTCTGACAACATGGCTCTAAATAGATAAAAACATATTACACAGTGGGTGACATAGGATAAAAAAGGCACGAGATTATCTTCCTGGCTTCAGGGAGGTGCTGTTGGCCTTCAGACAAATGATGAGTTACTCCGTTTTCAGCTTTCTTCACATTCATCTCCGGTGACTTAAACTTCACACACATGTGGCCGTCGAACCAAAGCACACTATCTCTGCTGCTCTGTTTCACAGTGAATGAATCAAAGACACCTAAAACCGGGTGTGACGTTTTACCTCCTCTGGGCAGAGACTCGTTGAATAGTCCCTCTGTGGCCTCGCAGGTGCTGCCATCCCCTCCGCACACACGGCATCGATCTTCTTTAGCGTCAGAGCCCAGGATGTTGTCACAGCCCACGTGCTTTAAGGCCAACAAACAAAGAGTGAATGAGAGTGCGGATTTAACATTTGAGTTATGCAGCATCAGACTTGAGAGCGCAGGCTTTAAAGGTGACATATCAAGCACATTTCCAGCTCTATATTTATATTCCGGGGCTCTACTGGAATATCTTTGTATGATTTACAGTTCAAAAAACACCATATTTATCTTGAACTGACTCTTTATTCAGCCCATCTGAATCAGGTTGTTTCAGCTCCTGTCTCTTTAAGGCCATGCTCTGTTCTAATTGGTTGGTTTCAGAAGGTTATGTCAGCTCTGTAAACAAATAATTGTCAGATTTTACTTCTGTTCCTGGCTCTTTACTCAAAATATAAACGAGTCAACAACTTTAGCAACAAACTATAAAGCAGACAAGGATTTGTGGAAATATGCAAAAATCTGACATTATCACAAGGAGGAAGAAGGGGTGGGACAACAACAGAAAAAGATCATGGGTATCACCTCTGCACCAAAGACAGCAAAGATGGCTTCTCAGGACAAAGTGTATCAATAGAAAATGAATCAGGGGCGATGTGTGGAACCGTGGGTAGAGTGGCTGCTACTGTCCTCACCATATTCCAGGATTATAGGGGATATGATGGCTATGCTATCAAATAAGGGTGGTACAGAGGTTAGCACTGTTGCCTCACAGCAAGAAGGTTGCAGGTTCAAGACGTCCTGGGTCTGGGACCTTTCAGTGTGGAATCTTCATTTTTTTCAGTTTTTCTTAGTTACAATGAACTGAACATCTTTGAAATATATGTCAACAAATCAATTTGAGAATTTTGGACATTTTTTGATAATAAAATCTAACAAAATATCAATATTACAATATATCACATACTTCTTATGATGTTATCAATACACTAACACTAAATATGGATTTAAGAAGTTGTATTAATGTTTACGAAGACTCTTCTTAGTCACAGATCACATGATGTATTGTAGTTAACTTTTGATCTATTGATTACTGCATAATTATCATTATATGATCATACACTAAGTTTCCCTGTGAGTCCTGCAGCTAGTTCAGAGCAGAATCAAAGCTCTGCCGTGTGACTTGAAGGCAGCATTTTATTATTTTTTGCGTTTTATGCGATCTCAAATTTTGTAACATCACAAAAAAGCCCAAAGTCCCTTTTAAAAAGAAACAGGGCTGACTGGCACTGTTGGGGGATTTTTTGGGGAGGGATTGGTTTGTTTATAGAGGAAGTCACCAGAATACAATGCCCTCCTTTTTTATTTATACAGCAGTCATACAATCCCATACAAGCACAGGCCTGGACTGTTTGTCTTCACTGGAGCTACTACTGTATTCACTGAAGGCTTATTGGTGCTGAGTCAAACAGCAGGATTGGAAAAAGTAAATTTACTCAAGTACTTAACTTACTTATTGGCTTTTTAAAGTACTTTTTGTAGAGTGGAATTATTTCCTCGACTTTGGAAATAGTTGTTTTCAACAGATGTGAACTAATCTTCAACAGCAGATGGAGTTTGATGAAGAGTTGTTTGTCAGACTATTTGATCATTTCCATTGTGTGAGACTTTGTACTTTCAGTCCACTATTTCACTGGAAAATATTTGATACATTTAAAGTATTTGGAGACAAGACTTTGTTTTGTTTTTCAAAAGAATAACAACAATAAAGTTAAACCGAATCGAAGCATTAAAATCACATATGGTAGAAAGGTAGATTTTAATATCTTTTTGATTATAAGAAGGTAAATAATGCCCTATTTTTCGAAACTCTCAATTCACAGAGAAATGCACACAGCCTGTATCCAGAACATGAGCCTTGAATCCAGCAGTCAGGACTTCTGTGAAGTTGTGATGTCATAAGAGGTAAAACTATACAGAGATGAACCCATATGTAATTTGTTAGCGATATTACAACATCAAATAAACCCAGGAAGTGTTATTATTCACTGTGAAAGTATTACTCTCTACAGACAAGTTTGTGTTTTGTTTTACAGTAAAACAACAGTAACAACAGTGTTTAAGTAAAACAATAGTAAAGTAAAATTGAACTGTTGTATTAATGAAATTGAGTCTCTCCCTTGTTCCCCGATTCATTACTCGGAGTTCAACACTTTTGCATCTATAAAATGTAGTGCCTTACATTGTGCGATTCTTCTAAGAAAGTACTGGTACTGTACATGCAATGGACTACAGTATCACCTATTTTTTTTCTTGCTGTGGGAATTCTTAACCTGATGCTCCAGATGGTTTGCTGCACAGAACCCTTTGAGAAGTCGTCCTTGGAAACTGTTTGGAAATACTTGGCAGGTGATTGGATGAACCATCTGTCTATCACCGTCTATCATGGACTAAGCGAGACGTCATCTTGTGATCAAGAACACAAACGCATAACTTGAAGCCTGACTAGATGGATAAAGAAGGGGGGGGGATTATTAGGGCACTACTTGTTGTTAAGAATATATTTCACTACCAGTAAATGTGGTGGCGTGATTTCTGATCTCTGAACTGTATCATTAACTATGTGATTATAACTGGGAGGATTATCAGACACTTTTACACCTCCTTCAGATCTCCCAGGTTCCCTCATCTACCACTATCTCTCCGCTCTCTGTTTTTCGTTATCGCTCTCTCACTCTTTCTCTCTCTCTCTCTCTCTCTCTCTCTCTCTGCAGCACATGTGCACAGCAGAGCAGGTTTTGAGTGTTTCTGAGAGTTTTCCAACCAGACAGTGTTCCAGAGATTTATCACAGTGTGGCAGTGAACCCAGAGAGCCAGCCTCTGAAATAAAAAAGCATGCTGGATTCAGTCTGGAAATAAACCTGTAATGCTCCTTTTGGTTTAGAGAATATTCCACCTCTTAGAAATCTCTTCCCATTAAAACACACATCATGTTGTTTTTTTATATTAAAATCAGAGTAATGTTGTGGGCAGCGACGCTGCTTCTTCGTGCCAAACAGGAATCAAATCGTACGGTCAGGTGGAAGTCAAAGCAAATACTTAAAACGAAGCAACCTAAAAGCTATTTCAGCTGCATTTCTGAAAATACACCATAAACCCTCATCTCCACACACACACACACGCACACAGACACACACACTGTACAAAATGATTTATGCTCATGAAAACAAAGACGGCTCCAAAGGCCTCCTTTCAATAAAATGTTTTTTTGCCTTGCTATTAAATCAGCCTTTACAAATATATATTAAATGATTATTTAGTCAAAACAATGTTTTTTTTGTCTTTTATTTAGCTCAAAATAATCCTAGTCGAGGCTGCAAAGGCCTGATAAGAGTCAAAGAAGAGAAATGCCAGTCATTCGATCACAATCAGCCACTCAAAGGGCTGATTGTTCCTCGCTGGAGACTGGTGTGGTTTTGTTCTTTGGCAGACGTGTTTATGCAATCAGTATCTCGCAAACTGTGCTGTCAAAAGATAAAAAAGCTGGCACGGAGGCTGAGGAAACTCTCGCACGGTCAGCAAATGCTGAGCTAACATGCAACTTAGCCGCAACTTGACAGCGAGACAAAATAATATTGGTTAACAGTCACAAACAATCACAACAGGATAATGTCACATTGTGATGTGTTGTGTTATTTCCGGCAGATGCATTATTTTATTGACATGATATGCCACTTCAAAGTTGTAAATGTGCATTTATTTAACAGGAATGATCACATGTATGTGTGCATATGCCTATTATTTATTAAGTATATATTATTTATTTTATTTCAATCGTTTTAGGATTAAATCCTATAATAACGCCTCAAATATGATTTTATAGCTGAAAAGCTACAAAACTCATTGTTAACCTTTAAAACAGCAGTTTGAGTGAGTTTGGGATTTTATTTCCAGAGCTTTCATCCAGATCTCACTGTCTTCCTCAGCACATGGAATTAACTCTGTCAACATGTGACCTGGCTATGAACTTTGACAACTTGTTTCTGCAATAAGTTAAGATCCAGACGTTCAGGAGGTTTTCACCTTGAGCTGAATTATCCTCAGATGTCTCCTCGACAAAACAAATGGACCCGCTGATTAAAACAAGGTAAAAACACTGAATAAAACAAAATCTGTGTTTCTCACGCTGTTTGTAGTTTGACTTCAGATCCAGATGGTCAAATCAAATGGTTAATGATGGTGTAAAAATGATGTAATTGAGTGTATCGTAAAAATGGGACTTTAAACTAGATAAAAAGTAAATTTATGATTTCTGAGCTCCTGATGGAAAACTACATTGATACAAGTCAACATACAGCCAGATGACCTGAACCACTTTTTTTAGGTAATACTGTGCATCCACAATACTGCTATTGTGCTGAGTGCACAGAAAAAATGTGCCCAATTTTGGTAGAAAGTCCGTTTTGTAAACTGCGCTGGATGGACAATTTGTCTTATCATCTGGCTATTTGTGCTCATTTCCACCATTGTGATATCAAAAACGTAATAAAAGCTGTAACGTATTGCAGTTAAAAACCCAATTAAAAAAGAGAAATCAAGAAAGCATTCAACATTTGGATGAAGTGGATTTTTTAAAGACCTCCCTCACCTTACACTCTCCATTGATGCAAATGTCCAGAGAGTCGGCCTGACACCTGGTGCCATCGATGACAGCAGGAGAACGTTCAGTGTAGAAGTTATAGCCCTCCGCCAAGCAGTTCAGCGCACAGGGCTTCACACCACCTGAGTTAAACAGAACACACACACAGACAGACAGTCATGTAGTCATGTAAATGTAGTGATGTGTGTACAGAGCCTCAGAGGCTGTCGTTCTGTCATGTAAAAACATGAAGCTTCACTTTACATTCTGACAAACTAATGTGAAATAGCTGTTACTACATTTCACCCGAGACCAATATTTATCTTCAAAAAAGACTAATATCATATATCAAAATTCTACAGAGAGATTAGAGGCAACAATAAATCACCAAAGAGCTGCTCACATCAGATCAATGAATTTTCAACCAGATTTCAAGCAGTTCAGTTTATAAAAGGGTCTATTTTTTTCTTTTTTTTTTTTTTTTCTAAAATCAATATTAAAATTGTCATGCTCTGTTTATAAAAATGTGCATGCTTGTATGGTCGTAAGGGCGACATGGTGGGTATATACTGACTGACTGACTTACTGTAGGGTTCAAAAGAATCTATTTAGACCTGTCGCAGCAATATGGTCTGCCTTCTCACACACTCACTCCGAAAAACCCTGCCCCCCCCACACTTTGCTGTGATTGGCCAAGCTTGTCAGAAATATCCTGCCCCTGAGATCTGGGGTCGGTCAGAGAGACAGAAGTCAAGTACAAGCACTCCTAAAGGAGAAGGAGGCTACATGGAGTTAATATTAACTTCCACACCTGTTGTGACATCACAACAAGAGCCATTTCTATATTGCTTGTGCTTAGCCAGGTTCAGACCACAACAGAGTGGGTGGTCTTATTTCACAGTTTTTCTGCTAAGAGGAACAGTAGAGACCTAAATATTTACACATAAGCATGAAAAAAGTATTTTTTTTTCATATTAGGGGCCCTTTAAAACTGCCAGACATGTATTTATGATACAGGATACTTGGTTAGCGATCAAATACAACACGTGCTTAACAGTAATATATTGTAAAACTACCTCTTACCTGTCAAATGTTAATCCCTGTTGGTTAGTTTTGGCATTGGTTTATTTGTAACATCCAAAAGCAGCAACAAAAGTCTGGTATTTCCTACTACTGGAACTCGTGAGCGAGACAGTGCCCCCAGAGATGCATCTCTGAGCTCAGATGTGGCATTTACATGTATATACTATATCTGTGATTTGGAGCTTTGGCTATCTTCTGCTGACCAATGATGTCACTTCATCAGGCTGTGACTCAGCTAGTCAGTCGGTCTTTAGCGATTCTAGGCTGCTGGACCTGCTGTTGCCAACAATACATAGAGACCAGCAAACACCAGTGTTGTTGCAGGACGTGCAGCCAGCTCTGGGATCTCCTTTTGAGTTGTTGACAATAATAATCATGTGGAGGAAAGTCAGCGGTGCTCTGATCTGAAATCTCGGAGCCTGACGTCACTGTAATGCTGACACCAGCAGAGACAGTGCTGGCTGCCAACAACAATTACACCGACATCCACATGCAGGTTATCTGCTGTTTTTACATGATGGCTCACAGCCCACAGAGCACAGTAAATCAGGAGGTGATGGATTTGACAAAACAGACCCTTGCGATAAAATGAGATCAAACTTAAGCTCCTCCATCTCCAAAATAAAATAAAAGCTGTGTTTACATGCTTCGGCCTTTTATCACTTTATCTTTCAGTTATTTGTGTTTTCAGTTAAGTGGATGTTTTCCATGATCCGTGGACATCAAGGGGAGAGCTCAGGGGGGGAACAACACGAGGACTGTGCGGTGAAACTCCTGCCAATAACCGTGATAGTGCAACAGTACTTCCAGCTCAGTCAAGATAGTGGTGATCCAGAATAGACCAAAGAATGAGCCCCAGTCCTCCTTCTGGGAGACTCTCTTGACATGAGATTTGTCAGGATGTCTGTCAAAAGTGTAAAATCAAACACAGCACAGTGTGCAGGAATCTGAAGAATTCTCAACCCATCGAGGAGTCCTTCCCACTGTTGGTGTTAACTGGGTACACAAAACAGGCCAGCCAGCAGTCATCTGTGACGCAGGAGGGATCACAGGAAGGTTTGTACAGCTCACTGCTTTAAAAAAGTAGAGATTGGATGTTTAAAATATTCTCGACTTAGATGTAACTGCTTTTAAATTTGAATTTAGCTTTAGTGTTGAGTAAAACTGGGCAGATATAAAATAGATTGAGTTTAACCCGGAACTGGCTGCCAATACTGTTAAAGGTCCGGTGTGGAATATTTAGTGGCATCTAGCAGAACTTGGCAGAAATGGCATATAACATTCAAAATTATGTTTTAAATAGTATATATTTCAATCATAATAAAAATTGTTGTGTTTGTACTGCTTTTGATTGAGCTGCTCCATTGGGAGTGGGTCTATTTTAGTATTTTCCGCTGCCACCATAGCTTCTCCAACACACTCTGCTTAGATTTCTGCCAAATCGGTTGAATGAGGGGATACACAACACCCGATTAATTGCTTGAACAATGAACAATCTGGTTTCAGATGATTTGTCGATTTTTTGTCTGAATAATAATAAAAAGGAAACCATCAAGCCATCTTATATGAAGATTTACCCATTGATATTTCTTACTCATTCTTACGTACAACACATATTTCTCCATGTATTAAAATATAAATACAACTAATACCTTGTTCATTTGAATATATAGATTTTCCCTTTTAAACTCATGATGCTGCAGTGACATCATCATTTACACAGTTAATTGCTTCTTTTGTTTGCTAGTTTACACATCACTGAGGTTTTTACTGGCTAAGACATTCCTCAAGTTTTGATGGTGCAGCCGGAAGTTACTAAGAACTTTCACACACAAACTTATAAACCAGTTTACAAATGAGACCTGAACTCACCACCTGTGTAAGGCTTCCAGTTATAGTACTTCCCACGGAAAGGCATGCTGTCGAAATCGGCGCACTGCTTCTCTCTGAAATCACGAGCTCCTGCAGGGCAGGCCTGTTACAAGAGGAGACAATTTTTTACAATTTGAGACAATAAAGGACAATACCTGTGTTATTTTTATGTCTTACCCACTTATTGAAAATCACATATCAATGATAACGTGTGCAGGGAAAAAAACTGTGCTGCTGCTCCAAGCATCAACTAGCTGCCAATCATTTCCATTCAATATGAAAATCAATTAAAAGACTGTTGATTGAAAGTGACTTTTCTGCTAAGGTAATAAGAAATCATGTACGCATCTCAACAAGTGTCTATGTAAACAGTGAAAGGGGTTTTCCTCACTGCCTGTTAAAAACAAGATTTCAATGTAATTGATGGAGTATAAAATCCACATTGTGTCATTTAAAAGTAGATGTGAAGTTTATATGAGGCTTCATCAGTCTGAGTTTGTTATATCAAGTTGATATCTGACACTTTTACAGTATTTTTAGCATCATATTTCCTTTTTGTGTTTCAGTGTTGAGCTGTGGTAAAAGTATAGAAACAAAAACTGGGACTTAGACTTCTAAATATATTTTTGTACAGATTGGCTCCTACCACATGTAATGGAAGTGCATTATCATCTTCTAATAGTCAGTTTGGAAGAATAAAATAATATTTCAATGTTTGTGCTTGTGACTGTTGTTTTAAAACAGACTTTAAAATCGCTGGATTCACCCTTTAAAGCCACAAGCCCACTGGTACAGTACAGTCCTTTAGTAGCTTGAGATCATGCCGGGTAGCATGTTGTTACTATTTGAGTAAGTGAATTATCTGCTAAGACCATTTCTTCTTTCTGGGAAGTTTTTATTTGCATAGACAACATCGTTATTAAAAACTGGACAATCTCCGTATGACATGTCACATTTTATTTTCAGACACTAAAACAGACTTATTTCTTGGAATACCTAATTGAGAACAGTGTGTTTTACATTTGGAGGGATCTCTCTGTTTTCATGTGTGGATTTATGATGGATAATGAAGAACTTCTTTGGCTGGATAATTAGAAACATAAACACAGCCAGGGGAGGTAGAAAGCCCATGCGGGTTAGTGCAGGCTGGTGCAGACCTGGTTCTGATTCTGGACAGACTAATCCAGGATGGCACTTCTTCTCTGAGGGGATGTTGCTCCAATAAGAGAAGAAAAAAGGTGGAAAGAAAGACTTTATTGGTGTGAAAGGGTCCTTAGAAACCCCCAAAACACTCTCCCCTGGGAAAAATAAAAGCTCTTGGGTCAAAGTTGTATTTCACATGCTGAAAGTGTTCCATGGCGGCAGTGGCCATGGGGAGGCTGAGCCACTTTCATGACCACTCAAGTGTTTTTTTCCAATATGGCAGCTTAAAATGTGCACATCAAACATGCAGATTGAGTCCGAAGAGACAGGATAATATTATTACAAGTGTGTGCCGAAATGACAGCACACGGGGCCAAATGAGATTTACATGTGCTCACACGTGTTTGAAAGTGAATAACAGGGCTGCAAGGAACCGGTATTTTCCTCATTGATTAATCAGTTGATTTTTTTGAACTAATGGATTAATCATTCTATAAAAATGTGCCCAAAATAATGAAAAATTCTTTAAAAAGTTAATTTTCCAGAGGGCGAAGTGATTTAAAATTATATTTTTTTTTCCAAAGGACAGTCTGCGCTGGAACAAGTGAGTGTTTTGTGTTCTACAAACTGAGGACTAAGGCATTTACTGTACCACACAAGAAGGGTTTAATAGAAGATGCCGTCAAGTTTCTTTATGGGACTGTAGAATCAAGCATTTTTGAAACATAAATCAAACTGAGGTGAGGACAAGGACATTTTCACAGATGAAAGTCTGGACCAAGGTCTGAACCAAAGGACAGCAAAGAAATTTTCATGACTGCAGTAGAGCTGCAACTAATGATTATTTTGAGAGTCAATAAATCTATTGATTATTGAAACAATAATCAATTAGTTGTTTGGTTCATAAAATGGTGTAAAATGTCAGTCATGGGTTCCCAAAGCTGAAGATTCAACCTGAAATATCTTTTTTTGTCCAGACCAACAGTCCACAACCCAAAGATCATTAGTTTACTATCAGAGAAGACTAAAGAAACTAGAATATATTAGTTTAATTAATTAGTAATTAATAAATTAGTAATTAGTTCATTATTACAGAAGAACCAGAAAATAATCAGATTAGAGAGCTAATCAGAACCAGAGAATTTGGACGTTTTCTTCTTAAAAATGACTCAAATTAATTAATCAAACCGGGAGGTGGCCCTGGGAAAGACCCAAGACACATTGGAGAGATTATGTCTCTTGGCTGGCCCAGGAATGCCTTGGGGTTCCCCTGGAAGAGTTGGACGATGTCGCCGGGGGGAGAGTGAAGTCTGGGTTTCCCTGCTGAAGCTACTGCCCCCGCGGCCCGACGACTAAGACTAATCGAATAACTGACTAATCACTGCAGCTCTAGACTGCATCTCTCTGTACTTTACACAGATTGTTTGTAGATGAGCAGCCTCTGAATTTGGCCATGTTGTAAGAGTTTTTACAAATCTGCCTTCTAACACGACATGATTTGAGAAAATAAATGAATAGATGCTTGTTGTTGCCAATATAATCATTAATAAATAATTATCATGTCATCTGACAACATTTCACATCAACAAACTTTGGAGGAGTTTTCTTCAGTGATCATACACTCACCGGCCACTTTATTAGGTACACCATGGTAGTAATGGGTTGGGCCCCCTTTTGCCTTCAGAACTGCCTCAATTCTTTGTGGCATAGATTCAACAAGGTGCTGGAAACATTCCTGAGAGGGTTTGGGCCATATTGACATGATGGCATCACACAGCGCAGATTTGTCGGCTGCACATCCATGATGCGAATCTCCCGTTCCACCACATCCCAAAGATGCTCTATTGGATTGAGATCTGGTGACTGTGGAGGCCATTTGAGTACAGTGAACTCATTGTCATGAGTCTGAGATGATTCCAGCTTTATGACATGGCACATTATCCTGCTGAAAGTAGCCATCAGAAGTTGGGTACATTGTGGTCATAAAGGGATGGACATGGTCAGCAACAATACTCAGGTAGGCTGTGGCATTGCAACGATGCTCAATTGGTACCAAGGGGCCCAAAGAGTGCCAAGAAAATATTCCCCACACCATTACACCACCACCAGCCTGAACCGTTGATACAAGGCAGGATGGATCCATGCTTTCATGTTGTGGACGCCAAATTCTGACCCTACCATCCGAATGTCGCAGCAGAAATCGAGACTCTTCAGACCAGGCAATGTTTTTCCAATCTTCTATTGTCCAATTTTGATGAGCTTGTGCAAATTGTAGCCTCAGTTTCCTGTTCTTAGCTGAAAGGAGTGGCACCCGGCGTGGTCTTCTGCTGCTGTAGCCCATCTGTCTCAAAGTTCGACGTACTGTGCGTTCAGAGATGCTCTTCTGCCTACCTTGGTTGTAACGGGTGGTTATTTGAGTCACTGTTGCCTTTCTATCAGCTCGAACCAGTCTGGCCATTCTCCTCTGACCTCTGGCATCAACAAGACATTTCCGCCCACAGAACTGCCGCTCACTGGATATTTTTTCTTTTTCGGACCATTCTCTGTAAACCCTAGAGATGGTTGTGCGTGAAAATCCCAGTAGATCAGCAGTTTCTGAAATACTCAGACCAGCCCTTCTGGCACCAACAACCATGCCATGTTCAAAGTCACTCAAATCACCTTTCTTCCTCATACTGATGCTCGGTTTGAACTGCAGGAGATTGTCTTGACCATGTCTACATGCCTAAATGCACTGAGTTGCCGCCATGTGATTGGGTGATTAGAAATGAACTGTTAATGAGCAGTTGGACAGGTGTACCTAATAAAGTGGCCGGTGAGTGTATGTTGCTGGTACAACAGTGAACAACTTCTGCATGTTGTCACTGCTCCAATATGAAGTTTTATTGCAGTTTTTTTAATCTCTCTAATTGTTTCAACCTAATTTCAGCAATGAAGTGTTCAGAGATTGACTTATGTGGTTAGGGGCTTTCAAACCTGTGTTATAGCCATTTTCTAGCAGTTTGGAGCCTCAGTATTGGGAGACTAATTGACCAGAAGTACTTCACATATCGACCCCTGCCTTCTCTGATCGGTTTGGAGGAAGAGGCTCACTTACACCTACTGCTGTCAGGCTGTTCAATAAGAAACCTTTGAAGATTAAACAGCTCGTTCCCCTTTATTGTCGACCGTAGCCTCCGTATCTGATTGATTCTGAGCCTGATGGTCTTGAGAAGAAGATGATTCCTTCTTCAACAGCTCTGACATGAAGCAATGAATTGTGATAGTAATGGAAACAGTCTGTAACCTCCCACAGGACAAACGTAGTAGAAAGACCAAGTGAGGGAGCCGCTGTTAATAACCATCTGACCACTAATCAATATAAAAATAGCCGGGATATAAACATCAATTTATGCATGCGAGTGTGTCAGTATTTGACATCTGGTACATGCACACACATTTCACTGTAAAAGGTGTGGTCACAGTGTGATGAAATAGCGGTTATGGATGTTGTTTGTTTTCCAAAGAAAACACTCAGTGCTTGCTCTCAGCTGTTATTTTTAAGACTTTGCGGTTGAATGTCCACCAGGGCCCTAACTATTTCAATTTTCACCTTGTGAAAAAAAGGCCACCTACACATAGTTGAACTGAGATCTCGACGTGCAGCCATGTTCAATATTTATTTAAGGCATTGCTCCAGACCTAAAAAATGAATTGCTTTTCATGCAATACACTGTGAAACTGTCATCAACACTGACTCAAGTGAAATGTCACAAACAATATATGAACTATAAAGTGACAAAGAGTCCAATAAACCCAAAGTTACCAAAGGGAATATTGAATCACCGCCAGTACGTTTTCATAGTCTGTCCTGCGTTCCAGGAACAAAACATGTCAGAAAGCTTAAAGGCAATGCAATGCTGCTGCTAGCTGATGGGCTCCTTGTAAAGCCAGCCCTAAGATAACATGTTCTGCAGGAGAAATGTGGAGCAGCAAAGAGGAGGATTAGCATTCCCACGTCAGAATGCCTCAACTATCTCTGTCCCTTTACAAACCAGAGCAGAGCATCCATCAAGAGAACAGTTCAGTTTCACGTCCAAGGGAAATCACATCTAATCATCACTCTTTACATTTATAATAATGTGTTAAGGGAAAACCCCATTGCTTCATCATGTTTATATCTGATTCATGACATGAATGTCACATAACTATTATGTAATTAACAAGTAATGAGCTTAAGTGTAAACTAAGAAAAAGATGCTTGTTTTGTAACTTGATTATTTGATTTTCAAGTAAAGTCCTACATGGATCAAAGCAGAGACTTGTATTTGGAAAGATGCAGGATAGCATTTTCCTTGTTGTGGTCTTTAAAGATACAGTGTGTAGATTATGGCAGTATCTATAGGTGAGGCTGCGGATTGCAACCAACTAAGCACCCAAACATGTTTAAGAATCTACAGTGGCCGTGCAAAATACTACTGGTCATGTCTAGAGCCATTGTTGGGTAGGAACTTGTCGGTGAAACATGGAAGAAAGACACCTGCTCCCTCCAGCACCTCAATTTAAGGTAATAAAAACACAACAATAATAATTTTGATTGAATTAGTACATTCAATCAAAATTAGTATTACTAATAGATGCTAGCGGTGCACCTGTGTTAGATAAGAAGGAGGCGTTAGCAGGAAAGCTAATATGGATTGTTGTTAAGAGTCTGTGGCTCTTATGTTGAGGAGCAGGAAGCAATCAGGCTCAGTGTGACCATCTGCTTTGCCTGCAATTGAATGCTGACATTACTGCTTTATTCAAAAGGTTAATTATATAGAAATATGGATACCAGCTACAGAAACGATGATGCAATAGTCTTTGATCAAAATAATGCAAGAATAGAATTTCTCCATCATGATTTTTTTTCAAAGGAGAACACAGCACAAGTGATTTAGTAGACAAAAAAAAAAAAAAACAGTGGACTTGGACTCACATCGGTGTTACAGGATCTGTAGCGTTTCCTCTCTCCGAGACAGTACTTGCCTCCTCCAGAAGGGCTGAGAGACACAGGAGAAAAGAATAAGAATGAGTGGAGACTTCCAACACATCACATCAAGCACCATCAATTACAATAACAAATAATCTCTGGGATGTACTGAGTACATTAAGAAGGGTTTGGTGAACAAGGTCTCGAAAAGTCTCTGCCAGAAGAGTGTATGTGCGTGGTGTGTTTGTGTGTGTGTGTGTGTGTGTGTATGTTCGCCAGTGATTCATTCATGCTCTTAGAGCTTTTTAAGTGTGACATTCAGATTTGGGAATGAGACAAAAGTCTGTAACCTCAGAACAGTCTTTATTTTTCTGGTTTTACTCTCCACTGCACATCTACTAGATCTCTGAAGGATTTGTTTCTCTTCTCTTATCACCTCTTCCTTTCTTCTCACCTTCATTAGCCTCCCTTTCCACCACAACTGTTTCCACTCTGTTGCAAAAAACTGCGAGACAGGTCAGTAATAAATGTGAAGAGGCTGTGCTGCCTGTGTTTTCTCAACCTCCCTCGTCTGATGCCTAAGGCTGTGTTCGAAATCATTGCAGACTAACATACTGCCCGTTACACTCAATCAGTACGTGCTGTATACTGCCAACTGCATGAATGATTAAGTGTAGCATTACCAGCAGACCGTTCACACTGACTCAAGCGACGCAGCCAAGTATCGCAGAACCTGCAGTGGTGGCAGCGATTTTAAACCAAGCTGCAACTTTTGCACTAGGACATTATACCTCATGGTCTTTCCCCTTTTTTCCCTCCCTCTGGTTCACTCTGGCTCTTTTTATTGTGTCTTTCCATGACATGTTTGACGTAATATCCAGGTCCCAAAATGGAAGAAAAAAAGGAATGCAAAGATGGCAGACAGATAAAGAGCCCAGAAGTTTACTTGACAGCCAAAGATGCACCGGACGATGATTTGTCCACAGAGGACACGTGAGAATGCTTTAAAGTGCTGCCCAGAACAACCTGGAAGAACTTTCTCCGCAAGAGTACGAGCACTGAGCAAACAGCAAACACCACGGATGAGAAGTGAAGTGCCGTAAAGAAATAGTAAAACATTTTGAGAACTCTTTTGCCAAGATGAGAAGATTGATGTCATTCTTATGTTTGTCTGCTAAATAGGAAGCTATATATACAACCAGCAACTGGATAACTTAGTGTAAAGTAAAAAAAATAGGTTGGTTTAATGATTATAAATCTAAGTTTAGTTTTTTTGTATGAGAAAATACATTTAAATGTTGCATAGTCTCTTTTTAAGATAGACTATTTATTAATGTATTTCAACAGGAAATACAGCGCTTTAAAAATCATTGATACCTAATGAAATGCACCATTTAAAATTCTATGTGATAAATTGTGTCTGCCAGCTGATGCTTTGCAGATCACAGAGGATTAGGGAACCCATGTGGAATGTGTTTTAATCATTTTATTCATTTTGAATAATACATGCACCACTTCCTGTTTGGCTTCACAATTTTACACTACTGTACTATTCATTACACAATCTTGAGAGGTCATAAATTAAGCTAAATGATTTGTTACATCCTGTAGGAGTCAAATCCAAAACTGGAAACAAAATTAGAAGTTAGTGTTTTACTCTAAAAGTCATCACATTGAGCTTTTAAAAAAAGACCCATTGAAGTTTTTATTTTCACAAGGAATAGGGCGGTTATCCTTGGAAATATTCTACTCCAGGCAGTCTAATTAGCTCTACTGCCACCTGGATAACACACACACACACTATGTGGTTCCATTTGTATAAAATTAATTGGAGACACACACATTAATGGGTGTGTGCATGCATGATTAACTTAATAAAGTAAATTTTGTTGTGTGTGTGTATATTGTCAGACATGAAAGCATCACGCAGTTTGATTCTATTGAATCCTAGTTGACCAGGGTGAGACAGCACTGAGCTGTACCCTGCTGAAAATTCAAAAGAAGAAGAAGCTGATAAAGAGCGTTGACTGGGAAAGATGATTAATGATTTATAAATGTATACTAATTTATAAATCATTTATAAATAATGATGAAATAAGCGGGGAGCTGACAAATTTTGAAAGGAGCGCAGAGTCAGTCAGTCATTTTCTATACCTGCTTATTCCTCATTAGGGTTGCAGGGGTCTGCTGGAGCCAATCCCAGCGCGTTACGGCGAGAGGCAGGGATACACCCCAGATGGTTTCCAGCCAATCGTGGGGCACACACACCATTCACTCACACACTCACACCTATGGGCAATTTAGAGTTGCCAATTAACCTGAGCATGTTTTTGGACTGTGGGAGGAAGCCGGAGTACCCGGTGAAAACCCACGCAGACACGGGGAAAACATGCAAACTCCACACAGAAAGGTCCCAGACCCAGGACCAAGGAGGTCTTGAACCTGCGACCTTCTTGCTGTGAGGCAACAGCGCTAACCCCTGCGCCACCGTGTCGCCCGGAGCGCAGAGTAGGATTTTTTTTTTTTTTTTTTAATAAAAGATGGCAAAGGTGGAGTGGGGTGTTGTCCCGCTCTAGTTTGGCTTCATTACAGCTCACATCATGAGCCTGAAGGAAAGCAGCCTAATCCAGTTCAGTTGACATGGTATTATTCTAAGCCTGTTAATAGTTAATTAAAAAGGAGCCCCTCTGGTTATATTTGACAAAATAATAACAATAATAATAATAATATTAATGCATGGCCAGATATAGTTATTGTTTTTATATCCATGGAGATAGTTTTGATTGCTGCTGTAACTCATAAATCTATAAATAAATACATACAAACATAATAAATCACTGAGAGGCTAATAAGAGGCTGAAGATGCGCTGGCTTCTGAGGTAATTGATAAGATCCAAAGAAGTGTATTTCATGTTTATTGCAGGTAAAACACTAGAGAGACTCCACCTCTCAGTCACTCTTCATTCACAAAAACACACAGACAAATCACCAGGCTAATCAATGATTACTCCACCGTAACTGAAGCACCCATATGTGACAGGTAAAAAAGGCATGAGTGGAAAAAGTGGACACACCTTTTTATTAACTAACAAACTATGACAAAAAACCTAACACCATTAAAAGTGGTGAACAGGTAGTGAAGAGTAAAAGTCACAGTTGAGGAGATGTGGGATAAAACAAGTTAGCCCATGAATAACAAGTTATACATTATTATTCTGTCATTGTTTCCGTGGACACCACAACCTCCAGCTAGCTGTTGCTGGAGCAACAGGAATAAACATGAGCTCTGTTTAGTTATCAAATGGACATCCCCTCCTCTTCTTCTCCTCTCTCCCTCGTCTTTCCTTTATCCCCCTAGCTACCCCAAAAACCTTACAATATTAAACCGTTTGTCTTTTTTCCTCTTGTAACCATTAGTGATTAACAGCCTCTGTTTACATTGTTTACAGGTGATGTTGACTAAAGCTACACTAATAGGAATAGATAATTTGGCTGAATTTACGTAATGTGGCATCATCAGACACACAGATCACTGAGAGAGAGACAGACAGAGAGAGAGGAATAATTACGCATAGCCGACAGACATTTAAAAGTCAAAAACTAATATTTACTGACAAGAAGTGATTCTAATCAACTGCATAATTAAAAGTAGATTTTTATTAAACATATAAATCATATTAACCTACACAATAGGCTTCACCTGTGGTGGAAAACTTTCTAGGCTAGTATCGGCAGGTCTAAAAACACAATGAGCGAGTCAAACATGCAACGTGCAATCAGACAGAATTCTCCTAAAATCAATCTGAATTTACTAGGCGACTGCAGTTTAACTTTCAGTCAGTTTCCAGCTGAAAGCCAGTGGCTGTCAGCCAGGGCCCATATCACCTCTCATAAAAAACATAGCTACAGTCATTCAGTTTAGAGAAAAAAGATCAAACACATTAGATTTGAAGCTATATGCCAGGGGAACATGCAGCACATATGGTAACAACTAAAGAGAATTAGAAGAATTATAACTTGTTTAGTTCGAACTAACTTAGTTCTAACTTAGTTCGACCATTTTATTGGCTGTTTTACGCATTGCTTTGGCAAAGATTTAGGCTTTTCGTCTACAGTACTTCAGCTTTAATTTCACTACATATTTTCGATGAGTTCGATACTCCAAGATATTTCTTTGCTGCATGAATATTTATTTTTCGCAAATTCAGATGTCTAACCTAAAATGTCTAAAATGTTTACAAATCAAGAAGTGTCACAAAAACCTGATAGTTTGAGTTTTGTGTAGCTTACTTTAACCTGTGTTACAAAGTCAGTCAGTCATTTTCTGTACCCACTTATTCCTCACTCACTTATTCCCAATCCCAGCGTACTTCAGGTGAGAGGCAGTGATACATCTCAGATGAGGAAGCCATAAAACCTGGAGAAAACCCACATAGACACAGGGAGAACATGCAAATGCCACATAGAAAGGTCCCAGCCCAAGGACCTTCTTGCTGTGAGGCAACAGTGCTAACCACTGCTCCACCATGTCACCCCGTGTTTGAAAAGTGCTGTTTGAAAAAAATATATTCTATTCTGGTAAAATTGTGTTCTTATTTTAGAAATGTTAACATTTGTGTTTTTTTTTCAATAAACATTAACTTTTGAACTTTACAATGTTTAGTCACAGTACTTTGTTAACAAGTTACAGGCTGTAAAAGTAAGATGTCCAAAAAATTAAATCTTGCTATACTTATGTACAATAGCCAAGAAGAAATAATTAGTATTTTCTTAGTCCACCTCTGATCGAAGGCAAAAGACATAAAATCAACATGCTGCATATACTGTGAGCACACAGCAGAGAGAGAGAGCAAAAGAGAGAGGTGTAGTTTAAGGACAACCGCCGACAATGGCAAATGGGGCACATGAACTCTGGTTTTATTTAATTTATAATAGGACTGCAATGATAATGGTTAATACATGAAATGCCGAATAGCCGTAGCATGAATAGTTGTAGCCTACCTTATTCAGTGAATTACTCCATCACTATAGTCTGTATAGAATGCCATCTCCTGGCTAAAAATGGAACAGAGAAAAACTACGTGAAGCGTTCATGCATGCTGATTGGTGCCCCACGGATATTCACTTCCGGTAGCATAGCATCAGAAACTGTGAACGCACATATGTGTGAACACTGAACAACATTTTTCAAACAGTGGCAGATACCTATGCACATGCTGTCAGTGCAGTGCACAGCTTCTTGTTACGTGTGATGTAGCGTGTGTACGTCATTACCGCATGCATGTAACCATGTGATAAAAATGTTTAATTTTCATCATGCATGCATCATGTGTAGACCCAGCGCGTCATGTGATCTGTGGTGCAGCATCATCACACGTGAACGCACGCATAAATGGTAAACTATTATAAGTCAATGGGGTCAACTACAGGCATTAAAGCACACACTTGTGATGCGCTCAACGAATGGAACTCCATACATACACAAATGCACTCACACTCACACACACACACACACACACACACACACACACACACACACACACACACACACACACACACACACACACACACACACACACACACACACACACACACACTCTCTGTAGGCAGGACCTGGATGTGTGTGTTCAGCTTGCTGTGGCTTACTTTGCCTACTTACGCTGGGCTGTCACAGTGCCTCATGGAGGAGGATACACCGCCCCCACAGGTCCTGCTGCACTCCCCCCATATGGACCAGGGCCCCCAGCCCCCGTCTACACTCTGAGGCCAGGTACCGAACACTACACACTCCCCCTGGTAGCACCACTGACACACACGCACACACAGAAGAGAAAGAAAAAGAGGAGGGATATTTTGATTATTCTGCAGCAGAGTTGAATCATTTCTCTGAACTCTTCTGAGTCAGATCACAGATTGTTTTGAGTTGAGTTGAGACACACAATAACCTGCAACTTATTGCAACACAGAATACTTCAGTGTCATTTTTACTCTTTTCCAGCAGACTGTAAATTCACCTGCATTTGTACGTAATGAAATGTAGACTATACAGCCACAGACTGATGAGGTTTTCCTCCAGTAACAGCTTCTCTCTCCCTCATTTCTCCTTTTATTTAAACACACACTAACCTGTGATTACGCTATTATTCACATTACAATTTCATTTCTGCATTAGTCCTGTTGTCTCCTACCTGTCATTTTACATTTTCTTACTGCTCTTGGTCAGGTTTTTTACTGTATAATTTATCAATTCAGTCAAATTCTTTTTTTATCTATTAAAGATTTAGTTCAACATTTCTTTCGTTGAGAGAAGAGAGAGAAACACAATCAATTTCACAGTTATGTCCATGGAGACTGTGCAATGTTTGAAGGAAGAAATACAACATCCTTTCTCTTACAAATACAATAATACAAAGCAAAAGGGGAAATATGTGGTTTTGTGGGAGTTTAGCCAGATGCAGAACATCTCTGGACCAAGCCAGAAAAATTACAAAAACATTTTATATCTCCTGAACACTTGAGCTATTACAACCATATTTGGTGAACATGTGTAAATAGAATGTCTGAGTGGCCGCCATTTAGCTGAAGGGTGGCGCTGTAGCACCATTATCTATCTACAAAAGAAGGCCATGTATGACTGTCCTTTGCATATCTCTAGAAGTATTTATCTGATGGACTTCACACTTCGTGGGTGTATCACTATGAACCCAAGGAGGTGCAGCGTTGAGTGTGATATCGGTTGGACGAGCGATTCCTGAGAACCTACAGACAGCACTTTTAAGGAGCCAAGATCTGAACAAGCATTTCTCTACTTATGCAAATGAGACTGAATGCTAAGCTAAGCTAACTGTCACCTGACTCCAACTCTATACTTGACACCAGAAAGTAAAGAGAAAGGAAATAAAGTTGAAACAAACTTTCATTTGTGCATTTTCTTAGTGGTTCAGTTTTACAAAAAACTTTGTTTTTAACTTCTTTGCACACATTTTTCCATAAACCATCACATTATCAAAGCATAACTGCTGATATGGAAAGTTTCTCTGTTTTTTTGTTCATTGTTTCCACTGTTCTGTGTAGTGGATTGGGAGGCAGATGGGGGCTGGAGTGGCTGTGATGCTTTAAGCAGGAGTGTTTTAAGCCTTGTGCTAAGCTGTTCAGAGAGCTGTTCAGAGTTCCAGAGAGAAGAGGGGATCAGAGACGGGCCTTTGTCTCTCCAACTGTGTCAGTAGGTTAAGAACCCAGAGAGCCCAGGACAGCCGAGGTGCGGGCTACACTGTCCTCGTTCTCTCACCTCACGTCCTGAGACATAGGATTAGTGGTGGGAGAAAGGGAAGAGGAGTCGGACAGCTGGACACGGAAGGGCGGAAGATGAAGTCTGCTTTCAACAACCACCTGGGAGTTAGGTATCTGTGAATCCATTTGAACAGAAAAAACACAAAAACCTCCTCTGTGTCGGTCTCTCTCTCTTTCTCTGCCCCCTCCCCCGGTCTTTCTCCCCCCCCTCCTGTTGGGAGGGCCTCTCTCCATTACACGCAGGGTGAGAAATGGCTGACATTCATATTCCTTTGAAGCTGTCCCCGGCAGGGGCAGACAGGGTTCTGCCACTGGCTCTCCTAAAGCTGCTCCAAAAGCTGTTCCAAAGCCCCCCAGGCTCAACCTGGGGCCCCCTGTGTTGTCCAGGACCCTGTCCGCAGGCCCCGGTCCTCAAAGGCTCCACTGAGCTAATGGTAATGACGGGTGACAGCTCGTGACACTCTCCCATTCTTCC